>CAXIVR010000005.1:64168745-65397078 GCA_964035755.1 Teleogryllus oceanicus | reverse complement strand
CGTTTAAAGCGTTTGCTTTGGGGCGTGGCCGGGCGCGCGGCGCCAGGTCGGCGGGAGGCCGGGAGGGCGGGTAAGCGGGAGGGGCGAAGGGGGAGTGCGAGAGTTCGAGAGGACGGGAGAACGGAAGGGTCGGGGAAAAGTGTCAGTTGGGGGGGGGTAAGAGACGACTACGAGTTGTCACAGGAGGTCTTGATTAAACTGCCCCACACTCCGATCCGATATAAGGCTGACATTTTTTACATCGTTGAGATTCACGAAGAAGAAGGAATTCATCAGTTCATAAAATGTCTGTTTTTGTAGTATCTCTCCGAACAAACTTCATTTTCTTTCTGGCACTACATATCAGCATGTTTGCCGAATTGACTTATCATAAACAAAAGCTTCTGGATTTAACGAAACGACAGAAATAGTCCACTATTTAACCGAAATGAGTGGCGCAAGTAGAACAAAAGGAAGGTTGACATTGGTGTGTTTGGTTTGGTTTGGTTTTCGTGTTTACGGGCGGGTCAACTGCTTTGGTCATTAGCCCCGTTAGTGTAGTGCATGTTTTCCTCGGAGATGGCGGTGTTCTTCCCCACTGGATGGCGAGATCCGGCGCCGACCTACCGTCGGCTAGCGAGATTTCCCTTAACCAGATATCTCTCACCAGCGGGGCACTGCCCCAGTCGGAACAAGCTCTAAGCTCCCGACAGATCTTCCGGAATATGTGGTAGTGTGGTGCATGTTAGTGTGTGTGTGTGTGTGAAGGGGAGAGGATAGGACAAGGAAGAGGAAGGACAGATCGCGCCGGTCCGTGGCCCGTTTGGTAGGGTACTGCTCCGACATTCGCCTGGTGTTGATCGGAGAAATCACGGAAAACTACCGATCAGAGCAGCCGGCCGCTAGACTTCTCCTCAGGCAGCGACGGAATTCGACCTAGCTGAAAAGCTAGTGTCGAAAATCCTGCCACCGTCAGGACTCGAACCTAGAACCTCCGGTCAGAGGCGCTGTGTGAGGCACGGATGCGATAATCGAAGCAAGTTCATACCACTTATTGAATTTTCCGCGCACTGTGTCGCATGGTTACACTGTGCATTTTCTGAGGCCTGAAAAGTCACTCGTACGGACCGATCGTTATTTAAGAACTCATTATTTCGCCTTAAGTCCCATCACATCACTGACAGTATTCTCAGTATTGCGCGGCACTCCGATTAGATGTAATACTGTTATTACAAGATAATGCCTCACATTAGTTCCAACGTTTCATTTTAATTGCATGTTTGGTTATTTGTATCCGATAAAAATAAGTATTCTCTTTGACAATATTTAACAGTATGCAAACCGATTAGATTCACCATAAGCAAAAACTTTTGAAATTTGTAGAATTTTTAATATCATCAACACACTTAGCTGCACAGTAACAAAGTGGGTTTCAAGATTTTTTTTATAAACAAATTTTCCGCGGCCTAAAGGACTTTGTAGTTGGAAGGCCTCAAGGCTTGTCTGAATGTTGAAGGAATAGTGATCGCGACAGCAAGAGCATCTGCACGGATGGCGATAAAAACGTCGGTGGCAGAGGGAGAGGCGGAAGCAGAGACGAGAGCGAAGGCGAAGGCAAGGCTGAGGGCAAATACGAGGGCAAAGGAGAGAGCGACGGCTGAGGGTGTCGGCGAGGGCAACGGAGCGAGCGCGCCGAGAGCGACGTCGAGGAGCGACGGCGAGAGCGACGGCGGAGCGACGGCGAGGCGACGGCGAGAGCGACGGCAGAGCGACGCCGAAGCCACGCCGAGAGCCACGCCGAGACCACGCCGAGAGCCACATCCGAGAGCAGGAGCACGCCGAGAGCCACGCCGAGAGCCACGCCGGAGCCACGCCGAGAGCCACGCCGAGAGCGACGCCGAGAGCGACGCCGAGAGCGACGCCGAGAGCGACGCCGAGAGCGACGCCGAGAGCGACGCCGAGAGCGACGCCGAGAGCGACGCCGAGAGCGACGGCGAGAGCGACGGCGAGAACGATGCCGAGAGCGACGGCGAGGGCGACGGCGAGAACGATGGCGAGGAGAGTGAGGGCGCAGCAGCGCGCAAGCGACCGCCGAGGGGGCGCGGGCGCGGGCTGGACATGTGTTGGGCCGTGTCGCGCGGCGCGTGGGACAATATTTGGGGGCGCGCGGACGGCGAGTGCGCGGGCGACGCCCGCTCGCACAGGCCGCGCATTCAGCGCGTTCAATATTGGCCCACTGCTCACGAGCGACGGGGCGACGGGCGTTGTGTGCAATATGGACATCACGAGCGGGGCACTGCACTGTAAACAAATTGCCCATGTGTGGGGTGTTGTTTTCCGGTAGAGGTCTGACGTTCGGGAATCACACATTATATGAAGCGCGGTAAAATTTCTCAAAGTTAATCACAGCACTATAATTTAAAAACCGAATATATGGAGATATTGTTTATAATAGAACTTGGTATATTACAGCGTTGCATACATATATTCATCAAATGGATGCGGAAAACGAGTAATATGGCACCACTGAGAATATAAATTTCTTAGCTTCTTAGAAAAAATACATTATTAACGTAAGTGATAATTACAATCCAGTTCGGTTAAATGATGTGAAAGTAGTAGAGGTCACGTTGGTGGTAATGATAGGGAAGGAAATGTGATAAACATGGTTTCGTAGTGGCATTGGTTATAGAAGTCGATGATGAAGGAGAAAGAAAAGGAGGTGATAGCAGCCACAGAGGTGACGGTGGTGAGGATGGTGGTGGCCCTAGGGTTGTGGCGGAAATGTTGGCGGCGACAAAGGTGTGATGGTTGTGCAAGGCAGTGGGGCCGCAGAGATGGTGGCGGAAATGGTGATGACAGTGTGGTTCAACGGAGACAGGGAGAGCTCGTAGCGACAAAGGGCAAGTGGTTGTCGTTGCAACGGCGATGACCACGGCAACCTTCACGGCTGCGCGGGCCGGTAAGCGCAACATGGATGGAAGCCCGGGACCTCTTGTGCCCCCAACGCCCATTTGCATACGCCGCCGCTGTAAACTGAACGTATCATTGCGGTTGGCAATGAGCATGCGCGTGGAATGGGGTCCGCAGTACCCCGTTCACTAATAGTGAAAACGCAGCCTCCAATTATCCATTTTTCAATATTACATATCCGGGCGTGCGATCCAAGTAATCACTTAATGGGGAGTGACGGGATGAAAGCGTGATGCGAGGGGGAAGTGATGGAGAGGGTACGTGGAGATGGGGGGAAGTGAGTGATGAGAAATATCCGTGTTGGTGAGGAACAAGTGAATGTTGCGTAAGAGAGAAACACCTTTATCAGAAATTAAATGAATAATGAATTAAACAAATAACAATGATGTGCCCAATTTCGATGGCTGAGGTGGCTAAGAGCGAATACCGACTCAGCGCTTCGGTCCGAAGGGTCGCGGGTTCGAGTGTGCGTGTTTTTGAGCGTATGTGTGTTTCTGTGCTATTACAGGCAGTGTGTAAGTAAAGAGAGATGAGAACGTGGATTAGGAAGGAAATATTGCGCGTAGTCCGATTATGAAGGTGATTCCCCAGTATTCGCCTGGTATTGATCTGAGTAACCAGTAGAATTTACGTCCATATTTGAATTCCACCTAGCAATGTTTCGAAAATTCGCCACTGTCGGTACTAAAATCCTAGAACCTTCCCGATGCTGCAGAGTGGACTGTACGAATCGCGCACTTTTTCTTGATACATCGGGGGTGCGGGGAGAGGCAGGCTCTGTCTACGTCACGACAGTACAGTGCTGTCAACTTCATTGACAGAAAACTCAAAGTACTATCGCGCCTTGGACTACACAACAATGAGAAACAAAGCAAGTGTTTTAAAATTCTGAAGAATAATTAATAGTTATAGAAACTCTTGTGTAAGAAGAAGGAGCCCAGTAGGCACTGGTAGTTAGAAAAACAGAGCGAAAATTGAAAATCCCCGCAGTGTCAAAGACGGAGGTGGGCAGCACTGCAAACTGAGCCCTGACGTTCCGAGTGAAGCTCATATTTTCTACCGGGCCGTGCTGTGCAGGGCTGGACCAGAACTAGGGAGCTGGAGGATCAAGAAAACATGCGCGCATAGTACGGTGCTATCGCATCCGGTATCCTCGGCCTGGCGGCGGCGGGATGGGCACGAGGCCGAGCTCATGGAGCGCAAATGCCTTGGCAGTGCGCGCCACAGGGCGAAGGACGAGTGGGCATTGATCCTCAGCGCCCCAGCGCACAAAAGGCGCTTCAAGTGCAATCGAACGCCTGGATTACGGGCACAGCTCACCGCAAAGGCTGCTCTCAGTTGCCGATGACGCCATTCGTCGGGTCGTTTTAGGATTATTGGCAGGATACAGCTGGCAGAAACACTTGCAACTGTATTTTTTTAATTTCCTTTATTTAAGGTCTTCATGGTCATTAGGTTCGAGACCCGACGGTGGCAGGCGTTTCGACACTAGCTAAATAGCTATGTAAATTCAGTTGCGCTCTGGAGGATAAATCCGGCGGCTGGCTGCTCTGATCGGTAGTTTTCCGTGCTTTATCCGAACAACAGTACACAGCCGGCGAATGCCGGTGCTGTACCCTCACAAACCGACAACGGACCGCGCGCGATCCTTTCTTGTCATATCCTACTCCCTACTTACACACAGTTACAGTTACATGAATTACACACCCACAAATGACGGTAGACCAGTTGGAAACTTAGAACTTGACCCGGCTGGGGCGGTACCGCCAAGGTGGGAGATACATTGTTGGGAAAATCCCCGCTAGCCAAAGTCTAGGTCGGCACCGGATCTCGCCATCCAGCGGGGGAAGATCAACGTCACTTCCCCAGGCAAAGTATGCAGTACACTTACGGCACTAATGACCTTAGCAGTTGACGCGCCCGGAATCACTAACAAAGAATCATTTAATCATTCATTAGCGTCCACAATATTGTTTTTTGTAACTTTTGGGGGTGATAGTAACGATAAGTGTACCGCAAATCCGCTACCCTTTTGCGGACATATGACACAAGTCGTGTTATATGCCAAGAGGACCGCCAGGTTGCATCTTCACGAATGCGCACCAGCGTCAGTACCCAGCGGCCAGAACTGGTAAGGAATTACGACAATGGTAGGGGTTAGGACGCTTCACAGGAGTTGGCCTAGTCCCTGTGAAGTAGGCAAACTCGTTTTGGAGGAACAAATTTCGCATGAGATTGTCCGGGAATCGAATTCGGACTTCCTTTGCGAAAGGCAAGCGACTTCACTCCGAACCACGAGACCTAACTAACCCATTGTAACTATATTTGAAACACCATTTCTTTTAGTTAATTTCTCTCCGAAGGTGGTAGAGTTCTGATCGTAAGAACTCACTCTTCGAGGAAACAAGAAGCGGATTCAAAGTTTCAAGAGACTTGCAATTCAGTTGAGAGTAATTGTATTATATGCAGACACAATAAAATAAAATGAGTTACATTTTATTGACAAACTTATTGCAAGACTGCAGGAATAATTACGTCTTAATTGAAATTGGAAATATACATTTACGCTCATGCAGGCTTCAGAAATTATCCGAAGAATTTGTCTAAATAAAGCATTAAAACTGCCTTAAAAGATACCGAGGGCGTGAATTTAAATTTCAGAAAGTGTCCTTCCTCATTAGGAAACTGTCTGAGTAGGTCTTGAAGGCACCGAGAGTTTATATTTTCTCCTATTAGAAAGTAACACAGGAAACGTTGAATACCATTAACCAATATTTCATGAAATTCATGAGCCAATCACCTACATGGAATTAAATCATTCCCTGATTATTTCAACGATAGGAAGGAACGAAACTCATCCTTGAACGTCTCGTATCTGGAGCTGTACAACCGCAGTCGCTTGCCTTTTACTGGAGTTCTGACAACATAGCATTCTACATTGCCTTCAATCCCTAAGACAGTGAGAGTTTATCCATTTTAATACTGTCATTAATCAAGTAAGTGTAGTACATGTTATATCTTCAGCGGAGTTCCTGCCTTGCAGTGCCACAGTTCAGCCTTTATAACGTGAGATCAGACGCCAACCTACAACTCCGCTTGCAGGAGTATTCCTCTACAGATATCTCTCCCAACGGGCACCGTCTCAATCGGATAAGCTCTAAGCTTCCAGTGGTGTAGTGTATGTAAGTGTTCGAGTGTGTAAGTGTAAGGGGAAAGGGGAGAAAATGAGGACGCAAAGATCGCGTAGTGACTAACTTCTTAGGGTATTTCTCTGGCATTCCCCAGTACTGATACAAAAATCCATGAGAAGAGGAAAGAAAGATCGCGTGGTCCGCGGCATCGGATCTCACGTTATAGCAGGAGAGGAAAACCGCTCGGGGTACAACATGCCCTGTTTGTTAGGGCATGTTGATTTGTGCTCCGGCATTCGCCTGGTATTTATAGGATAAACTACGGAAAACACTGATCACAGCCGCCGGATGCTAGAATTTTACTCCAGACTGTGGTGGAATTCAATACTGCTATCTAGCTAATGTCAAAAATCTGCCACTGTCAGGACTCGTACCTTTGAACCTCCAAAAGAACAAAGCTGCAGAAGCCACCATGTTGTCGTTGAGCTCTCGGAAACAGTCAATCCATTAGAAACTTTATTTGTATTATATTTGAGGATTTCGTCTCGTTCCTATAATCCGACAACGTTACTCGTTAATCTGAGACCGAGTCTACGAATATCGCTGAGCTCAAGCACCCACATGGAGGGATTGATTGATTAGTGATCCCGGGCGCCTCAACTGCCAATGTTATTAGCCCCGCAAGTGTTGAGCGTGCATTTATCGCAGGAGATGGCAGTGATCATACCCTTCTGAATGGCGACATCAGCGGCCGACCTACGACTGCTCGCGAGGATTAGTCCCAACTCGGTATCTCCAATCAGTATCGTACCACACTTCCCGATATGGGATCAATGCTCCCGACTCGTCTCTCGATGTGTTTGGTAGTGTAGTGCATGTGTGTGTAAGGTAGGAGTGAGGATTGAACAAAGAAGTGGAAGGGAAGATCGCGCGCTGTATGTGGCCTGTTCCTTAAGTACTGTTCCGACATTTACCTGGTGATGATTGAAGAAAAACACTGA
This sequence comes from Teleogryllus oceanicus, assembly GCA_964035755.1. Lineage (NCBI taxonomy): Eukaryota > Metazoa > Arthropoda > Insecta > Orthoptera > Gryllidae > Teleogryllus > Teleogryllus oceanicus. The sequence goes on along the minus strand of CAXIVR010000005.1, from coordinate 65,389,994 downwards.
ATACTGCCGATTAGAACGGCCGGCCGGTAGAATTCTCCTTCGCACTGCGGTTGAACTTGATCAATCTAGCTAGTGTCGAACATTTTCAGGGTTCGAAGGGAGGGAGGTAGAGTGGGTAAAGGGGTCGGAGGTTCGTAGGGTGGTGATGATTGATTGTGATTTCGGGCGCGTCAACTACTATGGTCATTAGTCCCATAAGTGTAGTGCGTATTTTGCTCGAGAGGTGGTGGTGGCGGTGGCCTTCCCCCGATGGATGGCCAGATCCGGCGCCGATCTACCGTCGACTAGCGGGGTTTTCCCCGACCGAGTATCTCCCTCTGGCAGGGCACCGCCAAGCCGGACAAGTTCTACGTCCCCAAAGGGTGTTCTGACGTGTGTGGTAGTGTAGTCAGTGCATGTCAGTGTAAGTAGTAGGTAGTGTCATGTACTAGTCAGTAGGTAGTCAGTAGGTAGGTAGTGCATGTCAGTGTAAGTGTGTATGTAAGGAGAGAATAGGACAAGGAAGAGGAAGGAAAGGTCACGCGCGGTCCGTGGCCCGTTCGTACTCCTCCGGTATTCACCTAGTGTTGATCGGAGAAACCACGGTAAATTACTGATCAGAGCAGCCGCCCGCTTGAAGGGAGGTGAGGGGGGCGGAGAGCAGCGAGGGGCGTCGTGACAGCGGCTGCGCGAGGCGACGAGGGCGCGCGAGTAATGACGGCTGCCGCGCCCCCTCCTTTGTTATTAGGCCGCTCTGTCCGAAAAGCGGTGGGTGAGCGCTGCTCCAAAATGGCCTGAAACTCGCGCCGCACCGCGCCTCACGGATCACCGCCACTCACTTCAAAGGATGCTGCTAGTTGCGTAGCAACGGTACCGGCTTAAGTGGCTCATGCCATTAAGTGTCACTACAGTGCTTGTGACTGGAGGTCCTAGGTTCGACGTCGGTGGCAGGATTTTCGACGCTAGTTACATAGCTCAGTCGAATTCAGCCGCTGTCTGGAGGATAATTCTAGCGACGGCTGCTCTATCGGTCATTTTCCGTAGTTTCTCCTATGAATACCAGGTGAATGCCGAAGCAGAGCCCTAACAAATGGGGCATCTTATACCCCGAGCGGGTTTCATCTCCTGCTGTAACGTGAAAACCGATGCTGCGGACTACACGATCTCTCCTTCCTCTTCATTGTGCTACCCTCACCCTTACTTACACATTCATGAACATGCTCTACACTACCACATATATAGGGAACCCAGTCAGGAGGTAAGAGCTTGTCCTGGTTGAGGATGTGCCCACATTTAGGAGATACCTTGATGAATAAAAACCGCAATCCGGCCTGTAGGTCGGCGAGGATTTCGCCATCTGGCGGGAGATCATCGCTACCTCCCGCGATAAAATATGCACTACACTTTCAGGAACCTTAGCCATTGACGCGTCTGGAATCCTCAACCAATTACAGCAACTGTACGTCGCTGTTTCTCAGTGCTGAGTAATGTAAATAGATGCTCTCGCACAATTAAAAAAAATAGAAGGTGAACTTGATAGAATCTTCCAATTGTGTATCTTAACTAACTAGAATAGAAGTATTTTCAACTCTATGAACTTTAAGGGAAGATTATGGCCTCCTTTTCTCCTAGTCCTTGGAGAAGCCTACGATATAAATAGAAATTAATTTCAATATATTAATAGTTCATAATGCAGTCAATTACTAAATAAGAAGCTCTTCTTACTAATTTTATCCGACCAGGTCAATGTGAGGGTAAGCAAATATTTGCGCAAAGAAGGATCTTGGAAGCGCTAATTCCTACGCAAGCTCTCTCTTGTACTTACGAGAAAAACCGAACGGGATTCAAATCCGCCGCTCAGTGCATTTTCGGGTGATGGAGGTCAGGTTACCAGGCGGGGGTTGACACTAGCTTGATGCAATCAGATAGGTCCGGAAGAATTCAGGGGGAAGGTAGTTTCGAGGTTTCTCGTTCAACAAGGGAAGGGCCAGGTCTAAAGCCAGGCTGCGATGGTTTTTTTATTTATTTCTTTAATACACATGAAGCTAATTATACAACGCTTCAGCCGTCATGGCTTTTCAGTTGTGGCGGGCGAGCATTTTAGAGAAAATCATGCGAGGTGGGGGCCATAGGGGCCACCCTCTCTTTAAAAACCTGACTGAAGAAAGGGCTAATGATAAATTTGGAGAAACAATTCTGACTTTTATGAGGACTATTAATCCATAATCGATGTCAGCCTTTTTTCCGGGGGTGGGGGATCAGGTACAGGAGACGAGTTTACGTGGATGCTCGATACGTATCAAATGGGAAGGGTAGGAACGGAGGGTTTTGAAAAGGATGAGCGGAAAGTTTAGAAGCAGGCTAAGTGGACCGGACAACTGAGGCAAGGGTTTTAGTGTTGCTTATAAACCAAGGTGCGTTAACTGCAGTTCTGAGGAACCTATTTTGGAATATTTGGATTTTGTTGATGGTAGGCTAAGGGTGACCGTGAGAACTGAGGCAAGGTTGTGGTCGTATCTCGATAGCATTCGGCTTTCACCTGCTCCGAAGCCTATAATATAAGCATATAAAATTCACGCTAATATTATGACGCACACTGGTGCCTGAAGCTCATTAGCTGAAGTCGGATGCGCTAGAGATCACCCATCTCTTTCCACCATGCATTCCACAAAGGATATTCCGATTGTTTGATACATACAAGTAATCGATGTAACACCTATAAGATTTCGAGTTCATAAGTCGTGTTTAACACTGTATTTAAATATCGGTTAAACCGTTTTTTCCTATCACATTTAGGCACGAATTTCAAATGTTTAAACTAAAAAGATGGTTTCATTTTTTCACTGCTGACCACATTATTTAAAAATGGGAAGAAAGATATGTTATAGAATGTTATAAGACCCGTTTTATGGGGGATTGAGACTACTCTAACGTTATATCGTCGAAAATTAATGTTGGAAATTTTTTCTTCTTTATGAATTTGGCATCAAAATTCGTTGACAAAAATACCCTTAAATTCAACTGTATCCCCTTCTCTGCAGACGTTTAGAGCTTGTTCTGCACCATGTTGACGGGCCTTTATTGGACCGATGCCCCTATGGTGGGAATACCTGGTTGGGAAAATCCCACCAGACGACACGCAGCGAATATCACCATCCAGCGGAGGAAGATCACTACCACCCCAGATAAAACTGCACTACATTTTCGGAACTAATATCATTAGCATTTCACGCTCTCGGAATCACTAATGAATAAATATTATTACATTTTTACAGTTTTGAGAGGAACCATCCCCCGGAACACATACAGCCCATTTTGCTTGTATACGCGCTCGGTAAATCGACTGCTCCGCGCCAACGAATCCGAGAGCCAACGGGACCGGTTCCAAAGGTTCGGAATATGAACCAGCAGCGTCTTTGGCCCGCGGGCCGCGATGCGCCGGCGCTACTCGCTTCTCGGCCGCCGTGGGTGGCAAAACGTGTTCACACAAACCTGAAAAGTAATTCTCCGCAGACCATGGCAAAACGTCTCGTTTCTCAAACCGCTCCCTCCGAGAGACGTACAGCGGTACCCGCCATGTTCTCTAAACTGCACTGCCTCGCCGGAAAAGGAGGCGTTTGCGGCGTTGAAATTTGAGGCGGCGACCTCCCAGTGTGCAACTGCCTGAATTGGCTGTCCTCGCGTAGGCGGAAGCGGCGGCAAGCAAAAAAAAGAGGGGGGCGAAGAAGGGGTGATAATATAATTGGGGAAAAAGGAAAAAGTAGGGAAGGAGGAGTTAACAGTATTTCCTTACAAAGAGCCTAAGCGATATTTTGATTTTTAATTGTCAGAATTGACATTTAAATAACAAAGAGTTTTCCTCGTTAATTAACAAGCCGAGTGGTCAAAATAAATTAATATTCCGAAATATAAGAATATTTTTTTAAATTTATTAGTTGCATTCATTACAGCAACACACGAAAGGAGTGGATAAAGAGGGTTGAACGTGTGATATCTTAAAGAAAACGAGCTCCGATATCAGCGAGTTTTCTTATTTACCACATGTGCTATTATACTCCTTTATCCATATGTGACATTCAATATTTTTTCGTTTCCAGTTAAGAAAATTTTAAATTTTGAGAATTTCAACCACATCTTTACTTTCAATGCATACATTTGAATGCTTCAGGAAAAGGTCAATTTTATTGGGCTTTGCATTGTGCACTAATGATCACCATAGTGACTTCTAAGATAAAAAGATTGCAAATGAAAGATACTGAACATATTTCGGTTGAAATATTAGGTGAAGGTGAGAAAGCAATGAAAATATTACTTCCCACGAAACTTAAGACGGATATGAGAGAGAATGTAACATGTATACATATTGGAAAGTAAGAAAATAAGACTCACTTCTGACTTAGTTTTTTGGCACACTTTAAAATGGATAAACACAATGTTTTACTTGTAAAACATCTCATTAATTTATGTTGAATATATTAGGTTTTTCATAAGTCAGCGATAATCAAGCCAACGTTTAATTCACCAATTATGTTTATTCGTTCAATGTTTATGCAAGTAGTTGATGTAGGTTCGCAATCTATGATGTACATTTTTGTTCATGTATTAGGGCCGAGTGTAAATTCCTTGGCCACGTCTGTGTTATAATTGTTTAACTAAGAGTCTTTGACCCTTTTTATGAATTTACTTATGGAATAGAATACTTTAGAATGGGAACTTTAATTTCACGAGCAATTAATATATTGATGACGCTTTTTCGTTAAATTAACCCTATAACCCTGGGCATCTTTAGTTTGCTAAATGAGCAAACTAGAAACACTTTTAATAACAGTTGTTCAACCGGCAACCTTCATGCATGGTTACTAGCATGTCGTAAATAAAGTGAAGGTAATGAAAAATATTTACAGTGCAAATAGAGAAGAATATTCCTTCGAAATTAAATTAGATAAGTGTAAATTAAAACGTGTATGTTTTCCTTACTGATAGAAAAGTAAAGTGAATTAAGTCCAAAAGGGTTTTCTTAAAAATGGTCTAAAACATTAGAAAATTCGTATAGGCTGTTTTGGAGATAGAAGAAAGAAAGATTCAATAATTTACGGACAATGTTAATAGAATAAATAACTTTGTTTTTGCCCCTTTCAATCATTCATTTCGACAGGATGCGCTTCCGCATCAACGACTTGTTTCCTTGTTACTTTCTTGCTACGGAGTGGAGAGAAAGTTATGTAATGCTGCGCGAAAAAACGGCGAATTTTGGAATAAAAATTCTTATTGTCGGGTCGTGGTAACGTAAAAGTGGAGAAATCCAGTTCCTAAATTTACAAAAAGAACCTCTAACAGGATATGTAGCTAGAATCCATGTTTTGTTGAGCTTCTTGTAAGTTCTTTTGTGATACCGAAAAATCTAATGGCGGAAAAATGTCCGTCCGTCCGTCCGTCCGTCCGTCCGTCCGTCCGTCCGTCGTCGTCCGTCCGTCCGTCCGTCCGTCCGTCCGTCCGTCCGTCCTTCCGTCCTTCCGCTCCGATCGGTAGCTGTTTTAAATTCTGTTGCTGGATAGTGTAAAGAACATTTGGCTGATGTTGCGGCCCCTTGAATTTGAAATCGATATTTTATTTTTATTTTAATTTCGGAGATTCTCTACATGAAGTCCCTGAAACATTTTCCAAATTTTAAAAAAACTTTCTCCATCATTTTTTATTAAATTCTGTTGCTGGATAGTGTAAAGAACGTTTAGGAGAATAGTGCAGGTCTCATGTTCGTTGATAACCCTGATTTTTCGAAAAATTCAACATTTTTTGGAGTGTTCCTACAACTAAAATATTAAAGATAGAGATTGTTTCTTTTAATGACATCTGTTCCTTAAAGATACATTTTAAAATGAGATCATGAACAATTTTTCAAACGTTTGAGTACTTTTCGCGTAATTCTGCGTGAAAATACAGAAAGAAAGTATGTGCTGTTTTAGCACTACTAGTTGCCAATGTTTTTAATCTGTATGCTAGACCCATCTACTTTTACAATTTGAATAAATAACTATCAAAAATATTTTAAACGATTATTTATTGAACGAGACATTCAAAAACCAAATCTATCATTCATGCTCAACTAATTTTCAGTGACTCCAATGAATATGTAACTCACTTTCCCAGAAATAACCTTGTAACCGTTCTTGTGAACTAAAAAGCAATAATATACTAAAGTGAAAAGTAAACTTCCATATTTTTTCTTTCGTAAAATGAAGGTCTGATTTTGACGGAAACGATGAAACAAATTTAATTATAAAAAATATTTTTATTTATTTTGTTTAGTTTCGAGCATGTTGATTAAAGTGTAAAGAATCAAAATCTGGACTGCCGTGATGATTGTAAAATAATTTGAAATCGAATACTCCGTCACGATAGCAAGAACAGTATCCAACTCATATCTACCATCAAATTTGTATTATTTCTTGTCTTAACAAAGTTTTACTATTTTAACCATCAGTGTGAACGGTTTTATGACGTGACTGAACCTTCATCGTTCAAACTTTGATATCTGGAGGTATATTCAAATTCACGGATTGTAAGTAAATATACAATCCTGTAATAATGTAATAAAAAAGGGAAGGCTTTTTTTTGTACATTCGATAAACACATTTGCTTGGAACATCTTAACATCAGCACATATCGTAAATAAAGAAAATATGCATGAAGGATTTCTCAGTAAAACTTATTATTACAAGGTATTAATGTTCCTTTCCTCGTTTGGGATGTGTGATTTTTAAATTATGCGCCTTCCTTAAACCACCTAAAATCATCGTGTACTGCCAGTGCTAAATACGATTATAAACTCCTTACAACATTGGAAACTAGAACGCTATTAAAGTAACAAACATATATTTCTACCCGTTAAATTTCAGGAGCTTGACAGAAAACAATTGTATCTCCTAAAACATTGTAAATGAAATGTTGCCGACGCCATTCATAATTTAGTGAGGTAATGAAGTCAACCATAGCATTGGAATGTTAGGGGAAACTTATTCGAAGGCTTGTCTAGATTGGGCGTGTCCACATTGTCAAGGGCGAGGCTACAGATACGTCCGCCAATATGAGAATTCGTCTCAAGAGGGCAATGGGTCGAACAAGCTGTCAGTAGGTCTTGTTTAACGCCTTGAAACACACAGACGAAAAGCAACGCGGTATTACAAACTCGTGTAGTTTCGTCTTCGAAAATTATACTGACTCGACCTGTAAACCTACCAGAGTGTTTCGCAACATTTTAGTCATCGTAAAGCTCTGAGCCAAACTCTTACTCGTATTTCTCAACATCATCCATAACCTCAGCAGCTTGTCTGTGGCCCCAACCTCGGAGACTGTGACATAGAAGCTATAAATCCCTCTAGTCTTCACCACGAATTAGAACCGGGCACTTGCTCAGGCAGTGACACGAAAATACTTCTTTCATTAAGAGCAGAGACATTTTACACATTGCCAATGCGAAATAAACTATATATGTAGTCATAGTTTGCACAGCAGTTATTGGGACATGTTTATCATAAATTTTATGGAACCACAAGGAATCATAAGAATATAGTCTGTATGAACAATAGTGAATATTTGGTAATTGTTAATTAAAAGAGATTAAGTTGTACTAGGAAATCGTTTTCCTGGTTTGTGGATAGCGCCTTTCCTGGTGCGGCCATAAGCAGTGGTTTTATTACTCGGAAGCACGAAACATCGTGCATGAACGTTAAATGAAGCGACGTTGTAGAATGTTTAAATTTTTAGTTCAATTGATAGTTTTGGGACATTATGGTGGTTTGAATCCGTCTTTGGAATATCTGGATTTGATATGTGGGAATACAGCATTGCAACCTAGGCTCAAGACTAAGGAGCACGGGAAAGAGTGAAGGTTTTGATAAAAACTTTGAGCTATTCACTTTATGTGATCTCTTAATGAAAGCACTTTATGTGATCTCTTAATGAAATCTGGATGTTTGGAATGAACCAGGGATCGTAGCTGTTAATTTTTGGAGATTGCTAGGGGGCAGCGAAACCCCAAAATGGCCATGCGTAAGATGTGGTTCGTAGAATTAAAGTTTTAAATAATATCAGTCGACACTCAAGCACCAAATACAAAAAAAAATGGTATACACACACCACAATAAACACATCTGGACCCGCTTCTGAAAGCAATCTAAGAAAACAAAAAACCAAACAACAAAAAAGTAAAATCCCGCATCGTAAAAATAAACACATTTTAAATTGCAGTCAAAATATTTGCGTTTATAAAACAGAGTGAGGTCACATGTCGGGTCGCACCCGTGCCATTAAAACAGAATCTCCGAATCATCAACTCATTCATTCCATTCCCATCTCCAGCACGTGTTCGCCACACGACTCAATCATTATGGCGACGTGTAATTTTTCCATATAGGATTTGATTTTTCCTTATTGAAAGTTAACTTAGCGATGACACTTTTCAAAGGCACAACTGAAAAAGCGAAAAAAAAAAACAATGAAATTAATTAGAAATGTAAAACTTGAAATCTCAGACCGAATGCACACGTTTATAGTCAAACGCGATGGCGCGTGGCAGGTGGTTAATGGGCCATTAAAACGCGGGCTCTTCGCACCACGAAAGCCCTTCCATTCCATTCGCTCCACCAGCACGTGCCCGCTGCACTCGCCCGTCGTCATCGTCGTCGTCGTCGTCGTCGGGCTAGCCGCGCGGCTGCAGCGGCGCCTCTGCCTGGGGGCGGCGGGGGCGGGGCGGGGGGCGGGGTCGCGGAGGGTCGGGCCCCGGACCGCCTCCGGAATGCCGGCCGATGACGTCACAGCCGGACGCGGCGGCGGCGGGCGCGAGAGAGCTGCGAGCGCGGGGGCGGCGGCCGCCGCTCGCCACTTAGCACCTGGGGCCGCGCCCCGGCGGCGCTGGGCGGCGGGCCGGGGCGGGCGCCGCCGTCGCCCCGGGCCGCTCCCGCACTTAGCGGCCGCCCACGCGCCCTCGCGCGCGCCCCCCGCCCCGACTGAAGAAAATCATCTGCGACCGACGCAGGTCACGGACCGCGTCGGTCGCGAAGGAAGCGGAGGATAGTTGAGTGACAGGAAAAAAGACTCTGACCATATTATGGAAAGGGAGCGTTGTCGGTAAGTAAAATGTAGTGTACAGGATTGGTACTCTTCAATATCTATACTTGGTTCAGTGATGTAATTACTTTTTGACACAGAGACATGTCAATATTATGGAAAGGGAGCGTTGTCGGTAAGTAAAATGTAGTGTACAGGATTGGTAATGTCACGAACATTGGCAAACTTGTGCTCGTGATAAGATTCTGCTGTTAAATGGAGAAATTTTAATCAAACGTATTCATTTACGCCGACAAAATTCAACAAATGTTTACTTACACAAACACATTTTATGAAATATTATTTTCATGTACTACTCTTTGATTAAAATTTGGTCTTGGGAGTTAAATTGAAAGTTTGATATATGTGAATGGCGAGAGTTCTTTGACATTGGCTATCTGCGCATGTCATCACTGTAATCCCTTAATATTCTTATTTGTTTCGGCGATGATTGAAATGCTTGTGACTCAAATGCTTGTGTCAATTCTTACAATACTATTTTTAGTGATATCGGAACAAACTAAAAAACTCGTGAAAATTATTTCTAACCGCCAACTACATTCCGCGAAGTAACACTTCGATGCATTATCAGATGGTGCTCTACTCATCTGGCATGTGGAACAATGGAGTGAGTGGAGCGATCCGGTCTTTGGTGGCATTAAACGATTTTAGAAACGAACAAAATCTGTCTCTGGCCTGGATCGATATTACATTTCAGGCCTTCTAGGAGCACTAACCTAAGCTTTAAATTATACGAAACAACAACATGCACCATACTAAGTAAAACATCTTTTGTATACCATATGATCATATTTAATAATCACAACTTTACACCCATACAAGTGAATTTTGTGAATAGCAAGTAAATATTAACCCCTCTAAAACACAAACCAAAATTCTTCTCCTTCAGAAAGTCGAAAAATTTACTAATAGTGAAGAACTTCCACTCCCCTGGACCACCAGTTCCTTGCCTTCCAAATACCTCGGTGGTTAATAGATAAGGTAAGTAAATAAAAAGCAATTGGATAGATGTCAGAATTTTATTCTATCATTAATCCATCATCCTCAAAAATCGAAACTAAACTGCTGCTGTACGGGCCATCAGTTCCATCCTCTGTAGCGTGAATAAGCACCGGACAACACAAACCTTATCTCATTGATCTGCGAACACTATCCCAAACTCCAGATGTTTTACCTAGTTTTCGCAGGATGCCACAATTCGATTCCGACGGGATTCCAAATCAGGCACATGAAACGAATACACCAATGTTTTTAAATGGCCCCACAAGTAGAAATAGAGAGGGTTCAGATCAGGTGAGCGTGAAGGCCAAGCAATTGAACCACCTGTACCTGTCCATCGATCAGGGAATCTTCGATCCTAGTACCGTCGACCCATATGACTGAAGTGTTCAGGAGCGTCATCATGCAAGAAGTGAGCATGCTGACGCCTGATCAGTGGAGTGTCTTCATAAACATGAGGTATGATGTGCTTCCAGGAAGTTTGTATACGCCTGTCCCGTAAGTCCCGTAAGTTTAGAAGTACACGGGGTCCAACTAATCGATCACCAATAATACCGGCCCACGTTTTGAGGCAGAACCCACCTGGAGATGAGATGGAACAGTTGCACATGGATTTTCATATGTCCATACATGCTGATTGCGGAAATTTGTAATATCATCTCGCGTGAATTTGGAGTCATCTGTATATCTAATATTAAGGAAATTAAGGCAGGAAAGTTCAGATTTGCCACCACACAGCTGCAAGAACCATTGACAGAACCTAACTCGTGCAGGATAATCTGCGGGTGACAGGACCTGTATACGTTGAAAATGATAAATATATAACTTGCAAAAGACTCCAGAATATGAATATTCACTTGCAACGCTAACCTTTGTGTGCTGATAGAGAGAGTCGTGTCCACAACGTTCAAAATCTCCTGTACAACTGGAGTTGTAGGTCTTGATCGTTCCCTCCCCAAACCAGAAGAGTGAGATTTTCCATGCTCGCACAGACGGCGATGGAGACGTGCAAATGTCCTCCGATATGGACATTGGCGCCGTTGGTTCCTCTCCTAATAAAAACGCGAACCAGCGCAGCATTGCCGTCCGCCTTACCGTAGATGAAGTACATGTCTGCCGGCTCCTAATTTGACATGACGCACAGTCAAACGCCAAACACAACACTGAATGTAAACTTTACCTCGGAATGAACTGTCAGTGTCCTGTTAATGTCTCCTTTCACGGTAACGACCTGCTGAAGGAAAAGTGTTCCGGTGAATTCCAGTGTTGTCTAGAACATAAGTCGGAAATGAAGCATTTCCGGTCACATGTTATATTGAAGTATTTTGATTGTCTATATATGGGGAATAGATACCTGAATATGCCCCCCAGTTTTTGAAACAACTCGTATAAACAACATGGGCAGTCCTTGGAATAGTGGTCAGATTACTCGTCTTCCACCGCTGGTACAGCCTGGGCTCTATCCAAGGCGGGATCAATTCCAGGCGGTTCCATGTGGAATTTGTGGTTGACAAAGCGGGTTTGCGACAGGTTTTCTGTGGGTACTCTCGTTTTCCCTGCCAATATCCATTCCATCAGATTGCTCCATCGTTTCCCTACCATTTCCCGTCATTACCCACCATTCTGCTAAGAATCTTCGAGTCAAAGTGGCGTCTAATCGATAACCAAGAACTGGCTGGGAACGGCTGCGGCTACCTGAGAGGGTTATTGACAGATAGGGTCCCGGCCTGCACAACTAGATAGAGGGGAAATGCTGAGGGAAAGGGGAACGCTCCCTCCCAAGACCCTAGATAAGAATAGCAGAGTGTGGATGTAGTGCCAGGCGGGGCGAGGGGTACTGCTCAAAGTTGGCCCCTGAGGGGAAAAAACAGAGTTTTCTTTTATAAATAACATTTAATTGGACCTTCTCACCCGGAGTATAAAGAAAATATAGTACAAGCTTAATGGCATGAAATAATGTTGAACTGATAGACTATAAAAAAATTATACACATGTATTGAAAAAAATTGAATCGAATTATTAACTAGTACTTTTGAACGAATTTCAAGTGAATATGTAACCAAGTTGACAAATCCGTCATTTTTTAATGTTATGATTCTTTAGCTTCAACATTTTTTATTCTGAAAAATTACATAGATCACCGTATTTGGTTTGGATTCCATGTAATTACGTTGAGCAATTTTGACTTTCAACACCATCTTCTTTGCTTTTGAATTGCAACACCCAGACAAACTATACATTCGTCTTGATTTCAGTGCTTGTTTCAAAATCATCTTTACAAGTAATTAGGAAAGCGTTTAGTTGAACTAGAATAAGATATCTTATGAAAAGCTTTCTAAAAGGCAAAAAAAACTTCTAATATCACAAGACATTTAAAACTATCTCCAGAAATTTCTTGATATTTTTATTCTGAATTTTTTCTCCCATTACAAGGAATATTAAGAGAAAGAAGGAGAATAGAAATAGTAATATAAGGAGACCCAGAGGAAGGAGAGAGAAGAGAGAAAGGGAGGGGAAAAATTTGTACAAATTTACAACCTTTTAGTATGAAAAATATTACAAACCAAATAATTTTAGTTCGTAACACTTTCTATACGTCTGTTCGAAAACAAATAAATCCTGATGTGCGTATATGTATCTACACTAACAATTTACTTTCGCATGTGTATGTCACTCATCTGGCCAATCCCAAGAACATAAAATTGTTTTCTTTTTAGTTTTGAATTCACGTGCTTATCTGCTAACAATTTTAGATGATAAGAAACTTGTTTTCTTACTCTACCGAGAAATACGCAGGTTTTTTGTAATTAGCAAGCATCGCGACAAAACAAATCCTAACAGTGAGTCATTTTCTTGTCAAGTGAAAATGTTATGTCGCTCTACTTGTTCTAGGCTATTACTACACTTGACACTACATCTGAGGACTTCACGCAGCTGGTGAGTGTTTACTTGCCCAATTGCAAGGCATTTATACAGTTTGTCATTTCTGGTCATTTTTATTCTTTTCGCTGAAAACATACATCACGAAAAGCTAAGACATGAGAAACTAACCATGTGAATAAGATGAAAATTTCTAAGTCACACTCAGCAGTATTATGATACACGTGTGGAAGTCTAGGAAAGGATAATAAGTTATGTAACGATTAATAAGAATGTATTTTTCAATAGTACAGGTCCAGAATTTTGCGAATCAAAAAAGCAAGTGGTGTATTTTTTCTTTCAGTTATTTAAATACAAAACAAATACCATTTCCGTCATCACAGAGAAAAATTGAAGTTTATCGATATCAAAGATCTATTCATGCACAGACGCATCTGTTTATGAAGAAAACGACGTTTTTAATTCTACATCAATTTTGCATTCTTAGAAAAATGGAATTGAGTACTTTTAACAACAATACATAACTCAACAAAACTTTGCAGGGTTGTCAGCCTCAAAATGATTTAAATATGACATGATAGAATATAAAAATAGTGTACAATATAATAAAACCCATTATAAACAATACAATGTATATAATATATAAAATGAATTAAGAATTGAAGAAAAATAAACTTCATTTTAGATAAATATTGCATAAAAGTTCGTATTCCCCGACAACAAAGAACAGAATATTGATAAAGTTAAATACAATAGAATGTGAAAGTGAATACTACGTTGACTAAATATTGAAAATAGAAGGTAATCGCAAAAGTAGGGTCTCCGAAGTGCTAAAGTCGCCGGAAAACGATTGGTGCAGCTGTTGGTCACATTGTTGCCCTCACTGCCAATCAACCTATGCGCACCTCGCCGGGACACACATTCGGCGCCTAATTTTTTTCACTTTTACTCAATTTTACACTCATCTTCTTGTTAAAAAGATCAAAGGAGAGTGAAATATATTGTATATGTAAAGTGTTATTGAAGAATTTGAAGACGTTTTCAAAGAAACATCGTTTGAGCCTTTTTGAAAACGCGCTACTTTGAGTTCATTTTCACAAAAAATCGATGAGTTTTCGAAAATCTTCATCAGAAATAGTTTAAAGTACCTCTAGTCACGAATGCAATAATGAAGTAAAACGTCCATAATGTAAATATAAACGATGTGTGAGAAATATAAAAAAAATATTTGGTATTTTAAAAAAAACAAGAATTTATTAAAATGGATTTTATATAATGCTGTATCGTGAATTTAGCACTATATGAACAGAAAGTTTCAAGAAAAAATGTTCAGCTGTTTTTGAGATAATCTTTTTAACATTTATGGATATTGCTCTTGTGTCAGTCAAAAGTGTCCGTAAACTACTAATAGTTTAAAAAAGTGCATTAAGTTAATTAAAGAGCTAATTTCGGAAAATTTTTTAAAAAAATCTTCAATATTGTAGATGTTTGAGAAGATGTTGAAAAAAAATCAAAATTTGTCAATTTTCAAAATTTCAGGGCTAAACGTTGAAATCGGACCAATGTCATCATTATAAATATATTTCGCTCTCATATTATTATAAAATTAAAGAAAAATTTGGAGCCGTTGTTCAAATTTGAAGAACTTTGAGTCGGCCAAAATCGACTGGGGAACATACAGTTCGACAAAAAATCTTCGAATAATATAGGTGCAAGTGTTGTTCACAAACGGGAGGGCAGATGGAGAGAAGATGTGAAAACAACAGCATGTTTTCGGTATTAATGAACCACAAATGTAGAATCAGACTACACTAGTATTAGAGAAAGTAATTACCACAATATTTATCCTCGTATCAACGTATGTATACAAGATAGTAAAAACAGCTGATGGTCGAAACAATTATTCCTTCCCTCCGGCATCGAGTAAAGATGATAGTGAGGAATATGTCTAGGTCCCTTCAAGCAGACTGAGAAGAATTTGTCATTTACCCTTTTAATGTTTCAATACATTCAAAAATTTCAAAACAACAAAAATATGCCTTGGCATTCACTTGAATAATGATACGTTTGCTTAAAAGAGCTAAGCTATTTTCATAAGTAATATCATATTCATTTCTGAGAGTAGACAAAGCAGGAAGCTCATCCTCCTCTTTTCTGAGTAGGTATTGCCAGATGTGGTTTCCTTTGCCATTCACTAGATGGATAATGGATGTGGTAGGTGATGTGGTATTGAGGGGTAGATGATGAGGACAGATGAATGAAAATGATGATGATTCAAACGTAACACTAGGTGGTATGAGACCCCAACCATGCCACAACCAGAAATGGAAACACTTGCCCTTCACTGCAATCAAACACTCCCCTTTCACCTCTGCATTCATGTGTCTTGCCTTATGTCCGTGCGTCATCGAGATCAGCCGTCATTTAATACAAATTAGAATTTCTATGACCAACAGAAAGACGAGTTCAGAACCATGTAAAAACGAGCTTTATTATGAACTATTCCTGGCAAAAGAGTCCAGGAGAAAATACGACTTCTTGAAACGATGGAGCTTTAAATAGTACCCAATAAACTTCGAAAGTTAAACAACCACCGTGCGATTTACTGCGAGTCTCCAGACAGCCCCCCCCCCCCTTTTCCGGCGGTGAGGTTACGCAGACCAGTTGATGAGAGCATGAGCATCTCCGTGACCCAGTGGCCCTCGACCCGTTCAAACGGTGGGAACGAGCGGCGCCCGGCGATTTAATTAAGGCAGCGCTCTGCCACTTGCCCGCCGACCGCCCGACCGCCAGACCGCCCGACCACCCGACCACCTGACCCGCCGCCCGGTCCGCTGACGGACCGCTCCGTCGACAGGCACCCGCCATGGTGTGGACGCCGCGCCACGCACAGTGGATGGGAAGTTGCGTTCTCAGGATTACACTCACAGGCTCCGAGATGAAGTATTAATTTCCTGTATATTATTAGACGGAGTTATATTCCGTGTTTAAATATTAATATATAGATTTAAGTGTGAATATCTTAATATACCTGTTAATATCTGGATTTAAGCGTTAATCTTTGAATTTCAGAGTTAATCTCTCCATTTAAGTGCTAATATCTCGGTTTAAGTATACTCTCCGAACACAAACTTCTAAGCTCCGAGTTTAAGAGTGGTTAACACTGGTTAACACCGAGTTCCTAGTTTAAAAGATAATCTATAAATTAAAGATCCAATTGATAATCTTCGGGCTCCGAGTTTTGTAACCAATGCCAGACTCCATTGATTGAGTGATTCATAATAATAATAACTATTATTATTATTATGGTTATTATTATTATTTGTTTCCTGGCGAGTTCATTGCTAGTATTATTCGTTCCGTAAGTGTAATACATGAAACATCCAGGGAAGTGGCAGTGTTTCTGTGGTTTCTCTCACCTGCTAGCTGGTTTACCGTCAACCAGGACAAGTCCATAAGCTCCCGACTAGTCTCCTGGAAAGTGTGACAGTGTATTTCATGCAAGAATAAGTGTATGTGTATGTGTGTTCGGAACGGAAAGGACGAGCATGAAGAAGGGGAAAGAACGTGCACGGATCTAGGTCCGTTTTTTAGGGTGCTGTTCCTGCATCAAAGCAGCTGGCCGCTAGAATTTACCACCAAACAGCGGTTGAATTCGACCTTTGCTATCTAGCTAAAGCCGTAAAAATCCACTGCCCGTAGATTCGAACCCAAGGACCTCCCAGTTAGAGACACTTCAGCACTAGCAGTTGTTGCATTGAGACATCTTAGTCATTGAGCTCCTCAGAATCTCTACTGATTCAAATGATAATCTCCATGGTTCAGGTCCAAATGATAATATCCGGCCTCCTGCTTTAAATAACCAATCTCGGACTCCATGCCAATATTGAAAATCTACTGATAAATCTATCAATTTCATTTGTAGAAACGTATTTCTAAAATACTTTCTTCACTTGAAATTGTTGTCATTGACTTAAGTGGTTTTAAAACTTGAAAAAATCGATAAGTGACTTAAAAATCCATTGTCTTGAAAAATGTCGTTAAATTGACTTTTGTGCCGTTCATTAAATTTTTAATCGAAATATAATTGTGTTTCAAAATAGTTAAATAAGTAGTTTAAAAATTTATATTTTATCTGTATGTATTAATTGGGGCTGTGAAAAGTTAATTTACATTATAAATTTGAAAAAGATTTAAGCAGTACAGACTGTAACTCACCGGACATAAATTGAAACATCAATAATTTATTAAAATAATTTCCGTAATTTAATTTATCGTGTATTCCCCTTTTAGGCTTTTACTAAATGTTAATTTTGACATAAAAAATTAATTTCTACTGGTCTTCCCAAGTTCGCATATCTCGGAACCACGACGTTTCAAGAAGGTAGAACTACTTAGGTATATAGAGATACGGAAATACTGGCACATGTGGTCTCCCCGGTTTGGAGGTTTTTATTTATATGGAGGTTTTTATTTATATTAAAAATCATTGTACAATCCCCTTCCAGGTACTCTAAAATCCCTATCATCACAGCCATTTCTTTTCCAAATTTATACCGATGACTTCCTCAGGACCCCTGCCGTCAAAAGGTACCGATAAACTACAGGAGTTTCTGTATATTTATGACGAGAGAAATGTTCGTTTAATGCGCTATTATGCAAAACCTCAATCCCAAACTCTTCTACTCACTTGTCTAGAATTATCCGGTTAAACTAAGTAATCATTTCAATATTAGTATTTGAAAAGAAAAAAATTTCCACGTCGGTATGGAGGATATTGAAATTAAATTACAATAAATTTTAGAGTTAGAAAAAAGTCTTTGTTCGGTTTCATTCAGTGTATTATACACAACAAAATATATAAAAATGCAACAAAATTTCTTGTTAACAAATGTAATTATGGATCATGGTATATTTGAAATACTGTAATCGTGATCAAATGTGAGGAAACACGTAAAAATATCCTAATGTGGCACCCGAACTAAACAATCTGTGCCCTTCTGGAATCTTCTTAGTATCCACTGAACGTAGAACGGACTGCCACCAGCGACCTTGCCGCTCCTGGTAAAGTGTTAAGATAATGATACGGGAAATAACAATTTTCTTCAAATTAAAACTCTAAACTCTGAACTCCCACCGACTCCGAAGCCGAGCGGCCGCCCGGCCGCCCGCCCATCATCCAGAAGATCCTCATCATGCGAGGCGAGCTTTAGAGGGCGGCCGCCGCAAAAAGTGCGCGGCGGGGGAGGCGGTGACCGTGGGTTCGTGCCCGGATAAGTATTGCATCGCGTGAGGAGTTTATTCTCTACCTCTGCCGCCATCACCACCACCACCGCCATCGTCTGCGCTGCCGCCACCACCACCGCCTCCGCCTACGCTTACTGCTCCGTCTCTGTCTAAGTCTCTGCCTACGTATACGTCTCCTTATACGCCTCCGCCTCCGTACACGCCTACGTCTCCGTATACGCCTACGTCTCCGTACACGCCTACGTCTCCGCAGTCATCGCCTTTCCTACCGCTGCGGCTATCTCCGCCGCCTCCACAACCACCCTCTCCTCCACTGCCATCGCAATTGCCACACCCGCGGCCAATCTTTATCTGACACCATTTGCGTATCTCCGCAATTGTGCCTCACCTCCACATTGCTATCACAAGTACTACACATTGCTTCCTACCACCATTCTGTCAATGATCTCGCAACGTCCCCATTTTAAGCCTGTCACCATGCGTTTATCATCACTCCGTCGCCACCCGTCGCCAGCCCGTCGCCGGCCCGTCGCCATCCCGTCGCCAGCCCGTCGCCAGCCCGACGCCAGCCCGACGCCAGCCCGACGCCAGCCCGACGCCAGCCCGACGCCAGCCCGACGCCAGCCCGACGCCAGCCCGACGCCAGCCCGACGCCAGCCCGACGCCAGCCCGACGCCAGCCCGACGCCAGCCCGTCGCCAGCCCGTCGCCAGCCCGTCGCCAGCCCGTCGCCAGCCCGTCGCCAGCCCGTCGCCAGCCCGTCGCCAGCCCGTCGCCAGCCCGTCGCCAGCCCGTCGCCAGCCCGTCGCCAGCCCGTCGCCAGCCCGTCGCCAGCCCGTCCATCACCAACCCGCCACAACTCCATCACCACTACCTTCACCTGCCACTCCGCCTCCATAGTCTCCGCCGCCGCTGCAGCCACGTGCCTTCCGAGCTTTGAAGCACCGCCGTTTGCCCAAGTAATAGGCCGGCCGGCCTCACGCATCGCCCGGCGGGCCGCCTTCTCATTCCCAGGCGCTGAGAGCCCCCGCCGCAATTGAACCCCACCCCCAACCCTCCCCGCAACGCTAAGGTTACGCCTGCGCGTCCGTGGGACGGACAAATTGATTTGCGCTGAGTGGCGGAACAGTTCGTGTCATTTATTCAATTTCGCTCGCTTAGCCGAGTCCCGGGACCACGGAGTAACGGTTGTAATTCGGGAATATTTAGGGTTCGGCGTGAGAGAGAATGTGACTTGAATATACGGGTCGTTTAAGGATCCGCTGAGAAAATACTCGAGATTTTTGTGGGCCGATTGGATTGCTCCAGGCTGCTCGTGGTTCCGGTTGGAGGTTAGATTAGGCGTTGCGATTCCCATCGTGCAGAAATTTGAATTGGGAGTTGGTTGGTAAGCGTGACTCAGAAGCTAAAACGCTGCTTGGGAGATAGGAAATATTTGCTGGGAAAAGACAGGTTAGTGTACCAGAGGATGTGTTTGGAATTTTCAATCTTCTCCAAGATCACTTCTCATTACTTCCTCGATATTCTGGATTCAGAGTCATATTTATTGAGAACAATTTGACTGAAAGAAAGCTATAGTATTATATTCTTTGAAATGTATGTATTTCAGCAATAGTTGTCTTTTCTTCGATCACTTTTTATTATTTATTCATAATATAATTGCACTAGTGAAATAGTCTAAAATGAAATAATACATCAGTTCGATTGCAAATTTTTCAATTGAGAGTACAATTTAAAAAATTGAATCAAAATAATCTTGATTTTGTATTCCTATTACTTAAGCATGACCTTTTTACGTTCAGGTTAAAAGGTTTAATAGACAAATATTCTTGTCTGTTAAAAGTGCTGTCCGTACGTAAATGAGAATTGTTAACTCGCAGATACTTGTTAATTAATTTCACATCATTGTTAAATGCAATAAACAACTGAATGATTTAATAAAACAACACAAAACGAAAACAAGGAATGAATTGGCCATTCAAACACATTCCTGCCACTTTAGCGAAGCTGTTTATAGAAGAGAGAATTTAGTAAGAAAATAAACATCGAATAGTAATAAATAAAAACACAATACAATTCTCGTTTATTTGATAGAAATAAATCTGGTAAACTTATTTCCGTACGAAACCACTACTCGCCGCCTCACGCCGCTTCAGCTTGCAAATGTACACCACTTTCTGGATTTTAAGTGGAAATGAGTTTGGAGTCAGAGGAAGTTTCCCGTGCCCGTAGGAGCGCCGTGCTCCTTAGGCGGCCAAGAAGCTCATGCGGGCGTGGTTTGACGTGACATTTTTAAATCGTGAAAAATCTGTATTTTTTTAAAATTCTTGAACAAAAAGATACTTTTTGTTTATACGTTTTCCGAGACTTCAGAAATGTAATAAAAATCTTGCATTATAATTTTTAGAGATATATTAATAAATAAATTCAGAATGCACATCATGCAACACATAATATCGTGAGGGAGACGTTCAATAAAAACGTAGGGGGTGTCTCATTTGCAGTCGCCTAGAGCTCCAGTGAGTATTAATCCGCAAGTGCCCGGAGGGCTAAGATTATTCAAATGACACCGTCCCCGGAATCCTACGACATCACTTTGAATAGCATTGGCATGAAGATATGATTTATTTAAATACGATTTCCAGCCATCAAGAGGTCTGTTATTCCTTACCGTAACAAGCGACATAGAATCGGCTCGCTTCCGCCCAAACACGGCAAAGGACTACACCGTCACGAGCAGAATGGTGTATTATAACTTGAAACTTGTATAAAGGCGTAGGTTCAGCTATGTCAGACAATACCGTGAGGCGCCGGATCCTTGAGTCTGTGCAACGCTCAATTTCTAATTGTTATTCGAAGAACTTCTCCTTCCCGCCACTTGCTTTTCTATTTCGTTAAGTTAATAATAATAATAATAATAATAATAATAATAATAATAATAATAATAATAATAATAATAATAATAAAAAATTGTCTTTATTTGTGGCGAGGCTCAGGCCTTAAGGCCTGCTCTTCCGCTACGCTAAGTTACGGTTAGAGTCTCACGTTCCCCTCACGTTCCCTGTTAGATTTCGTCAAGGCCTTCACTTCATTCGGGGTAACCAGGAAATGCAAGTTTGAAAACTACGAACACTGCAACCTTTCAAGAAATAGGTATATTCTATTGCATTCTAATGCATGGGTTAGTAAACATTTCAATGTGGAAGTTGTAAAATGTGTTCTATGCTTTCGTGTAGTTTTAATTTCAGAAAGTAAATTCAGTATTATAAATCAATAAAGTAAATGAAGTTTCTTTATATGCGTTAGGTGTAATTGCCATTTGCAATTTATTGTTTTTCTAAAATCTCTTATTTTCAATTATGTTAAATAAATGATCGGAAGACATCCCCCTCAAAAATGTAACTTAATGAATAGAATAATCGTCATTACAACAAAAAACAATAATGGCGTATAATACTCAATGAAACTACACAAAGTTGTTAATAAAAGAGAAATCTTGAAGAGTTCTTTCTCTTTTTTCATAGCATTGTCTACCTGGAATATCACGTACCTTTGACATTAGATTAAATACAATCAGTTCCGGTCGATAATCGAAAAGGTGACCTCGTGAGAACCACGAGTAGTTCTAGCAATGGGAATCGTGATAAAAGAAAATGATCAAGTACCTCGTTACAGAAATGTACTTATTGCCACAAGCCATTGAAATCCAGCTGGTCTATTAAGTGCACAAAACAACAGATACTCATTTACTACTGTACAATAAGTCCTCTCCAATAAGAGCACAACGATACAATTATAATTTCCGTGTGATCAGACGTGTCAGAGCATGACGGTGTGCACCTCTGCTTTGTAGAGAACCTTGTAATTGAAGGCATTACCCGTAACATAAAGCACAATCAATTGCTTCTGTTTGCTCCTGTAAGCGTTAGAAGCTGTTCAGAAATATTTAATTCAATTCTTCATAAAAAATAAACACTTGAAATACGGAAAAATGTATACAATATGGCTTGAAGAATGTATCTTTTGCAAGATAAAAATATAGTCGACACGAAAATGGCACGATAATGGATCCGTCACAAAGCTTTCTTGCATTGATTTAACAGCACTACATTATTTTCGTCACATTAATTATCGAACATATTTTAATAGGATTTCTGAGTATGAACTACAAAACAAAAAGTAACTTTCAAATAATAAAAGATATATTTAAAAGTAAAAAAATATGCATTTCTGTCATTTTCTATTTTTCCACCGGAAAATAGTATCAAATTCATGCAATTCAAATAAAATAAGTATTATTCGCAATATTCGAATTACACTTGTTCCAGTACTTTGCAAATTACAATATTACTTTCCTATCAAAATAAAAAGTCATAATACTTTATGTTAATCGTAATTACATTTCAGTTCAAGACACTTTACCATAGTTTTCAAACATTCATATGTGAGATAAATCTCTCGTCTGCAATCCAGAGAATGCAATTGGTATTTACGCATTTTTTGTTAAAATGTGCTACATACTAATGCGTCATAAAAATCAATTCCTACATTATTAATAATAATTAATAGTTATCTACAAACATATATATTCTTCCAGAATTATTGTCGTACGCCTTTCAAAGCAGTGAAGATGGTCCACTATTACAACATAAATTGAACTTCATTTACAAAATGCAAGAATTTGGTAACTTAATAATATAATTTATGGAAACAACACAGTTGCATATAAACCCAAATGCCCACTTACTGTGTTCACCTGCTACTATATTATTCAACCGGTCTCACAGAAATTGCAGCACCAGCATTCACAACCATACACTTCCACTAGTATCGAAGAACTACCGCACTCTAGGAGAAACAGAGTAATACCAACTGCACAAAACCAAATAATAGTTCTTCACATTATTAAACGTTATATTACATCTTACATTAACATTAATATATTTTTTGCGACTTCATATAAAAATATTATTTTATAGCAAATTTCATTCTTACAAAAAATTAGTTTTCCACAAACTCTCATTTCAAGTTTGGTTTTAAATTGGCAACACTTGATGCTCAAATACCTTAGCGCGTAAAGTGTCTGATTTGCAATGCGCTTTGAACTTTGTAGTATATTAGTAGTAGTATATACATGTACTACTGCTTCTGAATAGTTCCGGAGCTAAAAAATGTTGAACACTAGACAATGCTCAAACACCTCCCCCCCCCCCCGAAAAATTAAGAATGTGCAAGTTGCATCAAGAAACTATATGAATTATTTTATTTATTTAAACAATTAACAAAAATTACAACGCTTAAGTTAGAAACAGTTTTTGGAAATATATTTTAAATAATATTTTTCAAGTAAAAGTATTTAGTGATCAAATAATACAATTTCTATGTTAAGCTTAAAACGCTGAAAAACTGTGTTTTGTTCAGTTACTGACCGATAAAATCACTTGCTGTTAAATACATGAAATATGAATTTCGGGAGAACTCATTTTATTTTTAGCGTCATTTGATTCATTTTTATAGAGTCCTACCTTAAAAACAATTACTACAATTGCTTACTTAAGGAAAAAAGTTAATTGAAAATTTTATGAAATATCAGACTATTGTACCGGAACTTATAAAATTATTATATCGATTTTCTCGCCTTCTTATTACTTTTGCAATTTTTTACTAATTTTTTCCTATCAGTTCCATCATCGAGCCAGTTGACTTGCGGGGCCCCAGGCAATCGCCGAGTCTGGTCATTACTAGTGTAGGCACTGCTTCTGAATATAAAGTACAGATTTCGGGAAGAAACGAAATAGAAATATATTTTACGCTAAGGCCGGAGATAATACGGATAATAGTTTCGCAACTTTGACCAGAGACCCAACAATCATCAGAGGGCACATCTGAATCTTTGATGGCGTATTTCAGATAATTATTGGTTGCAATTACTTGGTCTTGTATTGCAATCATGAACCCTTCCGTTTCGGGATATAGATATCCAATACTGAGCCATTTGAACGACATATCAACGTCGACATTGGAATTGGCTACTTCAGCTGGATATCTACCGTTGATTGCCTTCTGCTTCTATAGCTCCATCTCTCGGTGAAGGATGGTTGCTGGAGTTCAATTACATCTTGGCTTAGGCATGACGACGTGTAGTTACCATCTGCTTCCTGAGCACTATGTAGATGAGATGATACAGCTTTCGCCCGGAAGTACTGCCTCATGCTGATGATCTGTTTTGTATGTATATTGCTGATTTTCAGGATGCCACGACCTTCCATCTTTCTTGAGAGTGTGATCCTTTGGACTGACCTTTTTGGATGGTGGATTTGGAAATGGATCATTTGGACTCTGATAAGCCTTTCCAAGGATTCAATATCAATTTTCGACCATTTGATGATCCCCAATGAGAATGTAATAATTGGTACATATTGCGTACATATTAATTTATGCTGCAAGATTTCGTGAGTTGAGAAAGGTTTTGAATATACTTTTCATTCTCTTAACAATTCCAATTGTATTTTCGCTTCCATTTCAGTATGCGCGACCAACATGTTTTGATGAATCTCTAGGTACTTGTAGAGCTCATCTGCTTCTAAGGCTGTTAGAGTCTCTCTTGACATGGTCTCATGTTATATTGTTCTGATTAGTTTACCTTTACTGCTGCTCTTGATTTTACATTTTCAATACCATATTGCATTCCAATGTAGGTGGAGAATCTTTCAGTGACATGTTTGAGCTGTTGAAGTCCATAGGATTCTTGAGTACAGCTTGATATCGTCTATGTACGTCAAATGACTTACATTATATTGCTTTAGGCCTTTCAGTTTATATGCTTCTCCCATGTTTTCCAACCAAAGGGAGAGGGGATTCATGGCAAGACAAGCATGGCCAAACCAGTATGGTCTGAGACTATCACCCTGAAACAGTGTGACCAAAACTAGTATGGACAGAGACTTTTCGGCTGAATCTCCATTTCTGACCACGCTACACGTTCTTTTCTATATTCTATCTCATATTTTATCCTGGAGAGAGAAGTGTGTAATTATGAGGATCAGCTTTTCGGCTGAATCTCTTCATACAACAGGGTTGTTAAGCCTTGAATTATGAATTTTGAGGTGTTAGGATGTTGATGATGTGAGGTGATCGCGGCCTTTTTGCATCATCCCAACATTTGCCTGTATGACGGAGAGAAACCATGATAACCTCCGTCAGGATGGCTGGCTCGGGAATCGAACCCAGGCTTCGCGACTGCCAAGTCTGTACGCTACCCACTGAGCCAGACCGCTGTTTTCCTTTTTTCGTGGTCGCGAATTGGCTATCTAGGGACTACGCGAACGCACATCCCACCGGGCCTCAGTCATGTTTATCAAGGGTAGGTGCAAGTGACTTTTAGAGGGGGATCAGCATTTTCATGCTGAGTCCGTTTTTACACCCAATGTTGTTAGCCCTGGGGCATGGGGTGAAATGATATTGATGATGAATGATGAAATGGACCTACAGAGACATACACACAAACACAACCATGCCCAAGGCGAGACTCGAACTCACGATCCTTCGAGCCCAGACCGCCATGACACTACTGCGTTCTCTTCTTCTTCTTTTTATTATTATTATTATTATTATTATTATTATTATTATTATTATTATTATATGATTTAATTCCAACGATACATCGCGGGAACATCTTGATTATTTAATAGCCACTCCTGTTGAGTATCATTACTTTTTCGAAGTTTATGGAGGCTAATAATAATAATAGTAATAATAATAATAATAATAATAATAATAATAATAATAATAATAATAAATATATTATATCTATACAAAATTTCAGAGACTGGAGGAATCCAGAATAATTACAGGATTCGAATTCTATAAAACATGGGTTCATTCCACCTAGTGATAATTGCGCCTCTGCTTAATTTGACACGCGCTGGCTAGGAGAAGGGGCCCTCAGGGGAGGGGCGAGGTCGCGAATGGCGCGGGCGTGGGTGCAAGTGCGGCCGCTAAGCCGGCGCCGCGCCCCGCCCCCGCGCTGCCGCTCGTAAAGCCGCCGCCAGTGAGGCGTAAGTGGCCCTAATTCTTCTGCGCGCGCAGCCGGCTTTATGAGGATAAGAGCTGCCGCCGCCGCCGTCTCTACTTGTGCTCCAGCGTCGTCTCCGCCGCCGCTTCCTCCTCCAGCTCCTTCATCGACGCCTCCACCGCCGCTTCTTCCGCCTCCACCCCCGCTTCCTCCGCCGACTCCGATGACATCACAACCGCCCCTACCTCCGCCAGGGTTGACTTCGTCTCTTCCGTTACCATCATTTTCGTCTTCGGGTGCGCAGTCGTCGCCAGTCATAGCCGATCACTCTACTCGTTTTCGAATTCGGTGCCCAAACTACACCACCTCTGATCTCGTGATCACTATCTTCGCCAGTCCGTCGTCACGTCAATTTCAGTATTGACTCCACATCTTTCTCCTCTTGTGAAGCCACCTCTCTTATTCGTCTTCCTCGTTCTTCAAGATAACCGTTTTTTACTTCAATTTTTTTTCACTCGCGTAAAGCTCCCTTTTTCTCCCGAAGCGCATCTCTTCATCTAGCTCACCCACTTTCATCGTCTGTGTTCGCCTTCTATCCCGTATCACTTTCGACTTCCCTTTACTTCCATTTCCTTCTCCGCTTAATTTACAATTTTATCTTCATTCCCCTTTTCCTATCATGTGTAGTTCTGCCTCCCCTCCTCCATTTTTTTTCTGCCTCTTTCAACTTCGGCGAATTTATCTACCGACTTTATCATCTCTTCTTCCATCTTTTCTTCTCACACTTAATCTGATTCTACTACATTCTTGCGTCCAGTTGATTTTGCATCCTTTTCGTGTTGTGTCACACATATCCTTGTCACTTCCTCTTCCTTCATCTTCATTTCCACATGCATTTTCTCTTCTCACCTTCATTGCCATCTACCTTTTCCATTTTTATGTCCACTTCTTTCCCTCCTCTTCGTTCCATTAACTCCAAATCCTCCGCGGCCTTCGACTTCACTTCTACCTCCACCTTGACTTTAACCACCGTCTTCCACTTCCCCTACACCTCCATCTCCGCTTTCACCTTTGCCTCCACCACCGCTTCCTCTGCTAGTCTCCGCTTCCACTCATTCACCGCCTTCGCTTCCTCTCCACTTCTCCTTCCACTTCCGTATCCTCTTCCACATTCAGTTTCGACTCCTCCTACCGGTTGATGTGGCTCAGGCCATTAACGGACGACACTGCAGGGTCTCTGATGACAGTTCCTAGAGTTCAAATACCAATGGTGGCAGGAATTTTTACACTAGCTAGTTAGCTGGGTCGTATTCAGCCTCTGAGCTCGGATCAGTGGTTTCCCCGATCAGCACCAGGCGAATGCCACAGCACTACTCTAACAGTCCACGGACCGCGCGCGATCTTTCCATCCCCTTCCTATTCTCATTCTTTACTTACACACACTTACCCTTGCAAGCACCACACTACCACACAGTCGGGAGCTTAGAGCTTGTCCCGGTTGAGTCGTGTCCCACGGTTGGGAGATACATGGATCCGGGAAACCCCGCAAGCTGACGTGTACGTTGGGGCTGGATCTCACCGTTCAGTGGAGAATCTCATCGCCACCACCTCTCGTGATATAACTATGTACTACACTTACGGGACTAATGATTGTAGCAGTTGACGCTCCCGGAAACACGAAACCATCAATCAATCCGACACCACCTATAACTACTCTTTTGCGCCGCTGGTTTTTCTCCGCTGCCTCCATCCTCGTCTATACTTTTACCCTAACTTCACCTTCATTACTGTCTCTGCCTCCCCCTCCGTTTTTCACTCCGCCTGCCAGGCTCTAATCGCTGACGTCGCCCAGCGTCGCCCGGGGCGCCGGCTACCGCTTGAGGCTCGCAATCACTTGACGTCGTCGGCGAGGATTAAAAGCCACCGCTGGTGGCGCAGCTGTAGTGGGAGGAGCCCCACAGCGTGAGACCCAGGGCTCCTAGTGCAGATGAGACGTACGGAAGAGATCTTGTAGTGTGGTACATGAAGGGCAATGACAAACGACAATATTCTTAACGATTCAAGTCACCGTATTTTATTTTAAAGATTGAATATCAAAAACCTCAAACTCAAAGCAATAATGCTATTCATAGAATTTATAATAGAATTAATATAAGTGTCTGTAGAAGCAAAATAATTATCTAAAGTGAAATTAAATCTAAAAGAATAACTATTTACCAATAGTTTCAATGTCCTGAAAAGGAGTTCCGTTCTGAATTCTTGAATTATGAACCCATGGAAACGTTCTACGCTTTGATATTTGCACTTCCAACTGCGTAGAATTACGCCAGTGTTCTTTTAAACGCAGCAAGTGGGACTTGACCTGGTGAATTTTCCTCTTTTCAAAAATCGACGCACCTCATTCATGATCGAATATTTGGTGTCGAGAACAAATGTCAGGTAACTGGACTTGTGCATCGCGAATCCATGACTCTGGGCGGTAATGGGTTAAAGTGACGAAATGAGATTTCATCTTCAATCCATCAAAATTCTATACTAACTTACCTTCATGTTCTGCAACTAAGACATTTCCACTAGGTAAAACAGCTTGCCAACAATCAAGAATTGAAAATCGTTATGCTACAGACAAATTACATCCTCCATAAATTGCTGATAATTATTTCAAACTCAATACAAAATTATTCAAATAATAAATAATATATTAGCTCAAATTGTAAAATGTATATTAAAAAATAGATAAATATGTATTATGTAGGGTCCCTAAATGAAATGGTCATTGTAATTGTAAACATTAAAAAATTGTAATTTCCCTATTGAAAAATTGTTTGAAAACAGATTATGCATATGCAAACCATTGAAAAACTGAATAAGTCGAAAAAGGACAAGTAAGATGAAAAAAATCTTGAATACAAGAAGGACTTGTCGCAACCGCTGCCGAAAACTGCGCGAAGGACGCGTTTGGCCGTGGCGAGTGGGCGCATGGATCTAAGTATGAAAACGAAGTAATTAATACAACTAAATACATTATTATCGTTGAAACTGAAGTAATATGTTGTTTTTTTTAAGATCCGAATGTATTTATAACAAGAGCAAATTCTTCTGCCACACCAAAACAATATTACGAATTATATGGTAATAAGTGAATTTTCCATTTGGTAACTTCGTTACCCTCTTGGGATTCGACGACTGCAAAAAACATAAGCAGTGTAAAGGATAAGATGAAGATATATCATTTCACCTTTATTCCAAAGAACTGATTGTTTTGGATCTCTATCGTGACAATTCCTATGCTTATTAATCCCGCTAATGTAGTGGGAATAACCTGTAAAGTGAGTGTATATTTCCATCGCTAGAACGTGAGATACCGTCCACTATATCGGCTTTCGGGGGTTTTCTAGAATCTTCTCCAGGTACCTCCGTCAGCGGGGCACCGCCCCCACCCCATCCGGGAAAGCTGTAAAGTTTCGACTGGTCTCCCGTCATTTGAGGAGTGTATTGTATGTAAGTGTATGTGTATGTGTGTGTGAGTAAGGGGAGAGAATAAGAGAAAGAAATATCGCGCCCGGCACGTGGCCCAATTATTGGGGCTACTGCTCTGGCATTCGTCTGGAATTGATCGGAGAAATCACGAAAAACTGCGGCTCAGGGCAGCCGACCGCTCATCTATACGGCGCTAGAATTCTCATTTATACGGCGTCAAAATTCGACCTAGTGACGGAGGAAGATCCAGCTTATAGAGATACATTTTTATTATTTTTCCTTTATTTCTTCATTAAAAGCATACTCCTCAGCTGTAAAAATGAACTGACACACATAAATATCTTTCTTCTGCAAGGGAAAATTTGCTTTTAACTTTTTTAAAAAAAAAATTAACCTTATTTTGAAGATTTTTACAAATTTCTTCTTTTAATTTGTTGGCAATACTCACAAATACAAAACCATGCTCTTTCATTTAGTTTTCTGGATAAATAATATTTTAATTTGAATCCAAAATTAATATATTGATTATTAATTATTTTTTTCAATTTTATATTTTGGAAAAAAATTCATGAGTTTTGCTTACCTTACTTCTCAAATAGATGTATGATGCAGCAATACACCTTTTAAATCATAACACGAAAACTATTGCAGAAATCGAAATATTTTTTTCACCAAAATATTCCTGAATAATTAATGTATAGGAAAAAACGTTTTCAAAAATCGAATTTTTTTAAGGTTTTAAAGTATATCTTCCCCTTTAACCAGCTGGTGTAAAAAATCCTCCCCTAACGGATCGCCAACCCTAGGACCTCCAGCCTCGGGTTGTCACCACAGAGGCACTTGATGCCGCCAGTCAACTCAGAGAGTGTGACGAAATGAGCATTCACCTTCATTGTACGCACTGGAGGCGAGCGATGCCGAATATTTCGCGCGGACGCCGCCGGGCGCCGCTGGGCGTGTCGGCCTTAGGCTGGCCGTGGCGGGCCACGCGGGGCCTTGCGAGGCGCCGCACGTCGCGCTGCCCTTGCATTGTCCCCCGCGGATGCGCGTGAGGGCTCGTGGCGGACGTGTGAATGGGCGGGCGGCCGCCCCGCCCCCCTCTACGGCACACACACACACACGCGCGCGCCACCCGGTCCGAGGCGCCGCCCACTCGCGCCCGCACGCCCAAACGCCCGCTCCCGCCGCGCCGCTCATCTCCGCTGTTCCCACCCATGCACATGTCGCCCATATTCGATCCGGTTTGATTCATTGATTGTTAGTGATTCCGGGCGCGTCAACTACTATTGTCATTAGTCCCTTAAGTGTAGTTTGTTCGGGAGGAGGCAGTGGTCTTCCCCCGCTGGATGACTAGATCCAGCTCCATCGCTAGGGTTTCCCCAACCAGGTATCTCCGACCAGCAGGGCACCGCTCCAGCCGGAACAAGTTCAAAGCCCCCGACCGGTTCCCGACATGTGTGGTAGTGTAGTGCATGTTAGTGTAAGTGTGTGAGTAAGGGGTGAGGATAGGACAAGGAAGAGGTAAGAAAGATCGCCCGTGGCCAGTTTGTGAGGGTACTGCTCCGGCATTCGCCTGGTGTTGATCGCAGAAACCACGGAAAACTACCAATCAGAGTAGCTGGCCGCTAAAATTCAGACAGCGACTGAATTCGACCTCGCGGAGCTGAAAAGCTAGTGTCGAAAATTCTGCCGCCGTCGGGACTCGAACCTGGGACCTCCCGGTCAGAGACCCTGCAGTGACATCCGTTGATGTGCTGAGCAACCGCTCCCGGTGTATTCTATACGGCGTTCTGCGCTCCTGATTCAATTTAGAACATCAGCTGCCGTCGCAGCGGTGCCTATGTAAGGTCTTGGGGTTTGAGTCCAAATTGTTGCGAATTTTTGAGCTACAGGGCTTAGTCCAATTCAGCCGCTGTCTGGAGGAGACATCTATCTGCCGGGTGTTCTGAACGGTAGTTTTCAGTGTTTTCTCCGATCAATAGCAGGTGAATGCTGGAGCAGAGCACCGACAGCGAGTCATCTATTCTTCCACTTTCTTCTCCTATCCCTTACTTCCATACATGCTTACATACACTATACTACCACACTTGGGAGACGAGTCGAAAACTTAGAACTTGTTCTGGTTGGTGTGGTGCCACGCTAGTGGTCATATAAGGAGGTAGTAAACCCTGCAGGACAAAATGTATGTCAGCACCGGATTTCACATTCTAAAATGGAAGAAACACCACCACTTCCCAGGGTATGATATTCACTACATGTACGGGAATTATCAGCAAAGTAACTTGACGCGCCCTAAATACTCTTTAAATATCTCGTGTGAGTCCAATTTTTACGGAGATGGCCTATAGTGTGGCGCTTAGTTTGCACGACTTTAGCCACTGAGTCTTGAGTCCAAAATTCAAAATTTATTGCTTGTTTATCCTTGAAAATAGATTTTATTACATGGGAGTTTTTTGTTGTTTTTTTTCTCCCTTTCAAAAATTCAAAATTTAAGCAGTATTAGACTTAGTGTAGGGATCACAGAATTTTGAAAATGTGTACACAATTCACTTTTCCCATAGCAGGTCATACGCAGTTTTAACTGTTTGGACGTAAAATAAATAAATAAATAAATAAATAAATAAATAAATAAATAAATAAATAAATAAATAAATAAATAAATAAATAAATAAATAAATAAATAAATAAATAAATAAATAAATAAATAAATAAATAAATAAATAAATAAATAAATAAATAAATAAATAAATAAATTAAATAAATAAATAAAAAAATAAATCTCGGTTGACTCGTATAGAATTTGTAGTGCACAGAGATGGTTCGAGACAAAGTTTCTCGGGGTTTCCCCGCTACCTCTGCTTCTAGTACTCCATCATTATCATGCTCATTTATCTCCGTAATCACCAGTACACCAAAGTCATTCACTCGTTTTCGGGTTCAGCCGTAAGTCTTATGGTTTGATATTATAATAAAGAATACGGCCCATTTCTTTTGACTCAGAAGTTTTTGTCCTCCTACTTGTAAATTGTTAACTACAAGGCATGAAATCCGAAAACCCAGTTTTCATGTTTGGAACACTGATTTTATACTCTGTATTCATTCAGAATATCCCTCCCTTCTCTACACTTAATTTTTCAGATGTTTTAGAATTCTATTAATTTAATATGCATAACATTATGCATATCACAAACATTAAACATCATCTATTAATTAATTTTACAAATTAAGTATATACAGTATATATTTTACTTTACGAGCTGTAAAATATATTCTGAAATTTCATACATTTTCACAAAAATTTAATATAAGCAATTTTTATCACAGTACTTAAGTATATCGTGAAGGTGATTCTACTTTATGATATTTTGGAATTAAAATATATGCATTATCTGCAAGCGAAATGCTGCTACGTATATCCTATTATCTTAGTGAAATATGTAATCAGTAGATGTCATCAAAGGAAAGTACATAGCTGTGACCTTTTCAGTCAGTTACGGACAAGGAACCGTGTGCTGGCTCCAACCGCCAATAACCATTGGGCAAATATGGCCCCGCCCCACCATCCCCCTCCCCGCTTCACGCCCGTGTCTCCGGCCCCGCTCCGGCGCCCACCCCGCCCTTATCACACCCGCCCTCCCGCCTCCCTCCGTTACACTCAGTCTTGCCGCCTTCCATCTTACCTCGTCTCCAAATCTTTCCCGCCCCCCCTACTTGCTCCGCACCGGTAGCGGTAGCTCAGTGCATCAACTGATGTCACTGCAGCGCCTCTGACCGGGAGGTCCTAGGTTCGAGACCTGACGGCGGCAGGATTTTCGACACTAGCTTTTCAGCTAGGTCGAATTCAGTCGCTGCCTGGAGGAGAATTCTAGCGGCCGGCTGCTCTGATCTGTAGTTTTCCGTGGTTTCTCCGATCAACACCAGGCAAATGCTGGAGCAGTACCCTACCAAACGGGCCACGGACCGCGCGCGATCTGTCCTTCCTCTTCCTTGTCCTATCCTCTCCCCTTACACACACTTACACTAACATGCACTACACTACCACATATTCCGGGAGACGGTCGGGAGCTTAGAGCTTGTCCCGGCTGGGGCGGTGCCCCGCTGGTGGGAGAGTCCTGGTTAGGGGGAAACCCCACTAGCCGACGGTAAGTCGGCGCCGGATCTCACCATCCAGCGGGGGGAGATCACCGCCATCTCCCGAGAAAAAGAAAAAAACATGCAACACACTAACGGGACTAATGGCCGAAGCAGTTGACGCGCCCGGAAACACGAAAAAATCAATCAATCAACCAACTTGCTCCGCCCAGATTTGCCACCCCTTCCCCCCCCTTTCCCGCATACCCACCTCGCCACGCCAACCAAGTCCCGTCCCCGCGTCACGCCATGCTTCAACCACCATTTTCTTCTTTCCACCCCGAGCCACTTCGCTCGGTATCGTTCTCTTCTCGCCCCGCCCCCCCCAACCCCGCGCTGGCATCCCCCTCACTCCAGTCCCGCCCGTCACACCGTCCTGTCTCGCTTACCCTGCCTCGTGTCGCCCCGCCCCGCCTTCACACCGCAGTGGCATCCAGACTCCCTCACCTCCTTCCGACCCGCCCCGTCCCGTCCCACTTCCCCCATCTCGTCTCGCCTCGCCTCACCTTTACCCCGCCCTGGCATCCACCCTCACCCCACTACCCAGGCATCCAGACTCCCTACCTTTACCCCGCCCTGGCATCCACCCTCACCCCACTACCCACGGCATCCAGACTCCCTGACCTTCTCCCGACCCGCCCCGTCCGTCCCACTTCCCCATCTCGTCTCGCCTCGCCGCACCTTTACCCCGCCCTGGCATCCACCCTCACCCCACTACCCATGGCATCCAGATTCCTCACCTTCTCCCGACCCGCCCGTCCCGTCCCACTTCCCATCTCGACCCGCCCGCCTCGCCTTTACCCGCCCTGGCATCCACCCTCACCCCCCTCCCCACGGCATCCAGACTCCCTGACCTTCTCCCGACCCGCCCCGTCCCGTCCCACTTCCCCCATCTCGTCTCGCCTCGCCGCACCTTTACCCCGCCCTGGCATCCACCCTCACCCCACTACCCATGGCATCCAGATTCCTCACCTCCCCCGACCCGCCTCGTCCCACTTCAACCATCTCGACCCGCCCCGCCTCGCCTTTACCCCGCCCTGGCATCCACCTTCACCCCACTACCCATGGCATCCAGACTCCTCACCTTCTCCCGACCCGCCCGTCCCGTCCCACTTCCCCCATCTCGTCTCGCCTCGCCTCACCTTTACCCCGCCCTGGCATCCACCCTCACCCCACTACCCATGGCATCCAGACTCCTCACCTCCCCCGACCCGCCCTGTCCGTCCCACTTCCCATCTCGACCGCCCCGCCTCGCCTTTACCCCGCCCTGGCATCCACCTTCACCCCACCCCCGCTCGGTCTCCGCGCCGTCTTGATTCGTGCCACTGTCGTCCATGTTTCGGCGTTGCGCGCCAGGTCACACCTCTCCGGCCACTCCCCCTGGCGCCACATCTCATTCCCGCTACTTAGATCTAGTTAAGGCCCTCGGAAGGAGTGCTCGTCGGTGTTTGCCCCCTTCCGAAATGGTAAGATGGGTTGCACAAACTTTCTAGAATAACAAACTCAGCGTGAACACACCGTGGGAGACCCATTTACTTTTTCTTTAAATTCCACCTTGCAGGGTGACGATATCTTTCTGACCATGCATCTCCCAAATCACGGGTATGGTATCATGTCAAGAAACCTGGGTCAAATGCCTGACCAAATTAAATAATTATATTAGACAAATTAGACAATTTCCGCTGTTCCTGCGATCAACACCAGGCAAATGCTGGAACAGTATTCTAGCACACAGGTCACAGATCTCACAACCATTTAGGTCGGGACACCACACGGGAGCTTAGGGCTTGTCCCGGCTGAGGAAGGCACCCTTAGGTGTAATTCCCACACAAGTCGGCGTGTAGCTCGTCCCCGGATCTCACCATCCAGCGGAGGAGTAATACCGCCACAGTCAGACATAAAAAAATCACTATATTGACGGAAATGATCACCATATCACTTGACATATCCGGAAACATTAAAAATTAATAAATTAATCAATCAATTAATCTAGAAAATTATAAATATTACGTAAGACATTTTTGTGATGCTCCATGTGAAAATATATTGCCGATCCTGGAATTCCTTAAGATGTCAACTAGAAAATTCCCATCAGTTTTGAAATTACAATAATGGTAATGAAAACAAAAGAAATTGACTCCAATGTTTCTGTTCATTCGGTTACCGAAATGGACAGGCTTGAAATTAATGCAATTTCAAAAAAAAATATCAAAAACCGTTCTAACATTTTCCTTTATTTTTTTCACAAATAGAAGAAGGGACGCTTAAAAGAATAGCGTGGGTCTCATTTCCTTTTCTTCCGATCAACACCAGGCGAATGCCGCAGCAGTACCCTACCAAATGGGCCACGGACCGCGCGTGATATTTCCTTCCTCTTCCTTGTCCTATCTTCTTCCCTTACACACACACTTATACTAACATGCACTACACTACCACATATTCCAGAAAACCGGTCGGAAGCTTAGAGCTTGTCCCGGCTGGGGCGATGCCTCGCTGGTGGGAGAGTCCTGGTTAGAGGGAAACCCCGTTAGCCGACGGTAGGTCGGCGCCGGATCTCGCCATCCAGCGGGGAAGATCACCTCCATCTCCCGAGAAAAAACATGCCCTACACTTACGGGACTAACTACCAAAGCAATTGACGCGCCCGAAAACACGAAAAATCCATCAGTCAATCATTTTGCTTGAACTTTTTAAATTTTCGAAAATTTCAATTCAAAATGTGAGAAAATATGTGCTGTTGTAGGACGATTAGTTATTCATAGTACTGATACCCATGGTAGTGGAATATTAAACTATACTTGAAGGGTTTGTAGTTTCCTTTTTTCGTTCATCAACTGGCCGCAGATATCATTCCATGAATTTTTTTTATTTTGGTTTTCTTTATTAGATGTACATTTCATTCTTCTTTTCATGTTTTTGAGTGATGAATCGAATTTATCGAATAAGAGTACTTCTCTATGGTCACCAACATATTACGAAGATTTACTCCCTACATTTGCTCCGTCAGATATATTTCAAGAAGCCCAATTTATTCTACATCGAAGTCTCTCCGTTCTCTCTCTCTCTCTATATATATATTGAAATATATCAGTCGTATCTGAATGTAGTCTACATTACCTCAAATACTATAAATATATCAGTCGTATCTGAATGTAGTCTACATTACCTCAAATACTATAACAATATTATAACACATAATATAACATCTCTGATAATGAAAGCATTTGAAAATAAAATGTTTATTAGGTTATTGTGATGTACATCCTCCATTATTGCAAGTACTCTTCACTATTACGAACCAAATTTCCCCTTCTTCATTTCCACATTTATTAATGGCAGGCCCTTCGACATTTATTTAATGATTCACTTGTATAATAAAAGTCTGAATTGCGCTTCTGACGCGAAGAAGGTTCAGTTAAAAAATGGATATGGTGCGTTTTTATTTACTATCACCTCTTGTCTTATTTAATTTTTTGTGTCATTTATATTTCGTCAGAAAACCATTTTTTCTACTAACAGGTGTATTCTTTGGTAAGGGTGCCATTTTCTCTCATCATATTGTCTCTTTGAAACGACTTCAAAATTTCCAAAAAGAGGTAATGCAAATTCGTCCTAGAATATCATTACATTCACAGTTGCTCCAATCTCCTTCCCCAACCAAGCCATTCCTCTCCGTCACAATCCACAAAACCTCTTTGGAAAAGCGCATCCAAACGCAGCGTCCGCATCCAAAACAACATCCGCCTCCATCGCCGGGATTCTTTCCTACACGCGCGTTGAGGTCACCGGCGCCGACCCCCGCAGCGCACTGGCCCGCCCCGCACATCCCGCACGCAGCGACCGCAGGAGACCTCCTGCGAGCCTCCTCTATCGGCGGGGAAGCCGCGTGCAGCTAAAGATAAGATGTATCTAACGCTAGAAAACAGGCAACGCCTACCATCATCCTATAATGTCGGAGAACAGATAAAAAGACTGCAATAATAATATTTTTTTAATGAGATGCCGTGCCCGAGTCGGCATTGACAAAGTTTCGCCTGTCGTACTACGATCTTCTTAAGAACGAATTTCATAAAGGTGGGCTGCGCGCCGGCAATGCAATAATTGATAAAATTAAAATCCTTCTTAGCAAATGAGTAAATATATACATTAAAAAGTAAAATTAGTAATTACATATATTTTATGATGAATTTCGCAGTTGAAAAGAAGAAAAAATAATTAATGTCATGTTGTAAATATGTTCAGTAGGTCATTTTTTTGCTTTTGCTACCTTTGAATTTTTCTCTTCTTCTGCTTCACGGATATAGGCCTTTGAATTTTTAATTTGCCAAAATATAATCACGAAACACAACTCTCCGTAATACAGTTTGTCATGAATTTTGATAAAAACAGAAATGAGTTATAGATATAAATATAAGAAGAATTAGTAATATAAGATAAATAAAAGCAAAATACTCAAGAATGTGGCAATTGCAGTTGCTCTGTAATACTGAGTTTGTCAGATAAAGAAACAAATATAAAATTTATTGAATATTTATTAGTGTTAATGTATATGAAATTCATCTAAAATGTTTAGTTTCAAAAATGAAAAATTGGAAGAAATATATATTTTTTGTTCTTCTCTTTCCTTCCTTTTTTTCCTTCATCATCCATCTTTTTTCGGCTTTCTTCTCCGTTCTTACCCTCTGTTCTTATGTCCCTCTTCCCTTTCCTTCCTTTCCTTTCCTCTTCGTGTTTTTTTATCTCCTTCACACTTTTTTCCGTTTTCCTATCTCATCGATATTTTTCTTATTTTTATTCTTTGTGTTTTTCCTGATCTTCTCCCTTTGGTTGCCATTTTCAGTTGAGGTATTGTTTGAAGTCAAATTAAATCAGGTTTCCGCTCTTGCTCAAACGCCACCTGTCTACCCCCCTACTGTTCTTTCTCTTTGATCTTTTATCACTTTCATCCCTGTTTTCATCCCCTCTTTCTCCGTACCTCTTCATATCCTATCTTCTTTCTAACGTTTTCCTTTTGCTCTCCTCATCCTTAGTTCTACATGTTTCTCTCTTTTTTCTTAGTCGTCTATTCTTCCTTTGGTTGCCATCGGTGTTTGCGCTATAGTATGGAGTCAAAACGAATCAGCTCGCTGCTTTTGGTCAGAGGCCACCTAATTAATCCTCTTTCTACCCTTTCCTTTTGTATACTTCGTCTCTCTTCTCCTTTTTTTCTCATACTCCTTCCCTTTTCGACGTCTTTTTTCCTTTGGTCTTCTTCTTTATTCTCTTTGATTCAGTCTTCTTTTTCTTCTGCTCTTCCTTCGGTTGTCATCAGTGTTTGCGCTATCGTGTAAAGCCAAAACAAATCAGTTCGCTTCTATTGGTCAGAAGCCACCTAATTCATATTCTTCCTATTCTTTCTCTTCTTTATTTCATCTCTGTCCTCCCTTTTTCTCATACTCTTTCCTCTTTACTTCTCGTGTTATAATATCTTTATGTACTTTTTCTTTTCTTCTTATTCTTCTTATTCTTCTGCTCCTCTTTCGGTATTTCTTCGCCATCGGTATTTCTGTTATCGTAGAAGCCAAAGCAAATCGGCTCCACACTCTTTGTCAGAGGCCACGTCCTTCTAGACCTGCACTTCGGCCAGAGCTTTGGATGACGGGCGCGGCAGCAGGAATGTTAATGGAGAGTTTTCCACGGCTGTGTAGCCAGTAATGTAACGACAGTGCACGATTAAATGAAGTTACACGCGTGACCTGTTGCTAGTCGTGTTTCAATTAAGGTGTAGCATCTCTCAAACGAGAAGACTTCCACTACTTTTTGCCATCTCGTTTGCGGCAACGGCTTTCTACGATGCTCTTAATGTGAATATGTTGATACGTTGGAACTCGTGAAACAAGAAACAAACACAGATTTTTGAAAAACATAAAACGTGCACTGGTAAACGCGTTTAGCTCATACAATTAGTTTTTCATTCTTTTTTATATTCCAAAAACATACTATTGTGAGTTATAATGTCAGAAGCGACGCATGTAGTGACATTATTACCTGTAGTGACATTATTCACGAAACTGTATGAAAAATACCAATCTTTATTTCTGCATTTCTTGAAAAGTTTGTTTTGGTGGAAGCTGTATTGATTAATTAATTAGATGTATCAATGTTCTTATAATTTGCTACATGTTAAGTAATTATAATTCATTTCTTGTTTTTATTAATAGAAAATTTATAATAAATTGCAAACAAATAAAATTTAAAAAGAAATATCCTCAACTAAAATTTTTTAGCTGGGAATTTCAATAAATGAGTAAATTTTCAATTTATTTATTAATTATAACAAATAATTGTATTCATTCAAATAAGTTGTGCTAAAAAAATTAGAACTGAAAATAACGTAAACTAAATTGAAATTGGGTATAAAATGAAGTCAAAGTAAAATATATTTCCTTTGCATTTATAAAGAAATAAAATTAGTAACAGCTAGTCATAATAAATTTTTTAGCTCCCATCTATTGCCCCCAAAATTGCTCGAACATTTTTTTAAAATTTATTTATGAAAGGTAGCTTTCTAACATCTAGGTCATAAGCACCGCTATATTTACAATTGTATGGACAAACTTAATAGTTACAGCTTTACCAAAAATAATTATGCCAATCTAAATACATTTTTAAAACATGTTATGTTTAATCTAACTGATATTCATAACTATATAAGGCTCCTCAGATGGGTAATTTCCAAGAGCTTTATTACTTCGGTACACCAGTCTGTGGAATTGAGCAGTGATTTTAGTGTTCTTTCCATTTCCAGAAATGTTCTTATAGTATCTGTAGCGGGGCATTCAAGAATGAAGTGGTTGGTGAAGTGACCTCTTGAATAAATGGCAGAAATTGAGATTAATGACCTCTTGAATAAATGGCAGAAATTGAGATTAAAATTACCTATCCTTAGTCCTGTAATTACAAACTGTTCTGTCCTCTTAAAGTGTTTTCCGGGAAGATCTGGATCAAGGATGTATTGCCTGATTAAACGAAATTTGGAAACATTGAACTTCCAGATAGTCACCATAAATGAGACAGGAGTCTTTTACAAACTTTTTGAAGTCTTGTAAAGTGCCTTGAATTTGTTTGTCGGTGCATGTAAATGATGTGTCAAGTTTAGCGACTGCTTGAGCTTTCTCATTGTTAATGATTTTATTTGTGCGAGGGAATCCATATTATTTCTATTTGGGTCCAGTAAACAGCTTGATTTTCTACAATCTCCTGAATTTTTTGGATAATTTGGTTGGAAGTGAATCTGTTCTAAATGACTCTCAGAATTGATAGCGTGTCTGAGAAATTGCAATGGGAGTATCTTTTGAAGTCTTAACACCGAATGTAATGGCTTGAAGGACTCCCCATGCTTCGCAGGTAGCTATGAAGAAGTAATCCGGGAGTCGGTGAGAGTTGATTTTATTAATTGATAACTGGAATATAGCACAAACTGCATTTCCATCGCGTTAGGCCCGACTGGGTAGTTTTGGTAGTATTTGTTGTATTCTTAGAGTAGTATAGATATTCTGTCCTGTAGTCTACCAATAGGTTCACGTCCCTCGGTTGCTTGTTGGTTAGCGTGCTTGCTTTCTACGGCGCAACCTCGGGTTCGATTCCCGGCCGAGGCAAATTATACCTGTGCGCTTTTCTTACAAATATCTCGGTATCTATTGCTGTGTGACGATGAGAAAGCCCGCCCTAAGGTCACGAAGACCAGTGTACACAGTGAAGGGATGTCTTCGTGCTATCTACGCGAACCCCTTATCCCCAGGCCAAGAGGTTGGGTCACCGCTGGTCGTCCAAGGCCCGTAGCATGCTGTCAACCCAAAAAAAGGAAACCAAAAGATTCAGTGGTTTATTGGGTTATTACGAGGTAGGTGATACTTGATATTAAAGTTTAGCCAGGATGGGATGATTGCGTCTGGGAATACAAAATAATTTGGTGATATTGAATTTGTCTAGATATTTAGGGAGTATCTCTCACTGAGCACGAACATCATTTTATATTTTCTAAATTTTTCGGTCCCATAATGGTTGAACTACGACTGAAAGAATATTATAGACTAGAAAAACCGCGACTTAAATGCACATTTTCGTTTAAAAATCGTTTGCCGTTTCTGAAAATGTGTAATTTTGAGCTTATTTTCTCGAAATATTAAACTTTTCCCCCCAAAATGCTACTTTCTTAAAAAGTAGCGTTGAGTGTTTCTGACAATATATAATTTTAAGCTCATTTTCTCACGCGAAAACTTATAAAATTTTCAAAACAATTACATGACAATTGTAATTATTGGAAAAAAAAATTAATCCAGCAATATTCCGTTTATGACATCTTGAACAGTAGAGTTATCAATACAACAGATTTGAAGAAAATAATTGGAAACGTTTTTGAGAAATTCTTGTTTTATATTTTTAATATTGCTCATTTTATCACGCGAAAACTTATAAAATTTTCAAAACAATTACATGACAATAATTAAGACAATTATGTAAGACAAATTTTATCTCATGAAATGATCGCTGTTTCCAATATTAGTAAAGGAAGTCGCTGAAAAATTCAAACCTTTTCAATTTTCGAAAATTCAAAGTAGAAAGAGAAAATGCGTATTTCAATCTATTCTTGCAAAAGATTTAACGAAAAAGTTTAGAGCCAGTTTTGTGAAAATTTTGAAAATGTCCCAGGGGCTTCATGTAAAGAACCTCCAAATTTCCCCCCATGATTCTAAAATTGGCAGAGCTTCAAGTCGGACCCAATTGAATATTGAGAATATGTATTCACTTTGGAAAAAACCGCCCAAATAGTTTAGTCACTAGTGTTGTTCACAGACGGACAGACGGGCTACAGATGAACGGACGGAGAGTCCGAAGGACATTTTGAAAACAATCACTTGCTCCGTTTCAGGAAACACCAAAATGTGTATTTCCGTTGAAATCTCGAAATCGATTTTCCGAAGCATTACATAACTTTCTCTATACTCCATATTACTGGCGTACACAACATACATACACAACATAGGTTTGCGCCAAAGCAAAAAATGTATGTTCACACATCAACATGCGATAGTGAAATGACGGAAGGTTCTGTACTCGGCGTTTTATGTGTCGCGCGAATATTATATTTGACCCAACATAGACTTTGGCGCTATCATCAATGTAATAAAAGGAGGTAGACTTCCCATGTCAACACCAAAGTTGTTAGCCTTAGCAGGACATATACAAGTGCCCAGGGAGGAAACATCGAAACTTGAAAAATCTGCTCTTAACACAATTTTAAGCATGTTTTGTCTAATAAACTCTGTGATTACTCCGAATGGCTGAGTTGCAAGAAGCACTCAGAAGTTGGTTTAAAAAATAATTTCTATTCAAAAATTTGCATTTCAGAAAGATATAAACACTCCAGAAACATTTAAAATGTTTATTATTTAGAAAATAAATTTATATGCTTGTACACAAAGAAAAATAAAACGCATATGTTGACGAAGATGACCTCTTTTATTTCTTCTTATAAGAACATCAACAACACCAAATCAGAATTCCACAAATAAAACGCAGCAAACAAAAAGCAGTCGAATTGTGTAAATTGGGTGCTTGTTAATTTCTGTTAATTTTTCTTTCTCAACAAAAGTGTTTTGCAAAAAACTATAATAGACTATAATTATCCCATTTCCTGTCATCTTATGTGACGCAATTACGATCGGAAATGTGTTTCGCAAGCGTAAATAAATCCAAGTTGTGAACGTGTTACTGAGTAAAAAATGTATTTTAATAATTTTTCTTCGAACAAATTTAATTATTATAATATACTATATCTTCATCCTCGGCAGGTGAACTGGCGAGTTAATATAATGCAGGCGAAGACCAAATACCTCTAATGGCTTTTTGCAGGCTTTCTTTACCTGTATTATTTTAGTGTCTCAAACAGAATGCTCTGTAGGCTTCCACAAACACATTAGAACCCTGCC
Organism: Teleogryllus oceanicus; assembly: GCA_964035755.1. Taxonomy (NCBI): domain Eukaryota; kingdom Metazoa; phylum Arthropoda; class Insecta; order Orthoptera; family Gryllidae; genus Teleogryllus; species Teleogryllus oceanicus. The sequence goes on along the minus strand of CAXIVR010000005.1, from coordinate 65,346,168 downwards.
GCACACCTTCGACTTGTCGCTTCCTCGGTGGAGACGTGCCGGACGAGTTACTGGGTGAGTGGGCGGGAGGCTCAAAAGCCTGGTCGTTTCGCACGGCCCCCGACGGGTGGGCGAACAGGCGATCGGCAAATGTCGTCGTGTGTGCTCAGCCTCTCAGGCGCGGGTGTCCCGCGACACCAGGCGGCCGTGGTCGCCTCCCTCAGCGACTACACCCTCATCACAGTGGCTGCACTCGACTTGTTAGAGGACGAACAAATGCAGAACAACTTATTTATCAAACGAGAACGCGTATTCGCACTTTCTTAGGGGTGAAAAATTACAACTAAATCAGCATGTGAAGAAAGAGAACAAGTCAAAAATGCAATTTTTTGGAAAGTTGCTCTTTAAGGCAAGGCAAATTATTTTGTGAAGAAATTAATCACGTTATAACAGTATTTAGACTATCATTAGTGAATTAATGCAGGAAAATAGGACAGGATAATATAACGAAGTTGTAAGCTTCCGCCGCCAGTCATGTAGATGATCTTGGCTGTCCGGGTGACGCCGCATCGAAGGCTGTGTTGCCGACCATCTTGTCGTGATCTTCCTCAGCCCTGAGGAAGACTACGACAAGATGGTCGGCACCACAGCCTTCGACGCGGCGGCAGCCAAGGTCATTTCTAGGATGATATAAGGTGTGTGAGTATTATTTAATTTTTCCTTCCTCCTGAAAAGTGGCAAGAAATGACTTGTTCCCTTTCTCCTCAGCACGATTCAATTACATAAGCAACTTCCAAAATAATATAAACGTCACCATTTGAATTCCAATCCCAACATATACTCGGGCTATGCTTAATGCTGGCGAGTCCCACATACGAGTGTAGCTCAGACGCGTGTTTCCTCGTTATTCCGCGCACGTGGTCGTGTCGGTTCTGGACATTGAGATGATGACCTTGATAATGTTGCTCAATTTGCAATGTTTATTGTGTTGGCACTTTGAGAATTATTTTGCGAAATGCTAGCCGGTAATGTCTCTTGCTTTTTGTAGTACTTTTCAATTGTAGACGTAGTTCTGTTCTGTGGCTCATGGGTTGTTCTGAGTTTAAAACGCTGATTATGCCACAAAATTTTCACTATTTGGAAATATCATTCAGAAATTAGCTTCAGAAATTTTCGGGAAAAATTCGGAAGAAAGCTTTGGATGAAATATGTGAAAATTCTGAAACTGAAAAATATAGTGTTGTGGCGCAGGTTTTTTAATACCACATTTTTGTATTATATTAAATTTTCAATCATCAATAAAAATAAAAATGACACTTTTGCTTATTTTTTATTTGTTTTCAATTAACAAAAAATAAACTTTTTAAAAATAGTAAGAGTTTGTGCATTATTTCACAAAAACAATTTCTGATGACCCTTAAAATACCTTTAAATACCCTGGGTTCTGGGACACAACCGGTCAACAAGCACCTGGAACTCAAAGTGTTGAGAGAGAATATTGGTTGTAAGGGCAGTAGAACTTCTTTTCAACGCTACACACGTATTCATTTTTACTGGCGGGAGCGGAAAATTCGAATACTTTGTGCAATCTAAAAATATTCTAAAATCAAGAGTAAACAACAGTAGCAAGGGCAGTACAAGATATTTCAAACGCAACATCCACATTCGTTTTTACTGGACGAGAAATTTATCTGGCGGTTCCACGATACGTTTCCAGAAAGTTGAAGCAAGACTTAAAAAACTCCAGTCTACAATAGCACTTTGGGACCACCAAATGCGTTGATATTTCATAAATATACATTTATTACATTAGACACTATAATCCTGTACGACGCGATTTAGCTCAAGCACAACGACAGATAACACAGAATCCTCTAGATGGATGTCTAGTCCAGTTCAGGAGGTTTTCACTAGGCCGGACGACACGAGCAAGAAGCTGAGAAAATCTTCGAGTCGTTTCGTAACTCCATAAATGTCACGATGTGTACTACGAAATTATAAAATGACACGAAGTTTAAACTAGAAATATGTCAGTACAAGTCAGTGAAACAGTAGGAATGAAAAGTGAAGTTTGCAAATATTATGGCAGAAATAGCGAGAACATTTTGTATTTCTGCTACAAATGCAACAAGTGAAAGAAACGCACAGTTAGGATTCTTAAATAATAAAAAAGGATCTACGTTCTTCAGAACCAATTAATGCTATTATTCCGATCTATAATTTTGAAAAGGGATCAGAATAACATTTATGAATTAAGATACATGATTTATATTCTTGAATGTAGCTAGAATATTAATAGACTATTAGCCTTATAGGTTCTAGGTTTCGAGTCCCGACAGTGGAAGGCTTTTCGACACTGGCTACATAACTGGGTCGAATTCATTCTCTATGAGGAGGAAACTTCTAGTGGCTCGCTGCTCTTATGCGTAGTTTTCCTTGGTTTCACCAATCAACATTAGGCGAATACCGTTAGACCAGGCGGGAGCTTCGAGCTTCTCCGAATTGGGATAGTGCCCTGCTAGTGGGAAATACCAGGCTAGGGAAAACCTTGGAAGCCGACAGATGGGACGCCACCGAATCTCGCCATCCAGGGGAAAAGATAACCTTCATCTCTCGAGATAAAAACATGCACTTCACTTACGGTACTAATGAAATTAGAAGTCGACGCGCCCGGAATCACTAATCAAACAATCAATCCTCTCCCTGTGTTCAAAGCGTGGCCTTATTTAACAATTATCTTGGCGTATATGATGATCCCATCCACCCTAAAACAAACTCTGGTGTTACAAAATGAAAAGAGAGAACTTGGTACGAGAGTATCAACTCGTAGGAGAACGAACAATTGAGTAATGGAGTCGGTTGCTATGGAGGCAAGTTTGTTATTCGGAGAGGTCGGCTATAATTTGTTAAAAATGGACGCACGACGATTAAGTCGTAATATTTAAAGTGAAATACTTGTTTAAATACCAAATTAGTTGTGTCAAGTGTTTGGAAGATCGTCGAAATCGTGAGGAATATATTAAAAATCGGAGGTTCAAGAATTAGGAACAAAATATTCGCGTATGCGGAGCAGGTAACATTTTGTCGATTGATTAGCCATTCAGAACTTTCGAACAATATAATTTCGTTTTGTAGGAACTTCAAATTACCTCAAGAATGAGAAGAACAGACAGCGACGTGGAGTAAGTGACAAACAGAATTATTTTGAAAATACCCACGATCTCGGGCGCTTATGGAAGCATACACTTGAGCGGGCTTGAAGTTGATTGATTGTTAGTGATTACGGGCGCGTCAACAGCTACGGTTATTTGTCCCGTAAGTGTAGTTCATTTTTTCATGAGGTGGCGGTTATCTTCTCCCACTGAATGGTGAGAACCGGCGCCGGCCTACGTCGGCCAGAGGGTTTTTCCGCAACCAGGTACCTCTCACCAGCGAGATATCGCTCCAGCCGGGAAAATGTTTAATTTCTCGACCGGTCTCCCGGTATGTGTGGCAGTGTAGTGCATGATTGTGTGAGTGTGTGTAAGTAAGGGGGTGAGGATAGGACAAGGAAGAAGAAGGAAAGCTCACGCGCGGTCCGTGGCCTGTTTGTTAGGGTACTGCTTTGGCATTTGTCTGGTGCTGATCGAAGAATCCACGGAAAACCAGCCGCTAAAATTCTTGAATTCTAGAATTCACAGTGTCGAAAATCCTGCTATCGTCGGAACACGAACCTAGGACTTCCCGGTTTGAGGTACTGAGGTGATATCAGTTGATGCCCTGAGTTACCTCTCCCCGTGGGAGGGAAGTTCTTTAGATACGTAACTCCGTGGGAGAGAGGCTTCACACTGTGCTTTCCACTGTCACCCGGCGTTCTCTCGCCGCCCGGGTCGGTCACACACGCGTGCGCCCGTGCCCCGCGCGCGTGCGTGCGTCCGTTCCCGGAACGACGCCCCGTGCGACCCCGCGGCCGCGGCACGGGTGTTTGGTCAGCGCGCCGTTAGGCGTCGCGACGCCTTGTCTCACCTCGCCTCGTGCGACTCACAACCGCCGCCTGACCTGGAGGATCTGTGGCGGTCATTACCACTCGTCTCAACGCAGATGGGTAACGTAGGTCGATGGGTAACGCAGGTCGATGTGTAACGTATGTCGATCGGCAACGTAGGTCGATGGGTAACGTAGATCGATGGGTAGGTCCGAGCTGGCAACCTCTGACAGGTTCTAAAACAGTTGAACCTCACCAAACACCGCACCGTTCCACGAATATTGTTTTCTTTGCTAAGCAGCGAAATTCACTGACAAACTCGTAATGCCTCGGGGTTGTGGGTTCAGTATGTTTAGGTTAGAGAGGGCTTTCGCAAGTGATTTAGTGGTTTTAATATCGGCACTGAAATTTATATTGAATGATATTGTATTGATATAAATCATGACGAGAGACGTGATAATTTTAAGATGAATTCTCCGACAAAGAAATATAAAGTCTCGTCACGCTTGTCAAAGGAAAATGACAGGACATAATCGTCGAATATTGAATAACAATTGACGTTCTTTAACCACACATTCAGTTAAATCTGCAATAGTCAACATTTAAAAAAAGACAAGTTTAGCTTATTCACCATTAACCATGCTGTTTCTTTAACAACCTGCACCGTGAGGTGTTAGGATTCGAGACCGGACAGTGGTGGATTATGCAAGTGAGTATGGTTTGGTTTGATTTGTTTTGTTTTTTTTCTGTTTCCGGGCGCGTCAACTGCTTTGGTCATTAGTCCCGTTAGTGTAGTGCATGCTTTTTCTCGGGAGATAGTGGTGATATTTCCCTGCTGGATGGCGAGATCCGGCGCCGACCGACCGTCGGCTAGTGGGGTTCCCCCTAACCAAGACTCACCCACCAGCGGGGCACCGCCCCAGCCGGGACAAGCTCTAAGCTCCCAACCGGTCTCCCGACATGTGTACTAGTATAGTTCATGTTAGTGTAAGTGTGTGTGTAAGGGGGAGAGGATAGGACAAGGAAGAGGAAGGAAAGATCGCGCGGGTTCGCCGGTGATCGGAGAAACCACGGAAAACTACCGATCAGAGCAGCCGGCCGCTAGAATTCTCCTCCAGGCAGAGAATGAATTCGACCTGGCTGAAAAGCTAGTGTCGAAAATCCTGCCGACGTCAGGACTCGACCCTAGGACCTTCCGGTCAGAGGCGCTGCGCAAGTGATTATGACTATTAGAAGGTCGACATTGTGGAAAATATTTGTCTCTCGGGACAGTGTGGTGCTTCAGAGTGAGGATATTCACACTATTTTCGTGATAGGGATGACGATGATAATGATGAGTGATGAATGTCGTATCCATTACTGAAACTGAAAACGGAGGTGATTGTGATCTCCGTTTGCCTGGCAAGTGACCACAGTGATTTATTTTTGGCACCCAATGTACAAAAGAGATACGGAGAGATCACAAAGGTATGAAATAAGATGAGGGTGAACGATTGCAAGCAAATGACTTTCACATGAAGAACCGATTAATTTAGAGCATAATACGCTAAACGTCATCCACGATAGGAACCTAATGCCACCTCTATCATTACATGCCATAGTCAGACCCTTAACTTGAGTAATGAATGATCTGATCTTAAACCTTGCATCATCGACAGAAAAACCATATCTTTAAAGATTCAAACACTCATCCAGAATAAATTACCTGATCACGTACGATCATCAATACAATCAGCCTATCCCTTTTGATCATTGACCATTTACAAACATACAACTATAATAAATGAAATTTTCAAATATATCACCTCATCATACACGCAATTAATAAGTTATCATAGGTTGTTTACAATATTCATAGTGATCAACAATACCTGTAGTTATTTTTAAATCTCATGTAAAATTCTCAGCACTTCTAAAACAGAACTAAAAAATGATTTCTAAAATCATTTTCATCAAAATGATGATTTAGATATTGCTTGTGAGATAGTTCAATGTGCTTTCTTCTAATATAGAGTATTCAGCTTTAGTTTTTAAAATAGTCTAAAACTTCCACAAACATTCAAGATTGCTTAACTATGCCGTATTTCACTAGTTTCACAAATAAAATACAATGCTATATACTTCTACAGACGAACTTTCATTCATTCTCTAACATTACTTACAGAAAATAAACATTAAAAGCCGACTATTTTGTGTTTATATGAATAAGGTGTTAGTTAAGTTTAATAAGAATAAGTACTGGGTCACATTTATTTGAAAATCGGTATTTTTGCACTTAAGAACATAAAAGTTAGAAGACGAACTTTCATTCATTCTCTAACATTACTTACAGTTTTTTCTCCGTATTCACTTGAAATTCTTCAAATGTAATAAGTTTCAAGGCAATACTGTTCGTAGGTTTTTCCAAATTTATTCTTAAAATATGGTAATATTCCTTATGGATAAGTTAAAAGGAAGTATACCGAGCGATTCTCCCTTTTGTTCAAATTAACTTCACTTGTTAAGTTAAAGATTCGCCAACAGTGTTGCCAACGTCTTGCAAGAAAATTATGGCGAATTGGGTGGAAAATTCCTTTGGGTTCTGGAGTTTAATCAACGCCACCTACATAGATTTATTTAGGTGGCGTTGGTTTTAATTCCCGGCTTAATCACTAAGATCGCAGCGCAAAAACACGCAAAAACATGTTTTAGGAAATTTCTTTGCATGTTCTGGCTGGATCTGAAAAACAATTATCAGCTCTCCATCAGGAAACAGAGACTCATTGAATGACTCTTCATATGTCTCGATTGGTGCACGGGAAGTGGTGTAGACGTGAGTGACGGAAATATGCACATTTGCACATCTGCACACTCGAGGAGTTAGTCAAATACTGTATATGAATTTGAAACAGCGTTGGAATCAATACTGTTATAAATTAACATATAATAATTTTTCAATACATCCAAATCTATTCCAATCTATTATGAACGATTTTCTCAAAATTAACTAACTTCACAGAAAATGTAGAACGTAATACTTACATAAGGTATCAATTAACACAATGGTTTATTTTGTTTTCATGAAAAATTTATATCACATGAAATATAATATAAACCCTATTTTAAGTTTCAATTTGACGAGAGAACTCTTTTAATCCTTCCCGTTTCCGTCGCAAGTACAGATGTTCTTCTACTTTATCATTTTGAAGTTGTCAGTTACTGTTGAAATACGTAAGTGGTGAACTGAAACAATTATTTCTAAGATGTGTGGGTGTTGATTCTGGGTTTTGGCGAATTGCGTATTGTATTTATATAATACATCTACAATATTTAAAACCTACCTTTCAAAATGTATTGCTTATTTATCCTGAAAATAGATTTTACTACATGGGAGTTTTTTCTCCTTTCAAAATTCAAAATTTAAGTAGTATATGACTTAGTGTAGGGATCACAGAATTTTGAAAATGTGCACACAATTCACATTTCCCATAGCACGTCATACGCGGTTTTAACTGTTTTTTGACGTAAAATAAATAAATAAATAAATAAATAAATAAATGGTGTATTTAATACAAATGTCAGTAAGTAATGAGTTAAATACATTTTGTATTATAAGAATAATAATATTCTTTTGAATTTTTTTTACTTTGATTTGTTTAATTGACTAAAATTGCGGTTCAATGAGAACAATATACTCCCAATATACTCCCTCGGCATAGACCGCAAAAATAATTTTCACACGATGAATGCCAGTCAAAATATGAATTTAGAGTGAGTATACAAAAAAACGTATTTGAATGATCCAAGAGCGTGCGCTACCGAGAATGGCAGTGACTTGTTTAATTATCAAGAAGAGCATAATCAGGTAGAGGTTTCATCTGCCTCTCACTTATCACTTAAGACAGAAGTAGAACCGAACTCAGAGGCGGTTTGGGTGTCCAGCAAGGGTTGGTGTGCGTGTACATGCATTTCCCTAACGCAATGGAAAGTGGCCTAGCAAGGCACCTGCCAATTTGAAGCGAGAGATTATTAAGTCCAAGTCGCAACAGAATTAGAATTAGAACAGAAGTTTTTCATCAGTCTACAATTTTTTTAATCGTCAAATTATTGCCAGGAGTTAAAATGTGCTAGGCATTTCAACAAAATGAAGGATTTTTCAGTGAATCAATCTATAGCCATCTAAAATAAATCCGACAATTTGTGTGAATATTTAAAAACGAAGTTAGTTATATAAACCAGAACTTTCATGTCATCCTCTACTACATTAAATCCCATTTCCATTAGCCTACTACTACCTCCACCTCTATGACCGTAGCAGCTATTTAGTTGTAGAGTAAGTAAACATAATGCACGATTCCACATTGTCTATTCCATCTCGTGTCAGCCGTCACGACAATTTTTAATGTAATTATCTAAACTAGCCCTTTCACACCCTTCTCCACTATACCCATTTCCACCTTCATTAGTTCATTTCTTCCTTCACCTCCGTTGCTACCATTGGTACTTTTTTTGCGGGGAAAGGAATCCGTATCCTGTAATCTACCACAGCCACATTCTAGTCTGTTTCACCCAGTGCCATCTCCATTAGTCTAGAGAAGGCTTTGCCTCTGCAGCTGAAATGCCAGAGTGGTACCCTAACAATCTGCCATGGACCTCGCGCCATCTTTCCTTCCTCTTCCCTGTCTTATCCTCACCTTTTACTTACACACTAACATGCACTTCACTACCACACATGCCGAAAGACCGGACGGCAACTTAGAGCTTCTCTCGGCTGAGGCGGTGCCCTCCTGGTTGGAGATACTTGGTTGGGGAACACCTCCCCCTAGCCGACATTCGGTCGGCGTCGGATCTCGCCATCCAGCGGGTGAAGTTTACCGCCACCTTCCGATAAAAAAACATGCAATACTTTACTCTTACGGGACTAATTATCTTAGCAGTTGACGCGCCCGGAATCACTAACAATCAATCAACCGAACTCCACTTCAATCTCTCCATCCACACTCACGTCTGCATCCACATTCTCCTCTACATCCATATTCACCACCATCTCCACTTCCATCTCTAATTCACATTCACATCCAGCTTCACTTCCACCTCTGCATTCACATCCACATCCACATCCACCTCGACATCCAGATCCGCCTTCACTTCCATCTCCCCATTCACATCCACCTCCATCTCTACATTCACTTCATCCACATCTTACTTCCATCCTCACATTGCACATCCCACATTCTCTCACCTTACCTCATCCACTCACCACCATCTACTCCACTCTACATTCACCTACATCCACCTCCTTCCACCTCTCATTCATCACCTCACATCATCCCTCACTCCATCTCCACACTCCTCTCTACATCACCTTCAGCTTCTCCACTTATACATCCACCTCTTCATTCTACACATCCACCTCTACATCCATATCCGCCTTCACTTCCATCTCCCCATTCACATCAACATCCACCTCACTCTACATCCACATTCACCTCCCGCTCCGCCTCCACCTCTACATTCACCTGCGGCGTGGCGGCCGCCGTCGCGGTGTTTGTGAGGCGAGGTGCGGCTGCGCGGCGTGGCTCCCATGCGCGGGCACTCTGCTGCGCAAATACAGCGGCGGGCGGCGACCCCCGCGCGATAGTTTCGCGATAATATTGGCTGAGCGTTTGACCTCGCTTGTTGAACGCGCCCGCCGAGAGCATCCGCACCCGACAGCCACCCGCGGAAAGAGGCCTACGATGGCAGCGCTAGGATCGGGATCCGGGCGGCCACGTTGATCAGAATCTTCCTTAACTTACCGTTATTTCAGATGTTGGAGGATATCTAAAACACTTCATTTTCTTCCAAAACATCTATATGTTTTTTTATATGAAGGTATCTGTATTCTACATATAAGAAGTTAAAGTTCATCCTGTTCTGAGCTAACTAAACCGCCTCATCTATATGTGCACAGACATCGATCATCAAAAAAGAGATATGAAAATAGTAAAAACATCAGAAGTGGACGCCAAAAGACTGTTGTCAGGTTACAAACTAGAAGACTATCAGAGAATTGGCTATGCGAGAGGAATAGGAAATTGTGAAGGAATAGGAATAGTGAAACGATACACAATTCCGAAGAAATTGGCTTGAACATCTGCAATGAATGAATCCAGAACGAGTGTTTTGCTTGATGCTAATGTACGGCTGATGGTAGAAAGAAGACACAGAGGTCTTCCCTGTAAAAGGTGGACAGATCAACGGACACAATTCTATATGATTGATTGAAACGGAACAATGGATCACACCGAAATGAACTTCTTGACGATTAAGATATCTATGCCGTGTTTCATGGTTTACCTCCTGTCTTTCTTTCCAGTTCTAAGATACAAATCAGTTTGATAAGGTGTTGATTGTAGTGACGCGCTCTTCATTACAACACAATTCATTCATTCACTCATTCAATTCACTCATTCGCTTCATTCAGTTCACTCATTCGTTACAACACAATTGTTAAATACAAATTTCAAATAGTATTTCTTCCTCTTAACTGGTTCAATACATTTATTTTGTTGTGACTTTTCTCGATTCTGCGATTAAGTGAATTATAATATTTTTCGTTTCGTCGTTCAATCTTTCATAGCTTTCATGACCTCTCCGCCTTTCCGAAAATATTTTCCGTTGACCTTATACCCCGAAGCGTTTCGCTGGGAATTAGTAAGAGAAGTTTACGTACATGCTTTATCTTTTGTATTCTACTGTGCAATCTGTTTGCTGTTGCTGTTAAACGTGACCAGATACACCACATGAACTACAAAATATCGGAAGCAACAACAACAATAATAATAACAATAATAACAATAATATAGCTCTAGCTGAAATTCCGTAATCGCAAAGTGGTAGTAATAATCCACAAACAAACAACATAATGAAATTTAGAATGTTCATGGTGAAATTTTCTGAATATTGACTACAGAATAAAGTGAATAATGGAAAGGAAATATAACGTATATTTTGGCTTATAAGAGCTGATACTTTAGGTAGAATATTAAAAAGTGTTTGAATGTGTCTTAACCCGTTCATACACTTCGTAATTTTAGACTAGCGGCCTCGTTTGAGGACGTACATTTCTGGTCAACTCAGATTTTGGTCCTTCTTAATTTGTAAACTTTACATCTTCAGTAGATGCGCACAACATAAACTAAGCTTATTGATGAACTTTACGAAACCAAGGTTTGAAATTCGTGAATTCTAGATTGTTCATTTACCCGAATCGCTGGAGCATGACATGCTCGAGCCCAGAGCACATTCAAGACTTGCGTCGCGTCGGTTCGAATCTCAAAACCGTGCGCGTCGTACTCTACGCGCCGACAATTAATTCGGACGTTAATTTGGTAATAAATGTATAATTCATTATAGGATGTTTGTCAATTTAGACAATTTTATGGAATGGAGGAAATTCTTGACTAGTTCCGGTAAAAAGCATAATAGCTCCTGTAAAAGCATAATAATCTGTCTAAAAAGCATCTAATTTAATGCAACGTCTTTCTTCATTTTCTAATGAAATAATGCTTTGGTCATATATTTGATTCTGTTAAATAAATTTTACATAAAGTGATTTTGAAATTTGTGTACTCACTTTTTCCTGTTTTCATCTAAAAAACACTTATACGATGTAGTACCTATGTGTAATCTATAATAAAGATTGAAACAAATGGTTATGAAGAGATCATTTGCTAACCCATATGACGGAATCGTGTGCTCCTGTGTAATATATCAATATTTTATTTAGTTGCTTTTATCTACACTTTCCCTAAAAATTCATTTACAAAAGTGCAATTTTTTTCAAATAAGTTTTCATTACATTAATTGGCAATGTTCAAATTGGTAATATTTTACATTACTATTCTGGAAACATTTGAATTATAATAGTTATATTACTTTGCTTATTATGATTGATATTTTGATTGAACACCTCGTTCAACGAACATGAAAGTTTCCACAAGAACTTAGGGATATTGGAGAGTGCGAACCACTAATAAAAATAATGTATTAAAAAGAATAGGAACAAATAATATCATTCACTTATTATTAATTTATTAAATATAAACCAAACAATATGCACCTCCTTTGGGGTGCTCATTGCACAAAAATGCCCGTAGATCATCATAAAATATTTACAACACTGATTTATGGAATGCCCTTTCTGGTCCAACAGCAAATACTGTGCAAGGACGCTTTTTATTGACACAATAAGGCACACATTGAGTCCTTTATGGCGGTTCAGTCTGAGGAGCTCAACAGAGTATGGAAAAGGAAGAACAAAGGAAATGTGAGAACCATAGGTCAGGTCTCGATACAAAACTTTGCGGTCAGTCTTGTATTAGAGAGAACAATTGCCTCTATCGGATATTGGAAGTCAATTGCGCAGATACATCAAAGTGTACGTGCACTGGAGAACTGCACACCATTTTGAAAACGAAACGAAAGTTACTTCCAGTCGTATTCCGTCACTACGCCGAACATAAACGCAGAGTAGAATTGGTCGTTGGGCTCCACCAACACAGGTAGATACACTTGCACCTTTCCACAAACCCATTCACAGAAATAAACAGCCATTCACAAAATAAATAGTATGAGACTAAAAACATAATATGATTCACAACATGTCGCTTGTTGAGTTTTTAAAATCACTGTTGAAATATTTTTCTTTTTAAGGCAGAATTCACACCTTCTCAACGTCACATTTTTACACCACTCCATTTGGCACTTCTCGAAAATTAGCCTCACAAGCACAGATGATGTTGAAGGGAAAGTTCCTAAATGGAAGAGCTCAAAATTTCAAGAGATATTGTCATTTTAAAGTTTAATATCGCTCTGAAAATATCAGCTATATCACTTAAATTTTAAATTTCTGGCTTACGAGTTCAAAATTAACAATAAATTTCAAATGCAAGTGATGTAGTTGACATTTTCAGAACGATATTAAACTTTAAAACGGCAATATCTCAAAATTTAGAATTTTGAGATATTGAATTTTTTTAAAGTAGGTCTTCAATATGCAAAGGGAAACACGTAGGAAACAAAATTTGATATACTCAACGTTTTGTTAGATAGCTATCTCGCAATATTATTTCACTTTCCTTCTGAAATACACGCTGCAAATTCATGTTAAAGAAACTCAACGAAAACATTTATTAAAATTGGTATTGTGATAAAAAAGAATTTAAATTGTGCATTGTTTTCGAAAATAGAAAAATGCATTTCACGTAATATATAAATCACCATAAACTGCCACTTCTCAAAACGGATAGTAAAACTACCACTGCGTTTCTTCAAATAAAAGGAATTGAATAACTGAAAGTACATGGACATTAAAATAAATATAACTCTCATGAATACATAATTGAAATAAATATTTCACAAGTTCTCTGGAGTTCAAGAAAATCACGGAAGCGAACCCCGTTCTTAGCTGCCGAGAGAGCACTCCAGCGAGGGTCGCAGCTGATGGTCCGTGACGCGAGTGACAATGCGGACGCGTGTCACGTGACAGGCGTCATGCGCGCGTTGTGAGGTCGAGAGGCGTCCTCCGCACCGCGGCCGCCTCGGGCGCCGCCTGCAGCCGCGCAGTGTCCCCGCCGTCCTCCCCGGCCGCCGGTTCTTCCGAGAACACCTCGTCGTCCTCGTCGTCGCTCCCTGCTCTCCAGGTCGTCCTCGTCCTCGTCGCCGGCCGCCGGCGGGAGGGGTCCTTCCGGGAGGAACACCCGGACGTGGAGCCCTTGAGCGACAGGTCCAACGGCCGCTCCTGCATCGGTCCCAATGACCGCAGGCCCACGCCAGCGCGGCGCGGGCGGCCCGCCGCGCGGGCGGCTGCGGGTCCCGGGGCCCCCGGCCTCCGACGAGGCGGATCGCCGGCCCCCCGTGGGCAGCGGAGGGCGCGGCGGGCGACACGCCGTGGGCGGGTCCGCCGGGAGGAACGGCAGCAGGGCCCGGGAGGGGGCCCCGCCGAGCGGGGGGGCGCCCAGAAGGCCGCGGCGGAAGCAGCCGCATCACCCGGGTACCCGGGGACGGTTAACGGCATGGGCGGGGCGGACTGACGCGGTGGGCTGCCCGGCGCCAGCGACTTCCCCTCCATTTGGAAAGGTTTCCCGACCTCCCTCTCTGACAACTGCTTCGCGCCCCAAAGCGCCCCCGCCGCGTTGGCCTTCTGGTCGCGTTGCACGCCCATGGGCGACACGCAGGGCGCGCCGCCGCCACCCCCGCCCCCGCCGCCGCCGCCCCCCCCGACGCCGCCGCCACCGCCGCCTGTTGCTGCTGCAGCTCCTGTTGCTTCTCCTGCAGCAGGCAGTGGATCTTGAACCAGTTGGAGCGGCGTCCGTAGCGGGAGCCGCTCTTGGACATGCCCACCAGCAGGCACTTGCGCAGGCGGCAGGCCTTGCACGAGGTGCGGTTCTTCTTGTTGATCACGCACTCGCCGTTGTTCTTGCACTCCGAGATGGAGTTGAGGTTGCTGTACGTTCGGCCAAAGAATGACTGCAACATAAAATTTTCATAAGAATGATTAAGGCTAATCGCTCTTCACCGTTCACAACCACCACTACGTAACCAATATAATGCTTAAGAAACGTGATTTTGAGGAGGTATTTTACCCTAAATGCTTTTAACAGTAATTCATGCGTAGTAAAATATTAGGCCTTAGGATTTTTTCAGAGACCTACCGAGGGAAGGTTTGATCCCTGATCCCTACAGGCAGCACAATATGTTTTTTCTATTGTTTTCGCATTATTAGTAGTTACTGTTTGTTGTTCTCGATACTAAACTTTGGTTGACGTAACAGAATTCTATTGTCAAGATTTTAAACATTCTGAATACCATATTTGCTGTTTAAATTGTAAATTGTATTGATTCATAGAACAAATGTTGTTCATACCTACAGAGTAGCGTATATTCCCAAAACCCAGATCATAGATTTCGTTATGTACTCATGCAAAACCTTTTTCTACATCAAAACCTCTATTTTCATAGTCATTTGCAAAAACATTGCGCTGATTTGCCAAATACCTGCATTTTTGACACTTCAAAATATCAAAGTTTCAGCTTACAAATTGCATTATAATTTTCATGAAAAAACGAAATCTTATTAAAAAAATACTCCTTTAGATGATGAATTCATTATTTTTTTAAACTCTGTAAATTATTTATTTAACTCAATTTAATAACAGTGTTGATGCAACTCATGAAGATACACCATGTCAAAATTGCCAGCATCCATCTGATTCATCAAATGCTGACGATGCGTTTGGGAGGAGCAACTAAACTATGTTTATATAATATTTAAAAGACTTTTTACAATTAACACATATATTTCTTGAATTTTTTAACTAAAAGTACTTACTTACCTTTTTATTTTTCTTAACAGCCATTACTTTTAAGTTTCTTAATTCAATAGATGCGATGTCGTAAAACAGACTTTAATGAGATCGTGCCAAAAACATGTAAACTCATACTTTATTAGTGTTGATAAAAAAGCTATTAAGTTTTTATGGTGCTGACCGATAAAAGCGAATTAGTTTTAAAGACAATTCTGATACGGTTTTCCTAAAACAGAACATCTCAATTTTATGAGTCAACCGACATTATACTGAAAAGTTATTGAACCCATTAAGTCAAATTAAAAATTTTTGAGTTGCAATTAAAATAAAAGTCAATAAGATAAAAGTAGCCGATCAGAGCAATTCAGTTGTTCTAATTGTTTGTACAATTGTCAAATAATCACTAGACGGAAAAATATCTCATGCAAAATTTTTAGTTTTAAAAAATATATTGTAGCAAATGGCGTTATACCAAACAATGTTTAACCACAAGGGCATAATTTGTTTCTATTACTATCAATGTTAATTCTTGATTATTTTGCTTTGGATTTCTGTCAACATTCGTATACTATTATAATTCTGAATTGATGATTCTCCATTTCCATATCGAGAAAGTTTTGCAATATTCAGTGCTTCAGATTTCTGCTGCGTTACGTTTCCTGTTTCTGTTTATCTTGTGGTGGAGCGTCGCGTCGTGGAAATGAATGGCAGCGCGGCGCTGACGCAGACGAAAAGCGCTCACCTTGCATCCCTCGCAGGTGAAGGCGCCAAAGTGGAAGCCCTTCATCTGCAACAAGGGAAAGCGCGCGTCAGCAACAGCTCCCGTACCCGCCAAGGCGCTCCTCCCGCCCCGATCCTCGATCCGATCCGATCCTGATCCCGATCCTGATCCCGATCCCGATCCGATCCGATCCCGATCCGATCCGATCCGATCCCGCCCAATCGCGGTCCCACTACCGCGCTCGCTCTCGTTCCCATTCCCGCGCCCGCTCCGGCTCCCATTTCCGGTCTCGCACCCTCACTGCGCCCGCACCCGCCGGCACCCGCGGGCGACCGGAGTGACATCAGAGATGGCAAAAAAATTCATGTTTTTTAAACATTGATATTTTCAATTAAAAGCACCGATATATTAACATCGATGTTTTGGTTTCGACGTTTTTTCCAGATCGATAGTTTTTTTTTAAAAAACGTCGATGTTTTCGATAAAATGTTTGTTATCTTTTTTGATGATTTTGTACGTGGTAATATCGTTAAATTGCATTTTGAACCATTTCTGTACAGGATATTGATTAGAAAATTAAGATGACAGAGTACTTAAGGCACAACGTTTTTAACTTATATATACGTACTATGTATATTTATTTATTTATTTAGTCAAAAACAGTCAAAAACGGTATGTGACGTATGGGGGAGAAAATCATCTGCGCATGCTATTAGATATAGAACGTTTTACTCCCATGATTCGTGAATGAATGTGAATAAAAGTAATAATAGCAAAACACGACGTGCCTTATTTCTTATTTCCTTCTTTGCGTTCGAGAACATTATTATTATTAACATATTGCTAATACGTTACCAAATATTAAAATATACTGGTATTTCATATCGGAAAAATACAATCTGTTTGGTCAGATTTAAAACATACATTTTCAAGCATCGATGTTTTTGTCGATATTTTCATCGACATCGAAAACCTTTTGTTGATGTATTGAAATATTAATATGTCGATGTTTTGATAAAATTTGCTATCACTAAGTGACATGCACAAGGATGCAACATCGACAACAAATATCGAATTTCAAAATTCAAACATCTATGTCAATAAAAGGAACTTTCAACACATCGTAACGAGCAGCAATATCGGCCTTCTGCGCTTACCCAGATGCTCAAAAGTCATGAACAACTCGAAGTGTGCATGAGGAGATCGATTTTTCTGACGATTACTGTACGTTACGCTCTACTTAGCGTAGTCCCTAATGCATCCAACTTTTCTCAAAAATCATCCATGATTTTATACATCGATGATTTCAAGAATAGTAACCTTTACGTTCCTTTACGTTAACCATTTAGAATTGAGATGTAACTGACAAAACGTACTAAAAAATAATGAGAACAATGAACAAAAGTGAGTTTGAAAGCATGAGCGCTCAGGGTCCAGTGCTTTCTAAGTTCATCTTAGAAGGATGTGGGAAGAAGAGGGAGACCCTAAAGGCCACTCTACAATGGCCCGTGAACGGGAACAGCAACGCGAACGGGAACGTAAAGAACGTTGACAACCAGACATCTCAGGCAGGCGATCACAACACGACGGGAACGCGAAGCTTGACGGGAACGGGAACGAGGAGGATGGTCAACATTTATCTTGGCCCAAGAACGGGAAGTCTCTTGACCAATTAAAGTACAGCAAATGGCGGCGAAGGTTTCCACCTCATCGAGCGCGTGACTTGCGCACGGCATAAGTCTGCAGCGGAATTGAGAGTGTAGTGCGATATTGAGGTTAGAGCATGGATTTGCGAGGTTAGGGTTTGAGACGGGTTTTGTTAGACATTGTTGAGTTGATTCAGTTGTATTTTTCGTGATTAGAGTATAATTGTTTTACTATTCATATTAATATTTGTTATGGTTCGCTAAAGTTCATCTGAGTTTTTCGTTTATTGATAAAAATTTAGTTAGTCGTATTTTCCATACGTTCACAGTAGTTTTGCTTTCATTTATTCTTATGATTCTTTTTTTCTAAATAATATTATTCTTTTGTTAAAGTATTCATTTCTCCCAGCAGCACACGCAAACAGACAGATGGCAAAGCAAAGAGTGAACAGAGTAGCTAAAAGGGTTTTGGTTTCGTCAACTGTTTCTGGATGTTCTGCTTTTTGCTGCTACAGATTCATAGTGCTGTTCCTCTACCCGTTTGTGTTTATTGTGAAGCGCGCGTACCGCGCGTTCCCGTTCCCGTCCTCGCCTTCGCGTTGTCATTCCCGTTCGCAGGCATGTGGAGCGGCCTTAAGCCCTGCATTGACGGCATCTCCGGCATGCAAAATACGAAGAAAGGCGAAGGAAATAGCAGTACATCGGGGTCATCTCTGAGGGGAGAGTAAAGTATTTTAACAGCGTTTGATTCGCTCGAACATGTGAACCAACAGTACCATCTATTATTATTTTCTATTTTAACTTTTACAGAATTTAATTACAGAAATTTTTCACACACAAACACACGTCGGAAACGTAAACACATCGAGCACAAAACATCGATATTCAAATCATTGGCTATAATCGATTAATTTTGAAAGCTATTTAAAACAGCCCCGCTCATAAAACGACCTGGTATATAAAACGGCCCCGCACATAAAACGGGCCCACAAATGAAACGGTCCCACAAATAAAACGGGTCCCACAAATAAAAGTCCCAAATAAAACGGTCCCACAAATAAAACGGTCCCACAAATAAAACGGTCCCAAATAAAACGGTCCACAAATAAAACGGTCTCCACAAATAAAACGGTCCCACAAATAAATAGGTCCAGCAAATAAAAGGTCCCGCAAATAAAACGGTCCCACAAACAAAACGGTCCCACAAATAAAACGGTCCCACAAATAAAACGGTCCCGCAAATGAAACGGTTCCGCACACAAGCACGCACATAAAACAGCCAGCACATAAAACAGCCCCACACATATAACTGCCCCACAAATAAAACAGCTACGCAAACGAAACGCAAACCAAAACATAAAATGGCCATGTAATATAAAACTGTTTCTCAAAGAAAATGGCCCCGCAAATAAAATGGATCCACAAATAAAACCACCTTGGAACTAAAACCACTCCTTTAACCTCCGTCATCGCTATAATTCCCAGTTCATCACCTGGCCCACAAATTCTTCACAACTGATGCAAGCGCAGCTACCATCGCCGCCCCCAAAAGCAAAGCCATCACTTTCGCTGAAACCAGAAATGTCTTCTTAAGTACTCACAAGAACTGCCGCTACCTTACCCACTTTCATTATATCCGCTTCATCTTCAAATGCCTCCATTAAAACTCCCATCATCATATCCCTGATACTACATCTACCACTTTCACTACAACCTCCACATTTGCTGATTGCCGTCGCTCAGCTTCTTTACCACTGGCACCACTGTTTGCCACCGCAACCAGATCCGGTGAAACTACACAGGCCATCTCTATGTAGGCTTGCACTTCTCGTACCACCATTATTCGCATTACATCCCCTACTACTGATCACTTCAGAACTACACACGCCACGCAGCAGCTACTATGCTCACAACCACTGCATGCTCCACTCCTTCACGCGTCAGCAGGAGTTGCTACACACTCACAACACTCGCCGCCACAGCACACACAGCTTACACATCCGCTACCACCACCACCGACACTACACACACCACCAACCTCGTGGCCACAGTTTCCACAGACGGGTAACTGACTGCTATAGTACCGTCGTCGCCCCATCTTCTTTCACTTCACCGAATTATCACCAGAATTGGGCATCACGACACACGTTTCTAATCGGTTTCCTTTACACACTGTCCATACAACACATCCTCTTCGCAAATTCAATTTTAAATATATTTAATCAAATTAACTCTATTCACGATAAAGTTCATAAAAAAGTGAAGAAGTGGCATGTTTTAACTTCTTGATCGTGTACAGTGTTAATTAAGTATTGTTAAAGAAATTGCATAATTAATCAGGTTTAAATTCAATAAAATTTTAACATAAAAATATTAGAACACTTCTTAGGTACAGACCAATGAGCGTTTTAATAATTCAGTAGGTACTGCCCTTACACGAACCTTTTGTGTCAGCACTTATGATGGACGATTGTGTTTCTTTATATTGTAATTCTATTTTTTACAAATAAATTATTTCTGCATATACAATTATAGAGTACAATAGTGGCATAGTCTCTCTTTGCCTTCATGCTCAGTTCGACCTGTTACCTCGAATCGCTAAGTCGATATTGTTCCCTGAAGCTTGAACAGCGGGTTCAGTGAAGAACCCGAAATGAAAAAAATTGAACAAGTGCTACTTTCTAAGAATAAAGTGTTTGAAAAAATCCTACATGATTGTAATGGGCTTACGAAATATTAATAAACAAACAAAAATTACTATTTATTTTATCAATTGGGTAATTGACATTTTAGTTCAACTTTTCACTGATAAAAAAGATAATACGAAACTTAAAATGCTATTAACTTTTTCCAACACGGTCACCAAGTTGAAAATTTTGGACAGTGAACAACTTTCACTTTTTCGCTGTGAAGCAGGTTCTCGGAATCCTTACAAAAAGATTTTTCTCGATTTTCAGGAAACTTTATTTATGTTTTTGGGATCGCTCGAAAATTGAACACAAATCAACGGAATTTAATATTGAATAATGATCCTAATTCTCGATTAAGTCAGAATAATAGAAAATAAAAGGACTGCAACTCGCGACAGCGAATCTCGACTGCGACTCGCGGACAGCAATCTCGGACTGCGACTCGCGCACAGCGAATCTCGGACTGCGACTCGCGCACAGCGAATCTCGGACTGCGACTCGCGCACAGCGAATCTCGGATTGCGACTCGCCTACAATGAATTTTGGACTCGCACACAGTGGATCTCGCTTTGCGACACGTACGTCCTGTTATCTCGGACTGGGTCTCGCGCTTCTCGAGGTTGGTGTCTATACCACAGCAACATATAATAGGTGTGCATCCAGCGCCTCGCGTATTTCGAATTGCGTCTAGCGCACCTTGGACTGCATCTCGCAACTGCATCTTCCCGGACTGCCTCTCGGGCACCTCGTATCTCGGACTAGCTCGCGCAGCAATTTATAGAAACCACGCTTAAAACCCTGTAATTGCGCTACTGCTAGATACGGAATTACATCTCTTTCCAACTGCCAACAGATTTAAGAAGTTAAACTATAATTTTTCAGATTTTGGCCGCGATTATTGATTCACACGTTATGATAGCAAAATCGATCACAAAAAAAACTTAATTTCCTCTTTAAACGAAAATCCTTAATTATTTATTAAACATAAAGATTATTTATAGCGAGCAGATTTTCTGAACCGGTTCAGCTATTTCTTTGAATTAATTTTATTAAATAAACCGTTCTTTACAAAAGAATGTAGACGGCGTAGAAAACGTCGTACTTTTCGAATAAACAAAATTTGGCTTATTTTACTATGAAAATGAATAAATTATTAAAAATTCAAGAACATACAAAGCACTTTATATTTTAATTATTAATAATATTCACGATTAATTCCAAGTCAATAAAGATTGCTCAACTGACGATGAAAATATTATTTTTCGTCTCGTTTAGTTGTCGGGCCGTACCTGATTGCGCATTTTGGGGTAATCTCGGTTCGCCGTGTGGATCCACATCCACGACGCCTCCTTGCAGTGACTACCGGTTGAGGAGCTCATCTCTATGCATACTGCTACCACACTGGCCTCGTCTCCGCCCCCGACCCGGCCTCCATTGCCTCCACCGCCGGCCCGCGCGCGCGCCAGCCGTAGAGAACATCTGAATCGCTCGCCCCACATACTTCACGCACCGATAACTTCAGAGGCTGATAAGAGAAGACTATTACCGAAGAGTATGTGTTGTAATTCTCCGTAGACCATAATGTGGATCTATCCCCGCCCCCCATCTTCTATAACGTTACATGCGATTTAGCATATCCTTTTTTGTGCTCACCTGATTTCAGAGTTCAGACCTTCTGTCTGTGGTCAGTCAGATGAGCAAAATTTTTCACGGACATTGAACAGAATCTTCTTCTTCGTTTTTTTGTTCTTCGTCTCTCAATATCTACGTCGTAAAAGCGTGCGCTGATTTCTGACCGTTATTGTGCAGTAATGAAACCGACACGGTCTTTTTGAATAATCGTCCAAAACGAGTGGCTCAAGACAAGCGAGGCGTGAAAAGTGTGCCCGTGGAGGTTGTCCTCTTGCGTCTGATACATGTGGCACGTGGAGCAATATTTTGTCCTGGACGTCAACGATGTCGACACAGATGACCTATGTAGTTTTGTATTGGAGAGCTTTCCGCGTACAAATGTAATTAACAAGGCCGTAATGAAGATAACGATGGCAGTGTTGTCATAAAGTTTATAATGCGAATAGCACTTTCTTGTAACCCAGACATTAGAATATGGAGCTCACTATTTCCAATGTAGCTCGAGTTTATTTCAATTTCTACTACACGACTCGAACTAATTGAATCTGATATCTGGAAAAAATGACTTTAATCTGTGACTTACAAGTTAATTTCGAAAATTTTAACGAAATTTTTACTGCATATCAAAGTGACCAAATTTAAAATACAAACAATATCAGCTTGTTGATGCAACGTGATTTTCATGAGGTGAAATATCACAATTATTTTGAGAGAGGTTTTTCTTGAGCTTCGATGTTCGACCTAAAATGTTCTTCCTAAGCTTTGGAGTAAATGAATTCGCACATTGATCTTCTTGAAATTATCTTTTTATGCTCAAGAATTCGGCATCTCATCTCTCGTTTACGCTTATTGCTAATGGCTTTTGAATAATAATTAACATTAAACTCCCAATATAATTGTGTTTACCTTTGCATTTGATTCACCACGAAATTAACAAACTCTATTAAGTTGTCAGTATTTTCACGCTAATGTAGAAATGATGGTACATTTCGCGATAGTGTTTTGTACGGTAATTTTCATTTGTACATTCTTTGCAGAACTGCTCTCGATCGATGCAAGGAGGTTACAATCGACTTATTTCAATCTTCTTTATTCTATGAACTGTTTAATTCCAGAAGTCAATAGTTACACCGCAAATAAATGATTTTATTACTTAACCTATGAAAAGGAAAACTGATGGGAAATGAGAGATTTTGCGAATATAAAAATTACGTAAATATTTTAGAATTAATATATAGAACAAAAGTAGTTCTTTCACGTTTTAATTTCTAAGAAGTAAAATAACAATATTATTTATGAAAAATATTTTCTGATTCCAGAGTTATAAAATCTAAAATTGCAATTTTTTTGGACAAGGCAAATATAAATTGATAAAACAATATTTCAACTTTTACTCAACCTCTTCCAAAGCAGTTAGTATAAACTCAAATTTTTTATCATATTCACCACAGTAGTTATCGTAGAAGTTTATTCAGGTTCATACCAAATCAGGGTTTGCTCAAGATAGCTATCCAACCTACACAGTTCAATGTATTTATGTTTATCAAGATGTACCGAGATCACAACCGTCGAAACGAGAAGAGAAATCAGATAACCGCGATTACTTCTCCAAATTGTCAAGCATTTAACATCGATCTAATTTAATGTCAGCAATTGCATTTAAATCACATAGTGAAACTCGTAAACAACTTAAACCGCGATTAATTAAAAAGTAATTTAACACATAATAGACTGACGAAACTGCCCTAGTTGAATATGAAATATAAGAAATGAGAGTGTGTACCTGGTTAATCAAATTTACATACACATTTCTTCATAGGAAATTCTTCGTTTATTGACGTCTACAGTGACAATTCAATATGAAATTAATTTAGTTTATAAAGAAAATTTGGCTTTCCAAAAATGATGGTAGTAACAAACGAGTAGACACATTTCCACAAAATCGGTATTATGGATCTATCACATGTGTACTATTCTTATTTAATATATTTATTTCCTGTTCAATTTTACAGTTTTTCAGAATGATGAATAAATTTATACCTAACATTTTGGAGGTGCCAGAAATTAATATCATAATGAAAGATAATTATGATTTTATTTTAATAGTAATTACGAATAAAATTTGATTTTAATAACTATTGATTAATTTTTATAATAAATTTAGAATTTGAAGAGAAGGTTTTATTGAGTAATACAGTAGACAATTATTTATGGGGGTGAAAATATCTTTGGGAAACGGAACGAATTGGTTTAATGTGATAATTTTTCCCAATTCGAAATGTTGATGAATAGGATAATATTTTAAAGAGTTGAAGAATTTGGAAGATTGGTTAGTGATGAATGTTTTAATTGGTTCTATTTGTAATTCTTTGTGTATTTGGCTATTGGAGATGAACCATTTAGCTTTTATAATTCTCCGTAAAAATTATCTTGAATAGTTTGTATTTTCTTCATGTTTTGACGCAGATGCATTACACCAAATTGGGCATGCATATGTGAGTAATGATCTTATTATTGCCTTGAATATTGATATACCACAATCTATTTGTAATTTTGAAAATTTATTAGTTAATGGGTATAATTTTGATATTTTTGGTAAGTTTTATTTGCAATATTTTGAATATGTGTACTATTCTTAGCGATGAAAGTAAGAATAATCATGCGCTAGCTTCAAGGATATCACTGAGTAGATAGAAAAAAATTATTTACGCCGAGAGCTTCTTCGACAATACTAAAATTAATCAATCTAAGTGATTCAAATTAAATTAATTGTCACTTTCACTTTTTGATAATCGCTTTGACTACAATATATACCATTTCAAAGTTGTTCACATGTGAGAAATATCTCTCCATTAATTGTACAAAGCACGTTTCATAAACAAATAGCAAATAAAGCAGAAACATAGTATGTCTGTATAAGTTTTTCTAATAAAGTTCCAATAATTTCTTTAGAAGAAATCAATTCTTCAATTTCTTTAGAAGAAATTATTGGAACTTTTATTAAGAAAAAGCAAATAAAGACATCGTCATTTATAATAATACGCTAACCAAACTTTCTTTCAAACACTTAAAATATTACTCTCATTATTTTGTATGATTATTTCTAAACTAAGCTTTTGAAAACATGCAGTTGCGATATTCATCGTCTTTTTTGGCTCCTTTCTCTTTTTTTTGGGGGGGGGAATGTTAATGTCCATAATTGTCAACAAAATTTGCTCTCCCGCACAGCTTCAAGGTAATGCAATTTCATTTATTATTATTATTATTATTATTATTATTATCATCATCATCATCATCATTCGAGGAAAGTACCCAAACCCGGCCCGGTTCATAAAGCGAGCCACTTGATTTACAGCTCTGCAGAGTGCTATTGCCTATTGGAAAAGTACTAAAATAAATATTATTGGCAAGGCTAACAGCCCAGTCAAGCGCAAGTGTCATCTTCACTTGTTGCGGGACGATCAGCCATTAGTGCGATCCGTGGAAAGCAAAGTTTTTTTCAGGGGGGTTTTCTCATTTACCTGATTTTGCTACTTCATGGTGTCTTCTAACCATTACATTATTTTAAAAGGTCCGTAACGAACTATTGATGTAGAGTAATGAAATTTATTTACTTCTCTTGTGAAAATGTTATTAGCATTTGGAATATAAACACGCTGGTGCCTAACCCGAGCTCCCCAAAGGTTCCTAACGCAGGGCCCCAATTTTTCACCAAGTAAAATAAAAATAATTCAGGTATTTGGCCCTTATTATACCTTAGGAGTCTAGTAAAAGCAAGAGCCCACAATAATGCCTATTTGTTCGAGATGACAGGAAGAAGAAATAGGTCAAGACACAATTTCAGAATTTAATCCTAGAGAAGTCGAAAAGAGATCGATATATGTAAGCTGTTCTGCAAAAAACAAAAGTCAAAAGGAAGATTTTGAACATTCCTCTGGCTCTTTCAAATTGGAAGTTCTACTAGGAATATTTTTCCTCCCAGATGAAGAAGATGCAGAGTGCATGTTTTGCAGAGTAAAATTCTCAGAGAGCTGATGGAGAACTGTGCATGATGTGTCCAATGTGTTCACTCTGGGCTCATGTAGAATGTGCAGGGGCAGAAAAAGATGTTTTTGTATGTTCCTTTTGTCGTACTTGGTCCTTATGACCACGTTTGTCCAAGTGACGGCACGCGGTGGTTTGTATTGTGGGTCGCGAAAAGTTTTCAGTCAAAAAAATAAAGTCCCCTGCATCTACATCGAGCGAGAACATAGCGCGCCTGGCGCACGAGCCCTGTTGGAGTCAACGCCTCTTTAATGTAAAAATTGGTTCATATTTAGATTTAGGAATTTCTTCTAGTAAATTCAGAAATTCAAAATATTCCCATATGTTTTACTGCATTATGCACGCTATGACCTTAATATCACGCCTTCTTCAGACTCCCCCCCCCGTTTCAGAACAACCGAAGAAAGTGCCGATATCAACAAAATGGGGGTCAGGTATGGATCGCCCGAGTAATGAAAGTATGGCCTGCTTTGGTTATTAGTCCCGTTAGTGTAGTGCATGTTTTTTTCTCGGGAGATGGCGGTGATCTTCCCCCGCTGGATAGCGAGATCCGGCGCCGACCTACCGTCGGCTAGTGGGGTTTCTCCCTAACCAGGACTCTCCCACCAGCGGGGCACCGCCCAAGTCAGGAGAACCTCTAAACTCTCGATCGGTCTCCCGGAATATGAGGTGGTGTAGTGCATGTTAGTGTAAGTGTGTGTGTAAGGGGAGAGAATAGGACAAGGAAGAGGAAGGAAAGATCGCGCGCGGTCCATGGCCCGTTTGGTAGGGTACTACTCCGCTCATTCGCCTGGTGTTGATCGGAGAAACCACGGAAAACTACCGATCAGAGCAACCGGCCGCAAGAATTCTCCTCCAGACAGCGACTGAATTCGACTTACTGAATATCTAGTGTCTAAAATCCTGCCGCGGTCAGGACTCGAACCTAGGACCTCCTTTCTTAAAAAGTTTGCAGGAGCTCACATTCCCGGGGGCAGTGGCATCAGTTGCTGCACTGAGCTACCCCTCCCGGTCTCCTGATATAGACATACAAGACAATTTCTTGCGTATAAGATGTTAAAGTAGTATGTTTTATAAATGTATAGTTAGTTCAATAGATTTTAGTTTTTAATTTATTTTTAATTAAAAAAGGAAACCTTTTTTAGAAATCCTCAAAATGTAACGTTTATGAAAAATTAATTTATTCTTAAAGTAGTATGGCAATGATTTTAAGTAAAACATAATATTTGTATTACTAAATACAGCATGTATTTCAAATATTTTGGGCTTCATTGTGCAGAAAATTAGATTTAAAAATATTCGAAACATAATAAGGATTCGGGTTTGGGTACTTTCCTCTATTATTACTTTCGTTTTTTTCTCTCGTGGTTTTCTCACCCCAGGTTCCAAGTATGAAGCCTCTAGGCATACCACATTCCTAGCTTTACATTTGAATTAGAACCGTGCAAACAAGTCGGCAGGTTTAAGGAATGACTGTCTTTTGAGATTTTGAAATATTTTTTTCAAATAATACTTCAGACTTTTGTAAACAAGATCATTTGCTGTTATTACAATTGGCATAATCTCAACAGACTCAAATTGGTATATTTCTTTGTGTTCTATTGAGAGGGGATATACTTTGAGATTTTTTCTGTCTCTTCTTTATTTATGTGACATGCGGTGTGTGTGACATCAGTGATGAATGCTTTTTTTCCTGTGCCATATGTAGATGAGTGTCTGGTAATTTTTTTTCCTTCAATGATAGGATTTGGCTTTGTATTCATAGTCAGGGATGTTTTCCTCTACTGCCAGTAGTCATGTTTGGTTGCCAGTGCTTGGTGTACAATATTTGCAGTGAGCTTGTGCCGGTGTAGATATTCTGTGTTGGCGAGATTTGTGCACCCATTGATGAGATGAGCTATTGTCTCTGATGACCGATGACACACTCTTACATTTGTCTTAACATCCAGTTTTTCAATAAATATTTTGTAGTTATTAGTTTAAATAACTTGGCCGTGAATTGCTTGAATGAAATCCTCAGTCTCCCCATATAGAACCCTATTTAAGCCACTGCACTGACGCGTCGTAGTCGGCACTTTAAAGAGCATGGAAAAATCTTCCATGGAGAGATTTGGACTTCCATACCTGTAATATTTCCTTGACTGACGAGATCTCAGGGTTGTACGCATAGTTGCTGAGATTAAAAGGAGTTTAGTCTTTGCCACCAAATACTACTGCATAGGCAGCGTACTCTAGCTTCCCATGCTGTGGTTCGATTCCCGGTCGAAGCTTAAATATATTTGTAGCTTTCCTTTGTAATCTTCCCAATTTCTAAAACTGTGTGATGAAAAGCTCAAGCAGGCGGATCTTGCTAGTTACGGTGAAGAGAATACCTCATGTTTGCCTCATGTCACTCTTACTCCCAAGCATGGGAATTTAATTAGGCCCTGGCAAGGGGGACGCCGGTAGCTGACCGGCGAAGTCGGACTACCGACCCAATAACGCCAAATACATTATTATTATCATCATCATCATTATTATTATTATTATTATTATTATTATTATCATTATTATTACTTCCTACATTTGAAAGTAAATAGGCTAGATTTCGGTTAAATATTCTCCAGGTGACAACCAGATTCCTTGGAAGCAAATCTAGTTACTGTGATCTGTGAATGAGCTGATCTAGTAACGGCTGTTCAGGGAGCTGACGCGGCAACGGCGGCGGAGGCGAGCTGAGTAGACAGTGCGGAGCTGGTCGGGCTTAACAGGCGGATTCTAAGTGAAGGTTAATAGAGCTTACGAGAATGGAGGGAATTAAACGCATATGCGAATTGGGGCGGTGTAAGAAAGAATTCATTACAGAGGGCATCTACTGTATGTATGAACTGTACTGAAGTGTATGAAATACTTCCACAGTAGCTGCAGTAAGAAACATCAAGTGTTCGATACTAGAGATGAGCTTGTGAATCGCGGTGGGGATTGCGAAAAGTATGTCGTTGAAAATGATATAAATAAGAAAGACGAAGAAGGACATTCAAGCGGAAACATTAATACTACGTTAGAAAGCAAATTAGATTCGTAAAAATATAAAAGAAACCAAACAGTAACATATACTGAAATAGCTAAAAAAAAAAGATAGTAATAAGGAGAAAGAATGTTAAACCTAATTTGAAAAGTATAGGTGTTAGAAAAGAGAAGTTTGAATTAGAGGATAAACAATTGATTAAGGTAATTAAGATGCAAAATGAAATATAAATGAGTGAAGATAATGACATGAAAGTGATAAAAAGATATAATACTAATCAAGGTAATAGAAAAGATGAAACAGGTACTATTCTTCTAGAGACAGACGAAATTGTTCATGGAAAATGGCAAAGTAAACTTAGGATGGAAGACGTGTCCGGTATACGAGTTCGTGAATGTTGTCAGGTGTTTGAAGTGATGGTGTTTCAATCATTTTAGTAAAGTTTGTAAGAAAGAAATTTATGTAAAGTACGTGCTGGTAATCAGGAGAGTGGACGATGCGAATTAAATAAAAAGTGTGTGAACTGTGAAGACAAGGTTAGAAGACTAAAATTGACGGACGTTTCGACTGATCATGTAGCAACAGCTGGATCATGGAGCTAAGATTGTCCTACTTATTTAATTATAAAATGAAAAGAGAAAAAGAATTGATTATACTTCTGAATAACAATCATTCAATATACAAGTTACATTCATAACACTAAATGTACAAAATCTTTTGGAAATTTCCATCAAATCAGTAATTACATAAATAAATGCAAAAATAAACCTAGCTGAAAGGCGTTCACGAAGACACGAGTTACGAAAGATATAGAGGATTGGGAAATTAGAACACAAGGCTATAGATGTATTAGATGTAATTCACTGAATCGAAGAACGTGGGATGTAATACTATTTGTGAGAATATATATTAAAATAGAGAATGTTCAAATAGACTATAGAACATAACTGTTGGCAGGTAAGTTAGATATTTTTTGTATAGAATACAGAGGGTCAGTAGTTGCTGTCCATCACTCTCCAAATGCATCTGATAGTGAATCTATTTATTATATTACGAAGACAATAGAAGAAATAATGACAATTCATGATTGCGTAATAATGAGGGATTTTAATATAAATGTACTGAGAGAAAATTACGCCAAAAAGGAGTAAGTAAATAATTTTAAAACATTGGGACTAAACCTATTGGTAAAAGAGTCAACTAGAGTGGATAGTAATAGTCAGACAATCATTGATTTAGTATTCTCGAATGTAAACATAAATGAAGTACAAGACATACCAAAAGCATCCGATCATGATTGGGTAATGGTTAAGTCAGATTTAAAAGAAAAATGTACAAATCGAAGACAAAGGATTAAAATACATAAAAGAGACTATAGAAATTTTAAAGATCAGTTTAGAGAAATATTAGGATTTAATGTTATACAATTAAAAACTTAAAATAATGTTTATTTATTTTAGTCAAAAAAACAGTTAAAAACTGCGTATGACGTGCTATGGGGAAAAGTGAATTGTGTGCACATTTTCAAAATTCTGTGATCCCTACACTAAGTCATATACTACTTAAATTTTGAATTTTGAAAGGGAGAAAAAAAACAACAAAAACTCCCATGTAGTAAAATCTATTTTCAAAAATAAATAAGCAATAAATTTTGAATTTTGAAAGGGAGAAAAAAAAACAAAAAAACTCCCATGTAGTAAAATCTATTTTCAAAAATAAATAAGCAAATAAATTTTGAATTTTGAAAGGAGAAAAAACATGGAAACGATAATTTGAATAATTGTATTTCCCACTGAATTCTAGAAGACGTGCACAGGAAATGAAGTTACATTTATGTCCAGAAGCAAAACAAGGGGCCATCTCAGCATTTGCTCAATGGATCAGGGAAACTGGACGAAAAACCTGATCGAGATGGGGGTCATTGACCCGGAAGCTGTAGTACAATAGTTGTTACAGGTTGTTTATATTCATTTACACAGTTCAAATGGTAAATAAAGCATTATGAATCATTGTTAAAATAAATGTTACTTTTCTTGTGATGCTCAGTATAGTCTCTAATTGTATAGAAACAGTTATGCAGCAGAAACGATTTCACTTGGGATTTAAACTTTTCTATTGAATTTAATCGTTTAATGTCATCTGGCAAAGTGTTGTAAAATAATGTACATGTATTGTATGTGAATTTTTTGTAATGAGCTGTTGATACTGTCACCTGATGAATATGATTTCTACGTCGAGTGTTATAGTAATAGACTTCGGCATTTTCTGAAAATATATTCCCGCCCTTGAGCAAGTCATTTTTACAAAACCACTGATTCGTAAATAGAAGACACGGTAATGGTAAATTCCTAGATTAATGAAGAGAGGCTTACATGAATCACGTGGGTGGGATTTGGTTATTATTCATACAATTCGTTTTGTAATCTAAAAGTCTAGGGAGCTATAAGATGTATTTCCCAGAATATTATGCAAATCGAAAAACTTTGTTGCCTTAACATCAGTCAATGGTACACTCATTTAAATGGACGTTCCATTTAAGGTTTGACTGAATTGAGAGACCTAAAAATTTTGTTGCCTTAACATCAGTCAATGGTACACTGTTCATTTTCAATGGGGCACTGAATTGTTTATTTGAAATGGAAAACTGCATTAAAACCGTTTTCTTTTCGTTTACTATTAATTTGTTATTTCGGAACCAATTTGAAACATCTGATATTGTACTATTTACTGTTTCTTTATTGCAAAGGAAGTTCGTATCATCCGCAAAGAGAACCGTTCTTCCGTTTCGAATCGTCGAGGGCATATCGTTTACG
Organism: Teleogryllus oceanicus; assembly: GCA_964035755.1. NCBI lineage: Eukaryota > Metazoa > Arthropoda > Insecta > Orthoptera > Gryllidae > Teleogryllus > Teleogryllus oceanicus. The sequence goes on along the minus strand of CAXIVR010000005.1, from coordinate 65,314,342 downwards.
TAAAGTAGGAACAGAATAGGGCCTAAAATCGATCCTGAGGAACTCCATGCAACGGGCAAAGAGTCGGAAAGGTGCGTACGTAATGTTCCATCATTCCAGTAAGGTATTTCAACTCTCTGAGATCGTTGTTTAAGGTACGAACATAACCAATCTAGAGCAATACCACGAATTCCATATGAAGGTAGTTTTGAAAGTAAAATGTCATGATCAATGACGTCAAAAGCTTTGAGAGATCTAAAATAATCCAATAGGTGCCTCGTTTTGATCCAATGATGAGGCGACATCTTTAAGAAAAGAAAATATAGCTGTTTCCGTTGATTTTGATTTTCTAAATCCATGTTGGCAATCTGAAAGCGCGTCGTGTTTAGTGAGAAATGTTTCCATTCGTATGTAAAAAATTCTCTCTAATATTTTTGAAAAGACTGATAGAAGAGAAATGGGCCGATAATTTTGAATTTCATTTTGTTGCCTTTTTGAAAAGCGGCTTAATTTTAGCTGTTTTGAAAATATCTGAAACGTTCAGTGCATAAAGATGCATTAAATATGTGAGTTAACGGGTGTATAATGGCATACGCACAAGTCTTTAACAAAGAATCCGGAATTCATCTAAACCGGACGAATATTTATTTTTAGTTTACCGATTATTTTGAGAATTTCATAGGAAGAAGTTTGGGAAACGAACATTGTGTCTACAATTTTGGGTGAACTGTCTGTTTTGAATTTGTGTCTGAAGACCCTAGTGAGATCGGCAGCAATTCTCGAAAAGTATTGGTTAAAGAGACTAGCCACTGTTGCCGGATCGTTCACATTTATATCGTTATATTTTAAAATAACATTCTCTACGGGTTTTCTAGTTGATTTGGTAGTATTTTTATTATATTCCACATTGCTTTTGTTTTATTATTTGAATTCAAAATATCCTGATCGTTTTTCATGATTTTAGCCTGCCTTATGACTTTTCGTAACAATGTTTTGTATTTTTTAAAGTAGATAAGGAAATCTTGAGATACGTCATGACGTTTAGAAATGAAAGAAAGAATTCGCTTGTTTTACAAGATGTCCTAATCCCTTGTGTTATCAAGAATTGCTTTTCCGTGAAATATTTAATTTTCGTTTTTGAAGAGAAAGCAAGTGTTAAAATGAAATGAAAGAGTTGAAAAAAGAATTATATTTGTCGTTTGTATCAGCAGTATTATAAACCGTTTCCGATGACTCCTGCATCAAGTAATCAATGAATAATTTAATTTTACTTTTAGTAAACAATCTAGTCATACGTGTATTATTTATTGTGTCAGTGATCGCATTTCTTATAATGGTAAGAATTTGTGCATCGTGGTCACTGTATCCTAAATCTTTTGTTTCAACTTCATATCGAGTAGTAGTTTTGTTAATTATAATTTGATCAATTGCCTTCATGGAATGTTGTGTGATCCGTGTAGGTACATTAATTGTAATGTCTAAATTGAAGGAATTAATTAAATTGAGAAACTTTTCTTTCTCGCAAGATTCGACCAGAAAATCAATGTTAAAATCTCCGCATACAACAATGGATTCAAAAGAGCGATTGCTGACTTCGTTAAGTGTTATCTCCAGGTTTTCTAAGAACGAAATATAATCTGCAGTTCTCTTTGTTGGAGGTCTGTAAATGCAAAGTATTATCACTTTTAGTGAAGTAAGATGCACAACAGAAATTTCGAAAATATTTTCAATGGAGTACACATTTAATTCCGCGAATTAAGCGAAGAATTTGTACAACGGCTATACAAAATGAAATATTTGGTAGTAATTATCGATAGTAAATTAAATTTTAAAGATTATATAGAGTACATAGTAAAGAAAACTGGAAAAATATTAATATTTTAAACAGAATTGGGCAATATATAAATAGCTATACAAGATGTTTGATATATATAAATCCATAATTTCACCACATGTTTCTAACTGCGAAACAATACTAGTTGGAGTCCATAAAACTGAAATTAAAAAACTTCAGGTACAACAACAAAATAGAGCTGTGAGGGTTCAATTCAATAGATACACTCCAGTGCTAGACATGCTAGACACACTGCAGTTTATGCCAATAAAAGAGGGAATTCATTGCAAAATGCTAATTTTTATTTTTAAATTAATTAAAAATCATATGACAGGATATTTAGTAAACAAAATCCAAAGAGTGAAAGAGAAAACAAGGGAAACAAGCCAAGCACAACTTTTAGTAATTAATTTCAGGAAAACTGCACAGGCAAAAAATCGATTATTTGACAAAGGATTTGAATTATATAATTAGTTACCGTTAGAAATAAAAATAATGAACCAATTACAGAATTTTAAAAAATTATAACATACATAAAAGTAAAAAATTTTAAATAGTTAATAGAGTATACCTATAGATATAAACAATGTATATAAAAATGTATTTTGTATAGTAAATAGCCGAGAAGGCTAAATAAATCAAATCTACCTATCTACGTGGGTGCCTCTACAATATTATTTCCAAAGTATTGGCCGTTCAAGATTAGGCAATATCTTGATACTTCCAGTCTTTTGAATGACGGGAGAGATTGGAAAAGTTCTTACGCAGACTTTGCGGAACAAATCCCATACTATCGAGATGACCTGTGCTTTCACGTTCTACATTCGCCTGATATCTATTTCCAAACTCTTACATTTTCTCTGTCTTCTTTGTTACGAGGTTCCAATAACATGGTACAGTAACATCTGCAAGTAGACATCACTTCTGAAAAAATACGTAGCTATCATACGATCAGTGTGGAATTGTCTGTCGTACAGTATCATGCCCAAGCCAAGAGCCGTCACAGGTTTCGGTGAGTGTTCGTATCACTTGAAGATTGTGTTTGGATTTTTGAGATAGGACATGCTCCTCCATGACGTCACATTCCGGAGTGATGTATGTGGATGAGAAGGGGATGGGAAGGGAATAGAAGAGATAGTGCACCATTGTGGATAGTTGTGTGGGACCTGCTCTAGCAGTGATTAGATAAATCACAAAAACCATTGTTGGGAGCTGTCGACCACTGAATTTGATTGTGCAAGGTACACGAACTTAATTTTGGTTGGTTGGTTGTTAGTGATTACAGGCGCGTAAACTACCGAGGTAATTAGTCCCGTAAATGAAGTACATGTTTTTTATCAGGAGGTGAGTGTGATCATCCCCAACTGGACGGTGAGATCCGGCGCCGACCTACCGTCTGCTAGCCGGGTTTCCCTGAACCACGTATCTCCCACCAGCGGGGTACCGCCCTAACCGGACAAGCTCTAAGCTCCCAACCGGCTCCCCGGCATTTGTGGTAGTGTAGTACATGTTAGTTTAAGTGTGTGTAAGTGGTGAGGATAGGACAAGGAAAATTGCGCGCGGACCGTTGCCCGTTTATTAGGATACTGCTCCGGCATTCGCCTGGTGTTGATCGGAAGAACCACGGAAAACTACCGATCACAACAGCCGGCCTCTAGAACTCTCCTCTAGACAGCGACTGAATTCGACCTTACTGACAAACTAGTATCAAGCTAGAGTCAAAAATCTTGCCACTGTCTGGACCCAAACCTAGGACACCCCCCCTATCAGAGGCACTGCAGTGACGTCAGTTGATGCACTGAGCCACTTCTCCCGATCAAACTTAGTTTAAACGAATAAGGTAATTTCTAGCATCTATACATCATCTGCGACAGTTTAGCAGATGGACAATTCTAATGGCTGGAGGAGAATTCTAGTGGTTGGCAGCGCTGAATGCTTTCCATGCTTTTCCCGATCAATACCAGGTTATTGTCTGAGCATTATTTTAAACCCATAGGCCACGGTCCCCGTGCAATGTTTCCTTTCTCATCCTTGTCTTTTCTCCCCTTACATATACACAAAACGACACTCAAATAAACACGCGCACATGTGTACATGCATTACATATTTTGAAAATAATGAGGAGTCTTCTTGTGAAATACCTTCAAAGTATCCGCTCCTAACTCGAAGGGCTGCGATATCACATGTCGATTTGGGGATACCAATTTTGGCGAAAAACCTTATCAGGGTTTATCTGCTAGCTTTGTTCAGATACAGCCAAACGGACAGTTTTGCCGCACACAATTTTTTTCAGGATTTTCATCACTAAGAACCCTAGCCCCCAAAAAGCGTGGATTCTGAATATACAATGTATTAGAGGAAGTAATTTTCTTTACATAGGAGAAAGAATTATCCAACGTTTTGGTATAAAAGACAGACAAAACAAGTTTTTCTATCGAAAAATAGTCAATTTTCCACCATCAATCTACCAAATGGCTGCCGTTTTGCTCCACGGTAAATGGTGCCTAGTACTGCGAACACATATTTGATACCGCTTGATAGTTGTAATAAAAATGTTTCTGGTAAAATCAAATAAAAATATATATATCTTGGGAGAAAGTACTAGATTCTATATACAAAATAACAATTCTTTTTCAGAAACACTGAACATCAACATCCTGTAATAATCAATGCAATTGAAACGAAATTGTATTAAAAATAAGATAAATTCTTTTGGATTTTTTGGCACCTTCGACAAACGAGAATTATTGTGAAAGGCAAATTTAACCAATGGCATTAGTAAGTGTGCCCTTGCGAAATGTAAAACATTTCACAAATCATTAAAACTTTTTTCCAAATAAGGGTGTATGTGCTTGAAAAACAAGGTGCATTAATTGCCCTATTGAGTTCTGAGTCGTAAATTGTAATAGATGATCCTGCAGAGCGATTAATGAGAAGCAGATCGTAGCAGAGAACAAAAGACATCTCTATGTTGAATGAAGTGTTCTGTGACGAAATTCAATCAAAGTATTGATTGTTTGAGGTTATGGCGCTGGTGACGATGCTAGGGACCTTTGAAACCTCGATTAAGGCTACGAAAATGATTGCGTTGTTTCCACTCTCTGCTGAATGATTATTGGTCTATTTTAGCACATTAAAGTGTTCTTTATGTGCACTCAGTGAAACAATTTGTCTTGCGATATAATAGTCACTTGCTTTTAGTTTCTATTTTCCCAATTTTCCTTTTAAATTACTGCTTGTACCTCTGAATATTTCTCTTCCTTCCTTCTCTATGACATTTCTACTGTCACCCTACAGAGTAGAGAGAAAGTTATGTAATACTACACGAAAAACCGCGAATTTGCGGCAGAAAAACTTGTATTACAGGGCCCTGGTAACGAAAAAGTGGATAAATCCAGTTGCGAAATTTAGAGGAAAAATCCTCTTAACACATAGTGTAGGCATAATACATGTTTTGTGGGTCTCTGTTACCGAAAATTCGAATGACCGCAAAACGGCTTTCAGTCCGTCTGTGAACAACGCTAGCGGCTAAACCGTTCATCCGATTTTCTCCAAAATTGATGTTCCCCGACCGACCTGGTTTATATCACGGTCCCTTGAATTTGAAATCGATATTTCAGTTTTGTGGGTTAATTTATATGAAGCCCCTGGGACATTTTTCAAGTTTTTTAAAAAATGTTCCATCGTTTTTTATTAAATTTTGTTGAAATCCGTGAATATCACCAGGTTAAAAAGACAGTGTGCAGTAATATTGCTTACTCTGGAGTAATTTCTTATTAAATATCCCCGAAAGCTAAATAATTCTATCAGTTCATTTTCAAAACATTTTTATATATTAGTTTAAAAATGTTCACCCGTAATACTGAAACAGGAATACGATGTAATTGTAGACCCAAATATTTATCACCGGTGCGAATTGAGTGGATAATTTATTAACTTGTAAATTTGAATAAATTAAAATCATTACTCCACCCGACATAAAGAACTAGCGACTAAATATGTTTCCTATATATTGAATGGTAACGGTACAATTAATACATTTCTTTCTCCATGAACTACACCAGACAAGACGCCAAAAGATCAAGGACATTAAATAAAACGTCCAGTAAAATAAAATTATTCTATTAACCTCTTGCCCAGAGTATCTGTAAATATACTTTCGCATAGCTTTTATGAGGTCTCTACAATCACTCTTAATGACTCAATACTTCACAATAACAATTAAAACAATAATGGCACATAATTTCTCCAACTCTTTCTTCTGTCATTAGCCAGAGCATGCGTGATTTATTCCTCACGTGCAATAGGTAAAGAAAGACTTACGACTGCGACGCTTTTATAAGTCTCTTATTAAGATATTATTTATGCTCCATTTGACAAGGACAATGGGCAGCTCCGAGCAAACGGTCGTTGGCGGGCCTTTGGCTTCACTAGCTACGTGACGGGGTCGCGAGCGGGAGCGGCACACGGCCAGCTCGTGACGTCACAATAGTCTCCGGTCGACTAACACCCGTGTAAAGACTGATCGCTCACAACTAAACGCAGCCGCTCTTTCGCTAAAAGCGGCTAAATATGCACACAAATGTTCCTTAAGTCGGCCCGGTGGCCGAGATCGCTAAGGCAGTAGTGTCGTAGTGATCTCGGACCGAAGGGTCGCGCGTTCGAGTCCCGCCTCGGGCATGGTTGTATTTGTGTCGTCCTTTCACCCCTTATCATCACCATATCGTTTCATCCTCATAGTTACCATACCGTTAACAGCAATTGTGGTCGCTAATGACCTAAGATGTTGATGCGACATTAAATAACCAATTTAAAAAATCTTCTTTAAAAAGTTGAAAATGTGTCTGATTGATACATTATATCACTCAATACAAGGAATGCATAAAATCAACCATTAATACCCCGAGTGACTGAAGAGCCGTTTCTCTTCTTCGTAACTAATTTTGTTATATTATTTTTTCCGGTAACGCGTCGTCATAACAGAGACGGTCGTCCTGCTTTTGCACTAGACCACAGTGCATTATGGATGGACGGGTCGCCACAATGTTCATGAAAATATTTACTAATTTTAAAACGTTCCAAGAAATTAGTAATTTTTTACCCAATATCAATTTTAGAAATTGATTTATTTTCTTTCTTAATGATTACAGTAAATATCAGTATCAAAAATGAAAAAAATATAATGGAAACTTTACAAATTAATAATAATAATAACGGATTATTCTCTTAGTTGTCTTCTCATCGAAGAAACGACCATACAAGCACCTGCTTCGGGAAGGAAGAAAAGCCGACGGAGTTTTAATGTGGGAAATGAGGAGAGCTGATAAAAGTTGCAAATATTATCTGACGGTGGGCATCTGTACAAAAATAGTGTGCCATGAAAGTCTCTCCGCACTAAACCGAATCAATCTATTAAACGTTCCTTTTATGTTCGAAGCAACCAGTTCACTGGGAAACAAGTGAAGGGGGCAACACCTCCAGCATCTGTTTTGATTGTGATCATGGAGTTATGAATACATGGAGGTGGCATTACCATCCTTTGCCATGTTCCGCCAATGAACCCAGTCCACTATATTGGTGTGCTCAAAACGTGTCTGCCAAACACGCTAATAAATGGGTAGTACCCATTTTTTAATGAACTTCAATAATTTTCGGAATATTGGAAAGTAAAACCGCACAGCTTCATTAAAAAATTACTATAAAGTATTTTCAGAGTGTGAAAATGAAACTAAAGTTAAAACCTCAAGTATACTACACTACTAAAGGTGCTTCTTCGACCTTTAAAATGTATCGCAAAAAAGTATGCAAATAACTAAAAACTAACACTTCTAACATTCTGAAGGAGAATGTGAGTAAAAAATTATTACGAAATATTCTTATAATTAGTGTTGCCACAATATTAGTAGTCTGGGTACCATACCAAGTATATTATTAAAAAACACCTAGTCTTACTGTACTGTTCCTTTTTTATTTCACCATTTCCTTACATAAATATTAAGTACTGTCTTCTGAAGTCAAAAGAGCAGGTCCTAAAGTTTGGAATTTTTTAATGGGCCAGTAATACAATTGATATCAATATTGCAACATTGTGCAAAACGTTCCGGTTTCTTCATAGAACACGTCAGAAAAGTGTTTGTTATCTTTTTGAAGACATCTTCAGTGAATAATTATTCCTGCACAGCTGACTTCTCTTTAGTGTGATAGAAAAGCTTCTAAAAGTATTGGAACTGCCAGTTTCATACATATTCAAACATACATAAAAGAAGTTCTATCAAAATCCTCTTCTTGAAAATGAACCAAGCATAATTTGCTGCACGTTTTAGGCAGACAGTTGTCTTTTTGCACAATACGAATTTACAGTGCTCTCCTCTTTGCTACGAAGAGAAGATTAACCAAGATCTTCAGATTTTACTACGTTCTCTGAATCATATAAAGTAAACTACTTACATGCGAAAAGTAAGTGAAAACTTGAAATAAAAAAAGGATGTAAGTGCAACTTCTGTTAAATTTACTAGAATAATGATGAATGAATGAATGAAGCCCTACAACATAAATAAGAACAAAAGTTCAGACGCATTTCTTGATGGTGTTACGGGGTGATAGTGAATCGCAGGAGTTGTATGTGCCAATAGATTTCATGTATTTATCAACTCATTTTTCTCGAAACTACGAAAATGGTACTTTCATCCTTTTTACTATCTCTACCTTATATCTTCTACTTACTTTTATGTACGTATATACGGAGTAATATACGTAGTATAGAGAAAGTTATGTAATGCGCGAAAAAAACGGCGGATTTTCGACAGAAAATATTAATTGCCGGGCCCTGACAACGAAAAAGTGGATAAATCTAATTGCTAAATTAAGAGGGGGAAATCGTCTAACACGCGTTGTAGCCAGAATTCTTGTTTTTTGGGCCTTGATCCCGAAAAAACAATTGAAAGCAAAACGTCCGTCCGTACCTCTGTCCATCTGTGAACACTAATGCATGTGTACGATCTTTATCCAAATTGAAGAAACCCCTGTTCATCTGACTCTAGTTGAAGCTTTCAAATTTTGAAAAACATTCTTTATAATTTCAAGGTACTTTACATGAATCCCAACGGACATTTTCAAAATTTTCTCAAAAATGACTCCAAATTTTTTCTTTAAATTTCTTGTAAGAATTAAGTAAAGTACACTTATAAAGGTGGCATAGGTCCGATTTTCGCGGTTAACTCTGAATTTTTGAAAATTGCCAAAGTTTGAATTTTCTTCGGCGTCTTCCTACAACTATAAATTTCAAGAAAGAGATTTTTTCTTTAGATGAAATTTCTTGTCCATAAATAATTCTTTCACAAAGATCATATAGATATTTTCGAAAATTTTAGTAGTTTTCGTGCAATAGTGCATGCAATATTTGCAATTTTAAAAAATTACTAAAACAAGATTTTCTCAAACAGGGCTCCAAATTGTTTCTTTAAATTTCTGGTAGGGTTCGTGTCAAACAAAACCATATACGATGACATAAACGCCATATTGCTCTATTCTTTTGTTTTTTCAAACATTACAAAAATGCAGTTCTTTTGACTTGTCTCTCACGTCGGTAATACTTACATTAGAGGCAATGTATCTACATTACTAGATTTATGAGTCCTTGTGCTCTAAATAATAAAGTTTCTCAAAAAAGTTTCAACAGTTTTCTGTAGAATGGTTCCAATTTTTTCTTCAAGTTTTTCCAACGGACAGCGCTTTTTGCACTTTTTAATATAACGTCAAGTTAAATTTGGTGTCTTGTTTTGTGTTTTCAAAAATTACACAAATGACATTTTTTTGAAATATCTCTCTCTGTTAATATGCACATTTCCATCGATTTGTATACATTATTGCATTTGTGAAGGGAAATACTTCAAATGACTTCAAATGAAGTATTTCGAAAACTCAATAGATTCCTGTGAAAAAGAGCTTGGAAATCCGCATTTACAATAACGCTTAAAAACCGCTTCGAATGTTTCAATGAAAATTTCTATTTAGGTCGAGGATTTACGCATCTTTAATATTCTTGAAGTTTATTTAGTCTGCAATTCACGCCTTCCCAAACGATTTGTAAAGAAGTAAGCCACACAAGTAACGATGACGTAATGTTACGAAAGCTTATTAATCTGACCAAGGCTTTTAAATATTAAAAACAATAACATATAATACATCTCATCTCAATACAAGCGTTTTGGGCACAGCAATATGGCTGATCATTGATTCAAGTTCGTGACGTCATGCCATTCCTAGCTCCATGATTGTGGTGAATACATAATTTACGTTTTCTCTTGTTACAAGCTGCAGCTCGTGCTACCAACATAATTTCTGTTGCTAGCTCTCTCATCTGTCACTGGTGCCACTGCGCCGAGACTTTCCTGGCGCGCGTGGAATTCCTCAAGCCTAAATAAAACATCTGAGCAAAATTGAAATCGCTAGTTTTGTCGCGCGAGTGATACTTCTTTTCTCTGCTAGACGGTGAAAGGAGCGTAGTGGAATTTGCGTGTTCTGGCGAAAGAGTAAGCCTCAGGGCCTGAGCTCGAAAACAAGGCATCATTGAAATTTTTAAGATTTTATTTTATAACGTTACGTCGAATGTAAATATACGTAAGGAAATGCACTCTGAAATTTCATTTTATTATTTCCTTATAATTTATTTTTAATTGTTCACTAGTTTCATTGATTAATGTTCCTTTGAAATTTCTTAGTATAAATGTCAACATCTTAAGTCATCATTAGAGAGCGGATTTCGCCCTTTTTGCCTCTTTTATTCTTTTGCTGAGAATCATAGATTATCGTTATATTAATTAGTTGCATTATCAATGCATTCACAGAATGGATTTTTATGGTACCTATTTTCTGCCTATTTCGAAAATGAGTGGAAAAAATGCCTATTTTCGCTTTTCGAGGATGTTTTCCATTTGATTGTATGGTTTTGCCAAACTTAACTTTAAATTCGCGTTAGTATCAATGTAGATTCGAAGCATCAACTGTCCACTCCAACTACTTCTCTTAAACGCATTCCATTTCCATTAATAAGTAGGAATAATTTAATGAATGCCTATGAAAGTATTGCGTTTGCTTTGTTCAGTTCATTAAGTTTGCTCCCCATTTCTTCCCGCCCGTGAGAACGTTTTATCTATACAGTAGCAGAACACGCCATGTATGTGAAATCGTACGCAAAGTCGTTCGCGTATCCGTAGGTCTGTCGACTCTTACTGGAAGGATTATCAGTAGATCAACCGTTTCGACTATTAGTCGTCTAAAATCTCGCGAGACGGTAGGACGCTACAGTGCACTCATTTCAGTGCTCTCTTCATTTCTTGTGTAAGTAATTAAGTATTATGCCGAAGAACAACACTCATAAATCAATTAGTCACCATAATAAAATGTAAACTTAGCAAAAAACATCGACAATGATTTATTTTTACTTCTACGTAAGTGCCTTTTCCGAGTTGAAATCCCTATTTATGTGCCTATTTGTGAGTGAGAATGTTTAGCGTCTTTTGCCCGCCTATTTTCCATTTTATAGTGCCTCTTGATCCGTTCTCTAGTCATCAGTCACTCGACCTTTCTAATGTACTGCGAAAATTACCACATAAGTCCTTTAAAACCAATATCGTTTCGGAAGCAAATAAATGTGGAGTCGGTTTTGTAATTTTAAACGTCTTTCCAATTTTTCTGCAAGATTGGATAACATTTTGATTTCTGAGTAATATCCTAGACTGTTTAATTTATATTATCAGGAGAAGGATTCAGGATTTATTTATTTATAGACAGTCTGCTTTATTTCTATTGTCACAATTATTTGTATAAGTTTAGTAGGAAAATTAAATTTTTTGATTTGTTTCAGTATGTTGCCAGAGTTGTTTTTTAATATAATTTGCTATTTTTAAAGGTCCGTAGTATCAATAAATCAAATAATTTTCTTCACAGTAAATGATTCTCTACTCATCCCTTCCATGCATCACGTACCCACTCTTTCTATTGAAGATATCGAAAAATAATCTTAATTAAAGAAATGACAAATGTGTACATTAGAAAGTTTTTCTGACAGCATGACAAAAAATATTAAAAACTGAGAGAAAAAAGATCAGCACGTATCTATAAATTCCATGCAGAAAATTCTTCTGATGCAACTTCTTGTTTAATACTTACTAATTGCATAATTTTTTGTGCGTCACACCGAAAATGACCGAAGACAATAACTGAGAATGAATAGTGAATTGAAAGTTTATACTACTCCATCTCCAGATAGATGTGAACAAATTGCAGTTAATTCATTTAACATTAGAATCATATTTCTGATAAAAATCTTCCATATTCCTGCTCATTAAAATTAATTGCAAATTTGTAGGAACTGTATAAACTTTTTGTGGTCCCTCAGCAACAAGAAATGTGGAATAATTTCATTATTTCACCATGCTTTTTGTTAGCAGACTTATGTTCACACAACGCCTTTGCAAAAATCTGTGCGCCACGTATCGAGCGCGACACACAGAAAACGAGGATACAAAAGTCCTAAAATACATCATTACAGTTCGATATCGAAACTATTTTTACTTCAGTAGCAAGCAATTACTGAGCAGAGATAAATTATCCTGTTTCTGTTCCCCAATCCGATACTGAGTGTTCTAGAACTTAATGGGAATGAAACGTACATGTATGTATAAGACATGTATGAGTATAATGAATGTATAAGCCAAACATTACAGTGCAACGTAGGTGTCAAAAGAGATTACTGAGTTAGTAGAACTATATAATATTCGTAAAGCATTTTTATTCAAGTCAATGTAAAAAAAATGTAAAATTAATATCTTCTGATGCCAAGATACAATACTTAATTGTAGATTCAAGAATAAATGTAATTGATATTCCTTATTAAATCCTTTACTTCACGCGTCAGCATATCTTTTATTATGAAAAATTATGCTATATGATTTTCTTTATTTGATGTGCTTGCAGAATAGCGCTGCCGTCTTCTTGCACCATCGACGCTGCTACGACCTGGTTGTTCTCTCGCCGCAATCGCCCCCTCGCTGTCGTCTCCTAGCTCAGCAATAGTATCACCCTATCTGCATCCCGCGCCACCCGCTCGTCGATTGATTGATTGTGATTCCGGGCGCGTCAACTATTATGGTCATTAGTCCCGTGAATGTAATGCGTGTTTTGCTCGGTAGGCGGCGGTGATCTTCCCCCGCTGGATGGCGAGATCCGGCGCCGACCTACCGTCGGCTTAACGGGGTTTTCCTCAACCAGGTATCTCCACCAGCGGGGCACCCCCTGCCGGCACAAGTTCCCAGTCTCCGACCGGTCTCCCGGCATGTGTGGTAATGTAGTGCCTGTTAGAGTGTGTGCGTGTAACGGGTGAGGATAGGATATGGAAGAGGAAGAAAATCCGCGGGGTTAGGGAGTTAGGTTAGTTTGTTACGGCTCCGGCATTCGCCTGGTGTTGATCGGAGAAACCACGGAAAACTACCGATCAGAGCATCCGGCCGCTAGAATTCTCCTCCCAACAGCGACAGTCGCTAGAATTCTCCTCCCAATTCGACCTAGCTGAAAAGCTAGTGTCAAAATTCTGCCGCCGCTGGGACTCGAACCTAGGACCTCCCGATCAGAGTTGCTGCAGTGGCATCAGTTGATGCACTGAACCATCACTCTCAGTCCACCCGCTCGTCCTGTCCTGCTCGACACATAGCAACGCCCAGCATCAATGAAGCCCAGGTGGATTGAGAATTGCATTTAACTAATTCAAATTTATCAAATCTGCATCTCCGACAAATCAACATCCATTTTTCAGTAGATAACAATTGAACGTTTGTGCTATGTGACTTACATTCAGTTTTTCGACATTTTATTTAAGAGAATAGTTCGTACATTGGAAAGAACATGTATAAATACTACCTTATGTAGAAGCAGTCTTAATTGAAAGAAGACAATATTTTTCAAATTTTTAATACAAAGATATGCCTTATACAAAGAATTTTAAACTTCTAATAATGTATCAATCGATAAATAATTTACTTTTTGAGTTTAAAAATAATTTCTGGCTTTGCGAATAAGATAGCAAGCATGATGTTTCTATATCTAAATATTTGCACAGAAAATTATTCTTCTAATATCTCCTCTTTAAAAAAACATTTCTAACACCAGAGGAATTTTTCATTCCTCTGGTGTTAGAGGAATATCCGTTGAAACTGTTTGTTAATATAGATATGTTATCTTATGGCAGCTGTAGTTCCAGTAAAACAATAGCTTGCCCACAGTCTAATATTCTAAGAGAAAACTTACGAGATTCACGCGAGCGGGATCAGGGTACGCACTTCAAAACGGAGCTTTCGTACATTTTAAGGGCTTCTAGCAATAACAAGATAACTTATAGTGCACGCGACATTACGTTTACTCACAAATCTTTGCAAATAAAAACACTGTTCGAACTTGAGAATAGTCTCTGTATTGGCTTCGTTAACAATAGTATTATATTCAAATTTATTCTCCAAAACAGATATCTCCAATGCTTTCACAACTCTCACAATGAAATAATGAAGAAAGAACGTATGTTACCTGTATCTATGATGGAACAATTTATTTCCGAATACCTTTAATTAGCCTTATATTTTTGGTGGGATATTTTTTTGGCCAAAATTCCTTTTTTTATACTATCATGAATTTTGGAACATAAGGGCCGGAATATTTTTTCTCGAGCCTTTAATTGGGTAGGGTTTTATATTTTTCTGTGGTTTTTGATTTTTCGTGCATATTTACCCAGAAAAACATGTTTCATGTTTATATTTTAAATCCCCTTATTTTTGAAAAATTTAGGTTGGGACAATTTTTTTCTAGAGCCTAAAATTAGCCTTTAATTTCGAGTAGGGTTTTATATTTTATCCAAGTCTTTTGATTTTTCGAGTAAAGCAGCCCCAACGATTTTGGGAAATTCCATGAACCTAAAATTCTGGAATAGAGCACTATCCTTTAATTTTTGTAATGGTTTGCTGACTTTGGTTTTTACGCGCTGCTAGTTTTTGGTAGCTGAACAAAGAACAAGATAAATCATACTTTTACCTAAACCGAAATGTTAACATTTACGAATCAAGGAAGGCTTGTTGTTGTGTGTCTTGTTATTGCACCAAACCCTCCATTTACTGAACTATTTATGATTATTCTGTCACCATTCTCACCCTGAAGGAATAAACGGGAGATATTGAAAACAACTTAAGAGTTCGTTTATACCAAAAAACATAATTGGCAGTTTTTCAATATTAACGCGTGTTCTGGTAGGTTAAGATACAAGTAAATTTTATTTTCTGCTGTGACTAAATTCAAAACTTTATATTGTCTGCTTTTACTTCTGGTTAATAAATATATTGATTTGTGGGCGTACCCAGTGGGCTAGCGGAAATTCTTATCCTAATGTAAAATTATGCTAAGAAAATCAGAATTTAAATAAATTTACTTATTGCACTTTGACGAAGTCTTAAAAAAAAAAAAAAAAAAAACACACTATTTGTTATTTGTTGTGAAAATACATTCAAATAAATATTAGAGGCAATATTACCATACTTCATGGTAACAGGTCTGTAAAAATGCCATTATTTCTCATGTTCACTCATGTATACTGTGTGTACTGTGTATATTCTACTTGTACTTTTTTATACTACTACAGTATTTACTCAAATTATTTAATTATAGTATGTTTTAAATAAATACCTATCAATACTTTCCACGTTTAACATACCAAGTTTTAGTTCTGTATAGTTCTATCTTCATTAAATTGCACTCTTACAAAGAGGGCAGTACTATGGTATAACAATTTAAGTGTTGTGGCAGCCACCGTCTAGGTTATCGTAGTTAGTGAATTCTATTGACATTAAGTTTGGTATTTTAACACTACAAGTATTTGAATAACCTACAGGCACAAAAATGAAAATAGAAATAATCACATTTTATGACTATACATAAGAATTTAATCTTTACCGACAGTGGTGTTTCTTTTTAGAGAATATCTTGAATCATTTTCAAACTTCTCAGCGAGATATGCTAGACAAAATATGTTTACAAGTTTTCTGAATTTTGTTTGCAATATGCCTCGTACTCTTGGATATATGCTCATTCTATTTTTATAACTCGTTAAATTTTAAAAAAACTTACAAAACATATAAAATCTTCCGACTTCTTAACACAGCTCATCCCTGACGATTTTCTGCTACTCATGTCATATTCCTATGAAACACACATAGGTTGTTAACATCATTAGTTTTGTGAAATTTCAATTTTGTGTTTTCACTACAACACACAGTAATTACTTGATAATGTGATAAACATACATCACGCAAATCTTACTCAATTTCATTGAGAACGTGTTGACATTCAAAAGATACACGTATGTGAGTATAGGTAGACTCAAGCAACGAGCTTTGTTTACATGTTTGTATTTGTTTGAGGCGACTTCACTCGACCTATGTTGAAAAGACAAGAAACCAAATTGACACTCGATTATGCAGCTGTGTGTCGCGTTGCAATTAGATAGTCAAGTATAAATGTATATGTCAATAGTTAAACAAGAATATAAGAAAACACGGATACTCAAGTACATGATAAAGGGTTGTCCAGACTCGTGCGTTGGAAGGCAAAAGCGAAGCGGTCAGCAGGTTTAGAGGGCACACGAATTCTTTATTCAGCAACCACAAAGGTTACGAAATTAAGATCAAAATTCGAGATTCAAAACTTGGTCCAAGCACTAATATTGAATGAATTCAGTCAAATACTCTGGTATGCTCTTCTCGTCATATCTCTTCCTATAAAAGGAAGGAAAAGAAATACGTAATGAAGAAGAAGAAAAATATTGCTACCTCAAGTCGAAAAAAGTAACTCAAACTGATTATTCTCTTACAATGGTGTTACTGGTAGAGCATTCTGTATTATACACAATTTTTGAATGGATACTCAAATCCCAAAATTATATTCTTACACGTTCAAATAAAAAATCTGTACTCAGACATATATTTAATTTTAAAATTACTCAAAATTATAGAATAACAATTCGCACTCCCATTAGAAGTGAACAAAATTACCGGCAATGGAATCTAAATCCTTATGAAAAGACTCTTCCCTATATGCTCCCGATTTTAAACACGTCAAGAGACCTATGTCTGTTGAATCAATAATAGTTATTTATGTATCAAGGGCGTTAAGCAGATGTTTTTTTCTTAATAAAAGTTCCAATATTCCTTTTTATAGACAGATAAAATTACGTTTATTAAAACACAAATGATTATTACATTGAAAGTAGTATCTTGTAAAAAAACAGCGTGGCAACATTTCAGAGGTCGAGTTGTGCCTCCATCATCAGGCCTTTAACCATGTGTCAGCTAAAATAGGAAATAACTTTTAAAATACAGGAGAATAGACAACTTAAGTACTCAAACAATACTTCGTTTATACTCAGTAATAAATACATGCGAGCTCTTCAGTTAGAACAAATTAATTTCTTTTTCTTTTCGATATATTTAACTTAAGTAATCATGTGCATTAAGGCACATCTACCAAACAATAGTTTTAAATAATTATTTTGGATACGATTTGTTCAGTACAGTGGTATCGCAAATAAAAGCGATTGCAAACACCAGACTACTAGTGTTATATCTTTTGCTCAGAACGTTTACTTACGGAAATGAATGCTTATACTTGTAAAGTGAATAAAAATATGTAAAATTATAATAGTGATTGCCGTTTCTGTATATTCATTTTCATCTTGTTCGATTGTTAATTTTTTTGTTCAGAAATTCACAAATTCGGTATTTGAGCTTTGAAGTGCTCCTCCATACACGGCATGCAAATGATCGAAGAAACCTCAAAAAACAATCAGAGCTAAGAAGCCTTCTCCAAGCAGTAGCTGAATTAGATCTAGCTAGAGTCTACTGTACGCATTCTCCTGAACTTGAATTCTAAGATCCCCGGTCAGAGTCCTTGCACAAACAGGTGTAATGCATACTTTCCACTATTATTCATCTCCTACTATTCATCCACTGTAATATTATTAACTTCTATAATGAAATCAAAATAGATTACGAATTATATCTAGGGATATGTAATAAATTCTGAAACCCTTAAACAAGCTTTTTGGCTTATTAGCATTGGAAATCACTAACATTGATGCCAGTACAGTTGGATCATGAACCATGTATTAGTGAATCTATGTAAGTGTAAATACTAAACATTTTCAAAACTAATAACAAATGGCGCTTTGTACGCGTATGTAATGTTTATCAATTGTATATGTAACTTTTAGGAACGAAATATCAACAGCGCGCTTGTTGAGTTTGTCATTAAAAGATAGATGCCGATAAATGATCGAACAAAAATCTACTAGGAAATATTTCTGCGTTTAAAGAGCATCGCAACATCTTCCATTAAGTTGCTGCGTTAATCTAAATATATTGACATTATTTCCTTCACAAGGTAACTACAGCTTGTTGGTTTTCATTTCTTATGCTCATTTTTATTTTGTAAGATTCAATGTTATAAAAAGATAAAATCACTCAAAAAGGTATTTAGTTCACCTAAGTTAAAAGCACAAAATTGAAAATACAAAAAAATTAAATTGAAATTAAAAATACATATAATATCAATTTGAGTAACTATAGTTTGGGCATACAATGTGGCATTTTGTAAGGATGAGTTTCAGAGTGATTTTGACATTTTAAAATAGCACACATTCGAAGACTAAGATATGTGTTTGTCTTGGATAAATCTATTACTGATAAGGAATAATAAAAATTAAAACATTAGAATTTTTATAAATGAAAAGCGTTCAGTCCTCTAATAAAAACACATAAATAATATACATAATAATTTAAGCATAACAAATTACACATACTATATATACATATAACGAAATAAGCGTAATGACACATACGTCTTTAGGCGTTTACAATCCTTAAATCGTGATCTATCATCTTCTACATTTTTTCAGTAGTATACATACTTTTGCGGCTCTCACACAACAACCAATATTTATAAATGAAGTCTCTAAAGAAAGAGAAGTTTGCGTGGACGTGACGAATTGCACTTTGACTTTAAAAATAGGAAGGATATGTTTAAAAACGCATCTAAATATTTATGAGAAATGCAACCGCAACACATTGCAACATTTCGCATTCTATACATTTAATTAACTCCTAATCAAAGCGTTAGCTAAAATTTTGAGGCTAAATGAAAAATACAAACAAGAAACGTTCCTCACACCGTAATCTACCGGTAAGATCTTGAACATTCTATTACATTTTGCTGGTACGACCTTCTTGATTCTACCCCACCTATTCAGAGTCTGTAGAATCTGCAACTTTATGAAAAATTATACTAATTACTTGATATTCTACGCGATTGAATAGCATAGGTGTACCTCTCTGCCTAGTAATAACGTTCAATAAAAATTGTTTGTATTAGAAAGGGTTTATTATATTGTTATCAATTATAAGGAGACATATACAACAAGTGACGGAGAATATGAGTGACTTGAAGAAAAATATATATTACAGACTTAATATGGAAATGGGAAAATAGGGAAGAGGGTGGCGTTTATCTTGCAGAGATCTCGCATGGGTGTGCTAGTTATTTCGTATCCTGGGTAGACTGCTCTAGTCATTTATTCAGAAAGTGTAGTGTATCACGGGAGGTGGCGATGCCTATCCCCACTAGATGGTGTATCTGGCACTGATCTACACATCGGCTTGCAGGAGTTTCCTTAATTCAGGTATCTCCTAACAGCGAGGCACAGCTCCAGCCGGGACAAACCGTAAACTCCCCACTGGTCTCCCAAAATGTGGTGGGGCAATGTTCTGTACATAAGTGCAAGTATGTGTATTTATTGGATGAGGTTAGGACAAGAAAGAGGAAGGGAATATCGCGTGCGGTCCGCGACCATATTGTTAGGGTACTGCTTCGGAATACGCTAGGTGATGATCAGAAAAAACAGGGAAAACTACCGATCAGATCAACCGTCCGCTTGAAACCTCCTCCAGACCGGCTGAATTCGACCCATCTGTGTCGTTAGTCGAAAATTTTATTACCGTCAGAACTCGAACCCTAAAACTTCCCCGTCAGAGGCACTGCAGTGACATCAGATGAGGTGGTTCAGTACCATTCAGTACATCATGGGCGACCTCAACCTGTCCAATCCTTCAAAGTACTCGCCAAAGAACCCATCACACGCATTCATCAATATGGTAGGTTCCAAGTATTATCTGCCCACATCTTGAGCCCTCACACTGCAACATGCGAGAGGAGGCAGAATATTTCGACGGCAGAACTATCATATGAAATCTTTATCCCACTTATCGATACAAAGTAAGAGCGAACATTTTCGTTACCGGTTTTTATCAATAAGGCTTCTTATTATATTTTATTATTAATTGAACTAATGATGGTAAAAGAGTGGAGGTTGGGATTCTGGGGTTCAAGAAAATGAGCGCGTATATTACCTACACCCTACTCAACTCACCACTTGGTGTTTTGGAAATGACTTAATCTGTCAGAAAACGTATTTCACTCCGCGAATTGACTGAATGGTGTCTTTTTCCCTTGATACCTGACGATTATAAATTAAAACAGACTCTAAGCCGGCGTCCTGGCTAGTTGTTTGTGGGCACATTATGTCTTTTTTATAGTTTTTATTATTGTTATTTAATATTTGACTTTTTGTGTCGATTCTTATCGCTAAACCACGCCTTTTTAATAATTTATTTTTGACTTTGTCGGTTTTAGTGTTTTCTATTTCTGTAATATTTTTAATTTATTTTAAGTGTTTTATACTGTTACACAGTTTTGAATAGCTAGAACAAATTCAGGCATATTCGGAGGTGATGTTTGTAAGCCCAGAGGCAAGATATGCCTGATTTATGTAATTCATTATTACAAAATGAATCTTATATAATCATTCTTTCACATTTATATCCATAAATTTTGTATTATGTGATTTGCTTGAAGAGCGACCATGATGTCCCGAGTTTCTACACAATAATACAGTCACTACTATCGCTAATTATTATTATTATTATTTTATTATTATTATTATTATTATTTACAAGATGATCAATTATCTGAATCAATCACTATAAGGAAATGTATATAGTGCGTACGAAACGTGGTTGTGAATCACGTGGTGGTTCTGGAGGCATTTAAATGATCTATTGATGTTTCTTGAATTGCCATTTTCTCTAAAACATATTTTTGTTGTTCAAATTTCATACATTAACTTTAAGTATCATAACCTTGCAAAGACCGCAGAATATATCGCAGAATATTGGAGTATACTCATCATCAAGTTCAAGAAGATACTCTAACCATACCGGAATCGTAGAAACGAACCCTCGGGTACTCCATTGAGCTTTTTTGTAAACAACGTTTTTCCCTTTGCCTCTCCTCCCCAGTCTAATAAAGCCTATGGTAGAAATCGTCGGGTGCGTAGAATGATAATAGGACCAGGCAAAACTTGTGAATTAAAGTTTCACACTTTGACATATCAAAGTTATTATTAATTGTCTCATATTATACCTCACACTCTTGAGTTCATTTAGGCAAAAATCACAAATATGAAAAGTTGAAAACCCATTTGTCGTCTTTTCACAATGAAATTTATCGTTTAACAAATCAACAATATTCCAAGCACTTCCTCCAGGAGATCTAGGTCGTCTATACTTTTTAATGTTACAGATGAGAAAAGATTACTCTTCTGAACTTCACTAATGATAATTGGTGTAGAGTTATTTAGAGTCCCCATTACCCACTGAAAGAGAAGGAATTATTTTAATTCATATTTTAACTTAATTCCCAAAACCTAATACGCTTTTTCAGAGCTGTTAGCATTTTCAAGCTCAAATATATACAATATAGGTTCAGCAAGTTCAACCACTTTTCTAGCGAGAGTAAAACAAAACAAATTGATTTAAATACCATTTCTAATTTAATACATTTTATACTTATTGATTTTCTAATGTCAGACCTTATTAAACAGAGATAAATGAAATAAGACTTGTAATGACGTGTGACGGTCTCTTCAGACGCGTCCAAAATAAATACAGCACATTGAATTAGGACTAAAAAACACAATAATTTCGTATGTCAATAAGAACGAAAACAAGTGAAGATGCATGAGTGGATGCTGTTTTCTTTAATTTACTGATTATATATTCAAATAAGAAACAAGTGATTGGAAAAGGGGTTACAAACATAATAAATGTCTTGGGATATATTTAGGAATTTATGTCAACGCTAAAAGGCTATTAAATACAATATAATATAAACAAAGACGAAAAAGAAACAGTCGTATTGTCAGAGAAAAGTTGTCTTTTGTTTTAAATTACGCGGTGCAGTAGAATCAAAAACTTGAGAGGTGACTGAGATTCCGTGGCGAGCGCATCGTGTAGTTTTGGTTGTACTGATGTTTACTTATGAGATGATCTCGAGTTGCCATAGTGAACGCATCGCGTTTCGAAGTTCTAAAATTTTATGACGTTAATTTTGAAGACTTTTTTTTTTGATATGTCGGGATATGGTAGCCAAACGTCGTGCAGCAACAATGGAAGTTTAAAAACATATTTTTGTTTTTCTACCATCAAAATTTATAGCAAGGCCAAGATTGTTAGTTTTTAAGACCTTAGAGGAAAGACATGACAATAATTAATGTTGGCAATAATTAATTGTGTGAATATTGGAAGAAAAGATATATTGTAAATATTAGATTGTAGATCATTTTTCAAAGGATATTTTCTGCGATTTTTTTTTCCTTTTATGTATTTTGATGTCATATGTATTTTGATGTCATAAGCGAGGTAGAATTCACTTAATAGTGTTGTCAAAAAAGTACGGAATAAACAAATCTGATACTTTTATATAGTTTTATGACAGAATTCCATGGAGTTATTATTATTAGGTAGCAACAACCTAAATAAGAAGGAATAATTAAAAGATATACATCTTCCTGAAGAAATAGTAATATTATTCTCGATTTCCTCTATAGAATCGACTTCGCGAACTCACGAAATATATAAATTCGTTGGAGTGGTATATCACAACCCGTATCAGGAAGACAAGGATTTAGATATTATAAAAGTAATTTTATTTTAATTTATAAAGAAAGGGAGAAAAGGGTTGTGTGCATATAAAAAAGCTATGATAGATGCATGTGTCATTAAAATTCATTGTCCACTGGTACCAAAAATTTAATATAAGTAATATTGAAACCATTCCTTGATAGGCTTATTTCCCTACATATAAGTCATAATTAGGTCTTTTTCTGAAATTCTATAAACTGAAAGTCATTGAAACATATATTTCATTCAGTAAAGCAATAAATCGGCAAAGTAGGAATTTTGAACCACACAAACCTCATTGTTTGAAACCCATCAATAAAAGCCTAGTCAAAATTAAAATTATAAATTTGCTGTATTTCAAAGTTCCTAATTTGCGAAGTTCCTTCGCTCCACTATGAAAGCAAATTGTTCAATTTTAAAGATTGAATAGCATTTCTAAGTTTTAATATTAATTATTTTGATACAACGGATACTCCCTTCATGAAATTATTTATTCACAGTATTTTGCACAAACTTCAATAAATTCCCTTAATACACAACATAACAATAAATGGCTCAAATCAAACATTACGGCACCATGAAATATATTATCTACACCTTTTTCCATAATGTGTAGCCATTTTTAATACAATTCGAAATAATATACAACATTGACATATAACATGTTTTTGTATCATCATTTCTGTAGGCGTAAAACCTTGTATTTTTTATGAATATAGAACGACGAAATTCTGAAGATCAGGGACAAAACTATTAAAAGCTGATTTAGAAGTAAAAAAAATCTTCTAGAGAATTGAACTCCCTTTGAGAGAACGACGAGCGAAACTTACCACTTGAGATTTATCTATTTTTCTTTTTATATTCGGTTCTTAATATTTTTTATCACGAACCCCCTTTCTGTACTTTTTCACGAACCATTTTCGAATAATCAGCGCAAACTAAAATTAAGGTTTTAGTCTACGGTGCTGTCATTGCTAAAGAACATAATGATAAGATAGGAGGTTATATTCTGGTAAAAAAAGAAAGATCACACATGGAATCACGAACAATACATCACGGATTACCTATGAACTGCGAGCTCTGGGATAATAAAATGAGCTCTAGAGGATTTTTTTTCTAATAGGTTAAGTCAAAAACGTAAACAATATTTCTCGCGTAGCACAATTTTTCGGCGTGCAAATTTTATAGAATAGCTTTTTCTTAATTTCTACCCTGATAGAAAGGTTTAATAAATATAATTTCATATCTTTATTTACTTCAAACGCCTTCAGGTGTCATTATAAACGCGTCGCCAACACCTGTTTTCTTTCAATGGTCACCGTTGGCACATGAGGTCTCGTCTTCTTTCACGACTTCTCAGAATTAGTCACGTGTCTGAGCCGCACGCGCCATAAGTTCCGCATTCTGCCACGAACAAAAATGTGCCCAGGGTTTTTCGCAAATTACATTGTCTCTAACGAAATTTTTGAATATGATATAATAATTTATGAATAGTTGCATAAACAATTATATGGAATGCGGTTTTAATTGCACAACATTAAATATAGCATTAATGCTACGTAATTATTTTTTCGACGTTATCAACAGATTACTAAACGATGCGCGTTTGAAAATCGCCGAATAAATCACCATTGAAAAAATAAAAAATAAAATTTAATGGAAACATATTTTAATGTTTTCTTTACAATAAATGACTTGAATGGGAAAAAACTAAATAGGAGGTTAACTAGAATATTTAAAAATCAAAAGGGTATAATAGTTAATGCATTTTACGCTGAGAAATTAACTGTATCATTTTCCATTGACCAGTGGTTGACTTTCAATTAATTTCCGTTAATGTTAACATTGGAAAAAGATTTGCTATTGTGTAGTCTGAACAGTCCTCAATTTTCATTTTTTTTTAATCCACTTACATCTAAGAAATATCATTCTCAAAAATTCAGCTTCTCTCCTGAACAAAAAATTACTGCACCCATCTTTGAAACGTTATCAGAAACCACCAATAAGCAAATTTTGCGGATTTCTTATTTACGA
Organism: Teleogryllus oceanicus; assembly: GCA_964035755.1. Taxonomy (NCBI): domain Eukaryota; kingdom Metazoa; phylum Arthropoda; class Insecta; order Orthoptera; family Gryllidae; genus Teleogryllus; species Teleogryllus oceanicus. Next base: position 65,289,391 of record CAXIVR010000005.1, on the reverse strand, counting down.
GTAGATTCATGGTTTAAATTTTGTTGCAATCTGCAAGTATTCAAGCCTCTAGGTTACGAATAATTTCTTGAAGGTGTTTGTAAGCACAATTGTTAACACGTTTGAATGAAGAAAGCACCAGAGTTTTTAACTTTCTTCTATACACAATTCACATAAGAAAGCAATGTTATGGACAAAAAGTTCAACACAGATGAAATCACTAACTTACATGTTAATCACCTCATCATTTGAAGCAAAATGCCAACGATTAATGCTTTTAGAGACAGACACGCAATTTCAGTGAGGCAACAACACACGGAATAAAATATCACCTATCACAGAAAGCAATTCAGAAAGTAAATATTTTTTTTATTTAATCCGAGAAATCTTCCAATGTATATTACTGCAGAGAAATCCAGAGTTTTATTTGTTGATTAAGAGCATTGATTTAATTATTTTAAATAAATTATGATCAATGACAAATAAGTTATATACATATGTTACGTAAAAAAAGTTAATAGCGCGTTTAAAATAATGTAGAGAAACAAAGTAAGTCCATGCAGCTGTAGATAGCAAGTCCCTTAAGTAAAAGAACGTAAACATAGGACGTAATTTCTTGTATCTCTTGTATTGAGAATCTTAATCACAATCTGCAACATCCGGGCGAATCACATAGTGTAATATTTTGCACTATGCCATGCCCACTTAAACCCACCTCCCGCTCCGCTGTCTGCAATTGAAGCCACCCCTCCAGAAGGGGCACATTGCCGCCGCCACCCCCGCCCCTCCCTGCCCGCCCCGGCCCGGGACTACCCCGCTCCAAGACCACGTGCGCACGTGCTCCCCGCCGCGCCGCCACGTGCTCGCCCGGGCCGCGCCCGGCCCGGCCCCGCCCCGCCCCCTGGCGACCACGCCCTGCGCCACCCCGCGCGCGCGCTTAGCCTAGGCTCACCACGTCCGCCGACGCTGAGGCCGCCGCCGCAGCCGCCGCCACCGCCTTCGGCCCCCACCACACGGCCGCCTCCGCCGCAACGACGCCCTCGTCTCCGCCGCCCCCGACACCGCCGCCGCCGCCGCCGCCACCGCCGCCGCGCCGCCGAGGTCCATCTCCGCGGACGCCTCGGCGTCGCGACGCTCCGTGTCAGCAGCCAGCGCGGGCGGACGCCGCCGCGCGCCGCGCGCCGCCTCCGCATTGCCCGAGCGCGCCTCGCCGCCTCGCCACGCCGCCACCGCCGCCGCCACGCCGCCGTCGTCGCCGCTGTCTCCGCGCGCCTGCCGCCGGCTCGCCTGCCTCGCGCGCCCGACGCTGCCGGACGGCCGCCGCCGCCGAGGCGTCGCCGCCGCACGCACACGCGCGGGCTGCGAACCCGGAACAGGGCGAAGAGCAGCGATCGTCCTCCCTCAGGAGTCCGCGCTCTAGTGTGTTCAGAAGAAAAATAATTAATCAGAAAATGGACGAATCGTAACTCTACGGGTTTACGTCAGTACATTATTCTTTTGGTTTAACAAGAATAAGTCGTAAGATCTGAATAATGCCAGAGATTGGTTCTTCATGCTGAGGAGTACAATCTCTGTTCAGGCAACACGACCAAACACACACATATGCAGATTGGTTCTTTCAGACGTTCACTCATTATACCAAGGGAAATGATTGAGCGCGCTGGTAACCCCGAACAGGGGGCGAAAGGACAGGGTGGTAAGATTGTCTTCCCCTCGACAATGTGGTGTTCCTCACTCTAGTGTACGCAGTTTAAAGAATTAATCAGAAAAAGGACGAATATTAACTGCGCCAGTTTACGTCAGTACATTATTCTTTTGGTTTAACAAGAATAAGTCGTAAGCTCTGAATAATACCAGAGATTGGTTCTATCAGACGTTTACTCCTTAGAGCAAGGGGAAAATATTGTCTGCGTGGATTTGCGAACCCGGAACAGGGGGCAAAAGAATGGGCTGGGAATACCACACGTCGTCCTCCCCTTGAGAGAGTGATGTTCTTTACTGGCAAAGAATTAATTCAAGTGTGTTCAGTTAAAAGAATATTAATAAAAAATGGACGAATCGTAACTAGGGACAATTGGGCGCAACAACTACTGGAATTACGATTCCCGTACGTGTAGTGCATCTTATATTCTTGGCGATATTGCAGGGCTGTTTCTCCGCTAGAAGGTGAGAATTAGTCCCGATCTGCACATTAAGTAGTAAGAGGTATTTGTATTTCAGGTATTTTCCCAGCGGATTGTCCAAACGGGGCTAGCTCTAAACTTTATGGATGTGACATCGATGTCGATGTTTTCAAAACATTCATGTTTCTATAAAAACATCCATGTTTTAACCATCGAATATATTAAAGTATCTTTAACATCGACGTTCTGGGCTCGATGTTTTTTTTACGTTTTCGATGTTTTGTTGGTGGAAGAAAAATGTCTACAATCACAATTTTGTAAAACTTGAAATATGAAATAATAATTGTTAGTACTACTGTCTACGTGCCCGAACAAAACGAACATGTTTTTACTTCCTTCGCCGATCAGACTACTATCGCCCGAGATGATACAGATACCAGATAAGTCGAAGTTTAAAAACTTCAATGGTTTTTGGTCCTTATATTATTAACATCAATGTTTTAATTTTGTTGTCGATGTCGCATCACTACTAAGCTTCCGATATGTAGGATTGTGTAGTGCATGTAAGTGTGTTTGTGTAAGAGAAGAGATGGAAACAACAATGAGTGAGGAAACGGGCCAGAGACTGCAAGCGATCGTTCTTTTCTTTTCCTTGATCTAGCCTCTTCCCTTACACACACATCGTTACATGCGTAACTCTTCCTCACATAGGAGAGCAGTCGAAAGCTTAGAAATTATCCCGAGTGGGACGGAGCCCCGATATGGGAGATATCTGGAGGAGAAAATCACGCAAACCGACATATAGGTCGGCGCCGGATCTTCTCCAGCGAAAGAGAAACATTTTTTCACCCTCCAAATAAATCACTACAATAACGGGACCAATGACCAGAGCAGATATCACGCCCGTATATATCAATCAATCCGAGAAAGAAACAATGGAGTGGCAAAAAGCTTGCTCTGAGCCATCTTAGCCGACATGTTGTTCGAGAAGTATTGCATTTAAGGCTTTTGGTCCAAGTACTACCAGATTTTATATTTAAATGATTTCAATTAAACTCTTAGGGAACCAAAAAAATAAGGAAATGAGAATATGTGAAAAAAGAGTGTTTTCTTTGGTAAAGCATAATATCAATAATACAAATAAATCGGACTTGGACTTTTTGGTAAATACATAATTTTCGCTCAATCCAGAACGTTGAACGTTTAGTGGAAATTCAAACCTCCTGTAAATACCAAATTGTTTATCACTAATTCAAATGGGCAAAGGGCAAACATCTGATATTGGGTACCAAGGGTACAACTCAGAAAATAGTATAGCTGAAAAGGTATAGCTGAAATAGCGACTACATTCTACAGAAATCTCTATTTTAGTTACGTCAGTGATTTAGAAACACAAATGAGGAAATACTTAAGCCTCGAAGTATAATAAGTTATTTCCATTCTACATTCTGAAGTTCAAACAGCTTTACAAGAACTAAAAAGGGGAAACTCAAGGAGAAGACATAATCACTAATGAATGACTGAAAAGCAGTAACGACATAATAATTAAACCAATAACGAGTCTATGCAATGCCATACTAACGAAAGAACAACTTCTACACCAATGGATATCCAGCACAATAATCCTGTTGCAAAAGAAAGGATCCACAGCTGACTCAAATAATTATCGTCCAAACAGTCCCTCTTCAAACATTTTTAAATTACTTTCCGAGAAAATAACCAGGAGATTATTCGCGACTATAGATGAAAACCAATCATCTGAGAAAGCAGGCTTTTGGTCATGTTATTCCAACATTGACCAATAACAAACAATAAACCAATTATTTGAAAAATTACTAGAATTCAATTTAAAAATAAATGTTGTCTTTGTACACTTTGCAAAAGCATTCGACTCAGTAGAACCATACATTCTGCAAGCAATGAAGAAACAAGGAAATGAAAATAAATATATCAGACTACTAGCAAACCTGTACACACATGGCTACACGCGAATCAAAAAAGAGAAGAATATCACCTCCAACTGCTTAGAGGTGTTAAACAGGGAGACTCGATATTCCCAAAACTGTTCATTTGTATTCTCGAAGACATCTTTACAAAACTGAAGTGGCAAAATCGAGGTATAAATATAAACTGTCAAAAATTATCAAATTAAAAATTTGCAGACGACATAGCAATGTACTCACAGACAGAATCAGAATGTTGAAGGTGTTACAAGTTGAATGTAAGGAAGCAGGTTTACACATGAACTTAAGCAAAACAAAATTTACGACAAATAGTAATAAAATTCAACTCAAACTATGTCGAGATATTATTAATTATGTTCAGAAGTGTGTGTAATATATATATATATATATATATATATATATATATATATATATATATATATATATATATGGGACAAACGGTTTCATTCCAAACCAGTAAAAACAAAGAAGTTAATAGACGAATATCACAAGCTTGGGCAACGTTTTAGAGTCAGAATTTTATATTAATGGATAATACATTAACGATAAAAAATAAAAAATATTTCCTCGTCAGTAGTGTTCTTTCTGTACTAATTTATGGCGCTCAGACATGGTCAATAACCGAACAACAAAAGAAAGCATTACAAGTAGCTCAAAGAAAAATGAAAAGAAAAATACTAAGAATATCGCTAAAAGACCATGTAAAAAATGCGGAAATCAGAAGAAAAATGGAAATAAGAGATGTAGTACACTTTGCCCAAATATTAAAGTGGAGATGGGCGGGACACGTAGTAAGAATGTGACATAACAGCTTGGCTCACATTACAACTGTCTGGGAATCGACAATCGGGAAACGGCAGGCAGGAAGATCTAGAAGAAGATGGGCAGACGAAATGAAGAAAGTAGGCGCCCCATAGAACCGAACTAAACAGAATCGAGAAAATTGGAAGAATTACATACCAACAAAAGGACAGTAATATAAACTAGTGTAAAAATGAGTGAACTTAAAGTGTTAATATGATGTTAATAAATGTGGTGGTGGTGTTAATAATGGTGTAATTAATAAGTGTTAATAAAGTGTTAATCCTACAATCATGTAGCTCAATTGTGGGCCTTCAAATTAATGAGCTATCCTCCATCTTGGAGAGGCCTTTGTCCTCTTGCCCTCTATGGGATTCCATTGACTTTCTATTATTATTATTATTATTATTATCAATCATCATCATCATCTTCGCATCAATTGAAAGCACTCGTTTTCGATTTCTTATTAACGATCTTTTTGATTGTCATGAAAAATTTTTAATTCTATGTATTTTTAATTATTATTCGTTGTATAGTTTAAATTTGTATTTCATTATTATTTATTCAGTCAATATATTGGAACGTTTTTATGTAGGCATTTAATATAATCCGCCCGTGCCGCCGTGCCAATTTGAAATGATTCTTATTTGTCTTTAATTTATTGTTTTATACCATTTGTACTTATAATAATAATAATTATTATTATTATTATTATTATTATTATTATTATTATTATTACTATTACTTCTCTTTTGTCTCTGAAGAAATTCCTGATCACACCCAGAGAAATAACATTCAAATATTCACGAATTGTTGCACAGAAAATTATATTAATGCATGCTTAAATCTAACACTTGGAATTACAAAGAATAGTGATTAAATAGATAACTCTTCTTTGACAACCCACGCAAAGAAGATTTGATAAGTTAATCTACTAAGTAATATTCCCTAAAGGTAATCAATAATTATAACATAGTGCTAATGACCAATCTTCCTTAAGAAATCGATTATATAGCCTTTCCGTACTTCCATCAACTTCCGAGAAATCTAAATGAGGTGGTACTTAACGCTTAGATGGTCTTTAGTTAAATTGAACTCGTTTACAGAACTGACAGTCACATCACTTTTATCAAACGATAATCTGAAAGAAGAAATTAGCAACAGATTGGTCCCATTTGTTTTGAATGGAAGGTAAATGTTAAATGAGTGTTAAATGAGTGTTAATTAAATATCACGAATTCTCAGGTAGGAATATGACGACATAATCGATAAATCTTCTTAAAAATCTCGTCTTAACGACTTCTTTTGGAAAAAATTATACCCTTACTTGGCTGCTGGATTTGAAGCAAAAACCAATGCAATTCCTGAAAGCACGTGTCTTGATGTATCTACTGACTAACTTACTTTTTTACTTTTCTTTTATATTACAGTAAATGGTGGCAAAGAATTGAAATCGTCTCGAAAGTACAATTTAGAATTCTCGCTCGTAAACTCCGTGCTTAAGATTCTCTTGACCTGTATTTTTTTGTGCAATATCAAAAGTGGTTAAAATAGGAACAGGTGGCGAAGAGATTCAATTTTGTATCCAAAAATTGAAGTACTATCAGTTTATGACAGAATACAACACACTGGATTACACAGCTCAAGGGACATTTTCATGAAAAGTTGAATTTTCAATAAAAAACACATGTCTGTTTTATCGGATCTCTTGATACGAATATTTATTTACATTGCAGATGCATGTCTTGACTCAATGAATTTCTGAAGAGAAAAACCTTGAAATAACTTCTTGTGAAGTTCCCGAAATTTGAAATTTTTGCGAGTACAAATTCCAAATTATGCAACCGGAAATTGGGATCTTATAATAATAAACAGATGTTCTAAAAAATCTTGAAATCATCTTCTATGCACCCGAATGTCACCTGCCGATCACCTTGAATAAGAAGTTTCCTGAAAATCAGGGAATGAGGTCTGTTTGATTGATTGGTGATTCCAAGTGCAACTGCTATACAAATTTAAGAAGAGGTTTTTGATATAACGTTTCCAATGTTAATCTGGGATATGAAAATTTTTCGTGGGCTAAAATTTCTATATCCTGGAAATTTACATTATGTGAAGTGGTAACTCTATGTTGTGTTATTTACTAGTTTATGTTTAAATTTCGTTAAAAGTTCTATTCCAATAATGTGATATATTTGTGGGATATAAGGTAAACATATCAAATTATTTATGACTTCATCTTGAAATTGTGTGGTAGTAGTACTGTATGATTTTCCATATTTAATACATTTTATCCTTTTAGATATCATTTTTTCTATGAATTTTAAAGGGTTATTATTGAATACCTCTAAAACAACAACAAATTAGAGTTATGTAATCAGGGATACGACAATTTTATCGCTCAGTCAACTAAATTTGAAACAACAGACATTTTAATACTAATATGAAGTTTTATTATTAAGTATTTTTTTCTGAAAATTAGGACATTTCTCTTACCATTTCCTTACCAACTTCCTTCTATCTAAATTATTTAAGTCTCTCAACGTCTTTCGGACTTCTTTCTTTCATAGAATATTTATCAAGATGCTGTGACTGGTGTACATGAACAACATATTCTTCTGTTTATAACTAGCCATTGTTTAAATATTATATTTATATATTTCAATTGTGCCTGATGTAAAAAAATAATTTCCGAAACGTTGCACTAAGTAATATGTAATAAATATTCTTACAAAATGTTCTGTCTTTAAAAAATAAGACCAAAATATTATAGTATATGAAACAACACAGACAGAAAAAGTAATTTTGACACAAAAACCGAATAATTTGATTTATATTAGAAACAATAGATAAATCTAAAAATAAAAGGAGTTGATGATTTTATTTCGATAATATAAATACTTTCCACATAAAACAAACATTTGTCAGCAATAGTTAATATAAACTGTTTAAACATGGGTGAAACAAGTTTTTCCAATCACATTTTGCCGCGAATTTCAAATGTTTGAACTGAGAGAATTTCAAATGTTTGAACTGAAAAATATGGTTTTAATTCTTTTTCATTGCCGTCCACATTGTTTAAAAATCTAAAAAAAATATGTTATAAGACCCATTTCATGGGGGAAAATTGCGACAGTACTCCAACGTTATAATGCCGAAATTAATTTCAAAAATGTATTTATTTATTATTTTTTTTTAATTTGGCGTCAGAATTGGTTAACAAAAATACCTAAAAATTCGACTATGTTTCCCCGTCTCTCTAATCTCAGCCTAATACTCGTAATAGAAGCTGAGAAAAAAACAAAACATGAAAAAACATGTTTCTCGTTGTATCTCTGTCACAGATTGCCCTAGGAGGCTGATTGTTTGTGAATTTACGTCATTTTGTATTATCTCTCATATAAGCATCGCGATTATCGATTTGGTTTGGGGGCACTTTTCTCCGCCTTATTCGGCCTTTCTCGATGGAGAAAACGTCCAGCCGTCGAAAATTTCGCAGAGACTAAAAAAACGGTATCGGGAAGATTGTCTCTCACGGACGCATGTTTGAATGGTGTAAGTGTTTCAGAGAAAGACGAGAGCAGGTGCGGCTCGTCATTAAAGGCTGTAAGGCGGAGCCTCTCCTGTAGAAATTGCCGCCCGAAAGAAATTTAAAATTATATTTATAAATGTATTTATTAATAATGGCTTTCTGAGTTACATTATGTAACAGTTTAATCAAAATTTTTATTTGTGAGTTCGATAACGGTCGTCCGTACCGAATATGAAGCTGTTGACAGGGAAGACAAAAGCGTTAGGCTCCTACTTAATTCCGCCATAAGGCCTGTGTAAAACGACGAGGCCTGACGTCATACATTTACAGCACAGGCTTAACGGCGGACGAAAGGTGGGGCGTAGGGTCTGAAGAAGGGCGTGCTCACCAGAAGCTCGCTCAGCGAGAAGAATTGCGCATCAACTAGTTTTCCCAATATGTTGTAGGAGCGCTACTCCCTTGAGTCTGTATCGGAAGAGATTATGAATAGAAATACAATGGAGGCAATGCAATGCAATATAATGCAATGCATTTGCAGCCTTCCCTATCTAGAAAATCACGAGCCGCGACTGGACGAGACCGTGTTGCGAGTGAACAACACAAGCGTCTGCCGCGGACGTTCATAACTCCAACAATCATTGATCGTGTTAATGAGGTTATTCGGGAGAATGGGCGCATCACTATCAAAGAACTCGCGTCAATAATTGGTATCAGTGCGAGTCCAAACTCAAGAGAGGTGGAAAACAAGTAGCATTCCTTCAAGACAATGGACGGCCTCATAACCAAAAGACTCCAACAACCATGGCAACCATCAGAAAATGGAAATGATACCTTCTGCCACATCCGCCGTACAGTTCATATCTGGCCCCAACTTATTTTTACGTGTTTTGACAGCTTAAATCACACTTAGAAGCCATGCGGTTTGCGGATACTGAGGCCATCATCCACAGTGATCGTGAGTGGAAATACAGACAACCAAAATACTTTTATGAAAAGGGCTTTAAGATGTTTCCAGAACGTTGGAAAAAAATGTATAGACTCTGGAGGGGAGTACTTTGGAGCGTGACATGTACAAATACATTTTTGGTAATAAAGTATTTCGTAGAAAAAATCAGTTCCGGTTATATTTGAACGGCCTTGTATCATAACAGGAAATAATTATGTTATTCTAAATCCTTCCGCGAACTGCATGTGACGCCATTATGCGTCCGGGATCTCGCAATCCTATGCGTCGCACGCCAAAGGAAAGAGGAATGACCAATCGCCCTCCAGCTTGTCTGCTGGTAACCTTGCCACCGGATGCAAAATCGTTCAGCATAGAATGTCACCAGATCTTGTAAATGTACATCTTCAACTCAGTGAGTTTCGGTTTTTAAAATTGGATTTACTAGACCTATGCGCACGTAACGAAGGGTTAAGAAAATATTTGGACCATTTGTATGATACCTACGTTCACAATCATTAAGTCAAAAAGGTTTCATTGATTCATTGTTTTGATTTTAACGTAATATATTATAAATCATTCTCATGATTTTCTATGAAAAGCCTATAAACATGCCTCGCCCAATGCCAACGCACTCTAATTTTAAAATTTTAAATACTTCTACAGATTTTTTTATTGAAATTAAGAGGGTATTATGTTTACAGTACTCTCGTTAGGCAAACGTTTAGACAAAATTCACACATTCTCCACCAATTAGAAACATTTCCATGTAATCAGTTTCATTTACATCTTTTTCCCGTAAATTAATTTAAAAAATCCTTCACGCGATCGCACTCCACGAAAAAGTTATTCGTCTGCAAAAGGGAACTTTCACATCATCTAGCGGCTACTACTTGAACTAAGAAGTCTCGCGTACCAACGTTACCGCTTCTAGCGGCAGAACGGAGAACTACATGCTGAGAGTCCCTGGCGCGGCGAGATGAGACAGAGCAAACGATGTTTATCAACTTCATAATTCTCAGCGACGCACCACCGTATCGGATGGATTTGGAGTGGCTGGCGAGTTCTCGTATCCTTTGGGAATTATACTTCGCCCCTTGCCGCCAACTCCGCACCACGCCCCGCACCCCCGACCCCACTCAAGGATCTAGACGACCGTATGGGCAGTGACGGAGCCTGTGACGGGATTGTGAAAAGCCTCTATGAAAAGAACAAACAAACAAACTAACTAACTAACTAACTAACTAACTAACTAAATAATTAAATAAATAAATAAATAGTTGGAAAACACACAATGTATTAGTAATGCTTATTGCAATGCGACTAATGTTCTTTGCTTAATTCCTTTATAATATCAAGTAAATCCGTTTATACATTATATTATAAATAGACTTCGGATTTTTAGTTTGCCTTCACGGCCTATTAAGCCTAACATAGATTATTAATAGATATAATGACTTTTGATCAGTATGATCTAAGGAACAACATACTAAATTTTCACACAATTTGACCGAAACTTCATTTCCATAAAATGTGTGCGGGGTTTTTGAAATGTCTTTAACAAATTTTCCAAAAGTTTAATTTAGCGGATTTTTCTGTCCGAGTTAATAAATTCAAGGGGTCGTAACATTAGGGCTAAATGTGTCCGGGCAAGAATCAAATAATACAAGGAATCTCCAATAGAGTAATAACTTACAGAGTTCATGATTAATCCTCGTTAAATAAGCAGTTTTCGGTACATATCTTGCTCGCGTGAAGTTGCTGTTGGTCTTCAGGTTGACGTAAACGTATAATAGTTTATAGTACAGACACACTTTATTAAACTTGATGTTCGTGTTCGCATTATCAAATTTTCAATTTTTCTTTCACCGAATGTTACCGTCGAGTTTTGCAGTGGTTGCTCGACCAGCGTGGAATATTAGTGATGAGAGGCAGTTGTTGCCTCAACAAACTGGAGGTTGCAACTCCATCGAATGATGGAAATGTAATTTCCGAAATTCAGAACACAAGAACTCCTCGTTTGTTAGCCAAACAGGGTTGCCCACCGCCCAATAAATGTGCAGTTTGATTATGTTTCCTAGATATTGTAAAGGATTTACATCCTTTATACGTGTTTATAATTCATAACAAATCAGCATTTTAAGTAGATTTAATAGATTGAATATTACACATAAATACTTGATATTATCAAAGTACTCTATTGTGCGGGAAGTGATGTTTTCCTTGCTCGACAGTTCGCCGAAACCGGGAATAAAGACGCAAAGTTCCGTTGACAAACACCAGACCGATGACTACTGTGAATTAGTAGCCACCGGTTTGAATTTTGCAGCCAGAAGTAATATTTAAACTCAATTTACTCCAAGCTTTTTTGGGGGGGGAGACTGGATTTACCATTCTGCATGAAATTTAACACAGAATTTGATAGTATTGGGAGCTTGCCGACATTCTACGTATATAGCTCAACAAAAGATAGGAGATGTTGATCCGCATGTTGCTACGTTAATGAGATTCTATGATGAGCATTTTATAAGCGTCCGATAAGTGTCATAAGGTAAATATTGCAAAAATCAAAGAATTGCTTTAGATAATAGGCTATTCTGAAACAAACTTATCAAATTTTAAAGAAATATTTAGGATAGTAGTCGTTTTTTTAAATACGTCTATATCTTAATCATAACTTGTCAAAATACGAATTAACAACTTCTATGTTTTATTGACAAGAGTGTTTTGACAGAATGCCCAACGAAACGTTCGTTTCGAAACGTTCAACGCGCTTAGTACACCATTTAGAAGGAATTTTACAATAATAATATTTACTATAATGTCAAGAAAATGTAGGCCATTTCGTGGACAATAATCAATATGTCGTCTACATATGGCTTATAAAATATAATATTACTGACAGTTAATACAATGCGTTTCCAGATGTCGTATGACTTCTGATCACATAGAACATCGACCCACAAATGGATGGGCCACCAAGTTTGCGATAAGCATTGACCTAGAGATTTCATGTTGTTCAATACACATTTAATAAACTTCATTATTCCATCTTTATGAATTTGCAATTCTCTATACTGATTAAAAAATATTCGATAGTTTTAATAATGTGGGAAACATTTCTTCTATATTGAAGGAGGCAAATATATTCTATTTGAGAAAATCAAGTGAAATATTGGACTTCACAATTGAAAATTTCCGAAACGAACGCATACGCTTATGAAAATCAGTAGTTCAAACCAACTTAAAATTTTAAAAATCGCTGTATTTGTTATTGCATTAAAAGATCTTAAACTGGAGGTCAAAAAAAAGAATATATTAAAATAATTTCCTTTTCTATCCATAATAAAATTTTAGTTTTCTTACTAGTTTGTATTTGCCATTATATCTTGATCATTATACATCATTAATAATATTTCAACTCGATTCTTTATTTTAAATATAAAATTGTGAGGGCACATTTTCTCGCCCGTTGGTCGTTAATTCTTTCTAGAAAGTACCGGCTCACGTTTCTGGCTCGTAAAGGGGGGGATATACTACGATTGCCGGATTGTTTCGTGTTTCCAGTTCAACTGCTATGGTTATTAGTCCTGTAAAGGTAGTGAATGTTTTATCACGGGAAGTGCTTCCTCCGCTTGATCGGGTGAACCGGCACCAACCTACACGTCCGTTTGCGATGTTTCCTAATATCCTTCCAGGTATCTTCCACCAGCGGGACACCACCACATCCGGAATGAGCTCAAAGGTCCCGACATGTATGGTGGTGTAGTGCATGAAAGCGTAAGTGTGTGAAAGTAAGGATCAGACTAGGACAAAGAAGAGGTAGGGAAGATGGCGCGCGGTCCGTGTCCCTATTTTAAGGATCTGCTCCGGGATTCGCCTGGCGTTGATCGGAGAAATCATGGAATACCACCGACCAGGGCAGTTGGTCGTTAGAATTATCTTCCAAACTGGCTGAATTCCTCCTAACTATGTAGCCACTGTGAAAAATCCAGCCATCGTCGGGACTCGAACCTAGGACCTCCCTATCAGAGGCGTTGCAGTGAATCAGTTGATGCCCTCAGACTCATTTGATGGTGGAAGAGTGTTGAGTAAAAGCTGAAATGGGAATAAAACTGCTGGGTGTGGTTGAAAATATTGCGTAGAGAAGGGTATGTTCCCCCGCATTCCTTCCACTAGGGACGTCCCTGCAAGAAAGCCATAAACTCCAGGATCCGCAATGCGCTAGGGAGCGCTGTCCCCTGGCCGCAACCACCATCTCCTCCACGTCAGCCCCCCATCGCCATCCGGCGATCCAGAATCGGCCGTCCTTTTTATTTTTTCCTCGCTCCACTTCCGGCAGTCGATACGCACGTTTCAGAAGTTTGTTTTGCTCGTCCTCTACTGGGAAGGAGGGATTGTGAAGAAAGTATAAAATGTGGCATCGAAAGAGAGAAGTGAAATGGATGTTTCTGTGTGTGATTGTCATGATATATGTGTATTCTGTGTGTGTTGTGGACTTGTGCCGATTTAGAAATATGAAATGTTGCTTTGACATTAATCACGTAGATAAGTGTGGAATACATTGTAAGACATTAAAATTAATGTAACGAAGCAGGGAAACATGAAGCGGTACTTGAGGTACAGTGTCATGGCACTAAAAGTATCAGCACTTCACAGAATGGCGAAGAGGAAGATTGGTTTAAAGGAATGCAAATAAAAGTATCCAAAGTTTTTAATGACAATCATTTATTTCCGCAATTGCACGTTTCGTAACTAGTTTTGTTACATCATCAGGTGCTTAGTGAGGGAACTACTATCCCATTGAATTACCTCTGCAGTAGAACCATCGAGGAAACATTACGAAATTAACTCACTCAGTTGATATCACATAACTAACAGTTACAAACAGACACTCCATTCCAAGGAATGAATGACACTATATTGATTTAAAGGAAATTACACATTTGAAAACAGTACCTGCAATTGATATACGATTCCCGAAATGTAATGTATGCCAGTTTTTTAGTTAGAATATTCTTTTTAGTAATAACTATAGAGGACAAAATTTCACGTAGTGTTAAAAGGACGAGCCAAAAATTTGTGGGAAAAAATATGAAAAACAAACAAGTTACAACAGGGTAAGAGTGTGCTAAGAACCAAGAGACGATTGGGCGAAAACGTAATGGACAAACCTTCTGAGAAACATATTTCAGCAAACCATATTTCATGTACTGCCATTTCCAATGAAATATTATTTCATTAAATGCTTACGATCGTGGCAAAATATTTTTCTTTTATATCTCCCACAAGCGCTGCAGTCAGCATACAGCTTTACAAAACTGCCTAATAAATACATTACACATGCGTGTACATAATACATGGCACGTCAGTATATCGAAACCATACATTAGAGGGGGTGCATTTGACGACTATAAGAAACGCATTCCAATGTTTCATGTATTATTAAGAAGCACATTACAGTTAAAGCGTATTAATCAGAACACAAATCAATATTTAAATACATATTCTACAGAAATCTTAACTGTAATACAAAGGTCACATATTCCCCAAGAAAAAAAGTATGCGAAAAATATACACAGATTCTTTAAAAATATATGTAAGAGTACAAAATAATTATTTAAAAATTTTAGTAAAGAAAGTAAAATGTAACACATTTTAATGGGATAACCTCACAAGGAACCGAAAGTGGCTCTCAGAGCCGAATATCCACAACGTTATCATTTATTATTAGAATTGTGTAAGAATGTCGTGCATCTTTTCGAATATTGATCATAATTTCCTAGATAAGGACAAATGACGTGTTTATATTTCCGATCATTTGATATGACAATACAACAGTTTTCTGTAAACAATCATGTTCTCTCTGACAGCTTTTGATGACATGTCCTCTTGAATTTCCTCTTGTATTTTTTCTACACAAGCAACATCTTCCTCTTTCTCTGGGGTCCCGCTAAGAGAAGAGCAAAATCTTCGTCCGAATGAAAGTAGGTCACAACGACTGTCAACAGAGTCACCCAAAAGTTTGAAGAACTGTAAACAATTGACCTAGTGGGGCCGTCGACATCGGGTTCCCTCTATTACGATTCTTTTGAAACAAAAAGGAACATTTCAGCTACAAGTTTTACTTTATATGCTATACAAATATCCCAACACACTGAAGGAGTAAACAGTATAACGGAATCTCGCAAGTTTCATGAAATCTAGACCATGGATGATTAACTTGCAGGTCTGGAATCTTATAATTTACGATGCGGTCTGCCATTAGAAATGGATATACATTTCCACACGAAGACTTTCAAAAATCAAAAGATTTGAAGCGCATTTAAATATTGTGATCAAATGTTCTATGTAAGTCTGTTGGCAGGTTTTCTTTAGTGTTGTTAACGTTTCTCACAATTTACAATTATTTTTTGTAAAAAAATTTACATTTAAGAAAAATATTTACTAATTTAAATATTACTTGTTTCAACGATATTACGCGAATTCATGCTCTTAGCGATTTTAATTTGCATTTAACCTTCCTAATTTTACAATTTTAAAGACTTTTTTAAGCACTCCTGCTTGTTTTTTGTGAATTGTATGCCACGAACAAAAGTATTTTATACTTATGTGTGTTTTGTGATTAACATTTTCCAATAAATATTTTATGATTTACTTGGTTTACATCAACGAACGAAACTATTTACACTAGTCTGCAAATGATAAATTTCTCCACTGAGACTCGGTTTAAAAAGTGTGCAACAACCGTAATTAAAATAAACGAATTACCTACTGGTTTTCAAACACTCAATTAGGTTTATTATTTTTAAAACGGAAATAAAATATTTCAGAGATTCAACAACTGTTATTTCTCCTTTCTTTTTCTCGATTCTTAACTCGTTTCTATTAATTAATGACATATTACATAAAATTTCGAGTTCTAGAATATTTAGTTCGACAAAATCGAAGGGGCGGCACGAATCAACCCAAACAAAAAATGCAACTTTACGAGTCTGGATGTCTTTTAACAAACTCGGTCCGACAAAAGTTTTTGTAGCCAAAAGGAAAGATGCAGCAGAAATACGGAACATGCCCGGAAGTCTTTCTCATCGACTCCGTCGGGAAACCTTAACGGAAATTTTGGAGAGCAGCCAGAGCTGCAATCTTCATGATACGCGCCGTAGCGTAGGAGGCAAGGAAGAGTGTTCGTGGTCGTAAGCGGTGCTCTGCACGTTCACATCGTAGTATATACAATTTTCATTTTAAAGCATATTTTCACATTCTCTGTGAGATAATTTATTACTCAATTGCTATCTCATTTATTAGATTTTAAACGTAAGGTGCGTATCATTGATACGACCAAATTAAGATGTGAAGTATTTTAGCCTTTTTAAATAAAATGTCAGTGCTTGTTGAAAAGAATTAAAGAAAAAATTTGGAACCTTCTTTTAGAAACAAAACACATTCACATGACTTTTAAATGTCTATTTCGGTTTTTTCATATACAATTGCACTTAATTTCTCTCTCTACCCTTAAAATTGTCCAACAAATCATGAATTGGATTGAATATTATTTCATATGTCAGTTTGTATTGTAGTTGAATAATTCCATCATATCCATTACCAAAAATGCTTATTGCCAAACATACAACTATGAAAAAATAATCTCGAAATGAAATTGTACAGTACATCAGCCGCTATGGTGTCTATATACAGACGTCCCTGTGTCTGTGAGCTCTACAAGCGACAAAAACACTGCGTTATTTAGACAGGTACGGCAACCCTGGAATGAAAGGAAAATTCTGACTCCCCTCAGCACAGCATCCCGCAGACAGAAAGAAAAAATTCCCATGACATCCAGAAATGTCGCAAGTCAACTGGCGTTTCAAAGGGGATTCTCTGGGCAATTATATAAGGACTAAAATAATTGTTTGTTTGGGAAACTGAAAATTTGTATTTTGCAAATATTGAACATCACTATTTCTTTTATATGACTTGCAGTTATTCTTCTAACAAGCACTGTTTTACAAAATGTTCATTTTTATGGCGCAAAATACAGGCAAAGGAAAGTATATAATACCTTGTACTGTTGAAAAGGTTCATTTTATTTGAGAATAAGAATGAAACTATTTATTTTTCGAAGAAAAGGAAAATATTATTATTCCTACCCGCATCTAGGTTGATTTAACACTCACTCTGCGGTTGGAAAATAATTATATGTGATAACAGAAAGGCTACAATATTACGTTACAGATAAAAATAAATATCAATTGAAACCTCCCATTCAGCCGATCTAATTTTCCGTTTGCATGTAGAATAAGCTAAAGAATAAATGTTGTGTTCTAAGTGTTAATAGAGTACATTACTTCAACAAACCTGATGTCCACAACCTTATTATTATCTATATTTTAACTGAATTGAGTTGGCTTATTTTTTTTGAGGGGGAGGAGTGGAATGCAAACGATTTTATGTCTGGCGAAGACTTCGTCGGGCGGAATTTCGTCCCTCAGTAGACAGGCGGAAATGAAGAAAGCATCACTGACAAGGTGCGCTGAGTAGCACATATATTAATGCAATATTTCCGCTTATTCGCTAGCATTATCTCGTGCGTGGCTGAAGATGGAGAGGTGAGACAGCATCTCGTCTACCGCCGGAGTCGCTCCCGGCCAATGAGAGCGTGCGGCTGCCACTCGACCGCTGGCCCTCGAAATTGGGCTGCGTCTTAAAACGATTATCTCCGATCGATCTCTCACTCCGTATCAGGCGCTGCGGGACATCGGCAGCTCTACCAACTGTTTGCCTAGGGAGTCAAGTCAGGTCATTGACCTCTACGTACAGGTATTTGACGGATTTAAATCGCAATGCAGTATTTAAAGCCCATGCTGGAAACAAAATTTATCGAATTCCAATAAATAAAAAATATGATTTAATTATGAATCTATCGACTGAGATTTTCTCAGAGCTTCTGTCTCTGCAGCGACTTTCATCGGGAATTTCTGGGCTTCGAATTCACCATGGTGAAACATTTTTACCCTATTAGTCAGCTAGGTCGATTTATCGTATATCTTTCAAACCTTGCTAGGGTCAGCTCAAAAATTAGAAGCGCTTGCAGTATGTGTGAGCGAGATGGTGTCGATCGGGACTTCTACCGAAGGTTGAATTGATTACTATTGAAGCTCCCGTTTCTTTGTTCGAGGTGATCCTAGGCAAGTGTGTTACTTCAGTACTTTATGTTTACTTGTTTTCAGCACCGCAATAAATTTTACAAATTTAAATAAAATTCGATTCAACGGGTAGAAAATTTAGGCTGTATATTCAACATTCCACGACTCGATTGTTTCTACACACGATATTGGTTTACTATAGAACCGTATATGATAGCCTATAATCAACAGGAAAGGCAATCTTAGGAGCACAAATGAACGTACAAAAGGTCTTCGATTCATAAAATTGTTTTCTGAAAATCCGTTATGGTGTGGCTGAAACATTGTGTACGTAGGCAGAGGATTAATTAGAGTTAACATCATTAATTACAAGTATTAAATTCTACCATCTTCGAAACACTAATTCTATAAAATAAATATACGTAAATAATAATAATTTATAAATGAAAATTTATGTCTCATATTTAAGGAATTTTTTAATTGTTTCCTCTAATTTTTAGTATCTCTAATTATTTTTTTAATTCAAATGTTTTTCACACACCATACAGTTTTTAAATCTTTTCATTTTTATATATCTTAAATTAATTTTCTGGAACAGTCACTGAGAAATTAAAGGTTATTACTTTAAAAAGGTTTTAAAATGCAAAACAGTAATTTACATTAAAATGCAAGAACGTGGATGGTTTCATGACTAAACGGGAGAATTTCCGGACGATGCCGATAGCTCGAGCCTACGAATCCCGTTGTATCAAGGAAAATCACTTTTGCCGTGCGATGAACAATATTTAATCGAGATTTTAATTATATGACAATTTGTCGGTGTGATATACTAATTTAATTAAGGATCACGGGTACTTATTTATTTTTCCTTTTGGAGGGTGTTATATATTTTCTTTCTAATTGTCGTACTTTAAATACCAGTACGGAATGTATTTTCGATATGTTCCCAGGCTAGTTTTTAAAAAAATTTGAACTTTGATGCCTGAATAGTGTAAGTAGATAGTCCGAATACTGTATAAGTATAGCAGTGTGTTTTCTAGTCGGTGTTGGATAAAATGATTTATCTTCTAAACATATGAAGTGTTTCTTACAAGAACCAAACTCGTTCAAGTTCGAGATTTTTAGGAGGCACAAAAACTTCACAACGTAAAGGTGCATAATAATGAATTTCTGATTTTTCCCCACCTTGGATCTTTCAATATGTTTGGCTCTTGCCAAAAGGAAATGTCTCAGTAGATAGCGTCAGTTGTGGGGAACCACTTGGTGACATTTTTCAAAATACCAACTAGACGGTCTCGAATAAAAGGATTTATTTACTAAATATATGAAGGGTTTCTTACAAGAACCAAACTGGTCCAAATTTGAGACTTTTCAAGAGACACAAAAACTTTATAGCGTATGTAATGAATTTATGATTTTTCTCCGCTGATATCTTTATGTGTTTGGCACTTGCCGAAAGCAACCGTTCCAGCCGATAGCGCCAGTTGTAAGGAACAACTCGGTGAAATACCTCAAAATACGTAATTTTGCGCTTGTTTCGTTCTTGGAAGAAACCCCTCATATTCCATACCAATTCTCATCAATGTCTGTCTTTCAGAGACCCACGCCATCACGTAGTGAGAGCGCGCTCGTCCTGGGCGACGCCACCCAGCAGATGGCGCAGGGGGTGGCGCGCGAGCAGGAGACCCTTCAACTGCAGGAGCGAGAAGCGCAGCGAAGGCTCCAGGAGGCCATCAGCCTGCAGGAGCAGATGGTTTCGACTGCATTGCGCGAAATGGCTGAACCCGTGCAGCTCAAGTTGCGGGAAAAGGACGACGCAATACAAGCTCTGGAGCAACGACTGGAAGAGACTCGGGAGAGAGTGGTGGTCGTGGAAGGAAGGGCGGAGGGCTGGGAAGGGCGGGGTGCCCTGCAGTGTATGGAAGCCCATATGCAGCAGGTGGAAGCCTACCTGCAAACGACGGTGCAGAATGATCTTGGCTGTCCGGGTGACGCTGCGTCGAAGGCTATGTTGCCAACGTTTTGACCATCATTTCGTGGTTTTCCTCAGGGCTGTTCACATGACTCCGGCCGCGGAAGCCTACGACTTCACTTGACGGTGCAGAAGTTCTTTCCGAAAGTGGAGGGCCTTCTACGTCAGCTGGAGGGGCGACCGCCTCCAGAAACAGCTTCTACTTCAACCTGCAGCGTCACTCCCACCAGCAGCACTTTGCACGAAGGAGGGGGTGGTCGTCAAGAGACACCACCTTCAGGCACGGCCTCCACCAGCTCCACATCTATCTCCCCAGGTGAATCCTCACCTTCCTCTGGTGTACCATCACCTCCGCCGAGTGTATCCTCAACTTCCATGTGGGTAGTTCGCGGGTCAGACACGGCCTCCACCCGCTTCACATCTACCTCCCCAGGTGTACCATCACCTTCCACAGTTCTAACCTCACCTTTCTCCTCTGGCGCCAGAACTCGCTTAACAATGGCGGTAAGCAGACAGTATGAGTCAGAGGCCGACCAGACCGAAGATGAAGAGCTTCAAAGACAGTTGGTGGATATACGAATAATGGAGGTCAAGGACAAAATGAATATCACGCGTACCGCGCCTTCTAAACTAGGGGAGGATTTGCACAAGGCGGTGTACGATAGCACATTCGTCGTGTTCTTGACTCTGGTGCCGATGTTAACTACATTAAAAGGGATGTATTTACTCCTCTACTGCGCGTGCTTCGGTTTGAAGACCACGAGGAGATAGTTGCACTGCTTCTGCAAATAGGCGCCGATGTCAGCGCGTGTGACCCCGATGGGGAATCCGCGATGCACATGGCCGCCTGGCATGACGACAGCGACCTGTGCGTGGAGCTATTTGGTCGCCGCGGGGGGCGACGTGAACGTCAGGAATTTGGAAGGTGCGACCCCTCTGCACTACGCGGCTTATAAGCAAAACAAGGCAGCACTGGGAGCGGTAGCTCAGTGTACCACTGCAGCGCCTCTGACCGGGACGTCTTAGGTTCCTGAGTCCCGACGGCGGCAGGATTTTCGACACTAGCTTGTCTGCTAGAATTCAGTCGCTGTCTGGAGGAGAATTCTAGCGGCCGGCTGCTCTGATCGGTAGTTTTCCGTGCTTTTCCGATCAACACCAGGCGAGTGAAAGAGCAGTATCCTACCAAACGGGCCACGGACCGCGCGCGATCTGTCCTTCCTCTTCCTTGTCCTATCCTCTCCCTTACACGCACACTTACACTAACATGCACTACACTACCATATATTCCGGAGACCGGTCGGGGCTTAGAGTTGTCCGGCTGGGGTGGTGCCTCGCCGGTGGGAGAGTTCTGGTTAGGGAAACCCTACTAGTCGACGGAGGTCAACGCCGGATCTCGCCATCCAGCGGGGAAGATCACGCCATCTCCCGAGAAAACATGCACAACCACGGATAATGACCAAAGAGTGACGCGCCCGGAAACACGAAAAAATCAATCAACAAGGCGGCAGTCCGAGCACTGCTAGCGGCCGGCGCCAGGAGGGACCTCAGAGGCTGGGAAAACAAGATCCGGTTTGACGTTGCGCCTCCCGAGATACATAAACTCTTTCTTACGGGGAATGATGATTGTATGCTTTAGATTTCATTGTGCATCATGGCAATTGCAATAAGATAAATTGTCGATGATATTAAAAGTTCTAAGTTTTCAGTTTCCAATTTTTGATCTCATGGAGTCATTGTAATAGTGTTAATTTGTTTTTTGAAATCTTCTAGTAAATTGATAGTTTAGAGCTTCCAGGCGGTGAGATAAGATCTTCCTAAAGTGCAAATGCTCTAATTTCATATTAGAATGATTAAGGCTGATGATGATATTATCATGTAATTATATTTTCCAAACTTTTGACTTGAATTTTAACGCATTTTAAGAAAATAACGTTGTCTATAAACTATCATACACAAGTACCTGGTGCTAAGTACCCGTATATCATTTTTGATCATTAATGTCTCTCTTCGCTTGAACCCTGTTTTTCTTTATTGAACATGTACTTACGTACGGAGCAATATTCCTAATATAATGGAAAGTTGAATAATGTTACGGAAAATCGATTTTAGGTCGTAACGGAAATATGCATTTTGAGAACCCTTGATAACTAAAAAGTATTTTTTTAGACCAGGCGTTCGTCTGTCCGCCGCTGCGAACAACACTAGTCCAAACCGTTCACAATATTAAAAAAAATATTTTCCTCGATTATTCTTGCATAGTCGATGCCCTGAGAATTTGAAACGAAATCATATAATTTTGGGAGCTAATTCACATGGAACCCCTGGAACATTTTCAAAAAATTGGCTCAATATATTTCTTTAAATTTCGTGCTAAAATAAAGAAAAATGCACTTAATACGATGGTACAGTACAATTTTCACTTTTACCGCTGCATTCTTGAAAATAGCTAAGTTTTCCTTTCTTTTTTTGACTCCCTTATATAACCATATTATTGAAGACTTATTAAAAGAAAATCTGTTTTTAAAAAAATTAGATGTTTAAATAATGCAAAATTTAGTTTTAAAAATTGAATCCAGGTTACTCTCTCACAGATGCAAATACTGCATTATAAATTCAAAAGTGCAGCGGGATTTGGCTTACATAAGGCGTTCCCTTTTCAACATGGAAACAATAAGCAAATTGGAACAAAAAGACCATCTATTTCGTAATCGCTTGAGATTTTACCAAAGGCGGGAAGTGAGTTGAAACGTGCAAGAGGACCTGTCGTAAATGATGTGCAAAACATTTCAACGGCTACAAAGACGAAAATCTGGGTTGGAAACATTGTCAAAAGCCACGTGCACGTTTGAAAATATTTAAGCCACACGTCCCAATTAACCTAAAATTTTGCGCGAGCGAACTGAATCCCTGCAAAAGGGGAATGCACGTAAAACGTTACGCCACACAGCGCGTGCGAGAGCTGTGCTCTGTCGGTTTTTCCACGAACATCAAAGGAAGTTGCGCTGCAAATCATATGTAGTGTGAACTGTTCGCGTTTGTGTATACTGTGTTAACTGAAGGTGACATAACCTCACAAATTATCACTACCAGGGAGAAATTAGAAGTGTTCTTCTTAAGGCATCATTTCATTATGAAAATGGGTTGCAGCTCCAGAAAAAAGTACTACAAAAAAGTTGAGGCGTTGAGGATAATAACAACAAATCCCAACCGACCTCGCACATTCAGTTAGAAGTATGAGGGTCAACTCCTGCTATACACCCATCATATGTTGAAATATCAAATAAATTGGTAAATGACTAAACCCTCAAATTCAACCTACGGGGAGCTCAGTGCATCAACTGATGTCACTGCAGCGCCTCCGAGAGTGCCTCAGTGCAGACCGAGTCCTCACGGCGGCAGGATTGTCCACACTAGCTTTCAGCTAGGTCGAAATCAGTCATGTCTAGTGGCCAGCTGCTCTAATCGTCAGTTTCCCGTGGTTTCTCCGATCAACACTAGGCGAATGCCGGAGCAGTACCCTACTAAACGGGCCACGGACCGCGCGCAATCTGTCCTTCCCCTTCCTTGTCCTATCCTCTCCTCTTACATACACACACACACACACTTACACTAACATTCACTATACTACCACATATTCCGGGAGACTGGTCGGGACGTTAGAGTTTGTCCTGGCTGGGCGTGCCCCGCTGGTGGAGAGTCCTGGTTAGAGGGAACCCCACTAGCCGACGGTAGGTCGGCGTCGGATCTCGCCATCCAGCGGGGGAAGATCACCGCCATCTCCCGAGAAAAAAACATGTATTACACTAACGGGACTAATGACTAAAGCAGTTGATGAGCCCGGAAACACGAAAAAATCAATCAATCAAATTCAACCTTCAAAAAATTGTTCGGAGTGAAAGTAAACTTGAACGAAAACGGAAAGTCAGTTTACTCAAAGCGAACTTCGGTTGAGATCTGCCGCTGTGATTCTGAGCCCCTCAATTATCGCATTACGAAAACACGCAGACGATTCCGACAGACCACCATACACTCAGAATACATACTACAGAGTGACGCGACACACACTGGGCGCGGACACACGACACGCGACGCAAATATTTTCATTGCGCTAACTTCCGCTAAGCGCCGAAAATATTTGCGGTGAACAGTGCGCAAGGCGAAGATGAGCAAATGTGGACGGTGCTAAAGGTAGCAGCCGTTCTTAGCCCTAGAAATACAAAGGGGAGGGGACCTCCCTTCGTTCACAAGGAGCCCTCCTTTTTTTTAAAAAAAAAATTATTTCATTTCTTCTTGCTCTGCATTTTTGCCTGTCAAGGGTGTTGATACAAGATGTACATGACATAAATCTTATATCATATAGGCTAAATCATCCCCAGGTTTAATTGTCCATACATTTCCGGCATAAGTACGTTTGATAGGTAACATGAGCTCGTTCACAGTGCTTTCAGTTAACT
The DNA here is from genome assembly GCA_964035755.1 of Teleogryllus oceanicus. Lineage (NCBI taxonomy): Eukaryota > Metazoa > Arthropoda > Insecta > Orthoptera > Gryllidae > Teleogryllus > Teleogryllus oceanicus. The sequence goes on along the minus strand of CAXIVR010000005.1, from coordinate 65,264,477 downwards.
TGTTTCATATGCTCTACATTATTGAAAATTAATGTAATTGTTGGGGCAGTTTCACTCTTCGTTTTCCATAGAAATTGCTCAATATTTTTGTATCTTTCTTATTTTATATCTGCATTTTTCCAGTTCGGGTTCGATAAACTCCTCTGATTGTACAAGACGTAGTGTTTTTGCCCTGTGCTCTTTGTTGTTTAATTTTTCCCCTTCCATCTTGATAGGAAGTGTTTGCGCTAGCAATGTTGTGAACACTCATACTATTACGACTACGTATCAGTTGATTGTTCACTCAAGGTGCGACTACCTATCAGTTGATTGTTCACTAGCAATGATTTACATACTATTTATTTAAAGGGAAAAAATTTTTTTTAAATTTTTATATCACTTATGGCTAGCAAAAAAATTAAAAAAAAATTTATTTACAGTGGGCAATACATACACATACACTTATAAACATTACACATAAACTCATATAAAAGTTATTTACACTATACATGCCATCGTCCATCTCATTTTAACAGCGATTGTAACGTATTCTAACACCGAACACTATGAACATTATTTACACTAGGAAAAACATACACATACAACACACAACGCACTAACTTGAATACTTTCACACTGTACATGCTGTCATCCACTTCATTTAAACCGCGACTGCATGATACCATCCACAGCCCCTCATCTCCCACCGAGCCCAGGGGTATTGCTGTATAGGCTCGCCTGTACTCGATGGGATGAGGTCATATGCCAACCTATACTTGGATTTTTCTAACATGGCAGTTGACGTAAATCAGCTGTTACAGGGTCATCCAATCGAGAGCTATAATGTCACGGTGACGTCACTGTGGTGACGTTTAGGCTCCCAATTAGACGAAACCGTCAACAGCTAATTTAGTCTACTGCCACGTTAGAAAAACCCAAGTATAGGCAGTGTGGCGAAAATAGCACGAAGCGCTCCACGTTGTAGCCTCGGCGACAATGCGCTCAGGTAGTACGCGCGTAATATAAAGGATTCTTGTAAAGGAGCGTATAAGGAGTATCTGAATGAAATTAAAGTGAATATCTCTTGAGGATAAAAATATACACAATTTCTTTTTTTCTATTATACGTGTATACGATGACCCCCCCCACACACACACAGCCTCCGTTGGGAATCAACGTTACCATTCATAGTCTGTATTGCTAGGTTTAAGGCAAAATTGAAAAAGGAGGGTATAAAGAGTATCTGATTGAAATTAAAAGGGAGGATAAAACATACACAATTTATTTTTTTCTATTATACGTGTAACGATGACCCCCCCCACACACACACAGCCCTCCGTTGGGAATCAACGTTACCAAACTAATTTACATACAATTATTACAAATTATATAAATTAATTACAATTTATACATTGTATATGAATCGATTTATATACAGCTTAATTTTATTAAAGTAATTATTTCTCAAGGAGACAAGTTTTCTTACAATTTTTTTCTATAATATATTTACCCCACATTTCTGCTTGGATACACTTATGCTGATAGGAAAAACGTGCTATCATACTAAGAATCACTTGCTCTGCATTTTATTAAAAAGCATTGTTCAGAAGATATGCGGTCTTAATGGTGTTTTTTTTAAAAGGTAAAAGCTATTATGTATAGGTAAATTTGTTTATTTTCTAAAACAGATTCGTATCGACCATACATTAAAATTTCAAACTAGATGTGAACATGCTTTCTACAACGGACTAGTTAGCATTGAACAAAGTTGGTTCAAACTTAGTCATAGTGCAAACATTAAATTTGAAATTATTCTGAACTTGAATAAGATTTATGCTTTTAGATTATATTTACGAATTAGACTTTCATATATAATATAACTTCTTATCGTGCTTAAAAAATGAGGATATTCGTTTGGGAACTTATTTTAAAAATTCCGACTATTAATATCCATTTTAATCAAGTTAATCGAAAGAAATTCATACTGAATAGGCAATATAACACAGCAAGCGACAATTACTTGGGAAAGAGGAAAAGTAGAGGCTTTGATAGGATGTAAAAAATTTAGTAGCTAGTGATTTAATAGAAGTTTATGTAGATAATCATGAAAATATGAAAAAAGAGTATAAGAAGTATTGAGGAGAAAAACACTTAAAATTAACATTTTAATTTCTGCCGTTTTGTTTTTATATTTGACAAGTTAAAATTAAAATACATAAAGTTTAGTGTTTATGAAAATGTAGGACCGCACGATTGCTGTCCAGCAGAGACTTCTGTAGGATATGGAGAGTCCAACCGACAACATCCAACAGGAGGAGACAACTCGTTTATCTGGAACTATACAAAAAACTTAAGTATTGTGGCGACAAATCTAGAACAATGAGGCATCTTGTCCCTGAACTAGACGGGGGGGTAGAATATGTAAACCAACCGTTCTTTCCACCTTCTTGCCGTCTCTAAACTATAAAGGAACACTTTAATGACCTCGTAAAATAGTTGACTAAGAATTTCAGTTTTATGCACGTTATCGTTGTAAGACGGACGATAAATAGTTTCTTGAAAATCAGATTAGACTGATTAGTAGCCGATACAAATTGTTACTAGATTTGGGAAAAAATGCATTTGTCTCCTAAATGCATCCCCGTTTGTCTTTCTCCATCCACCGCGTTCTTACTACAGCTATATGTTGAGTATTTTCTACGAAACTTAAACTGCCACACAGAAGAATCGTGCGGTGAACTACATGCCCGAGAGATACGGAAGAACTCTACTTACAAACTTCACTGCAGATTCCTTTTTCGGGAATAAAGGCCTTCCTTGAAAGAAAATTAAGTTTTCTAAAATCAAGAGCAAATCCCATTAATAGCCCCTTCCTATTTCCACCAGATCTGAAAAACCTTACATCCCTCCCATTAGTCCTTCCCGTAACCTAGTACCCAATTTGTAGATACACACGCTAAGGAGCCTGTAACGAGTAAACGTCCTGTGGTGGGAATAGTCTTCTTCCAACGAGAAGAGTCGATAGTAACCTAAAATAAAGTGCTAATCCCTAACGAATACCCTTCCCATCCCATCCGACGGCCTGAATAAAGAAAAAAATCCACCCGTTTAAAGCCAGCCTCTTCCCAAGTCCCTCCTACAGAACACTTCCCCAAAGTCTTCCGGCTTCATAGATCTGAATTTCTAATTTCCTGTCGTGATTGAATTTTTTTTTTTTTATTTAAAGCTTTTAACCTCCTTAAGAAGTTATTTGCTTTTCTTAAATTTTACAATACATATTACTTCAATTTTTATACATTACATTGATTTACATTTTACACTACATTTCAACTTTTACATTCAGTAAATTTTCTGTTTCAACAATTCCATATATCTTATACTTTTATTTTACATAATGACAGAAATGCATAAATGTATTTCATACTGGTGCTATTGTTGTGCAAGGAATATTTTGACATCTAAGGGTAAAAATATTTTTATCTTATTCAATCTTTTGATTAGGTATTCCTTTCCTCTTTATATATTGAACATTGCCATATTACATGATTTAGATCCTGATTATTGTATCCACAATTACATGCTGGATCAGATATCAATTTGACTCTAAATAATGAAGAGTTTAGACTGTAATGGCCAGCTCTACATCGGTTCACCATTGAAGCAAAATCTCTCTCAATGGATTTGCCATGAAACCAAGGTCTCTCAGCTTCTTTATAAAATGATGCAAAGTATTCCTTGCCTTTGATGTTTGCGGCTTGCTTAATACTATTAACTGTTTCCTTCATAGCACTGCTCTTAAAATATAATGAAAATCGGTATAAGGTATTTTTAAATTTGAAGGTTTCTTAGTTGTAGCAATTTTGCCAGCGAGTCAGCCATTTCATTTCCACTAATCCCTTTGTGTGCAGGTATCCAAATAATATTAACTTTAAAGTTATTGTCAGTATGAAATTCCTTTATCTTATTTTTAATATCTAGTAAATAGTAATTAGTTCTTATATTTACTGTCTTTTTCTAATGTTAATAACACACTAAGGAATCAGTGTAAATATCAACATCTCTGTCTTTGTGCTTCAAAGCTATGTCCATTGCATCTCTGATAGCTATACATTCAGCGGTGAAAATTGATGCATATGGATGCAGACTTCTAATTACGTGAACATTGATATCAGGACAGATACAAGCAGTTCCAACTGCTTTGGCATCCTTGACTTTACTTCCATCAGTGTAAATGGATATAGCTTGTGAATTTAGTACTGACTTTTGGAAGAATTCATTAGATTCTTTGCATCCACTAACAATTTTCCATATTCTTTATCCAAGAATACCTGGTACATTAAAGTGTCATAATTAAACTTATATAATGGAAAATTTTGATCAGCTACAACTATTTTTCTAAACATATAATGTTTTTCATACAATTCTGTAATACATGGACTTTCTTCCTGTGATCAATTGTAATATTTTAAAATAGTTTTGAATTCCTTCATATGTTACAGACTTTTTGTGAGTAATGCTCTTAATTAAGAATTTATTACATAAAATTTTACACGATCCTCAATTCTCATTAATTTGGATTCAGCCAGAAGTACATTAGTGGAGTGCTATTCCTGTATCCTAGGGCTAATCTAATCGCTGTGTACTGTAATCTTTCTAATTTGTCCTTTAGTTGTTTTTGTTTGGGGTAATAAACAAACAGCCATAGTCTATTATAGATCTCACATAGCTCTTATAAAATGTAATAATGTAACAGGCTCAGCTCCCACCATGTACCTCTGAGAAATTTAATGATATTCATTGCTTTACAACATTTTTCTTGTATATACCTTATATGTGCATAAAAGTTTTTCTGAAATCAAATATTAGACCTAGAAACCGAACAGATTCAGAAGATTTTATTCTGGAGCCTCCTACATTGATATCAATTTCCCCTGGGAGTATGTTTCTTTGATTGAAATGAATAAAAACAGTTTTGTGATGTGAGAGCTCCAGCCCTAACCTTAGTAGTTCTTTTTATAGTTTCAATTGCATTCTCCATTATTTGTTTATCACTACTTGGTCTTTTAGTTTTCATATATAAAGCTATATCATCAGCAAATTGAGATACTTTAATACACTCTGGAAGATCATTCATTATTTTAGATATGTACAATGTGAATAAAGTTGGACTCGACACTCCTCCTTTAGCCACACCTTTATAAACATTACGAAATTCACCCTCAACACGTTAGTGTATAAATACCTCTTACTGGTCAAAAATTTATAAAACATTATCATGCGTTCAGGACATCCTATTTCAGCTATCTTTTCCATAAGTAAGTCACTATTAACATTGTCAAAGGCTTCACTTACATCTAAAAAAGCAGCAAGAACATCTTCTTTATGCATAAAAGCATCTTCAACACATAAGTTCAGGGCAGTAATATTATCAGCACAAGACAAACCTTGTCTGAACCCAGTTTGATGCTTTGCTATTATATTATTTTTTTCTAACCACCACTTTAACCTTTCAGTTACCGTTTTGTCAAATAATTTACAAATGCATGATGTAAGAGCCAAGGGTCTTAGATTGTTACTATTTGGCTTCTCAATGAAATGAAAATATATTTAATACCAACTGTTTGGGTATTTTTTTCTACATACATTCTATTAAATATATCCAATAGCATAATATGATAATTACAGGATTGAATTCTGATGTTTGTATTGTTCGATGAACTGTCAACTTCTGTCCAGAGATGTAGAGGTGTTTCTGAAAGAAAAGGAAAATAATGATTCAAAGGAATTAATTTTTATTTACAGCAAATTAAAGCTTCGACATGTAGTTTACTTACCAAGTCTCACGACGGTTCTTGACGACTTCTAGTTGAAAAGTAATTGAAGTCTTTTAGAAAACAGCACAATACCATAAAAATCCCATCCCACTCTTGTGCCATTTCTACAATATAATAATTCACTTTCCTTTTTCTGACTGTTTTTCGAAAGAATCTGACAAATCTCGCATTGGGAGGCAGTCCAAAATTTTATATTCTGAAAAAAAAAAATATTTTTCAAATCTCTAATGTAACACTCCTTCAGGAACTTCAACGATGCACCTGCACTAATCTGGCAGTGGGAGCAAACCTAACCAATTGTGCAATTGACCCCCGATTGCCAGACACTGCTCTAAAGATAACGATTGAAACGGACCTACCTAAGCGAGCCAAACTAAGAAGGGTCTCTATATGCTCGCTTTCCGCGGTGCTACTAAACGATTAATATATTTGAAGATTCCTAGAAATTATTACATGCAGTTCAAATATGGCACAAGAGAACCCCTTACATTTAACCGAGCAGGGCCATAGCTGTACACCCTCCCTGAAACCCCCATTGAAATTTAAATGGAAAGGAGAAATCTGAGAGGCACAATTTACTTAATTTGTAAAAGCTTTAACTGAATTTAACATTTGAACTGTACTGAATGTTAATGATTACCTGTTAAACATTTAACATTCACTATTGTCAATCAGTCCAAAGACGGAATTTCAAATCAATATTCTGGTAGAAGTACTTGTCAACTTTGAACTTTATCATTTAATTACTACTCCTTTCCAAATCTACGCGCTCCCCAAGTACAGCAAGGGGTGGATTGGAGCCCAGCATACCCACAGATCCCCATTACAGGCGATCACTGCAGCTACGAGAGCCCACCGAGGGGGCGAAGGCCCTGCCCAGTGCCAAGCACCGACCGTTGGTCGCGCCTCAAACTGCAGACTGAGGCGAGGACATCACACTTGGACGTAGCCTTTCAGCGCTCCCCTGGCGGGCCTCCGGGCCAGCCAGACCAGTCATCACAGCACGACAATCACCTGTAGTCGCCTCTATGCACAACTAAGAAAGTACGCGAGTGCCCGGCTTAATATACGATTCATTTACCCTGCAGAACTCTCCTATTTCCCTTCGTGATACCCGATTGGCTGTTGGTAAAGTGCTTTTGCACGCGAAAAGTAACGCACAATATGCATCGCGTTTTCTATAGACGTGGAAGTAACCCAGAAATGTGTAGTTAATCTCTGCAATAGTATTGTCGTATTTATTTGCAAAATAAATTGTCCATTGATTTTTGCGGTTGTCACTACGTCAAGTAAAGTATTACTCAGAAATGCCGCCTGACGGCGCGGAGGGAGAATTGGAGGGGGGATCAGGGAAGGAGAATTCCCCGCTGTTCCAAAGGTAGCGTCCTGGAAGCACGATGCTGTTAACTTAATCCTCGTGGGAGGGGAGTGCTTGTAAGACTGAGGTTAGGAAAAGATCTTCAGAAGTACCTATATGTGTCTCCTTTATTGCGAACAATTAATCATATTTGTGGGTATTTATTTTATTTGTAATATTTTTAGCTGATTTGCAAGTAAATATTATTCTTAGTTTTCATTTTAGAGTAATTATTATGAAAAGAGATTTTTGCAGAGATTCTTCTTATAAGAACGTCAACAACACCAAATCAGAATTCCCACAATTATCATTATGAAATATTTTTGTGTAAATTGGTTGTTGTAGATAATTTAATTTCAAAAACTTGCAAGTTTCACCGTATATTAATCACAAAGCGTAAGACGTTTCTGTTCGGTATATTATTGTAATTTTATGATTACTCGTAACTGATTAAAATGGATATATTTGCTATACTTTCAATCAAAATCATACACTTAATGGGTATTTTGATAATGATGTTCTGATCGTCGTGCTCAAGCTGGACTTGGAAAAAGTACGTGCACACATAAACAAAAAGAAATAATTTATGATCTTAATATTTTTTAAATAAATACTTTTGTCTGTTTTCTGAAACATATTGCGGAAATATTAGATTGAGCGCTACAAGAGTCAATTGAATTGTAGAATTTTGAGAATCTGAAAGAAAATAAAGGAAAAGAAGCAAAGTAAAAGTGTATTTTAACATATCTATATTTACTTCAAACAAATTCTTCAGTTTTTCACCTCCAATAAAGCCACTAGAAATACTTGAATGGTTGTGTGAGGAGGTAACTCTTATATACTATTTCTTTTTCCGTAACGACGGATTAAACGTTGCTGTATCCTTCAATTTATCAGAAAAGTTCATTATGTTATCTCTAAGAATAATTTCACTATGTAAAGCTACTTATTTGCAGCGGTAAGAGAAACATAGAGCTGTTGTTCGAATTATAAAATCAATTAACCAAATTAAATAAGGCTGGGCATTCTATTTTAGTACATCATATGTGGAACAGAATTGTGCGTATTCGTCAACAAGTTAGCAAGAAATTGAACTAAATTAATTACTATAAATGTTTGAGGTAAAATTGAGTTTTACCATTGAATTACCCTGTGTGGTATGTAGTACTCATACAACTACTACTGAGACAATTTAGGCACATATATCAGAGTTTATTTTAACTTCATTTAAGAAAATAATAATAATATGAATAATCGACTTTGGTTGTAAATTAAATAACTGTATTATGTATTAAAGATATGAAAGAAGAACATGATCTGAATGTAGTAACGTATATGATTAAAAGCTCTAAATTATTTGCTAAATCATGTTCAAAGAATACAACTTGGAAAACTTTGTACCTATGGCTTTACGACAATATTAGATGATCAAGTATTTAATATACCAGTTCAAGGTAGTATTTTTTAAGTTTTCATTTTAACCTTTGTTCGTTTTAGTTACATTTTTAGTTTTTCCTTGTTAATACATTACTTTGAGAGCGAATAGTAAAAACAAATTTTTATCCATTTTAGAAGAACAATATTACGTAAGTATGTAATGTATCGCTTCCGCATCACGAGCGTTTTTTAACATTACATTAAATAAATAATAAACTTTAAAGGATGGATCTTGGAAACGTGCAATGCCAGTTTCAATTAACGTTTTAACCCCTTACTAGTAATAAAATATTTTGAAAAATCTAGTTATATTGTGGCCAAGTTGATAAAATTTGTTATTCAGTCACTTTTAGTCATTACCATTCGCACTACCTACTACAGAAAATTAAGTAGTCATTTCGCTGTCATTTACCTCAAGTAGAAATAGAGAAATATTTAAATCGTTATTTCTTAAAAGATTGACAATTAGGAAACCTAAATAACTGAGTAATTAAAATAATTATTTTACATTACAATATGTAAATAATAGTGTCTTTCTATTTATAGAATTAAGATTTGTTTAGAATAATTATATCAATGAAAGAAAAATTCTAAAATAAACTTCTGTTTTTACTTTCTCGTATACGTTTGTAGCAACATGCTTCGTGCACAGAAAGTTAAGAAATTGTTCTCCACAATCTCCGACGGACGGACCCACAGACAGATATTTTGCCGGAAAGTAATTTTTCGGTCTTGAGATCTGCAAAACGTGGATTCTATACGTGCGAGAGGAAGTAATTCACTTAATTAAGAAACAAGAATTATCCAAATGCAATTATCCATCTTAATTTCAAAAAAATGTACAAGACATAAATCAAGGAACTAACTGTGGAGAACCAATTTTACTTGGAGAAAATCTCTATCTCGAATAATGAGGAGTTTAAAAATCCCAATCTTTGGTAAGTTTCGAAATATCAAAATTAATATTGAAAATCGGATGAAGACCTTCTTCATAATTGCTTTGTACTCTATTCTCGCGAGAAATTTAAAGAAAAAATTTGAACCTATTTTTGGTAACATTTTGGAAATGTCGTTGAGGTTTCATGTAAAGAACCCACAAAATCAAAGTATTCTTTTCAAATACAATAGACTGACACATCTGCCAAATCGTTTGGAAAATATCAATATTGGTGAAAATCCTCCACACGGTTAAGCCACCGTAAATCAATTTTTGGGTATCAAAATCCCCTCAAGACATAAATTTTGACTACATAATGTGTTACAAAATTTTATTCTCTACATGAACGAAGAAGAACTATCCTCCTTTTCAGTATCAGAAAAAAACATTTTTCTGTCGAAAAATTGATATTTTTTTTTGCTCCAGCATTACATTTCTCTGTAAAACGTAAGTAGTATGCGAGAAAGTAAATACCAGTTGTTTGAAAACCATAAAATATCAGTGTTTAAAAGTAATGTCCCCTCATATCACAACAATTCCCTGAAGTATGAAAAGATGTGCTCGTAATATTTTAGCTCGTTAGCAATAGCTCGTTAGCCAATAAACTCCAAAGCCTCACCCGCTTCGTCAGTTTGAGCCAGCGCCAGCAGCCAATTCCTGCAATCGGCCGCGACGGCGCTGGGGACCTGTTGGTAGTGCGCTGGACGGACGCCAGAGGGTGTTGACTCTCCATTCTCATGAAGGAACCTCGCATTTTTGGGATTATAGTCGGTTGATGAGCTCGACGTTTCCGATAGAACATGATAGATAAAATAAGAGCATCAACACTTTGGTAAGATGCTTTGGGTGGCTCATGGGCAACTTTCCGTGGTGCGTTCCTCGATTCGATTCTCGATCTGGGAAAAAAATATAACTGTAGCTTTGTCATATAATCGTCTCAATTTCTAGAGCGGTGTGACGAAACAAAAGGTCTGGAATTCAAAAAACGCTAGATATGGTGATGGTAATAGACCACGCTCACCTGCTGTCTCCCCTACCCCAGTTGTGGATAATTAATAAAAGTAGGCTCCAAACCGAGTTCCAAAATGATTTCAATGTTCCTGCTAATATTTTTCAATTTCCGTTTTTATCTATGACTCTGACCGGGAGGTCGTAGGTTCGAGTCCTGACGGCGGCAGGATTTTCGACAATGGCTTTTCAGCTAGGTCGAATACAGTCGCTGTCTGGAGGAGAATTCTAGCGGCCGGCTGCTCTGATCGGTAGTTTTCCGTGGTTTCTCCGATCAACACCAGGCGAATGCTGGAGCAGTACCCTACGAAACGGGCCACGGACCGCGCGCGAACTGTTCTTCCTCTTCCTTGTCCTATCCTCTCCTCTTACACACACACACACACACACACACACACACACACACACACACACTTACACTAACATGCACCACACTATCACATATTCCGGGAGACCGGTCGGGAGCTTAGAGCTTGTCCCGGCTGGGGCGGTGCCCCGCTGGTGGGAGAGTGCTGGTTAGGGAAACCCCACTAGCCGACGGTAGGTCGGTGCCGGATCTCGCCATTCAGCGGGTCCAAGTCGTTTATAATTACTGACAATTGAGATCGTATGGTAGAACAAGAACTTTAAATGATGACGGTTCAAATTATGTCTACAATTTTGGAAACATCATTTTCAATAGATTTTCTTTAATATTATGTGTCACAGAGAGAAAAGTAAATTTATTCAAAATTTTATCAAACAATCGGGATTTATTATTCACATTTTGACACTTTGTCTATCGATTGATTCAGTGGTGAGGTGTAGTTGACATTTACATATTGAAATGATTGAATGCTTGTCATTGTCAACAATAATTATATTCAACTATTGTTACAATGACAACGCCTTCAATCATTTCAACTTTGTCTATCACCTACATGGAAATAACCCCAAAATAATAGGATGTTATATAACAAGGAATATTTGAATATTCATAAGATAATATTTTTAGTGCACAAGTTAATCTACGATTCATTACGAAAAATGACAAAAATGCAAAACCAGCAGTTAAATTTCTTTTGGAGAAAAACAAAAGTATTATCAGCGTACAATTGACGCATTATTTAGGAAAATGTAATTCCAAAATATATCAGGAGAAGCGATTGACTCCTTCATTAATTATAAACTGTGTATTTGTCATAATTCGGATGTGCAATTTTTCTCGCGAATTGTACTTTTTACTGTTCACAGTAAGGATGTAAACAAGACGTATTCTTGATCAAAGTATCTGGAAATCCATAAGATAATATTCTTAGTGTGCACAGTCAACCTCAAATGCATTGTACCGAATCACAAAATTATCAACAAAGAACAGTTAAATTTATTTTGGATAAAATTACAAAAGTGTTTTAAATATTGAATTGACGCGGAATCAATGTGTCATTATTCAGGAAAACATGATTCCAATATATCCGAGTACATGCTTTTCATTACTTACTTGGCTTAAGTTTGATCTCATCATTACAATAATTTTCAAGTGGATATTTCCTGCTAATTGTACCACTTTTGACTGCTAATACTGATACTAAGGTGCAAACAAGAAGTATTCTTGACGAAGTGAAGTTTCATCTAACGTGCTGGTAGTGCGTTGGATCGTCGCCAGAGGGTGTTGGTGTCCGCGAGTGGGCGCCGAGAGAGCGCGGTATGTTCTGCGCACGCGCAAGTTACCCTCACTCCGTCTTCTCACTCAATTATTTGGCGCCCTGCGGCGGGCCCATATTTTCGGCGCCCGGTCCCAGCGGCGCCAAGACAGATGCACGGCAGGAAGAGGCTGTCGAGTGGGTGCGTTCATCAGTCCAAATGGCACGTTTTGCTAGTAGCTACAGAAGATCCTAAGTAAGGAAGAAGAATCCCGTGACATTTACGCAGGGTGCGAATTGATAATTCGACCCTTTGAAAAGCCAAGGTTTCGAGAGAAAGAATCTAAGAAAATAAGTTAGTGGGGTGATGCGTAGAACGCGGAAGTTCAGGAATTTATTTTATCTAAAATGCTGATGCAAAAAGGCTTTATTTTTACAAAAAAAAAAAAAGGGATTCACATTTTTTTATTCTAACTCTAAAATTTACATTAGCACTCGCGTGGAAGGAAACTACGCTTTCTTTGTAAACTCGATTGCACATGACCATTCGGTATTATATCTGCGAATTTATTTTACTCCTGGGGCTGTCTCTATGAAATGCAATTGTGGACACTTTTTGAATCTTGACAAGGGATTTGTAGATTTCGTTCTTCGCACATGTGTAATCGTCAAACTGGAAGAAAGAACAAGAAGGAACTGTGAAGGATGGTGTACCATGTACATAGAGATCTGTCCTCAAAAGAATCCGAGAACAGAAACATAGGTTGAGATATCTCGTGAGTGACCAATTCTGCATCAATGAAAAATATCAAAAATATTCACTGGTTTCTTCTTCCTTTCTCTTTTATATTTTTAACCTAACCTGACACAGGAGCCTCCGCGTTCACAGAAAGACTATACAATAACATGTATTCATGATGTCCAGGCTTGCAGCTATGTTTCCATCTTGATAGAAATTGATGCTGGAAGGTGAATAATGATGGAATAGGTATAAAAGGCACAAATAAGGCAAAATGCCAAAATAGGCATAATAAGCTAAAATAGAGAAAAAATGCAAAATGAGCGGCTATTAAAATAACTCCATCATTTCAATTAAATAATTACTATTGTTAAAAACCATAAAATCGTAACAATAATACAAAGCCTTTTTGCCAAACTTCCGAGCTCGAGTGATAAGATTCTATCTGCTTTCTACTACGTGTAGAATATACTCGTGTTGCAATCTGTGTGCAAAAAGTTACTGTAAAAATCGGCACTGTGGGCGGAGAGATGTACGAATAGATGGTGTAAGGTGTCTTAATTAGGTATCAGTCGAATTTCGCCCATATTTGACGACAAAGCAATATAACTGTAGACACAGCCTACTGAAATAGAATATCACAGGTTGGCAAAGTTTGATTACATAGGAACTGCCGTCTTGAGACTACGGACGAAAATCAGTTCAAATACGTTCATGAATGTGATTCTGATACAATGTGTCATTTTTCTAACAAACAAGGTGTACTCCGCTAGAAAACCGTACTTCTAACCTCAGAAACATAAAACATATAAACAATTCAATATTTCTGTACTGAACTTGAACAAAGAAGTTTATTTTACTTCCTCCAATGTCAAGAACAGAATATCTTCTAAGAGTCTACATATGTCACATAATAAGGTTGCCGCAACAAACAAAACTGAAGTTCGTTAAGTACGTTCCCTGCGTCAGAAGTTTGACTATTCTGCAGAACAGCTGTGCATAAAGTGTTGCCTAGCAATCAGGGGACATTGTCGTATGTTACAACGTTAAATGGAATTTATCCCATACGTTCAATGACAAAAAGTTATTATTTTCGATCATTCTACATCCCAAAAATATTTATAAAATTTATTCTCAGACAGTATTTCCAAATTTCTCTTACCTCAGAATGTTTCCCTTGACATCAATGAAGACTGCATGTACAGGATGATTCTAAATAAGTTACCTAAAAGTAACATGAAATAATTTCGAAACCATTGACTGATATTTATCCAGGTGTTCTTTAAAACTCTCGCCGCATTCTCAAGTATTAATCCTACGCCGCCAGATGTCTCGTTTGACGGAACAGTGACACTACATTTGCAATGAAGACGTATAACGGTGCGGGGTTACTTTTGGTACTACTAATTTCATCGAAGAGATTGTGTTTACTAGTAAAGCCATGTTCCACATTAGTGGTGCCGTTGACCGCCACAATGTGAGGATATTTGGCTCACAGAAACCAACGGCGATCTTGGATCATACACGCGATTCACCAAAACTGAATGTCTTTTGTTCATTTTGTTCTGTCAAAGTTTATAGATCATTCATTTAATGAGCAGACTTTAAGGGAAATTACATATCTAGATATGTTGCAGAGCTACCCTTGTCACAACTTCAAGAGGACATGGGTGGAATCATTTTCTAGCAAAATGAAGTCCCTGCACATTATCACCAAGAGGTCACAGCGTATCCATCTCGCACATCCATTCTTTTTTTGGATTGGATGAGATAGCTTGACCACTGCCATCTCCTGATATAACATCCTTAGGCATCTGTCTGTGGAGATGCGTTAAAGATAAGGTGTAAATCCCTCCATTTCCTTCAACTATCGCCAACGCAAACTTCGCCAACCTATTAATGATGCGCTGGATGAGGTTGATTGATTGATTGCTTGATTCTTTCGTGTTTCCGGGCGCGTCAACTGCTTCGGTCATTAGTCCCGTTAGTGTAGTGCATGTTTTTTCTCGGAGATGGCGGTGATCTTCCCCCGCTGGATGGCGAGATCCGGCGCCGACCTACCGTCGGCTAGTGGGGTTTCCCCCTAACCAGGACTCTCCCACCAGCGGGGCACCGCCCCAGCCGGGACAAGCTCCAAGCTCCCGACCGGTCTCCCGGAATATGTGGTAGTGTAGTGCATGTTAGTGTAAGTGTGTGTGTGTGTGTGTGTGTGTGTGTAAGGAGAGAAACGACAAGAAAGGGGAAGGACAGATCGCGCGCGGTCCGTGGCCCGTTTAGTAGGGTACTGCTCTGGTATTCGCCTGGTGTTGATCGGAGAAACCACGGAAAACTACCAATCAGAGCAACCGGCCGCTAGAATTTCCTCCAGACAGCGATTGAATTCGGCCTAGCTGAAAAGCCAGTGTCGAAAATCCTGCCGCCATAAGAACTCGAATCTAGGACCTCCCGGTCTGAGGCTCTGTAGTGGCATCAGTTGATGCACTGAGCTACCGCTCCCGGTATGAGGTTAATGCTCTCACGCATCTGGGAAGAAATTTCGTACAAATGGATCACAAAAGGAAGCCGTATAAATAATATAGAATAATAAGGAAGTATAAGATAAGTGTGTTTAATATTATAAAGAATTCACAATAAATTAAAAATTTTTAGATGAATACATACTTTACAGAGTATTGGTTGAAATATCATGATATTCTTTGTAAAGTATGTATTCATTTAAAAATGTTTAATTTATTGTGAATTTTTATAATATTAACACATTATTTTATCTTAACATAAGTTGTTTCAATTTTTATTAACTTTTAATTTTATGTATATCAATTATTAAATTTCTTATTTTACTTGAAAAATTGTTTAAGGCCTGATGATGGAGACACAATTGGGACCTCTGAATTCCACCTTTCTTGTTTCAAGATACCATGGTAATGTAAAAATCATTTATGTTTTTATAAATGTATTTGTGACTGTCTAGGAAAAGTAATCATTGGAACTTTTATTAAAAAAATGTTTCGATTGATTGAAAAATGTAATTATTCTTTTATGTTAATCCACAATGCCTCTCAGCTGTAGCATATTATTCATATTCCAAGGTTACTATGCTATGGAGATTCTTTCTAGGGAGAAGTTTAGAACATCGTAGTATGTAGATTTTATGACATTATTAATGATATTCAACCTAATCGTATATAATATTGAAATGTATTTTATATTTGTCATTAGTGGATCACTAAATAAGAGAAAACATTTTGACTGTGCGAGCTCGTGCAATTTAAAAGGAGTGAGTACAGAGACAGAGAAATTGGAGAAGCCAATCTTCAAACAATTGAAGGGATTGGGGCAGTTACAAGATAAGTCACAACACTCACAGCAAGTCTTCCGTTATTCCAAAATGATTATATCTGGATTTTTTCGAATTGTCTCTCCTTGTTACTACTTAAAAGGCATCAATTGTTTTTCTAGATACTTCTAGATACCAGTCTCCACAGATCGCATGAAAGACAGTGAAAAATCAGGTTTTCTCCACATTCTTACTTTCAGTTCTTATTTATGAAGCCCGGATACAGCTGGTTCACGACCACAAGTGAATAGGTACCGTCAAACGGGCTACATAAACTGTGCCGTAAGGAGTGAGAATAGGCCAGGCTGCATTTCTTGAGATACACATACCCTATTGAAATGTATCAGTACTTTGCTGTTTCTAACTTGCACAAATAGCTGGCATGATGATCGTGGAAAATCTTTCTTTATAAAAGTGCACTCATTCATTTTCGCACCATGTGCCGTGCTGATTGTGCATAATTAGTGTGGAATTTCTTTATTGAGTATTGTTGATATTGTTTTGTTTTCTGGACTATAGTGAATGCCGGCCGTGTCAAGGTAAGTTAATATGTCAGGAGGAAACAGAAAAATATCAACGATATACAAATTTTGCAAAAACAATTTTCCACAGCTAGGTCGAATTCAGTCGCTGTCTGGAGCTGCGGCCGGCTTCTCTGATCGGTAGTTTTCCGAGGTTTCGCCAACCAATACCAGTCGAATGCCGTAGCAATACCCTAACAAACGGGCCACGGACCGCAAGCGATTTGTCCCTTCTCTTCCTTGTCCCATCCTGACGCCTTACTAACACACATTCACACTTACATGCACTACACTAACACACATGCCATAAGACCGATCGGGAGTTTAGAGCTTGTCCCAGCTGGGGCTGTACGCTGCTGGTGGAGATACCTGGTAGAGGTAAAATTCCGATAGCCGGCGGGTAGGTCGACCCCGGATTTCTCCATCAAGTTGGGGAAGACCACCGCCATATCACGCGATAAAACATGTAATAAGCATACGCGACTAATGCCCTAAGCATTTGACACGCCCGAAATCAATAATCAATCAATAAAACGACAGCTTGAAAGACTCGATGTTAAATACATGGAAGACATTTTTATCGAACATCACGCTTTCTTCTGGACCGAACAGTAAATTTCGCTCCACTGTGCGATGAAGACGTTGGTCGCGCAGGCACGCGGGAACATTTCTCAAACGATGCCCTCTGAATTATGCAGCACGCGAGCGCCTCGCTGGTGCTTCTAGGGGCACTGGCGCCACACCAGTGCACCAGTGCGCCAGCCGGCGCGTACGACAGCGGCCCGAAATCGCTGCGACTTCGTGGGAAGCGACGGAGACGATGGCGCGCCCGCATTGAATTCGCCTTGCGCTATGATACACACCTGCAATGCAGGCTGAATGAGTAATAGTGGACACGTTGGAATAAGGGTTAGAATGACTACCAAGAAAATGAATATAAATAATTAAAAGTAATTAAATAAAAAATAAATAAATTATTTTAATAATATTACTCCAGCGTCGCAAGTGATTGTCGTCTGCCAACAACAAACATTCCAATTGTCATGTCACATTTAAATCGGTCTGGTTTTAATTGAGACTCGAAGAGATGGAGGAAAAGAAAAATAAGAAGAAGATAATGATAATTTTGAAAAATGAAGAGGATGAGTAAAAGAAGGATAAAGAGAAGAAGACGAACAAAAGTTTTACTCAGGCCAATACTCTGTACACGTTACCAATAATATATCATATGTATTCTTATTTCTTGCTGATGAAGCTCTGGTACAGCGGAATGCAGTAGCAAATGCGTTGTTGTTAGTAATTGTGATTATTGCTAAAATACTCTCATTGGGAGTGGCGTTGGTGTTAGAGCATTAGTACCCTCGTGACTGGCAGCTCTGCCGGTGGTAAAATAGATACGTTTTCCTTTGCCAGGCAAGTGAAAGGGGCGATGTCATATGTATCAGAAATCTGCTGGGAGAGAATCCTTCTTAACCTCTAACTGTGCTGGTGAAAAATACTAACGTAACTGTGCTGGTGGGGTCTGAGACATCCAAGACATGAAATAATTCGCTAAACGCAATATTTTTCAACGAAAAATATATTTAATGCTATTCAACATGATGTAAGTTATATATTACGGTAAAAGTGAAGAAATTAAATATCAGCAGAGAAACGCGTCAATATTGATAAACTCACAAGAACAAAATGAAATATTTAGAATGCTATTGAATTTCAGAAGCAGAATAATTGAAACAAAGTTTGAATGTTGTAAAACAAATTTGTGGCAGTTAATGCAAAGATGTTTTGTCTTTCTGTCAGCGCCTTGTGGACAATCTATCTTATTTTCTTTGGAACTGATTGCAGTCTAACTACGGGTTATCCCGAAACTTGTTACTACTGTCCAACAAATATCCCAGGATTTATTTGTCGGTGTTTGTTGACATTTCAAATGCAAAGCTGCAATTGAAATAAAAAATAAACTTTTTGTAATATACACAATGTATTTCCTATCCATATTCTAAATAAACGACGTTGCTAAATAATCAGTTACGTAAAAAAGTATGTATTTGAAAAACTTACGTAACTATGCTGGTGGGATCTAGGATACCCGGTAACGTTCAAATCGACTATAACTCACTGCACAAACTGAAACGTGATGATGGCTCGTTAGTTCATAAACCCCACGATTTGAAAAGAATACACAAGTTGCTGAGAAATTATTCATAAAACAATTTAAATTATTTAAAAAACATAATAGTGTGGGTCTCACAGACCTCACCAGCACAGTTAACGGTTAATATGAATTGGAAAACTGTTTTTCCTATTTCAGGAATAGTGAATGGATTTATATTCTGTAAATTCAACGAATAACTTCAGTATTTCTTCATGCAATTGCAGGAAATGCACCGGAGAAAGGTTGCAAAGATGATCCTAAATTATTTTACAGAGACTTACTAAGTTTTATATGTAACTAATAAAAATGACAATCCAATCATAGTAGGGGATTGCAACGTAAGAATAAGCAACAGAATAGTAACTATAGAACTGATTAGAGTGGGAGACTAGAAAACCTTGATAGAATTCGTATGATTGAATCAACTACACATATTTAATTTACTCTTCAAACAGAAGGAAATACATATTCTATTTTTATATAAAAATAAAAGCGCCATTAAATATGTTCATGCTCACACATGTTTTTCAGGAAAATTAATGTCCTTGCATCTTGCGCACATAGAATCACATCATGCTTAATTTGCTCAACTCGTCTACATACTACTGGACGAGATTAGGAACAAGTTAGGGTTCATATAATTCAAATTTTATTTCGTAATGACCAATGCCTGAAGATATTTACTCAGAAATAATATTTAATACAGACAAAATATAGGCACTTTCACTAAATAAGCAAATTAGACAAGTAGGCAGTTAGGCAAATCAAAAACGTGATTTGTTATGAAGTTAAACATATTATTTTTCCGTAAATTTTCTCGGCTTCTCAGTATTCGAACTTAGTATTTTGTCTGTGTATGTATTTTGTATGAATGACTGGGATAAATTTCAAGGGGACTGGATAGACTGGAAGACAAATGTTTTCTATGTAACTGAACGCCCACTTACCTAGAAATGGAAATTCAGATGTCCAACTGAATAATCGATTGCACCTGCTACACGAAGTTGGGAGTTCTCTCTTTCCGTTTGGAAAGCAAATCGATTTATTGCCCCAGAGACCTATTCGAAGGCACACACTCTTCCCTTCTGTAGTCCCAAAAGCATCCTATTTCAGGTAAATTATGTATAAGAATGGCTGTCCGTACAACGAAGCCGTTTGCATTTTCTCCAGAAAAAGTGCGCATTGAAATATCCTCAATATCAGTATCTGAAATTTTATCCTTTAAATGCGTATTAAATTGAAAGTTTTTTTGTTACTATTTCAAAATGGAAAGGAATTCAAAGTACTCTAATTAAAACACTAATACATGGAATTTTATAAATTTGAAAACTAACCTTGTTATTTCTTCATACAATAATAACATTCGTTCACAAAAGACTTTTTTTGTATCAAGTACAAAACACATTGTTTCTGTAACATAATTTTCCTCTCATTTCAAATCTAATTTCAAAATGTTTGTATCGGCCTCAGTTTTCATGTCGTGATGTTTTATGTAATTACAAGTCTCTCTACGTATTATAAGTGTCTGACAAAATAACATGCTCCAAAACAGCAGATCCACATGTGTAAAGTAAGAAATACAACATAAGTGTTCAGAAAAGTGAAAAGGAGGTTTGGAATGTATCGGCTTGAAATGTTGGGCCAGCATCGATATTTCCTCCTCTGTCATCAGAACTTCCGTCGCTTGCATTCATCTTTATTCACTGTCACGTTCGCAGGAGGTAGTGGTACCCTTCATTCTTCACTGTGACACTTAGGCCTTATAGAAGATGGTAAATTAGGTTATTGGACAGTTTTCTTCGTTTTGAGATGATTCCAGCTATTTGTGCCACACAGAAATAACATCTGTGATCCGATAGTTTCCTCCAAATCATGGAAACAGCAACGGGCTTGAGTCATCAACCTTTTAATCAGCATGTCCGAAGTGTAACACACGATACATAGCATATAAGGAAGGCCTGCTTTTTGTCCTTGTCGCCTACCTTTCACCCGAAATAAAGTTCAAACACTTCCTTCTCAGAGTCTTAAGGTTCGGTTTTTGCGATTTCGGAGTTCACGGATATAACATAACGTATTTGGGCTATTTACACAGGTACGAGACATTTCTTCTTTTGAATTATTACAAAGCACGAACTTTCACGACCCTAGAACAACAAGCAGTCACGTCCAAACCGCTTTCCACGCTGTCGGATCTCTCAATGCTGGGACGCAACTGCATGACTTATCAGCAAAGTTGCCAAACCTTTGTCATTTCCGAAAGGTGAATTTTCTGAATTTAGTATCATATATAAGAATTTCTTGTACACGTTTCGGTTGTTCCTGAACAATTATAAATGCAGAATAATTTAAAAATTTTACAGCAAAATAATCAATATGCAACAATTTCAAACTTTTCTGTAAATAGAGAGTAGCGCGTAACAAGAATACTGAGCCCGATAGGCACAAACTGATTTCATATTCGAATTCAGTGTCTGTCTTAGCTAAGAATACCATTCATATTCTTTGTTGTAAAAATGTTATTGTCCGGTGTAATCTATCCCATGCTGGCACTATCGCATTTATGCTCTATTTAAAGTGTTTGCTAGTAAGCCCTGCATGAAACGCAATATTTGTAACGCTTACGTAATATGCATTTACATTGCAACTTAATATAGATATAAGTTTTCGATCATGTTCTACGATTTGTAATATTAAGTTTATGTTATTTCTATATTTGAATATTTAAAGTGAAAAAAATGAGTTAATTTATTAAGTTACGCAATGAGAAGGGATTTTCAGAATAGCCAACTGCCTCCAAGCTCCTTACATTTACCAAGTCACACCATCTCAAACGAATCGAACATGAATGATTTTATCTTTAACTGATATATCTAATCCAGTTTTACTTATGGTATTAATTTCAAGCATTTATATTTTTTGTTACAGAGATGAGCGTACATAAATTCTGAAGAATGCAGAAAGTAAGAAATTTATTTTTAAAGTTCGTACATTAGTTTACCTAATTTAATAGCCTCCAGCTTAATAAGGTTTTGAGTATTTTTCTTCTTCTTCTTCTTCTTTTTCTTCTTCTTCATCATCATCAGAAGACATTGTTTTTCTTTTCCTCTGTTTTAACTTTCAATACATTTATTGCATTTTTTTGTTCTTTAAGTACATGTCGCTTCAAAAGATATTGCTGTAGTGTAGCCGGCATACTCCCAAATGTTCGAAAACTTTCAACCTTCCAACATTTCTTTTACTAAATGTTTTAATTGCATCAAGAACTCACATCTTTTTTATTCTATTTATTTACAATTGCTTTTTAACAATAACTCACATCTTTAATGCTGTCAATCCTACAAAAATTGCTTTTGGTAACTTATTCCAAATTAAAATATTGAAATTTTACATTCTGAGTTTTTCCATGTAAACACTTTCTTTATAAATCAGTTCTTTAAAAATCTAGATACACAGGTTTTACAACATTCATTAGTTCTTGAGGCAGACTATGATGTTTGTAATTTTGAGTTAAAACAGTCAAATTCATGTTTTGAAGAAGTCAACATAAAGTGGGGCGTGGTCACTGAAGCTCAAGTAGATCAAAAATATAGAACATAAAAACATTTTAATGGGATATTAGCTAAATAAAAATTACTCTCGAACTCAGAGTACAGGTTATTAAAATACACAAAACTTAGATATTAATGTTTTGACCCAAATCAGCTACACATGGTTTCCTTAAGAATACAAATCACTTAATTAAGAATTAGGATTAGAGATGCTAGTATGTTTCTTTCTTTGTGCATTCAGAGTTTAATATCAACATTTGAGCATCATCTCAATTTTACTCTAGTGATGAAAAGTTGAACATTGAGCACGTCATACTTGCCCTAAAAGTAATCGTTTTAATAGTGACTCTCTTAAAAAATGTGAATTTACTATCGTGAACATTCCTGGAGGTGGCGCAACTACCAGCGACGTGACAAGTTATTTGCTCTGACGTAACCTAACAAGTTTTTATTTTGTATTTTAATAAAAATTGAAATAAAATAAAACATCACTCACGACGATAAAGGTACTATGTATACTCGAAAATGATAACTTTATCTCCTAGATAAATTATCCACAATGGTGAAGAATAAATCATTTTCTCTCAGGCAGTTAAGAATTTTTTTCCGAAAATCGACTGAAATCAACCGAAAAATTACAAGCAGCCCAGCTGGAGCGCTTGCGTCGCGTGCCGTATGGGATCAAAACCACGTGCTCAGTCGCGTGCGAACACGTGCGCGCAAGGTGAAGAAACACGCACGTGACCTAAGCAACGGGAGATGGCGTGCTCACGAGTTAATTGGCTCAGCGTGCTCCACTATTTCACGGGCCACGCGACTAGGTTAGGATAGTGTATTGAACCCAGCATTGTCATTAGCTCACGAAAAATACGATGATATGGGGATGGAGACCAACTAGGCAGCAAGAAGCAAAGAAGGATTGTAAAGTAATTGGATATTTTGCATCAATGTGTATTTCCTTATTCCACAGTTTAGTCTAAACAGTCTCACAGACTTCCACATGTGACTTAATTCGTGACACAGGTCTTCATTGCTGGAGTGACACTGGCAGTAAAATATCAACGTTATTAGAGTTTGAATTAGCTACTAATAAATTTAACGTATGTAACGTAACGTACATTGAGTCAATTCATGTTTCTCTCCTTGATTTCATTCCCTTAAAAAAGAAAGTTTCGCTGAAGATTTTTTTAGACTAGTCTGCAAGAAGAATGTAACACCAAAAGTTTGCCTCGGCATCTAGGGAAAATTTAAATTTTTTGTCCGTTGTAACAATGTTAAATCATAAAATGTAACATTCAAATACATATGCATCTCCATTTGCAGGGTACGCTCATAATATGTCACTTTAAATGTAATTCATATTACACTGTGATCTTAAATGATTTCATCTGTTGTTGCAACTTCATAGAGTTCTGATGATTCGTTACTTAAATGGAAAAATCTTCAACTTCTTGCTTAAACAAATGTTTCATCTTGCTGGTGTCGTCAATTCACCGGCCCTTAAGTTCAAAGAGGCAAAATGCCGCATGCTACCAATTGTTTTTATCACGACTGCATTTCAATATCAGGTCATTATTATTTAATACTGATGAGAAGAGTTCAGTGTATTGTCAACGACACTGAAATTAAAGCATTTATAAAAGTACCTACTATGATTACAGCTAATTCGTTTGTAGTATTCTGTTAATATGATGATTAGAGACCGGATATTTATGTAATACATATTTTTTGTCTTTCTACTTACCGTTCTCAAATGTTTGTGTAAATGTAATTTTGTATTATGTACATGTGTTTTTTAATCATTAGAGTAGTTTAATATTACATATTATATCCCGTTTTACATATTTATTACATATTCTTACTCTTTTAATTACATATTTATGTAATACATATTTTGACGTTTCATACCACATACTTTTCCGGTCTCTAATAAATACTTCAGCTGAAAGGTTGAAAGTTCAGTATTTGCGAGCTGATTACATTATTTTATTTACGTTTTTTAGTTAAGTCAGAATATAAAAATATATTAAACTTTTTTCAAAAACTCAGTTCTACGACTTACTTTCAATATTTTTGGAATATCTACTTTTTTTATTAGGTTAAAACATTATCGTCAAAATTTGGGTGATGTACTAGTTTTCAACCAATACTGTTTACCAATTCGCTTAATTGATATCATTGATTATGAATTAATTTAATTTCACAATTTCTTCATGTTTTATCCTTCCTCCTCTCGAAAAAATATTCTTTTCGATCGTTGAGAAATAGATTTATCTTACTACATTTCCACTCAGTTTGTTTGATTTCTTAATTTTCTTGTCTCCTTCGCATCCTCGATTGCATGCACTCGTCATAACGATGTCCTGAAAATTTGTGATACTGACTGACAACGATTCTCCAGGGCTATATTCCCCGACGCCACCACAAACATCCAGTCAAATGCCGTAAAGAAGTTCTTGGCACAGACTCAGACCCGCAGCCCCTGCAACTCCCTGGGCTCTTCTCTTTTATTACATTCTCCCTCTCCTTCCGTGCCTCATGTTTCTAACCAGTCCACTCGAGCAAATGCAGGCCTCTTTTTTGTCCTTTTTGCCTCTCTTGGCCTTATATCGTATGTCTTGACCGTCGTCTGGGCTTGTGTTATCTTCTAGTGGTGTTCTCTGAACTTCCTTTTTGTTACTTTCTTCCTGTTCTCTCTTTTTCTCTCCGGCCGGAAGGCAGTTCCGGAGGCTGTGAGACTTCACATGATATTTGTTTGTCGTTTTATTAGACGACACTCTCATACAGAATTCTCGTTAACGAAGTAAAAGGATACCTAGTAAATAAAACAGACCACTTTTTGACAATACTAGTGTAGCTAAATACGAAAATTGCATGACAGCAAATATTAAAATTATCTGTGATAAATAATTATCTAGGTTTCCTTTCACCTCACTTTATCATTTTCGTCTCTCATATAAAGGTCAATTCAGTTAAATAGGTAATTTACCCTTCCAGTTTACTACACTCCGTTTTTGTAAGATTTAAGAAATTTCTTGAAAACTGTGACCTAATCAGACAAGAATGAAACATACGTCATGTCCAAAAATTCAATAGGTATTTTTTGTAAATATAGAAAAAATATGATGATATACAATGTCTGGAGAAGAACCATGGTTTAACACTTAATTTTAAATTATCCATACTTTTATAATAGAAAACAATTCTTGAATCGAATACTAATCAACTTTTGCCGTCGAACGTGCAAATGGCAATTTCTTGAAACTGGACACTGAACGATTTCGTGTAATTACCACATGAGTTTTCTACGAATGGTTTTTAGTTATGTTCATGTTTGATTTTTGCATACACATATATTTTTGAAAAAATGTATTAAAAGGTTTTGTTAAATATTGGCTGCTTCAAGAAATCGTGGAATAGCTAATTAAAAAAAATTGAATTATAAAGTATCTGTATTATGTTTAGTATTATTACTTCGTTAAGATGTGCAATAAAAATTTCGATTTCGTTATATTTACAGTAAAATCTAAATAACCGAAAGACCAATATTTAGTACAAATTAATCTCAAGTTTTATCGCGAATTCCAGGGAGACATTGAAATGAACTAAAAGTCGCAAATTATCTAGCATAAGAAAATAATTAAAACATTGTTTCTTTGTAATTAGGTACGAAAATTATATAATTTAAAACTCATTTATTTATTCAGTTTTAGCTCAAATATATCACTTAACAAATTTTCATGGTTATTATTTTGAAGATGGAAAAATGCCTCTATCGATTTCTGAGATCAATACAGAAGCTTTTATTCTTTTCACTTCTTCTTAATACGTTTGTGTGTATCCTACATTGTGTCACTGTGTTGCATAATTTGAATACAATAATTAAGCAAATGCAATTATACTTACTTTAGGAAAGTGTTCATTTTATTGTGTACATATTACATCATCTTACAATATTGTACAACAACGTATGTATAGAAACAATTTTGAACGTCTTCGAAAATTCAAAAATTAGAAACGTGCCTTACTATCATGAAATCCAAACTGATCGATATTGATGAGCAAGGTAGAAAGGCGAGGAATTCTTGAGCAGGTTGTAACCGCTCATATGTTGGTTCCATTGATTTTGAGAAGCACCCGAGAACGTCAAGACATGACAGATGCAATTATAGTGTTACCGAAATGCAAGAGATCGCGCCAGCAGTAAATGGTATCCCTTGCGAGAATTTATTAAAGTTTCTGAACGCACTGGCGTAGAATAGCACCAGAACCAATCAGATATCACCCTTGAAAATATCAGTACTAGCGCAAAGCACCGCTGAGAAAAGCTCTCTCTTTGCTGCCGACCGCAGATCTGGACGCACCGAAACTGTTCGTGTTGGACGGAGAGGAGAATTCACCGTATTTCGACGATAAGAAGCTTGAAGAAAGTAATTCGTCTCATCATGTTAAAATAACGATACCATGTATGAGAGAATTGAGAATTTTAAATGATGAATATTCTGATAAATTCACGTGAACGCATTACGTAGAAATATACTATTTTTCTATCAACGAGGAAATAATATATTTCAACGTTCAAGAACGTATATTGAAGTATAAAGCATATGCTATAGGAAAGCGTGTTCGCCGAAGCAAGGGGTTGCCACGACCTTGAAAGGATCTTGGAAAGTTTCTTTCTATTTCCAGCTTTTTGTTTTTTGTCTTGGTTTACCACGTAAGAAATTGTTTACGCGGAGATTTTGCAGTCATATTGTATAAAATTCGGAGGACTGTGGAAGCGAGTCATCGGGGGACGTGTTCGCCGAAGCAAGGGGTTGCCACGACCTTGAAAGGATCTTGGTCGCTGTCGCCGCTCCGAGCTGTGGAAATATTTCTTCGAGACGACGTGTCGTGGGTCAGAAAGGAAAACTTTGAAACTTCGCTAGAAATTCTCTTAAAAAACTGTTTAAAGAAGCGAGAATTATTCTACAGAGATAGAATTCACCTCACTTACAGACGTAGTAGTCGAGTAATTAAAGTAGTAAAATCATTTAAACATATTCTTTTAACATATTGCAGTCGTAAAAGGAAGCCAGATAGCTAATTGATGTAAAAAATTGTAAAAACCTATTTTTTCATTTTCTATAAACGATAATATTTGTTCTTTTAGTGTGTGTTTTCAATTTATTGTTTTATAGTTTTCAAATTGTTCAAAACCAATAATTAGTAAAAGAGTTATTATTAATTGTACGTTCATTGTATAACGACATTTTTTTGCTGTCTAAATTGTAGAAAGTAATAATCTACGTGAAAGTGAAACAACTTCTTCTATATATTTCATCCACTATTCAAGTGACAATTTCTTTGAAAGTGTATGTAAAGGTTATTTTGGTATGTGATTTTTTTCCGTATTTTGTGTTTTCATGTAGTATTGTCTTATGCACAGGTATTTTATTATTTTTTTTAGTGAAGTGACGGGTAATATAATTTTATGTAAAGTGTTTATGCGAGTGTTAGAATGCAACTGCAGTTGTTAGGTAACCATATAATTGCTAAAAGTAAAGCAAGTAATAGAATTTTCAATGCAATGAGTAAATACTAGATAAAATTGTATTTAAATATTCAACAGAATATATCTAGAACTCTGTTCATATTTAAAAGATTAACTTGCCTATGTTTCTTTTATTAGAAAAAGCACGTTGAAAGACGAACCCACTCCTGTAGGGCAGTTATGACATATAAAACCATTCCTAATTTTTGGTGTGACATATATTCATAACTAAGTTACTTGAGTGACCCGCTGTAGGCTTTTTAGTGAATATAGTGAAAAGGTAGAGCGGTCACAAGGTCTCCCTTTTTTTCTCACTGTTTCAAAATCCAGAATTTCTACCCGACTTGTACTAGACATTTCAGTTAGCCTGCAAAATGTGAAAAATCCATTTTTTGGGTGGAAAGGTCTTCCTAGATTTTTTAAATTTAGCTAAAATATGGTCACGTCTTTACCCTCCTAATTTAAACTAAGTTCACTCCTTGCACAAAATTTCTAATTGCTACTGGGAGATGTGGCTCAGTGCATCAACTGATGTCACTGCTGTGTCGCTGACAGGGTGATCCTAGGTTCCAGTTCCGACTGTGGCAAGATTTTCCACGCTAGTTTGTCAGCTATATCGAATGTTGCCTGGAGGAGAATTCTAGAACACGGCTTCTCTGATCGGAAGTTTTCCGTCGTTTCTCCGATCAATACCAGGCGAATGGCGGAGCAGAACTCTCACAGACAGGCCACGGCCCGCGCGCGATCTCTCCTTCCTCTTCCTTGCCCTATCGTAACACCTTACACACACGCACTTACACTAACATGCACTACATTACCACACATGCCGTGAGTCTGGTCGAGAGCTTAGAGCTTGTCCTGGCTGGGGCGGTGCCCCGCTGGTGGAAGAGTCCTGGTTAGGGGCAAACCCCACTAGCTGACGACAGGTCGGCGCCGGATCTCGCCATCCAGCGGAGGAAAATCACCGCCATCTCCCGAGAGAGAGAGAGAGAGAGAGAGAACATACACTATACTTAAGGGACTAATGACCAAAGCAGTTGACGTGCCCGGAATCACTAACAACCAACCAACCTTGTAATTGCTAAAACTTGAAAAAATTTCAAGTCAAATTTCAAGAGGAAGTGTGATTTATGGAAATAAGCAGGTAGATTATTTCACATTTTGCAAAATATCATACAATCCAGATCTTTTAAAACTATTTCTTTTAAATGATTCAATATTATAAGAATCGTATCCCATCAACTAGGAGTAAATCCCGAATAACTAAGCTGGCTCAGTTCAGAGTTATTTGGACAGGTTCTTCAAGTATATAACGTTCCTCATATCCGACATTTTACAACTCATAAATATGCATGACAAGCAGGATTATGCATCAATCTCTTGCTATTAAAAATCTTTACGATATGCCCTGCTTTTAAGATTCATTTAGATAGTCAGTAACCTGCTCGCGTGCCTAACCTTTTGATGTGACGTAAAAGACTTCGTAACTTCTACGTCGCCCAGTTCCACGAAGTTTGGGCGGTAGCACGCCATCTAACGCAGGCGTCTCAAGTGACACCCTGCAAATGTCAAAGGAAGATGCGCCCTCAACAGTGAGGACCCTTTATTAAATTCCGAAGGATCAACAATGAATTTTCCATGTGGTGAATCAAGAAATACCCTCCCTCGATGATGCATTTCACATTATAACAATTTTATTAAATTGCTATTTAAAGTTACATGTTTTTCCGTTTTGAAATTCATAATTAATAACTGTGTTAACTTATATGGTTTACTTGTAGTATTTACTGTATGTAATGAGTAAACGGCTAGTAAATCAACAGGATACCAATTAGGATATTATAAAAGTAAGAAATCAGCGCAATATCTTAATTTTAGATATATTAAAGTTAGGCAATTGCATTAATTTAATCTGTATATATTTCAGTTTGAATAATAGTTAGTGGTGTTACTGCATGGCACAGTCTTCATCGTTCCAGTTAGATTTCTAATCTCTTCAGTCTGTTCTAGCTTCTCCAAAATCTATGACAAATCTACTTTTTCATTACCTCCTGTTCGGTATTACTGCCTTTCCCGAGTATTACCCTAATACATATTAATAGTTTGTCATTTATTCCCACGCTCATTGTCATTATTTTTGCCGAAAGTTGTTTCCAGAGGATAATTGTAAAATTCAGTTCAACTGGCATGAAATTTATACTTCCAAATAGTTGGAAATATTAATGTTTTGGCTTGATAGAATGTCTTGATAGCAAAAATTTGACTGCATAACGTGTCTGTCCGTCTATGATCAACGCAAGCGCCAAACCCGATCAGTCGATTTTCCCCAAAATTGATATTTCTCGATCAATGTAAAGTACGTAGAAGCCCTACGAGTTTGAAAAGGATATTTTGGTTTTGGGGTGTACTTTACATGAAGCCTCAAAAACACTTCCAAACTTTTTCAAAAATTGGTTCCAAATATTTTTATTAAGCTTTGTCCTTGATTAGCGTACAGAACGCTTAAAAGAATGGCAAAGGACTCACTTTCATTAAAATCCCTCATTTATTTAAAATTGAAAAAGTTCGATCTTTTTCGGCGCCTTCCTAGAGCAACCTACGTACTAAGTCAGTAGAGGGGATCACAGGCACAAAATAAATATAAGACCGCAGAGAGGGATGTGGGAATTATAAGTTTAGGAAATTAATTTAGGGTATTTTTAAGTTTATGAGGTAGTTAACTAAGAATATTAAGTTATACAGTGAAGTGAGGTGTCGTGCAGTGTAGAGCAGAAAAATAATGAAGGAAATGTTTTTAGTGTTATAGTGAAGGTGAAGTGAAGTGAAGTGAAGGATAGTGCAGTGCGGTCTTTATTGTATAAACACTCATTGCAGCTTTAGATGATAGATGTTTCTTTTCTTTTTCATGTAATTTATTGTTTTAAGAACCAGCTGTTTTTATATTATTACTGTTATTGTTATTATTATCATTTTAGCATTATTATTACCATTATTATATTATTTGCATGACATCTATTATCTTATTTATGTAAGCCACCGGATTACACCAATTGTAGTTTAGATAAATTTATCTTATTTATCTTTAACCTAACTGAAGACAGATTTTTTAATATAATATGTTTTTGAAAGTTAGATCTTGAAATAAAGTCACGAACAATATTTTTTAAATATGCGTAATTTTCATGTAAATTTTCCTGAAATATTGGCAATTTTTTTATTTAAATAATTATTTTCTCAAAAACGACTCCAATATTTTTCAAATTTTCTTCTCGTTTATATCAACGGACGGTATAAAATTCGTGCTAGTCTCATAGGTGCTAGTCTCCGGCGTACACTTTAGTTTAAGAGAAACCAGAATGGGTAAAAATGATGAAAATATATATTTTTTACTTTTTTAAATAATTAATTACTTAATAGTTTTCTGTGTTTAATAAGCCAAGTTTCATCTTAATATGTTATCTCTAAGTACTTTTTATAATTTATAAGTTATGTAGTGTAAATGGGCGTGACCATTTCAATACATTGTGGGCATAGCTTGAATTTCGTGGGTGTTTCTCTGCTTTCGTTGCGAAAAAAAGTTAATAGTTTGCTTTCTAGTGTTGGACAAACTGTTTCTGGTAAGAATTGAGGGTTTAATAGCGTCAAAATATCGGTGTTCGTGTTTGTCCAGCATAGGTACCCGGAGTGCACTGAACACTTTAGGAGCCATTTCCCGTAAGTTTAAAATTTTCATCTTTAGAGAACATTTTCTCAAAACCTACTAATAGGATGCTCAACGTTTAACACAACAAATAGAGCAGTTTATATACTTTGACGAGGCAATTTTTTATGTTTTAAATTCTTTAGGCAATATTCTTATAAATGTTACTATTTTTAAGAAGAAAACCGATTTCAATGAACAAAAAATTATATTATAAAAACTAGTAATGCTTTTCAAAAACAGCTTCGTTAAATACTTATAAATAATGAATCTACACTCACAAAAAATTTCAAGTCCGTAAATTAAATAGTTTCTGAGAAAATGTTTCTTACATTAACGTTGGCTAGATAGGCAATTCCAGCTCCCCTTAAAAAATGCAAAAGTTAATATTCCAAATTTACAATAATGAAGACAGAGTCTATTGCCTTCAATGAATTCTATTTTAAAACTAATTTCTTTAAAAAAGTGCACGCACCTACACTGTGAAATACCAGACTGTCACAAAATATTTTAATGGGAATTGGGGAGAAGAATTTATTAAATTCTTCGTAAAAAGTGTAAATGTTGAGGGCATAGGCATGCAGGCAGGGCGTTCCTTAGCAACCAGGGAAGCGGAAGTAAATAAACATAGCGCGGCAAGTAACGGACAGAAGATTGTGATATAAGGGCATGTAGGATTGGTGGTAAACTAGTAATGGGGTATGACGTAGAAGGAAACTGGAGATTGTTTTGGTCAATACTCTCTGGATACTACTTTGGTCAATACTACTGGATATACTCTTTGGTTTTGGTAAAACAAGAGACAAGCAGCTATGAAAATTGTTGGGTTGAACATCGTAATATTTGGGGAGAGGAGCTTTAGGCCGCGTACCGTGCACATCGTAGAGGTCATTGTAAATGATAGATGCGGGACTTGGTGGAATTTTGCGGGAAATAATTGAGCAGTGAGGACTTATATTTTGTGTGCGTAATTCTATTTGGAACTTTGAATAATTCTGACACCGGAAGTCGTAAGTGAAACAATTAATAAGTTGAGGAGGACATTGGACATTGGAGAGAAGATTGGTCGGAGCAGTGGATTCTTCCTGACCTTATCGTCCAAGAGCGCATGGATATATAAATAGTAAGAATGGATATATAAATGCGCATGGATATATAAATAGCGCTATTTACAATTTTTACTACCGGTTATGACCAAGGTGACATTTTATGTTACAAAGAATTAATCGATGAATAAACTTACAATGTTCTCATTTTGAAAAAGAAAAGCTGATTATCATTTCTTTAGCATCTTGTGCAATCCATAGTTTAATAATTTCTTTCCAGAAACAAATTTCAGATTCCTCGCTTCTTCCGTATGGAGAGCGGATCGAATGATCGTTTGCTAGGAAGAAAGTAAGTACCGGCGACGATTATTTTCGTAAGAACCCGGCAGCGCTAGCATGATAATTATTTCCCTTTAGATGCGTTTGCGGGAAATTTAAAATCGCAACCCTTTCCTAGCGCCCAAAAATAATATAAATTCGGAAACCTGTTGCATAAATAATTCAACAGAAACGAAGAGCGTTTCAACACGTTTTTAGAAAAAGTATTGTAATGAATCCCCCTTTCCTCGGTTATTATCCCCTCTCTCTGCTATCCTTGTCCGCGCGTGGCAGCCATATTAATGAATCCCTTTTCCTTTCCTTTTTTTCCGGCACCCTGGAACTCGCGTTGGGCAGCCAAAATGTAATGATTCTAATACCGTGGATAAGCTGGTGGTCCTATACAGGAATCCAAGCGAGGTGACTGGATTGTGCGTGCTAGGGTAAATGACAACGCATGTTCTCAATTGATAAAAACGAACCACATTTTTGTTCGTTCGTTTATTATTATTTTCTGGCTTTTCCCTCTTTTCATCGTACACGGCAACAATTTACCGTCTTTCCCTCTACACTAATACACAGTACCCTATAACATAAACATTCCAAGGAACAAAACACAACAACGAAACTCATTCACACACAATAATGCAAAACAATATGAAATCCACTCATACATTGAATGCGCATTCCCTAGTTTTCCTTTGACCATTTCTTAATTTAATTTTATTAACAAAACTCGGTCTTCCATAAATTACCTTTTGTTACGGAACGCGTCTTCAGATAAAGCATCTGCAAAGAAATCAGGCACACACACAAATATACATGCGTGTCACTTCCCTGTTTTGCGGCTCAGCTCTCGTAGCAATGATGTCTGGTGGCCGCCGTCCAATGCCCTTCGATGCGTGGTCGCCGTTCACTCCTGCTCGCGATCGCCTTCGGAAGCCAATTCTCGCGAACCGCTATTGTCCGCATAAATGGATGCGGACACTCAGCTGCTAGTCCGTTACCGCTTAATAAAATTATACGTATTCGTGGCGTACTGTTCGGCAAAACAAACAGAACGAAAAACGACTATTTTTCGCGTGTCATCAAACACGTCACTTCTTGAAATTACTATCGCTCACATCCATTTACATTCAAAATAAGCGTCCAATTGTGCTGATCCCGGCATCTATTCTTTTATATTTTATAACGAGATGTCCGTAGCGTTGAATTTTCTTACAATAAAAAAAATAACATCTGATTGTCCGTAATCACAAAAAAATCCTATTTGAAAAAAAAAATTAAAATTACTCCCGAATTTTGTTCCTTTTACTAATACTTCAAAGTTCCAACAAACATCACAACGTTACTTTCTATTTGAATTGCTACACTTTCAAAAGAAAATTAACAACGCGCCAATTTCGCGCACACGAAGCGTTCATCCCGGTATCCACGACACATCTGTCCTCACATCGGAATTTTTTCTGCAACTTACATTGTTACAGAAGATTTCTGGAACAAAATAGTTGCCACTCGCTTGCTTTTAATCCTCTGTTGATTCCAAATGACTTTCTTCTCTTCGTAACATGGCGTCATTTGTTTATACTTTTAGTTCATTGTAAACTTCCAAATATTATATTATTATTCTGCTTCCGAACATGCGACAAAGTTGACACTAATTTTGTCGTCTTCCCCGTGTTTTAGTCTATTGTTTCCCAATGTTTCAGCCAAATCGGTTTGTGCGTTTTGTCATAATTCTTAAAAAACCCTGTTTACAATCTTTCTTTTCTACCTCAACAATGGCCATATTCTGTTCATGTTATTAAAAAATTTCAATTCTATTTCAATTTATATCTTCCGAATGCGTTGACCGAGTTTGATGCCGTTTGTTTTATTTAATTTTATAATTTCTGTTCTACCGGACGATTATGTTCAATTTTCCCAAATTTCACGCGCTATAACTCTTTATTTTAATTTAGACTTGTAAAATGTTTTCTATCGGCACCGTTGTAATCAATACACAAGTTTATTCTTTGTCACCTTTTTGTAACATTGCATCTGGGGGTTTTGGTCTCGAAATTATGGATCATTACAGTATTTTTTGAGTAATTTCTCCTTGAAGTTACTGCAATTTATAAAAAACATTTTCTCAAAAACCGCTTCAATTTTTTCCTTATTTTTTTCACACATAGAATAAGGAACGCTTTAAAGAATAGCACAGACTTATTTTCGGAAATTGGAAATGTTAGAATGTATGCTAGAAAATACGTGATGTAGCTCCATTGGTTAGAAACTGTCGCCATGTGTACACGCTCCGTTCTCGCCCAACGTTCTTTTACGGCCAGGTCTCCCAACAAAAACGTTGCAGTCTTATTTTCGTACATGAAAATCAGGGATTCCAAACTTTTTTCTTTCATATATACCCCTTTTAAGTAAAAATTTGCTTCTTCGCCCCCTTTACCATTTCTCCACAAAATATAGCTTCATAATCATGACATTAAAAATTACACATAAATGCCTTAAATATAATAATTTCGTACCCCAATATTATCGAAAGATCTCGAATTTTAAATTACCAATTACCTTTCCGCATTTGTATAGCACAGTTTCTAATGTTCATTGAAATGTCATTGCTACAAAATGTGGAGTGTTTTTAAGTACTTGCCACAACATTTTTCCAGTGCGAATTGCCGAGAGTACTGTTTTGTGTGAGAGACTGTCGTTGTCAGGGCCTAGTCTTCCAATTTCTTGAATTTTCAAAACATCCTAATTCCTCAGGATGAAAGGCGGATACGAAAGGAGACGAGCGAATTTATAATGTATTAATATTCGGTTTTTGCTTTATATCAGTAAAAAAAACAGTAAAAAATTGAATCAGTAAAAGTAGTAAAAAATAAATAAAAAATAAATTCAGTAAAAATCACTAAAATCAGTAAAAAAATTGAATTAAGTTAATTATTGTATTGTAATCAACTGGATATTATTTATAACGATAAGGTGCCGATTCATATTCGGATATTGACCCCCCAATAGACTCCTAGATCATCAATGAATTCCTTTAAAATTTCATTGACCCCCACAAGGTCTATATCGACCCAGTTGG
This sequence comes from Teleogryllus oceanicus, assembly GCA_964035755.1. Taxonomy (NCBI): domain Eukaryota; kingdom Metazoa; phylum Arthropoda; class Insecta; order Orthoptera; family Gryllidae; genus Teleogryllus; species Teleogryllus oceanicus. The sequence continues at coordinate 65,228,321 of CAXIVR010000005.1, read as the reverse complement.
GAACCACTCATGTAGATGTTTATAACTGAGCACTGCAAGCAACTGGGAACATAGGAGTTCTGGAAGTAGTTCTGGGAAAAAAACATGGCCATCGGCATCCCAGCGGGAAGGCAGCAAGTACAGAAAATGGTAAATATACTAATATATGCCCTTGCCTTTTCTCAAAAACTGAAAATAGTTTAACATAAATTTGAAGAAAATTATTGTAATATATTATTAAATGCATTTACGATGTTGCGGATCATGGGATTTGTTCAAAACATTAACACATTTCAATCTGCCGACGTTTCAGAATATTTTCATTCCATCTTCAGGACTAATTATACAACAAGCGAAGCAACACCTTTAATATATACGATTAAGACACAACACAAAAATAAACATACATTGAAATCTGATCACTTTTAAAAAGTAAATCAACTGATTCCAACTTCACTTATTCACGAATTACATAATAGATCATTCCATCTTCAACATGAAGTCAGTTTGCTCCGGCATGAGTTAATGTTTTGTATTGATCTATGACCTACTATCGCGTTCCAGAACATCCTTAAATTTAATTAGATGGTTGTGAATCTATAATGATTATATATCATTAGTTCTTAAACATATACAATTCTCTTTAAATGATTTTGCAATATATTCCGAGGTACATCGTCGAACCCCATTACTGTTCTCCAGGTCCTGTAGTGGTTTAGGTATGGAATTTTTAAATATTCAAGCTATAATTGGATTGGATTGTCGAGAGTATAGAAAAGGGGTGGGACAAAACCTCAAAAGTATCCCGACTCAATAGAAAGGTGAGATATTCACTGCGAGAAAGTGTGAACATTTTGTAACATCTCTAGTTTCCTTTTACGTATAAACTTCTTTTTACTACTTAGTAAATTTACCATTTTGTATCCGGAAGTAATCAATTCACCGCTTTTGCGTAAGAGACTATCTTATTACGGGGTTACAATATACTCGAACAACGTGACCTCTCACCTTTAGGTTTTGGGACTCGCAAACGTAGTTGTGCGACCTACGTCCTATCACCCACGCTCCTGATGCGTCAGAGAAAGCCCTTTGAACTTTGCATCGGACTGCTTTTCGCAGAACAGCGAAGTAAAAAGATTTTTTACGTATGTTTCAAATACATGTGTGACAATAAAAGTAGAACTGAAACCTTGCAATAATTACCTAAATAAAAGTAAATAAAAAACTAATTCAATTTCTATTACCCACGGAAGACCTAAAACATTTGTGAACGTGAAAGTCCTCAAAATATATGTATTCGAAAGAGAAATAATATTTTTTAATGTAATTCTTTCATGGAACACAGAAATGGGTGCGTACAATTGGCCTCGTTGGCTATTGCGAGGTCGCATTCTGTAGACTCGGCTCGCTGAACGTCGCGGAAAGCCGTCATTAGAATTCCAAAAATTTGCTCGCGGTGTCAGGATTAGAAAATAACGTTTGAAATAAGACTCGTTAATATGGTAATCACGTGGGTAGAACGTTGGATTCATTTCACAAATATTCTGTAAGATAATTTGCATAATCTCTTTAATTTCCGAAGAATTAAAAAAAATTCAAAACACTGGAAATGCATACTTTCGTGTAAATTAAGAAAACGGTAGTTTTTAAATCAAGAAAATTATTGTAAAAATTAAATATAACAATGCTGAAAACTAAATTTATTTAATATACTCTTTAGTTTGTTTTAAACAATGTACTTGCTTGCGTGTACTGCAGTCAGAGACCCTGAAATTCTTTAGTTTGTAAATCAATATATTTTTACTAGTTTTGACGGTACATAAATAAAATTTAATTAATAGTAAAAATGAATAATTATTAATATATTAGTATAATAATGTTTTAAATTGATCGTTAAGAGGTTTCCTTTCTTGAATCGCGCCGAGTCGCGTCGGGCTATAATGTAATTAAATTGAGGTAGAGGATAAAGTGCACCAATAAAATATTTCTAAACAAATGCCGAACTTCAAGTAAAAATAGGCATATTTGCATTATTGTACGAAGTAAATTCTGATAATATAATATTTTCAATAAACATCTAATGATTTTTTTGAGAAAAGAAATGTGTTCATGTACGAAATGGTATAAGATGGTAATAGATATATTTTTATAAGTTTATTTCCTTGTTCATCGTACACAATTATTATGGAGAAACATGCGCCCATACCTGGCCTTACATACACTACGTTCGTGAAGGTGGAGCGAGGCAGCAGGTCTGCATTCTTGTTGGGTTGGAGTTGGTTGTTGGTGGACTGCTGGCTGTTTGCTGTTTTCGCACTGCTGGCTTTTACGTTTCTGCCTGCTCTTAGCATTCCCTCGCCCGAGCACATGCGTTTCCTTTTTCACATACACATACACTCCAGAGAATGGCTAGACACTTGAATATCACTCGCAGGTGTGTTCAGAGTTCGGAAATATTCCTTACCTTCATTGGGATACTGAAGAAAATCTTTTTACTGTCCTTCATTGGTCAATCCCCTACCATCTACTACTTGTGACCTCACGATTTCAGGCCTGCTATTTTTGTATTGTCTCGAGGTAACGTAAGTAGCTTCATTGTTATATGGTGACCTATTCGCAAGATCAATCCTCAGCCCTAGAGAAATTTTATTGCGATTGAATTGCATAAATATGCCTTAGAAATACGGCGGTCGAGAAACTTTCTTTTGTAATCGCAAATACCGAAAACGGAAGTCCAAAACCACCTGTCACCTGTCCACGAATTTTTATTCGCGATCGTTAACGAGTCACATCGGTCTTAAAAGTATTTTAACAAAAATAATCCCTTGGAAACAATGTGCCGCACCGACCCAAAGTTTTTGACAGATATCACTGAGGCTGAAGGTCGAAATATTGCCATCAACAAGGGAATGAACGTCACATAACGAGTCAACTTGTTCCTAAAACTATTTTGTCCCAATAAGTTAGCTTAGATTTAGCTTAATTTAGCTCAAGACGTATTTTTATGCAAAAGGTATTTTGGCGCAAATAATGCGGTTCAAAATGAATTTTCACATAAAAGTATTTTGACACAAAGTATTTTGGCATACAAAATATTTACTCAGTCTAACGTGCCAGCGATCAGGAATGGCATCAGAAGTCGTATTTGGTAGGGGACGTCTTTAATATGTTGAAATTTAAAATTATGCGCTTTAAACGCCTCTGAAAGACTCTACACACTATACACAAGTCTCAACTTTGGATTTGTGTGTTTGCATGTTCGATCATTTTCAGACGTCAATCAATAAGGGGCCTCCAAATGGACATCCAGGACCAAATATCAACGCTACCGGGACCAAATATCAATGGTGATATGCGGTCGGAACTTTCAGGTCTTTCCAGTGTTGTTTTAATCCAGCGGAGCAGCTGGATTAGAGCTGGTATTCCGGTTTTCTACAACAAAGGCGAAAACCCGTTCACCCCAATTGAGTAAACTAACCCACGTCATGTTTTGGTAATTGGTGAACTATAATGAAGTAAAGTATGGGTGCTGGGAAAAGGAAGAAAAGAATTGAGCCTCTCAAGATATAGGTATAGTAAAGAATAAATAAGTACAGTGATAAGAAAAATCAAAATGAAAATTTATTGAAATGTGAATGAGATGAAAATAGTCTTCTAAAATGATACTCAAAAGGCAAAAACTGACAGTGGCATGTAGTGAAGAAAAGACGAATATCAACAATCAGCAATCGAAGGATAATGGAAGAAATTGCAAATGTGTGTAAATAACCTTTAGCTTGAGACGAGTGAATCGCTGGCGAACGCCGTGACCTTCAATTCCTTAAAAATTATTGTATAGTACAATGAGTGTCTCTACGGGTGGGCCGTGTTAAAAACGATTAAAGGAAATGTGCCTGGTGTTATCTCATGGTCTCTGCATTATATTTCTTTGTAAACATCCAACCGGGTGCAATTGCATAATACCTCAGAGATACTTCAGTGATAGTGATGCTCTGAGATTCAATATGGCATACAGAATAATGTAGGAACCATGAATTCACGCTAGGCCGCAAAATTATCCTCTAACGACAGAAATTTTCTTTGAAAAAATGTAGTAAATGAGCAATTAGGGGTGGCCAAGGACTATTTGAACTATTAAAAACTGACCGAAAACGTCCAACATCCATTAATTCCGCAAGGAAATTATTTATCATTATTTTAATGGAATATGAAAAATATTCTTTTTTAAATGCTCTTCTAACTTTGATACCTCAGTAAGTGCTAGTAGTTTGTCGCAGATATCAGGTACGTACTACGTGAATGCTGCAAATATTTAAATTATGGCATCCTTTTACATTTTTTTGCGATTGTTGATGAGCATTTTAATATATGTGACGAATTCAACAGCGCCTTTTTAACGCTCTGGTGATCGCCACTAGATTTTGTACACTGTGGGAGTATGTTACAACTTCCAAATAAGGAAATCTAGAAAATGACAAAGGCCCTACCATTGAACTCAAATGGGCGAGGCCTTAGCATCAACAATTTTGGTGATTTTCATATCAAAATAATATTTGTTGATAAATTTCATTTAAAGTTTCGAAATTCAAATTATCAATTACATTGCATAAAATACAAACACATTATCAAATGTGTTTATCTTTCAACTCAAGCCTTACTTAGCAGAACTAGTTAAAGAAGAATGTAATTTCATTCATACGTTTGCATGACATTCATAGCATTCATTTGAAAGATATAAATTAGAGACATTATATTCATTTTATTTAACAAATGTATAATAAAATATGTTTTCACGTAGTGGAATTGGAATTTGGTATTAAGTGGATAAATTATTTGTTTTCTAATGAACCTTTAAAACTGTATATGCTCTTCAAAATGGAACGTGCATGGGGAACAATTCCTAATGAGTAAAATAACTGCATGACTTTTTGAACAAAATTGGATGTTTATTTTTCTTAAAAATATTAGACAAAACGTACATAGTATATAACAAGCGTGATATATGTATCATTAAGGCTAGTTGAGTAACATTTTCCGGCAAAATGCCGAAATACTTGTAATACAACATCGGCCCATTCCTTTTCGCGTGTATTATCAAACGTTCTAACAAAATATATTACAAATATCCTTTCCCGTTTGGCGTCGTCCAATTATCGTTAATATCCAAAATTGGGCCTCTTACACGTCTTGCGTGTCAAATTGAGAGGAACACCTACTTCGTTTACTATAATATGTAATCTATTATTAAAAGTATCTAGTCGCGAGTACAAGAATTTCGCGGTATGAATCTATATTTTACAAATTGAAAATTTACAAATAGAAGTAGGTTGTCCTCCCTTAAAATAATTACTTTAGAAATTTATTTCAATTAAATATATCGAAATATTAAATATGTTAGGTCACATGTTCTACAGACCTTATAATTTCAATATTTTGAAAACTATATACAGTAAGTAGATTACAAGACAAAGCAAAGGGAAACACTCCAATATGGGTTGTGATGCATCCAAATGGCAGCTATAAGCCTTCATTTTATTCCTTTACGACGAAAGAATGACTTCCTGTACAAATTAATTGCATTGATTTACATTTAACAGGTTACTTGGTAAAATATATATTTCATTATAAAGCAATACTTTTCAACAAGGTTGCTTAAAAGCTCGTTTCTTCGAAAAAGGCCAAGGGACTTCCCAAGAGACTTCAAACAAATCATACATCTCTGAAACTATAGTTTCCAAAATGGATGTAATGTATCTATTACTATTTGAAATGATAAATTATCATCCAGCATACTTTCTTGCTTACAGAATGTTCATGATTAAGAGAATCAACTCATTTTTTCAGTTTGCATAACAGTACAGCATTCTTACTTTTGATCCAATATAGAGCAACTTCAACTGTTAATCATTCTTGGAAACGCTTCCATCAATATATTCTACCAAGTAACTAACTTTTAATGTAAAAATGTTCGTGAAAGATAATTTCCTACAAATAGTACAATTTTATTTGACCACATAAATTTGTTTTCCCCCGTTCGCGTAAAAAGAATATCAACTTAATTTGTACATGTAAGTATCCCTCATCTAAATATATTTGTTTCCCTCTGCAAATATTATATTTATAAAAGCGCGTGCATTTGGAAAACTAGTGTCTGGACTCACAAAATGTTCATCATTTATTCCAATATTCATTGGGAAATCAGTCAATCTACAAACTGCTTCAAATAGAGGATGTTCAAATATGTTAACCAAGCACTCAGTCGATGTACATTTCCGGCACTTGACTGCGCAGAAAAGTATAAAATTTCAACGTAGTTTGAATTCTCTCTTTATAAAAATAAAATCATTAGCAAATATTAAGAAATCATTTAACTTTAATGTAAAAAATTGCTATTAAAAATGGCAATATATCACTATGATAAGCTGTTATCTAAGGCAAAATGCGATCATCATATGCTTTAGAACGTGACGTAAACATTGCAAGTGACTCGATAGATTTGCTTTGCTGTCCATATTCTAATAGTTGAGAACTACTAAGTAATTCGTGCTAAGCATCTCTCCTGTGTAGCTGGCATTAGAAACGTGCTTCTGGGCTTCGTGTTTTGGGTGTGCCAATTGTGCATAGAGTGAAAATGTTTGATCTATAATCTATTTACGTACAGAATAAGTCAAGTAGCCATCCAGACTATCAAACTGCAATAGTATCATTAACAACGTTGGAATATTAACTTTAACAGAGGTCACGGCAAACATGAAAAAAGATATCGATTTGATCTATTTTTTATTCAAATTTACAAGCATTATATGTCAATTTAATCATCATGACTATTTAAAAATTTGTGAAATTTAGATGGCAAATTTACCCTGAGTTAGTGAACAGGCATTACCCATATTTCTCACCGACAGACTGTTCTCGATAATATTTGAATTTACATTGTTCGATTTTTGCGTAAAAAATAGATAGGTTTTATTATATAAATTTCAATAGATAAGTCGGAAAGTCAGAACGATATGAACTGCAGTTTGATATCCTGAATTCAAGTTGTCTACGGAGAAGTGAATATTAAACCTACGAAAACGTAGTGAGAAGTGCATTTGGCATCAGAGGTGCAGTTTCGAAATTTTCTTGAAATAGCGTGATTATTTAGTTTAAAGAACTTTTTCTGAAATCTGTTGCGAAAGCAGCATTACAGTTGTGTACTTTGTTTCTCCCACTGAGAAAGAAAAAACGGCTTTGGACAAAGATTGGTGTTCCCAAGCGTATTTAATAGATTTTTCTTCGTGTTGGCTTAAGGACTTGTTTCATCGATCTCATTTCAGGACGTCGGCATCTGCACTCCATCTTTCCCTGGTTTTCTGCTTCACCGAAAAGCGTAAAGAATTTTAAACAAACAATACACTCAGTAGCGACTCGGCCATCTGTCTGCAGCGGAACGAGGGGTGGCCTGACGGAATAACGACGAAGGATGGACGTAAAGAGAACTGCGAGAAACGGAGGAAAGAGCAAAGAGCGAACTGCGTTCGTACCAAAATGAGGGTGTGGTCGCCCGTACCCTTCCCCGCTCTCCTTCCCGCATCCCATCCCGGCGTTCGATAGATCGACAGAGAAGGACCCCCGTTCCACCCCGACCCTACAGCCACTCAGCAGCCGTATTTTACCACAAACAAACCATCAAATAGAAAAGCCCGCAGGAAGCATTTTCAAGACCGCGATAGCACCCCGTTCCATTGAGAAGGGGGAGTAAATTCACCCGAAAGTATCATGCACGAACGAATCACTTCCCTTTCCGCAGACCGAGATCGCTACAATCAACTTGGCACGTAAACTGCTCACGCAAAACATCCTTCCATTCTCATCGACGCAAACGCCGACTCGTCTTTTTATTCATTCGTATTCCTACAGCCAATTAACGCCTTCTCCAACAAACAACAACGTTACAGTACGAAAGAAGAGGAAAAAAATACGCACTCGGCAGTTAAGTTTTAGTTGCAATATTTCTTTATGTCTGTAAATTCGGCACCCAGATTTTGTACACTAAGGTAGCAGCTGGACAGCCGCGATGTGGTCGACCTTCGCACTCGAGGTCTCCGCAACCAACCAACCAACCGACAAACAAACGAACGAACAAACGCATGCGCTCGTTTTTCTTTCAGAACGAATCCTTGGCGCGCGCGAGGCAAGCGCACTTACACGATCCGCCTCTCCGCGCGCGTGTATCCAGTGTATCGAGACGCTACAGTGTACGACGGAGCTTCGAGTCCGCGCTACAAATCTAAAGAGACAGCTAGCCTAGATCGCCGTCGGCATCGGCGGCTGCGGCGGTGGCGGCGGCGGCGGCGGCGATGGCGGTGGCGGCGACGGCGGAAGCGACGACGCGCGGATGGCGCCTCAACTTCCGGTTGGCAGCATGCGCGGGGCGGCGGCGCGAAGGCCGGCGCCCGCTCACTTGTAGCGCACGAACATCTTCTTCTTCACCGGCTGCAACAGACACACAGGCGCCGCGTTGAACGCAGGGTTCTTCGGAATTACAGCGAGTACTACCTCCGTCACATTGAAATTGAAGCGCTTGGAGCAGTAACAAAATAAGACACCAGCCATAGCAAGCCTTCCGCATTTCGTACATTTTAATATCACGATTTTGAAATCGTGGCTTATATTTGTGTATAAATAGGGTCAGTGTTTAATTTATAAACTTTTAGGCTCGGAAACTATTTATTATTTTAATAGTGATAATTATATGTTTATAGGATAATTTAATAATTGTTTTGGAGTCATCAGAATACCGTTCCGTCGCATTCCGCCAGAAATCAAGGCCTGTCTAGGGCTATGTCTTGTTGATTTTTATGGAAGAACTTTGGAAAGTAACAAAATTATATGCATTTTGACCAGTATCTAGATATTAACATTTACGAACAGCGGGGGGATTGCTGTGCTTCGAGTAGAATATATCCTTATTTCCCCAAGCCCTTTAATTGAAGGGGTGAATGTGAACAAGAATGTGATAACCCCCATTTGGTAATATTTTAAGCCGAATGAGAAACAAAGTTCGTGTAAATCCAGAAATTTCTCAGTATCTGTACATGAAACGGCCTAGGTCGAAATGTGGCCAATTCCAGAATTTGTCGGTTATTGTTCACATTATGTGTGACATTAACAATGTATTACAACGTGTGGAAAAAGTCCGAAGTAGGAACAGCTGGGAAGCCTATTTCACACTGAAGTTCGACGAAGAGCATATTAGCTAACACGAGGTGACCAGAGTAGATGAAGTACATTTTGGTGACGGGAACTGAGTGAAATAAATATTATATGATAGCAAATTATCCGACTGCTGGTGCGAAGTTTCTGAGGCAAGCGAGAGACTAGGTGCGCAGTTTCGAGATCCACTTTGTCAGTGGTGAATTTCTATTTACACGATACTAGACCTCATCGCATTCCACATACCTCAACTGACGTTTTGTTACGCATTTCCCGAGTTGGCAATGAGTCTCCAGCATTCGGCCATCCCGATTTACATAAAACAACTTTGAATGTGCGAAACTCATAACATTCAACCCATTTTCACACCAAAATATTTCTTGTAAACCACATATACGGACAATAACATTGTTTTTGCCAGCTCGTTTTATCAGGTATCTACGTCAGCAGGATAAAGTCCGAAACTATTCCTTTCTATCGTCAGTCATCGAGCACCGTCATCGTCAGTTTCATCCAGATCCTCGGAATAAGTACGAATTAATCTACGCTAATGTACGGCTCTTCGTAACGTTATCCATATTTCGGATTTAGTTATCACATATTCATGTTGTGCTGCTTTGTATACAAAGATTCTAAATTAACAAAAAGGCTTGGATCATGTTTGTTCTTCTCGGAAAAGTCTAAGGTATTTAATTCGAATTTATGAAATGTGCTAATCAATCGAAACCCTGAAAGAGGGCTTCAGAAGTGTGTAATTTTCTAACAAACAAAAAGTGTTAATACATTAGTCACAAAAAGTGTTGTCTCAGCCAGAAGGAAATAGAAATACCAAGATAGCACATTCAACCTACCTCTGCGATAAAACGGGAAGAAATATGCCCCGCGACGTGCTATGCAAGGGACATCGGCCTGCCGTTTCCCGGGATATTCAAGGCATATTGCCCAAATGCCCGAAGCATCATGACTGGCAGAATTATATAATTAATTATAAAACGATATGATCAACAAGTACCATTTCAAATCTCAGATTTTTATCCTCAGAGGCTCTTTATTTTGGTGCAATGTTGGAGACTCTTGCTCTGCAAACATTTCTCACCTCTCTGGAAAGTAGGTTGTACGAGTCATCTGAGCTAAAATAACTCGGCATCGTTTTACACTAAATGTATTTACGTCATGGAAAATAATATCATTAATAATGTGGTCATTGAGCTTTGAATAAAACGAATATCTAATGATTTGATTACAGAATAACTCCTGATTTTCAAGTGTCTATCTAATAAGATACATACAGGAGACCGGGGCTAGTTGTGACAGGGGTAAGTAGTGACATCAAGTTTACTGACCGATCCAATTGAGCTCAGCTCGTGTTAGTTTTCAGTTAGCAGGGCGTCTTCACGAATAGTTCAAACTGTTAATGACAGAGAATGTAATATTGCTGTTTCTGTCGTAGAACATGGATTGCCTTCATAAGCGTTTTGTCCTTTAGAAATCAGAACTCTTCCTAAAGCAGGACATCGAGGAATAACCGTAAGATTAAAGACTTTGAAATCTGCCATTTTAACTAGCACTGCTTTTAAAGTAGGAATTCGATTACAGCAACAAGTAATGTTACAGAAAATGTCTACACTTAAAAAAAGGAAAAACAAAAAAGAAGCTTATTGTCAAAAGCTATGTTTCTAGCAAAACTCTAGATCCAATACACCACAAAAAGCTATAGAAAAATCCAAGAGCTCCGAAGATGAGGAAGGGTGTCTTCCCTTGTTTGTTTAGAAACATTTACAACATCAAAGGGTGGAGAGAACTGGGTGCAGTGTATCTCTTTTAACAAATAGGCTCATGTAAATTGTACTAAAAATGCACTATATTATGTTTGTATTCAAATGTTGTAAACAATTAAAGTTAAATAAAAGTTAGTGTATAAATGAGTTATAACTCTAGAAGTGTTTGTTATATTTGAATACAACAATATTCTACATATCTTTACATGTGTCATAACGTGCCGCAGTTCTGTCACAACTTGCCCCGTAACGGGTCAGAAAATAATTGTACAGAAATTATACAACGAACTGTCTTTTTTATTCCTTTTATTATACGTTTTAAATTATGATCCATACACCTAAAAAAATTAAATAAATTCCAATTGTCACAACTTGCCCCGGTCTCATCTATATTTGTCTGTATCTCTAAAAATGGAAAAACGAAACACAACAAAAGTGTTCGTTGAAAGAGGTAAAATGTAGCTCTACATGAATTAGAAGAATCAGATCTTTTGCTACGTGGTAATAATAAAATTTCATTTATGGTTTGCATCTATCAAAGTTGCTTAGGAGAAATTGCAATAAGATAATCTAAAATGTCTTATTTGAAACTTTTCCACCCATTTAACGGTATTTCTAAAAATATAACTCGATTTACAACAAGTTCAAAATGTTTATAGTAAGAAAAGAGTGGGACGTCTCAGAACATTTGGATACTGACATGTAAGACGGTCCAATTAGACGTGTCGAAAATAAATACAAAACATTGAATTAGGACTAAAAAGCACTTTACTTTCGTATATTAATGAGACCGAAAACATGTGAAGGTATATGAGTAAAAGATATTTTCTTTTATTGATTGATATTCTAAATAACTGTGCCCAAAATAGACTGTGAGAATATAAATAAATAAAAACAGAACAAATAAATAATAGCACTCGCAATCATGTAATGTTTCATAAATAAATTAATTTCCGTGATAATAAATTAATTTTCGATATGAGGAATGAGACAGTCGAATTTTCTCACAAACATGACGAACGATTACTGATAAATGGTAAAGTAAGAAAACAAGTGATTGGAAAAGGGATTACGAACATTATAAATATCTTGGGATATATTTAGGAATTTATAGTAATGTTCAAAGGCTATTAAAGACAATATAATATAAAAAGGAAAGACGTAAAGAAACCGTAGCATTGTTAGAGGAGAGTTGTCTTTTGTTTCAAACTACGCTGTATGGTAGAATAAAAAAATTGAGATGTGACGGAGATTCCGTGGTGAACCCATCGTTTGGTTGTGGTTGTACGGACGATTACTTATGAGACGATCTCGAGTTGCCGTAGTGTACACATCGCGTGTTGGTTTCGAAATTTCTAAATTTTATGAAGTTAATTTTGAAGATGTTATGATTTTTTTTGAAACGTTGGGATTTGGACAGCAGTGGCATCCAATCGCCTTGCAGCAAAAAGGCAAATTTAAAAACATTATATTTTGTTTTTCTATCATCACAATTTATAGCAAGGCCAATATTGTTAATTTTTAAGACCTTAGAGAAAAGACATGGTCATTCACTTGTTTTTAAATTATTCAAACTGAAAAGCTAGAGCTTGTCGGCTGGGATGCCCGCTGATGGGAGAGTCCTGGTTAGAGGAAGCCCACTAGCCGACGGTAGGTCGGCACCGGATCTGCCATCCAGCGGGGAAGATCACCGCCATCTCCCCAGAAAAAACATGCACTACACTAACGGTACTAATACAAAGCAGTTGATGTGCCCGGAAACACGTACCAGGTACATTGTCTATTTTAATTTAATAGTATTATATAGAATAAAAATTTTTTTTTAACAGAATTTGTGCTGCTGTAGGTCACATTTGTTACTATTATTAATCAATTAATAGTATTATGTACTAGAATACAATGAACGGTAATTTTATGTACTACAACATTACTAATGCTCTTATAGCATTGTACTCTCTTTTAATCTTCTCTTTTAACATTGATGCATATGTACTACATTCTTACTTACACAACATGAATGATTAAATGAATCAACATTTTAAAAAAGTTTTACTTAGTTATAATTTCATAATAATGTGCTTGGAAATAATTTTTTTCTCAGTACTACGACCCCATTAAACGTTGTTTGCTTTCTTTGCAGAGTCTCAAAATGACTTCAGAGGCCTAATTTTCTTTCTCGGGTAAGTAAAACAGGTTAAAAGCCTTTAGCTTAAAAGAGGACAATAGCAAAGGTTGCGGTAAAAGTGTTGACATAACTTTGTAGGACTCCGCCCTCAATCGCAACGCTATCCTCCTCTCTGCTCCTCTTACCTGATTGCGCGAGGAAAAAACAAAAACATTGATTTTCTACTGTGGCATTTGACTTACATCACAATTACATAAAGGTCGTTAAGAACAGAATCATGAGAGACACGCAATACTTTAATGCTGATGGGAAGAATACGAGATAGAATTAATTAAGCTACTTTCCGTAATATACTGCCCTGCGTGCTTAGAACGCATAAGACTCTTCACTTCTGGCAATTTCTCTTCAGGTATCGTCGCAACAGAATGACATTCACTGACGTCACTTGTGAACCAGATTATTCCAAAGAGCTTTCGTATTTGAATTTCCATCAGTGAAATATTCATGTATCATGTGTTTTATATCTAGTTTTCTATTTATACCTCTTATTATTAGGTCAATATTCTTGCTTTTACAATTCGTGAAAATTAAAGCACGATAGCAATGATTATATGAAACAATTTGGTATCTTTAAAAATTCCATATACATCTGTAATATCATCAACAAAAAGTTATTGGTTTGCTTTGTAGATAAAAATATTACATATTATTTCAAGAAATTTACTGCAATAAAAATATTTATTAATCTCTAAGATATTAATCGCAATCTAAAATAATAATGTTCGTGTCAATGTAAAGTACTGCGAAATCCATTTGTCGTGTGTTCAAGTATCAGTTTCTTTCAATACACATCCGTCATATATTGATAGTATTGGTTCGAGTAGCAACAATTTCCATTGTTTTAACAGTTTCTTTTTACAAAAAAAACTTATTCATGTACGATAATACCAATAGATATCCCATAAAACGTAAACCTAAAATAATGACTAATCCTTTGTAATCTGATTGCTTAAATGCGAATTAATTCAGTAGTTAAAAATATAAACGTGAACAAAGTTCATTCTTAACACACAAGTTTACCCTGCTTCTCTGTTGCCCTGAGTGGTTTGGAATAAATGTTACAAACTTCTAGGGCATAGACCGAAGTCAAAGATGATAACTTTTGTCCTCATTAAGTGATGGAAAATCTCACATTTCGAATCCACAGACCCATTTGGGTCAGGGTGCTCTTTCGTGGTAGATAGCTCAGCCTTGTCCGGGTAGTCCAGTCAATTAGGCCCAATTCCGTGGTACAGATGATGCACCATAATTTCTTTTTAAATCTATTTTGCTATGTCGAATTCATCTTTTTTGTTGATACTGGTAGTTGTAATAACATCAGAACGGTCCTATAGTGTCCTCACAAATATGTATAATTTCTCTTTTTAAATCTATTTTGGTAAACATATTTCGTAACCAGTTGGTGTACTTTGTTCAAATACGTTTGTATTAATTATAAATGTTGAATTTGCATCTCGTTTCCTTTACTCATCGTCAGAATTTCCTCATCGCATCTCAAGATTCTCATCGATTTCCGGTCATTTGATACAAATATTTTACTTACCTTTTGTCACGTTTGCTTCCTTTACTCGTGTCCCTTACACCACATCCTATGTTCGGCCATTTGAAAACAAATATCTTACATATATTCTTATTCATTCTTCGTTTCTAAGCAACTTATCAACTTTCTTCGTGGGTTTTGATAGTTTTGATAACATCAGTACGGTCCTATACTGTCCTCACTAATTCGTTATTATGCTTTTAAGTATTCACCGATACAAACTGTGACTTGTCACAGAAATGACTTGAAGGCCTTCCTGTTAGCCAAAATTATAGGAAAACGTTTAGATTTGAAAGAAATTACATAGGAAACTAAAAAATGTTAAACAATTATCTCGTTTGTGTCGTCTAGAAGAGGACTCACCGGCAGCACGCTGAACCAGCAGGTGAGGTCCTCGGACACGCCCAGCACGGCGCCGGCGTTGTCGAACTCGCCGCAGTAGTTGGGCGCCGAGAAGAGCGTGAGCAAGGAGCGCTCGGCGAAGAACTGGTAGCCGTCCTCCACCACCTGGTGCGCGCGCACGATCAACGAGCAGCCGTGGCGCTGGAGGAAGCGCTGCACCACGTCGCGCCCGAACACGAAACTCACGCCGCGGTCGTTCTGCGCCCAGCCGCTCACGCCCTGCGCCAAACGCCAAGTACACACATGGTCAGCACACTATTGATTCGGTGCAATGATACCCTGATAAGTCAGATCTATCAAATTTCTCAAAACTCAAATGTCACGAAACTTGAATGTCTCAAAGCTCGAATTTCTCGAATCTTAAATCTCAAATTTCTCAACTTTAAAACTAAAAAAAAATATATCGATAAATCGAATCTTTGAGTAACTCAAATTCCTTCAAAATTTGAATTCCTCGGTAACTCCAAAGACAATTATTCAAAATTTCAGATTACTTGAAATTGTTAATTCATGCATTATGTTAGAAAACGAGTCAAAATGTTCTAAGACTATCGAATTGCTTTCCTTCAGATTTTATATATTAAATTTCCACTCTACGAGCCTTAATTACGATTTTCAGAGATATAAAAATTGGAATTAATTATCGTATGGTAATGATGTGTGTAAGGAGAATCTACGAGGAAATGATTCGCAGGGGAATCTTGAATAAACTGTTGTGAATCACTGTGGTCCACCACAAATTCAATATGAAGTGATCTGAATTTCAAATCTGGTAAAGGAATCCTTTTGTCTGAAGGGATGAACAAAATTAAGGCTTTACAGTTTTTGTAAATCACAACTAAGATAGTTTCAAAATATAGTTAATCGTAACTAATGTAGTTACAAAAAAGTAGTTTCAAAACCAACTAGCATATTCAGTTATTGTAACAACAAAAAAGAGTTGTCATTGCTAATTTATTAAGTACAATTACTACTTAAATCTCGTATTAAATTTCTTACCAGAAGTTTGACTACCTCGAGAGGGTGATTCTCACTCCCTCTCTTTTTCTATTTCCATACAATTTGTGTCTTCAACGCAATTTTTGTAGGTCCTCAATATGAAAACTAATACCTAACCACACAATCCTAATACAGCCTTCAGAATGTAGAAAACGTCCGTTCTTCACTAAGTTCTTACCTCCGCCGGGTCGGACCACAGCAGGTCACACACCAGCCCTGAGTCTGGAACGTCGATGGGGCGAGGGATGTTGCGGATCTGCGCAGAGAGAAACTTAGTTGTTACTTTTCTTTCTCGACTTCAGTCACTCGATAAACTCCTCCTTCTCATCCAGTCACCCATTTCAACTTTTGTTTGAAGGCAGAACTTTTTTTCTTCTCTTATTTTTTCGTTCTCGCCGCAAGATTTGAAATCATTTAATTTGTAAAATATTGTACACAAATATTTACTTTTTGGTAAGGAAGATAAAATTCTCCTCTTCTTGAAGAGAATTTCTTACTTTCCTACAGAAATGAGCGAAATACAGTGTTGAAAATGAGATATGAGTTTAAAATTAACTGGATGAGAAAAGGAGTAAAAACAAGCAATAATTAACTCAGAATTACCCTAAATGAAGCAAAGAAAATTAGAGAACATTAATTGAGATAAATAAAAAGAACCTTCTCGTTCCTACATCAATCTCAATATAGTGCTCAAGAAGTACACAAAGAACTAAGCTAATAGTAGTAAGAGAGGAGTATATTTTACTATGAATTATGTTCACTCATTGCCTGAAAAATTATATTTTTCAAATGTATAATTTGGTAATGAGAAGAAACCGGGATATATCCTTTGATTTTTTGGTTCCACAGATAAAATACTTCGTTTAAAATATTTATCAACGTTTGACAATTCGCAAAAAGTGTTTATGTTGTATTTTATTCTTTTTGAAAGTGTTGTTTGAAACGAATTGCATTATTTTAAAACAAATGTCTTTAGTTTACATAAAAAAATAAATAATACGTGTGAAAAGTAAAGTACGGCATGCGATCAAATGAACTACCTATGAGCCTTCATAGGTAAAAAAACTTTTTCAACGTAGATGGCTGTGAGTACCAGAAATATTGATCTGAGTCCAGGAGTATTATATTGACATTTTTTAGTAGGTACCTAGACAAGTGTACACATTAAGTGTACACATACTTACACTGGACGATCAAGGAGAAAGGTTACGAACTTCTAGTGCTTGCAGGGACGGTCAAAGATGATATTTTCTGCCAATGAACTTGTGTTGGGAAATTTCTAATAATGAAGTTACACATATGACATTTGCCCTAAATGTTAAGGAAAGTAATCATGCACGTGTGTATGGCAAGTTATGTTCTGACGCAATCAAAGACAGTTACCGACCAATTAAGGTAGAATGAACGTGTATAATTTCGTTATATTCCCCCCCTCCGCAGGTTCATTGATAAACATTTATCACGTTCGGCACCTTCATGCCTTTAACATTTATAATATTGTATATGTCTTGTAACGACTGGTAAGACAAATTTTAAATGGAGGCAAATTTCCAATTTACAAAGGGTGCTGAATTGAGACTGGTGACAAGGAGGATATGCAAGGAAGCATTATATAACAATTGAACTGGAGCTTTAGATTGTATGTTCAATTAAAGTACAATGTCGTGACTTAAATAAAAGTTATCATTTCTTAATAATGTATTTGTGAATTTAAAAATATGCTTCTATCTTAAAATACATAATAATAGCATAATACATGACTACCTACACGTTGAACACCTATACATTTTATTTCCGTACCAATAGGCTACTTATGAAAATAATAAAATAAAAAGGACTTCAGATAATTTTAAATTTACGTAACCTGATATATTCAACTCGTTACTAGTTTGGCGC
This sequence comes from Teleogryllus oceanicus, assembly GCA_964035755.1. Classification (NCBI taxonomy): domain Eukaryota; kingdom Metazoa; phylum Arthropoda; class Insecta; order Orthoptera; family Gryllidae; genus Teleogryllus; species Teleogryllus oceanicus. The sequence goes on along the minus strand of CAXIVR010000005.1, from coordinate 65,210,344 downwards.
ACAAAAAAGGTACATTTAGTATGAACTGAAATAATGTTTGCATTCCTATGTTTGAACGTTTGCATATACTTCGTTTATATACCATTTTACACTTCCATCCTCCACCATTCTCTCCTCACTATTTTTTTCTCTTTCTGCCCCCTCTTCTCCTCCCTTGACCCTCCTCCCATGCGTTCCTGCACTTTCTCTGTCTTTTCCTTCCCCACGACGTTTTTTTCCTTCACCTCCTCGAAACCCCCCCCCACACACACACACACACACAATTCCATTCATTGATTTTCATATTTCGTTACGAGCGCATGTCATCAGATCCATGTCACCAGAGGAGAAAAGGTATTACTCGGGCAATGAAACAGGCTAACTTTATTTAATTTATCTCAGAGGCTACTTTTCGGCTTGAAAATCTTTTACAAGCAATAAATCTACAACATGAGACAGACAGCTTTAGATCCTTTCCCAAGGCAGGCGTATGAAGGATTTTATCGCCCTTAAAAACCTACGGGTCGATCGGGTTTGAACTTGCGAACTTGGGTATAACAATCCGATACTCGAACCGTTTAACTTCCCAAGCCGCACCTCTCTCGCTATCTCCAGTCCCACCCGTCGTTATTTTCATTCGCCCATCTCCCTGTGATAGGTTCTCGCTCCCTCACTCCCCCTTGTGAAGATCTTCATTCCTTCGCTTCCTCTGTTCCTTCCCCATCACTTTATCTCCCCTCACCTCCCTCGAAGCCTCTTTCTCGCACTCTCCATTCCTACCCGTCGTTATTCCCGTTCGACCGTCTCCCTCTCCCTCCCTCGCAGCGGCGCCGCGCCGCGCCGGGTGCAGGCAGGGGTCCCGCAGTGTCGTTATCGAGCGCAGTGGGGCGTCGGGATAGGCAACCCTCCTCACTGGCGTGTATTGCGGAACACACGCGATCTCCCCTGCTACGTCTGCAAATACTAAAACTGGAAGTCTGCTTCATTTGCGCATGGCTAAAATTGACCCGAGGAAGAATGTTTTGGGTCCGTAATGATATTCGTATTACAACATCCAATGAATATTTAAAAAATTCTTTAATATGCCTAATACACGAAAGTACTGATCAATTTAAAATGGACGAAAGTCACATAAAAGCAGAAGAAAGTAAAGAAGAAAGTAGGTGCAGAAATTTCAGAATGAAGTGTATTAATATCGCACGATGTTAAGTAACTCAATTTGTTTGTAATCCTCTTTAAGTATTTTATTAATAAATTTTGGGAGACTCCAAGCAAGATGTATATTTGTATAGGTGATTTTCGAAACAGTACATTAACCAACATTGGAGATGAATCAACAATTCAAAATACGGCAACCATATCGGAAGAAAGTTTCGGTTGGTTTAATGGGCCACAGCTCTAATAATTAAGTAGGGCAAAATAGAGCTTATTTTCTAGGTTTTTATTCGTTACAACTCAAAATTATTATCAACATTTATTTTAAAAAATGCACGCGATAAGTACAATAAATCACGTTCGTCTACAAAATTTATATTTGAAAGAAAAAACACTTCAAGATGTAGTTTTCAAGCCATAAATACAATTCAGTAATGTATCATTTTCTATTGATAAATCATCAGAATGGGTTTTACAGATTGAATTTGTTAACTGATTTTCATAATTTACTTTGCAAATAGCGTGAAATAAAAAACAAAATACTTATTATCTAATAATTTCGATACAAAGAGTAAAAAATGCATTCTTTCCTACATATTCAGCAGAGAGATATGGCTAAAAGACTTTAGCATGAATGCAATTCTACCTTTTTAAATTTGAACTCTTTATCGTGACGCCAGCATTTACGAGAAAGGAAATAACGACTGACTGGAGTAATAAATCTTGTTTAGCCTCAATATCGCAGCTTAAAGTAGTTGTCACCCGAGTAGAACACTCACCTCGTTCAAATCCGACAACTGAGGCGATAGACCCCCATGCGTGCAGAAAATTGTGCCCTCCACGAGAGCCGCTGAAACAAGGAAGGCCATAGGTCAAACGGAAAACGACCTTTTCGAGATATCCCAAACCTTTCTTAGCAGTGAACTGGTTCTTAAGTTCAAGATAAGAAACACAGGGACAAAGAGGTACACATTAACAGCGTACATATGTAAGAGTCTAATTTAAGTAGCGTATAAAAACGTAATATTTGTGTAATAAAAACGTAATAATGAGCTTTCCTACATGAAATCTTCAGGTCTTAAATATTGTTATTTTTGCGCTCATACGTATTCACTTACCTACAGGCAAACAGTTGAAAAGATCTGTAAATGTTTTCCATAATTTGATGCTATACCGTCGTTTACATTCTTCATAGAATCCGTACACTCTATAACAAAGTAACACAGATTAACACATTTCCAAATAAAATATTTAATGTTAATAAATAAGAAAATAATAAATAAAACTAATAAGAAGCGTATACAAACGTAATATTTTGAATATAGGAAGTTTATCACACAAAATATCCAGGTTTTTTATACTTTAATTTTTGTGCTCATAAGTATTTATTTCAGATAATTAAATAATATATTGTAGAATAATTAAGTCTCATTTAATTTGAAATTTATGTATGTTTGAAAACAACAGTGTCCCAATGCTTATCATCATTGCGGGAAAAAATGAATTTTAAAACCTTAGAAGCAGGCACAAATGGGAAACGAATATATTGCACATTAACGCAATGTAATAATCAGATTGATAACGTAAACAAATATCGGTTTCATCTAACATTGCTAAATGCTCGCCACGTAAGAACAATTAAACAGTGTTAACTTCAAAAGAGCACGAATGCATGACAAAAGATATTTCGAATGTGAATGTTCCGTGTCTCTGACACAAAAACCAGAACATTACCTGTTGATGCTGGCACATTCGTGATTCCCTCTCAGGAGAAAGAAGTTGTTTGGGTACTTGAGCTTGTAGGCGAGCAGCAGACATATCACCTCGAGTGAATTCCTGCCCCTGTGGACACACGCGATTTTGTCATACTTCCATAAAACATCTCACATAACACAGCTGAAAAGACAATGTCATAAAACCAGCCTGGATAGGAGAATTCATGCCAATATATTTTCCATGTTCTGGACTCTAATACATTCTTTACCAAAGATAAGTAAGAAAAATCGTAGATAAATGAGAAACATGGTAGATTAGAAGCACGCCATTAATATTTTTTTCGGTTTGAGGTAATAATTTATATCATTAATTAATATTTGTGAATAATGGATGCAATCTTGAATAATGATTAACCTTTTTATTTTACCTTAATAGTACAGTAATTACATTAATTTTACAGTAATTTGTTATAAGACCAAAAGTGACTCACTACTTTTGAAAAACGACTCAATCTTGCTCTGGCTCTGCTTTCTCGCGTGAATGGTTGATTATCCAAATTTGTACACATGATATATGAGCTAATGAGCCTGTTCCTAAATGTGTATAAACATGTCTTATTTTGTATTGATTGTTATCGTCACGTCTTTTCACTTTCGTTATATGACACATATATCACAACATTATTTGTTTATAAATACGCACTCGAAAACAAGCAAAGTCGCATCGCACAGCTTGTTGTTTACAGCGGCGCACTCGCTAAAAATTGCCGTATTACTGGGTAAATGGTAGATTGGCATTACGCACCATCTAATTATACAGAACCCTCTGTGCTTAGATATAATTATTCATTCGCCTGTCCAATTTGAGCTTCTCTCAACATATTCGATCATTTACTTCCTTAAATAAATAAAGTATGCTTACGTAAACGGTAGACAATAAGGAATCGACGTGATTTCGCAACTCAGCTAAACGAAGGACCCCGTCTGATCGACAGGCGGCCGTGCGTAGTTGCGCGATCCGTTAACACACCGCAGGATGCCGCAATCCCGCTCCGCACGAATCGCTGCGGTCTGGACCGTTTGCAATGAAATACAGCCCCACCGATAACTTTACTTCGAGAGAGAGAGAGAGAGAGAGAGAGAGAGAGAGAGAGAGAGAGAGAGAGAGCGAGAGGTATAGAGAAAGAGATAACGAAGTGAGATATAGCCAGAGAGAGAGAGAGAGCCAAGAGAGCGAGAGAGAGAGAGAGTCAGAGACAGAGAGATAAGGAGAGACCTTCGTCACCAACAATGAGTATTGAATACATGTATTCCTTTATGTACTACATACATTGAATGCACATTTCCTTATATACTATAGAATAAAGTCTATTCAAATAATATTTCAGAGTTTTGAAATGTTAATATTGCGTGCCTCTCCAATTATTATTTACCCGACCATTTATAACCAAAACTCAGCCAAACGTACAAAAAATTACATTGTAGTAATGTAATAGTGATATATTTAAAAGTGATATATTTAAAAAAAAACGAAAAAAGGATACTAATGTTAAATTTTAACCCTTTTTCCAAGTTTATGCATTATACAACTTTACAAAACGTCAGAATTAAAATTTTAACAAGTAATATCTTTAGTGTCTGTCAACAAAGAGCGTAATGCATTGTAAAATGGTTACTAGATTACTAAAACTAATCTTGCATAAACAATTTCTCATCTACAAAATATTTACTTCTGAAGAAGTTTTTTGCGACAGGAATAATTCATAATACTGTCACAAGAAATACGAGCAAAATTGCTATTGAAAACATCTCAGATCATTATCCGATATGCGTCGAAACTATTGTGTAAAATAATCTTTAGGACCCTGCGATGCAGACCTATGCAGCTATAGTAGTACGTACCTCACATATCACTATACACGCTAAACCGCGTAGCAGTACACGACAACGATGATGTTCTAACTTTACTGCAGAAACAAGAGATGAAAACAAAAGTTCAAAGATACTTCAGTCCAACATTTTGAGATATTTTGTATTAATAAGGATACACTTTCTCTTACCCTTTTATATGGTATGTTTTTTGCATAAGCAACACCATAAAATTTCCACTTAACTTATGCCACAGTATATTGTGACATACCAAAAGTGACGTACATATTATTTAGGAAAATAAAGGTCAAAATGTTGTATATATTGCAAAAGATGTGAGTTTTCTATGCTGCAGATACGCAGATGACACCGTTGCAACGCGAGTTCGTCCTGAGACGTGGGTTTCTATGGTGCAGATACACAGAGGGTACACCATAGCAACGCGAAAAAATCAAGAGAGAAAAAACACAGCGAGCTTTGAAGGATGGACCAGATTGGGAATTAGGGCATTCCGACTCGTGTCGTGGTGGTGAGCGGATCGCTTGTGCGGTTTTCCTTAAGGTTAATTAATAAATCAGGACTTGTGATATTTCGTGACAGTGAACATTGAACTTGAACTTGGAATATTTATGCATTAGGTGTGCAACGGGAACTTGTAAAATTTTCGTGTTGTACTATTGCAAACTCGGACTCATAATATTTTCATGAGTGAACTGGAAAGTGAACTTGGAATATTTTCACGGTGAAGTTAAAAGACTTAACTTAGAAATTGTTTCAGTGAATGGTGAATTGCCATGTTATTCCGACCTGGGAACGTAATCAGTTTGAAATAGGTGCCAACCTGAGCAGCAAGATAAAGAGTGTAAGCAGTGTTTGTGAAGTGGTTGGAGGAAGTTTCGACTTGGTCGCTGATCATCGTGGACTTTGATAAGAAGGAAGATTGAATTATTCTACGCGGCGACACCGAGCGACGTGCGCACGAAGAGGCAAGAAAGGATAAAGGGTTCTCTAACGTTGTTATTGCAATAACGAGAAAAATGGTCATGACCTAACAATAACTTGTAATAATCAATGATACTCTGATAACTTTTGGCATGCATAATAAATTATAATTCATAGTTTGAAAGAGAGCTGATTCTCATTTTCCATTACGTGCAATCCTAGAGTAGACATTTTCGAATTATTTTCAGATTCCTCGCCACACCGTATGGATGGCAGATTGAGTAATTGGTTGCGGAGTAAGTAGCAACAATTATTTTATAAGAACCCGTCGACCGAGCTAGCGGGATTTACATTTATTTGTAATATATCCGAAGGCAGTAATAGATAATCATGAATTCAAGTGTAACCTTTTCCTGGCACCCAAGTTGTTTATAAATTCGGAAATTGGTTACGGTTGACTTTTATTTAGTAACTAATAAATACGTTTCAATATGGATATAATTTTCTAGACATAACGCAGCAAACGTTTATTTTACCTACGTATTAATGTAAATTTGAACACATTTGAATCACACCTAATCTGTTGGATATATTTAAATGATTATAATCTTCGTGAAATGGTTACGAGATTTACCAACACAATTTAACACAAAAGAATGGACGTAATATGATAATGATTTCACCACACAACAGCAATTATTACGTATCCATTTGCCGTGCATTCCCGTAAACAGAAACAAAAATTCCCGTTTCAAAAATATTCACGTTTTTTATGTGATTTGCATCGAAATTATGTTTAATAACTCCGCACCCCGCCGCAGCGCCCGCGCACCGCGCGCAACGCTACTGCCGCGGCGTTTTGAGATGAAATACGACGCTCGTGACAAATTTACTCCGCCGGCGAGCAATCGAGACGCGACGCGCCGGAGCAAAAGAGCAAAACGGCGGCGGGCAGCGCGTATCATTAATCGCGAGCCTCGGGGGAGATCGCCGCAGCGCTATTGATGCCGGGGAGCCTGCCTCCGCGCCCGCCCGTGTTTTGTTCTCGCCGGACACTGTCGCGCGCACGGCCATGCAAGCGATGTCGGCGGTGGTGCGGGTCGATGTCCTCCATAGTGAACGCGTGCTGTACTAGCTTCGGATACCCCAGAGGCTTGGGTACACGTCTGCGGACAATGGTAAAGAATTTTTTGGTTAGATGATACATGTTCTTGATAATGGAGAATTTCTTTCGGAGTGTAGATGAAGATATACGATGGTTTTGCGGTCGTTAACCCTAGGTTATCTCAAAAGCTTCCAATTGACAACTAGAATTGTAATACTACTCTTTAATTTTTGTATTTGCGATAAAAGTATTAAATTCATGATCGTATAAAACATATATCTTGAGTTTGGCATCTATGTAACTTCAAAAAAATATTTTACCTTGCACAGTGAATTTATGATGAACGACTAGTTAGAACAAATAGTAAAACGTATAAATGAAACGTCTACTTTTTATCTTTAAGTAATACTTCTTTTTGCTGTGTACTTCTGTTTATTTGAAAGAGTTCTAAAATAAATCCTATCGTATTCCTATCAAACGAAAACTACAAATGAAATCTACAGAGTTGAGTGAGACTGTCAAATAAGTACATAATGAAATAGGACCACAAAGAACGTACGATTGGCAGTATTCAGTGGAAAGGGTCTCAGAAAAATGCGGAAAATAAATAATTGCAAATGAATATATGAGAGAATTGAATCTGAAATTTACATTCCAGGAAATAAGTAACTACATTTTGTTTATATTAATCGCAGTATTATTAATATTATTATTAAGTATAAAAAACAGATTAATGGTACTACATATAATGTAATGAACGTCGACACTTCAAAAACGTCTTCAAATAGTATGACACTTCATATATGTGTTTTAATAAAATTAATAAATTTGGCAACCCTCTTTTGTGGCCCGCTTATCATAAATTCACGTTCAAACTATACATAATTAAAAAGGTATATATTGGTACTTTTATTATATTTTTCTTGCCGAAGATCTTTGCCAAGAATTTGAATACACGTGAATTAAAACCTTAAACAAAAACAATAAGAGCCATAAAGATTTAATTTTTATACCCGCAATATATTTCCACATCATCATTAAGAATCGTATGGTACCTCATATTGATTTATGCTCTCTATAAAATAATATGCTCTCAATATGATCAATAATAATAATAATAATAATAATAATAATAATAATCATAATAATAATAATAGTGATCAGTGTTACCGCTAAGGAGTTATTCTCAATGCATTTCTTTCTTGTGTGTTAAATATCCAATGCATTTTTTCTTTGCTTACGGTTAAGTCAAATAAAATCGTTCACTGTATAAGTAATACTTGAATTCTGTTCATTTGTTACACAATCTTAAGGAATATAAGAATGAAAATTCATAGTAATTGGATACTAAACGAAATATTAGGAAAGAAAGAAAGAAAGAAAAGAAAGAAAGAAAGAAAGAACGAAAGAAAGAAGGAAAGAACGAAAGAACGAAAGAAAGAACGAAAGAAAGAAAGAACGAAAGAAAAAATGAAAGAATGAAAGAATGGAAGATGAATGAAAGATGAAAGAATCAAAGAAAGAAAGAAAGAAAGAAAGAAGGATAGTTTGCTTAATCATGACACTTCACGTATCATTCCTGCAATCATTCGACACGAAGTAATTTCACCAGATGAATCAAAATCTGTCACTTTGTATTATACGTACAAAACAATGTTGATTCATTAGTTTGCTTTGTGTACCTGTTAAATACAACGAGAGAGTTGAAATTTAGACAAGGGATAATGGTTGCCATAGTATTTGCCTATAGATCGATAACGTTTTGGTGGGTTATCGAATCGATTTACAGTATGACACATTCAAAGGAAGGACGTACTTGTCATTAGAGCATGTAATCCGCTTTATGCCCATAAGCAGCGCATCCTGTCTGATTGGATTTGCAACTGTCCTCACAAACGCCAACCCAAAGCTCACCATTGTACATTCGCCTTGATGACACAGTTCTGCAAAACCTGCTTTGAAACCCGAGTTGATTTGATTCCGTTTCCTGGTTCTTTTATAGATGAGATTTTACCTCAAAAGTATTTTTTTATCAAGCTTATATTATACTGAAAGAATTGTCACAGATTGACTATTTAAATATGACTGTAGAAAATTATGTATTATTTTCGTTGCTCTCTCAAATTAATATGCACCCTACTAAAAAACTAACTATTTAGTTCGCAAAGAGTTACTACAATGTGAATAACGAAACGAACATTGAATTCAGCAAAACCTAATCATTTTCTAATAATAAATGTATTCTAGGTAGTCAGTGTTTCTTTTATTATTATTATTACGAAAATATTAAACTGTCACGCATTGCGAGCAATACTTCCTCCATTCTGCCCTCCTTCTCATCTTAGGATCGGACGATGACAAACTAGGACGACACATAATGTTCACTGACTTTCACTGACCGGCTGGTCCCCTTCCCGTAAAGCCGACCCCCTCCCATCACCTCACTTCTTGCCTTTTCGCCGCTCTCGTGGGTAGACGTCCGGCTCTTTTTTTTAATTTATTTATTTAACAGAGTGAGCTGATTATACAACGCTCAGCCATATGGCTTTTCAGTTGTTAGGAGCGAGCATTTTCAGACGAAAATATGCGAAGAGGGTGGCTACGGCCACCTCCCATTAAACATATATTGAAGTAGTGCGAATGATAAAGTGGAGGAATACATATTGTTAACTTTTAATGGGAGGACTATGTATTTCATTATCTTATATCAGCCAGTTTCCGGAGGAAGATGTGGAAGAGGAGTCGGTTGCGGAGACGAGTTTCTATGGGATACTCTTTATCTATGTTGTAGTGGGAAGCACCGGTAACTGAGGGTAAATTTTGGAAGAATGTTGAGTAAAGTGTAATGATGTATGTTAGGACGTCCGGCTCTTGAGTGCAGAATGCCCACGGAGCAGTCGTTGTGCACACCTGACCTAAATTCTAATCTCCGTAAATCCATCCTCTGTGATCTAGCAGAGCAGATCAAATGCAGGGTTTCAGGCCAGACTCCTCCCGGCGGCCTCCTTCAGAGCTCCGCTTGCCTCTCGTCTTTCGCGGCTTTGCGGGGAGGGGAGTATCCTGCCATTGGACAGTGGGGACGACGCGGCGCGTAGATTGAATGCCTCAGCGCCTAATGCAATGATCCATGCTGTGAAATATTTTTCCACTTCTTTAAATGGATAATGTCCCGCAATTCTAGCTACAAAGACCACCGTTAATTCACCGTTCATGATCTTCTGTGCACTGCTATGTCAATACATAGCAGTGCACAGATCATTTTTTTTTAGTTTATGCTCATCGTGATTTTTAATATTTTAAAGCAGTGACCCTGCTATAGCCTGCCTGAACTATAGATCATCATTCTGCACCCATTCCGTTTAAGTGATATTTGGTTCTTGTAAGTTACAGTTATATTGATACTATTGAAATTAACTTCTGCTTTCTTTCCAATTTCATCATTTTTTCTTTGTCCAACAATCCACGGTTTCGACGTCAATAGTTAACATCCATTCTTATCAGTACTATATCTCATTACCTTTGGATATTTCTCAAACTTCAGACCCATATGTGGCAATACTCTTAACAATATTATTAAACAACCTTCTCTTAACACATTTCCTCAGAGTTTGGTTCCATATCAATGGATACAGTAGCCTGATACAGTTTGTAGTAAGTTAATTCTGTGGGAGATGCTTCATAAGCAATCCCCTTCTCTGCAAAGTCTGCAATACTGTGCCAAATTCTAGTCGTGGCCTTACATCCTCGCATTCGCTATCATTGGAAACTTTGAAGATCGGGTTTGTCAAAATCAGTGGTCCTAGAACCACCCTTCAGAACAGCCAGTGGCATACAGGATACCTCCGAGGGCTGCGCGTAACACTTCATTTCTAGGAGAGAAAGGCAAAAAGGGATGGAAAAGGGAAGAGAAGTCCCTGGCTATTACCCAGGCATGTTGTGGGTCACTAAGCCTCTGGCTCGTACATCAGATTTTCCTTAACACAAAAAATCGCTGAGTACAAGCAATCATGACAATAGCTAACGATGACAAGAAAGATAACCGAATCAACCTTCTCGCTGTATGTTGGTAAGGGTATGTAAAAAGGTGGGAAAATAATTGCGAGTAACTCTATGAGTTGTCGGGAATTCACACAACACGAGGAAAGTCTAGAAAAAAGTAAAAAAAGAGTGGACAAGGTGACAGTTAGAAGGGAATAAAATGTAGAAGGCTGCAGAGACAGACAAAAATTAAAACTGGGATGTGAGAATTCCTCACGGTGTAAAATGCTCGAAGTACTCCTACTATAAGAATATTATGAAAATTAGAAATTTTCAAAGGATGAAGTTTCAATAAAATAAAGATGTTAATTTAACCTCGCTTCTGTAAATAAATATAAAAAAACTGAGTAAGGGCAAGCAGTTACAATTCATTAGCCAGAGATCATCCAAGAATATTTCTCACAAGATTGTTAATGGATTGCACTATTGATGCATGGAAATAAGAGAAAAACAATTGTGAATGTTTGGAGATATAATAATAAATTGGAAAAAATGTTATTTCTTGTTCGATCGTTGAGAAGAGTTAGCAAACCAGGAAGCATTTTTGGTGATTTCAAGGAACTTCCTTTGAAAAACTGTTTTGGGAGCCTTATGTCAAGCTGATTTTAATAAAACCACTGTCGTTTCACTGAGATGTGATGTATGATTGGGAATTCAAAATCAAGTAGAAATCATACAATGAAACCATAAAGCAACATGTTTATTGCAGTCATATAACAGAAGGACTTTCTTAGTCACCATATTCAGCTTCACAATTAAACACAAGATCCGGAATTTCTTTCGCACTTAACATAATTTACCCGCCATTGTTTAACAAAATTTAAAGCGCGTACATCCGATCTGTGTTACTGTCTAAATTGAGAAACAATCCCCGAATCCAAAGTTAAAGTTAAGTTTCGTTCAATCATGTTAAAGTTCACAAAACGCAGATGTCTTCCTGGCATAGCGTGTTCGTCAATATTCAAACTAGTTTCTACTACCGGGTTTTGTCCTCCACGAACTGTATCGCGTGCTTTACAACGGGCACGAACGCTCCTCTACGGGAAGGCCACGGCCATGTTTGAGGTTCAAGGTAGCTGGTGCTACAGAAATTTGGTCAAACGCTCTCGGAACAAAAGTCACTGCACGTCTCATCTGACCTTTCAGTAAAAAATCTTTTCAAATTTACTTAATCAGCCAGTATTAAACACTCTAACGTGGCATGTGACGTGAAAATTTACAAAAAACACCTTTATTGCAATAAAAGCTGTCTTACAAAACATGTTACATTTTATTTTAAAATTTCAATAAAAAAAATCATAGTAGTTTTATTCTCATTTATTGATTTTCTTTAAAACCTTTCTCACGAATGGGTCCCTGAAATACAATGAGAAACACTTCTACAACCTGTTGTTTTATTCCACGAAACAAATATAGAGAGAGCTGAGAATCTTGGCAGTGCGTCGTTGGTCCATAATAGTCTTTCCAAGAAGTCATTGTTGGCAGTTATTGCTCCAAAAGCTATATTTATTCTCATTTCCTCTAGCAAATAGCAAAATTACTAAAGCTAGTATATGATCCATTAAAATGAAATACATCAGTCATTTTCGAAACCGTCATACGAAAACCGAACCGAAAACTACATACGAGAACTCAACCACTAACTCAGGCAGGCACACACACGCACAAGCACATTCAACGTATACCCCACACACACACAAGCCCGCAAGAGAGCGCATCTAACAGAGTAACTGGCCTCTTTCAGTTTTTCACTGTCCATGAAAGACCAAATATTTTTCAAGAGCACTTCCGGAGATTAAAAGATCCAGAAAGAGTGCAGAGAAAGTGACTATTACGATATCAAATGTTCGCGTATATAACCGGGGGTAATAAATGACAAATAAAGTGAAGATAGATGTCCTATGTCTAAAAGTTCGTCTCGCCGCAGTAATTTTGATTAATTTACGGTGTCTGAGTTGATTTTTTCAGCATGATGCACTTTGAAGATAGACTAAATAAATCCTGTAATGAAAGGATATTATAAAAGTTATGAAGTGGCTTCCGAATGGAGAAGGGGCAAATCCCTCTAACGCGTTGCAATTGATTGAATATTTCGGAATTCAGACTGCTATGGTCTTTAGTCCTGAAAGTGTAGGGCATGTTTTTGGGGGTATATGGTGGTGATCTTTTCCCGCCGGATGTGGAGATGTCGTGCCAACCTACACGTCAGCTTGCTGTGTTTTCCTCAACCAGGTATCTCCCACGAGCGGAGTACCCTCCAGTCGGACAAACTCAAAGCTCCTGAATGATCTCCAGACACGTGTGTTAACGTAGTGCATGTAAATGTGTGGTGTGAAGAAGGAGAAAGAATAGAAGAGCAAAGAAAGAACGCGCGAGTGGTCCGTGGCCGTTTGTTAGGTACTGCCCGGCATTCGCCTGGTATTCATTGGAGAAACAACGGAAACTACCGATCAGAACAGCTGGCCGTTAGAATTTTTCTAGACAGCGACTGAATTCGATCTAGTTACTGTTGAAAACCTGCCCCATTGGGACTCATACCCTAGGACCTTCCGGTCAGAAGCACAGCCCCGAGCAGCCATCTAGAAACGTTGAGAAAAAGGTTTCTTTCATTAATTTTTTAAGGAAATTTCCTTTCCTATACGCACTGAGAGATCCGTACACTCTTAATAGAAGAGTTAAGTTCAACATAAATGAACAGAAAGGTCAACTTTAATACTGATGCGCATGCAGAAAATTCATATACTAATGTTTAGGGGAATGATTTTTATGCCCTAAAATTTTGAAATATTCTTTTAAAAATATGTAATTATTACCTAAAAATCTTAAATATGCAGCTTAATATGCAATTACAAATAACAATATTTCATTTCCTTTATAAACCTTTCCTGATAAAATTCAGAAGAAGCATTCTTGGAGTGAGAAGATATATTTTTGTGCAAACATAATATAATGTACCCTACTTCATGAGAGAAATAATTAAAGTAAATAATCACCTGAGTGAAGTAGGGCGTAAAATTGTATGTCTTATATTTCTTCTGACAGCTTTAAAAAATGTTATCAAGAAGTATTCTGCATTGGCACAAGTATTTTATCATCTACAGAAAGAAAAATTGTGACTAGCTCTTTCTGAATCAATGGATGCTCACAAATAAATATATTCTATGAAAAGACAAAACATTTTATACATAAGTCTCTATTTTAATGAAATATAATATGCTCCTATAATTACACGAATATGCACCAAACTGACAATCGGCCAAATATGCACAAATATGCACCAACATATTAATTTATATAGCATCGTAATAAAACCAAAATCCAGAAATTTCACTTAACAATGCCCTGAAGCAACAAAATCATAAAATATGCAAAATGATAGAAATTCGCTCCCTAGTAATGTTCATTCTTCAAAAAACGAAACTTCACTAAACTTGTTATTTCAGATCCGTCACACCAATTCATCACTCCCAGAAACAATACTTAAATTTAAAATTTAATTACATCATTCTTCTTTACTATAAGAAAGACTGGCAAAGACAACAAGCGAAACTCCTGGAAGCGGCGGAGAAAGCAGAGGAGACGTAGGTGGTGGAAGAGGCAATGAACGCTGCAGTCGTTACTCGGCTGGGAAACGAGGAAAATAGGGTGGCAAGAGAGGAAAAGGGAAGGCGGAAATGGTGGTAGATGGGACATACGATGACAGAGGCAGCGATAACAGCGTAGAGATCGATTTTGCAAGAGTCAACTGCTATCCTCATGAGTCTCGTAAGTTAATTGCATGTTTTTCCTCGGGTGACGGCCGTGTTCTTCCCCACTGGATAGGAGATTTGGCGCCGACCAACGGCTAGCGATGTTTCCTCAACCAGGTATCTCCCACGAGCGGAGTACCCTCCAGTCGAGACAAGATCTAATCTCCCAACCGGTCTCCCGGCATGTGTCGTTGATTGATTGATTAAATGTTAGTGATTCCGGGCGCGCCAACTACGGAGTTCATTACCCGTAAGTGTATTGCATGTTTTTTCACAGGTAGGTGGCGGTTATTTTAACCCACTGGATGGCGAGATCCGACGCCGACCAACCGTCAACTAGCGGGATTTTCCTAACCAGGTATCTCCCACTAGCGGTGCACCGCCCCAGCCGGGACCAGTTCTAGGTCCCCGATCGGTCTCTCGGCATGGATGGTAGTGTAGTGCATGTTAGTGCATGTGTGTGTGTGTGTGTGTGTGTGTGTGTGTGTAAGGGATGAGGATAGGACAATGAAGGGGAAGGAAACATCACACGTGGTTAGTGGCCCGTTCATACTACCGATCGGAACAACCGACCGCTACAATTCTCCTCTAGGCAGCGGGCAAACTCGACCTCGCTAGTAACCAGTATAAAAAATCCTGCCACCGGGAGAGGTAGCTCAGTGCATCAACTGATGTCACTGCAGCGCCTCTGACCGGGAGGTCCTAGGTTCGAGTCCTGACCGCGACAGGATTTTCGACACTAACTTTTCAGCTAGGTCGAATTCAGTCGCTGCCTGGAGGAGAATTCTAGCGGCCGGCTGCTCTGATCGGTAGTTTTCCGTGGTTTCTCCGATCAACACCAGGCAAATGCCGGAGCAGTACCCTTCCAAACGGGCCACGGACCGCGCGCGATCTGTCCTTCCTCTTCCTTGTCCTATCCTCTCCCTTTACGCACACACACTTACACTAACATGCACTACACTACCACATATTCCGGGAGACCGGTCGGGAGCTTAGAGCTTGTCCCGGCTGGGGCGGTGCCTCGCTGGTGGAAGAGTCCTGGTTAGGGGAAATCCACAGCCGACTGTAGGTCGGCGCCGGATCTCGCCATCGACCGGGTGAAGATCACCGCCATCTCCCGAGAAAAAACACACTAACGGGACTAATGACCAAAGCAGTTGACGTGCCCGGAAACACGAAAAAATCAATAAATCAATCAAAAATCCTGCCACCGTCGCGACTCGAGCCCTAAAACCTCTCAGCCAGAGGTACTGCACTGACATGAATTGCCCGGAGCCACCCACGCAGGGGGCGCGTTGAAGAAGGCGGGATGGCGGCAGCAAAAGCTGAAGCGGAGGCGGTGGCGGCGGCCTAGGCGGCAGGCCAGGCGCCGATAGCAGCGCCGTCAGCCACCCGGAGCGCCTCCGGGTATCGGCGTCTCGTCTTTTGTAGGCAGCCATTCATCATCCGCCGTCAGAGGCTGCGAGGTCACCGGGAGAGGGAGCGAAGTGCTTGCAGCCCCTGCCCTCACACAGACCGCAGCCCCGACCCCCCCAGCAACCCCAAACCCAAGTCTAAATCCTACGCTATACACCCCTGGGGGCGGTCGAAAATTATTTTGGAGCGTGAAATTATGAACTTCATCTTCCGTGTTTTGGAGTTCATGTTTTCATTGGTATTTAAAAGAAGCAAATAGTTGCAGCATTTTTTTTCGTATATTCCCATGTTGAAATGCTTTTTTAGGTTCTACAGTTTTTGCTGAGATTTCCTAACATAATACTATTTTTCGCTATTCAATATAATGTGCGTCATATGTAGTTAAATTTCAAGTCATAAAAACGGAAAAGACTTTGAGAAGCGTAGTAAAGAAAATTTAATGTAACACATTACCCAACTACGTAAAATACCGCTTACATTAATGCCACTTTGTTCACAATTCAACGATTGAATTGAAGAACCTCTTGAGAAAAATTCGTTCTTCCCTGGATGAAAAATTAGCTTCTGTTTATGCTTTGAGGCCTTGGCCATCGTACCGAGCAGCGATTATAATAATATGATAACGAAACTTCGAAACGTCTCACTTCTGTCCTAGTTGACTGGTCGCTTCTTCCGGAAGAGTAGGCTCTTGCACACTT
Organism: Teleogryllus oceanicus; assembly: GCA_964035755.1. Lineage (NCBI taxonomy): Eukaryota > Metazoa > Arthropoda > Insecta > Orthoptera > Gryllidae > Teleogryllus > Teleogryllus oceanicus. The sequence continues at coordinate 65,193,678 of CAXIVR010000005.1, read as the reverse complement.
TTGAGAGACACATTGTGTTGATGGGGAACTGATGTGGAACTCACTTATCCAGTATCTTCACTTCACTAACTTGCTGGAAGTGCCTCGAAACTGTGAAGTAATGGTTAAGGTTACTATCAAGTTCATTACAGTTTAACGAGTGTTAGACACCAATAGAGCTCATAATACGCCGTTTTGGTCGACTACACTCGGTCCAAACTTACAAGCTATATCAGAGAATCGAACGTGTTTTATCTATCAATTACCTCTTATTCATTCTCTTGCTATTGTATTAAATACAAAATCTTTTAGTAGTATATCTAATGTGATATCCTTTAAAATGTTTTCGTTCATATGTATTAAGATTGTTTTGAAGCTTGATCATCTCATCCCCATCCCCATCACCATCAGCCCCATCTCGATCAGGTTTTTCGTCCAGTTTCCTGATCCATTGACAAATGCTGAGATGGCCCCTTGTTTGCTTCTGGACATAAATGTAACTTCATTTTCTGTGCACGTCTTCTAGAATTCAGTGGGAAATACAATTATTCAAATTATCGTTTTCATGTTGTCGCGCCAGGAAGTATTATTCTGAAGGACAACATGGATAAGAGCCAAAATTTATTGCCTTTTTATCCTTGAAAATAGATTTTATTACATGGGAGTTTTTTCTCGTTTTTTCTCCTTTCAAAATTCAAAATTTAAGTAGTATATGACTTAGTGTAGGATCACAGAATTTTGAAAATGTGCACACAGTTCACTTTTCCCTATAGCACGTCATACGCAGTTTTAACTGTTTCTTTTTGACGTAAAATAAATAAATAAATGAAGCTTATCCTACATCAAAAAATGTATGCGCTGTGCAACGTCATTTGTTTTGTTCCAATTTCTGGTTTACATTAGTAGTAAAGTTTATTTTTAAAATATCTAATTTTTTAGCTCCTTGTCTTGTTTATTCAAACATAAAAAACATGATAAAATTCCATCAAATTATAACAGGTCTAGGGCCCACACTTCATAAATGATGTGTGCGACATTTGGCTCAAGTTTAGATTCGTACCTATTAGGCATATTTGATTTACTTCCTTGTAGTTTTATTCGACCCCTCCAAAAAAACAGACTTTTTAGTTAATATTGTAATAAATTATAATATTTTAAACTTCTGGACAATAAATTGAATATAGAAACTTAGAGTACATCTCGTGATTAGATGTGACACGATGTAAACAAATTAAAAATATAGGTTAATTCTAATTCATTTCTCCACACACTCTTCTCGGAGGACACCGTTAGTTGTGAAAAACATGAGATCTAGATTTCTTGGATAGTGTTAATCTCTAGCCTCTGCTGACAACATTTCGGCCGCCATACTGGGGCCTTCTTCACACTCTCATTCACATTAGAGACGAATTTTGCACAGTCACTGTTAAAGTGTAGGCAACACCGATTAGAATGTGGCACCTTCCGAAGGGTAAAAACAATGTGTAAATCATGCTGCATATTGCAATGCGTTGGAACTCTCGCGCATTCTTTGTATAATCTTAAGTCGGGCCAAACAAGACCACCGTGTTGCGGCATTCCCCTCCTTTCTCGCCCCTCCTTTTCACAGCCTTCATGCATGAATTCATGAGCATGCCTTATCAACAAGCGAGAGGTTTGCGCTGCCGACGCCGGAAAAATATGCATGACTTATTACGTGCTTCGATTTTTCCCTCCTCCGTAGTGGCCATGGCCACGCTCCAGGAGGGCGTGTATCGTGACGTCACGGAAGGGTCGTGACGTCAGCAAGAGGGTTCGATGCGCCCTACCTGGACGTCAGACTTCCGTGACGTGGAACGGGAACTCGATTGCGGTGTTCAAAAGCGATGCAATTGTAATTTGGCATTCTGCCCAAAATAAACTTCTGATCGAAAAACGAAGGTTTCAAGCCAAAATAAAATTAAGTTAAACAAGAATTCCGTGTAGGAAGTGGTGTAGGCAATGAACACTGATCTACTGCTAGATTCGTTAGAGTTCAAACCCAAATGAAGACGGTGGACATCTTCAGTTCAATTTCTAAAAATCCAATTTGATAGAAAGGGATTTGGTATGATTGATGATAGGTACGGGAATCTCTTACTAAACTCAAAAGGAGTAGTTGGCAACACAAATATTTCTGTCGCTCCATAGAGTTTCTAAAAGGAACTAAACTTAATATTTTAGAAAAGAAGCTTGGCGTCACATAATGTTCACATGTTGCATTGAAGAAATTACATTATTTTTTCAGACTTTCTGAAATAGTAAAATGGCATTACGACCATGTGCGTATTAGTGGAATCATTGCGAATAGAACTAAATAACAGAACTTAATGTATTATGGATGCTAAGTGCAAGAAATGTAGAGGGGATGTCCCACAATCCTGCAACAATCACGACGCATTTTATTACGTAAGTGCTCCGGCGGGCTTCATTTGTATCCCAAGATGAAATTATATTTTTTGAACAATTACGAGTTACATGAACTAACTATGAACAAGATCTCTTTAATCTTTTAGATTCTAAGAATTTTTTATTTGAATATAAATATCATTAAACTTTAATGTATGTAATTAAAATCTACGTACATGCGTTGTGTCTCAAATGAAGACTGAGGTTAAGCAATGCCCATTAACTTACAAAATATTTTATTTCTCCATTCTTCATAATTTTATTTCATTTCTTCATAATTTAGTCGCGATAATATTTCATTGCGTATATGATAATAGTATAAACATCTGACAATAGTATATAGTCTCGAATTTCTTGCATGGCACACTTCCTTTCTACTCCTATCATTCATAACTGTAGTGGTCGTGCAAATTACAATTTTAACTCACCAACAATTGAATCGGTGCTTATAAAAGAGAAATAAGTCCATTTTTTGTAAAAAGAGTTCAGATAAACATTTTCGGAGACGATTTATGACAAGCGTAAAGTATGTGTTCTATTGCCAACTAAAAATTCTAATGTCTGGAAAAGATAATGAAGTCCAGGAATAATTTATTATTCTCACACAGAAGAACTAGTATTATGAGCTAGGAAACAACTTAATGCTTCATTACAACAGTAATAGACACTGAAGACATCGTATATTTCAAAACCTGGTCATCGAACTATTTTAAGACGACCACCAAGGATCTTCTCGTCGCGGCAGTCCTCATTATGAGCCTGGAGTAAATCTTTCCATGTAAAGCAGATTACGTATGATAGAGAATATTTTGGATACCTCGCGGCACGTGAGTACATATATTAATGTGCTTATTAAGTACTCATTACGTTGGCAAAAGGGAAGGCACGTCCAGATTTGCCTTTCAAGAAAGTTTATTTTTTCAGCTGTTCTTTCGATCATCGGAAAGAAAATTACGGACGTTCAAAAAATAGTAGAATATATTTTACATGAATATTTCAATTTCTACCAGAAAGATTTGACATACCCACAATCTCAACTGGGAATCGATGATGAGTAGATTATAATATTAAATTAGTAAGAGAATTTTTCATGTCCATATAACACAATATGTTAATTCACATCATCATAAATTTATTCTATGACTATTTTGTTTCATAAGTCCAAAAATAAATTTAAAAATTTGTTGTTTATTTAAATTTCATAATTATTTTATAAAGGAAATAAGTCCATGGCCAAAAAACGGCTCGCCACAGAAATGTTAACCTAAAGTTACGTAGTAGCCCAAACAATCAATAACGACTAGTTCTACAACTACTTTGTAGAACATTAATATCCGAGATATCAACTGTGGATGTTATTAAGTTTTTTTTTCTCAGAACTACGTAACAAGGACTTATTTACCTTTTCAAATCCCCAATTAAATTTATACCTATCTCACAACAACATGCTTGCAATAAAAAGTTAGGAAGCATTCTGTATGGTAGGAGTGACATTATTTGAGACTACTGTTACTCCCACTGCTCCAACGTAAGTAGAGATTGCGCGCCAGCAAAAAGAAAATGACTGAAGTACACCTGCAGCCCGCGCGAGCGCAGCCAGCAGCGTTCCCTAGAGTTAATTACATCTACAAAAATCATGAAGTTTCTATTAAATCATGAAGTTCTAGCTATTAAAAAGGTTTAGTTCATTCGGTTTTCCGAAAAAACTTTTCGTTTTCGAGAAACTAGATTTCTTTGCTACTCCTACGTACGCAATTGAAATACACTGCGCTGCGCCGGGACTCAGGCGGCTCCTGTGACGTTCTTACCTCCTCTGACCAAACTCTTCCACAATCTCTCAATGTATCACAGCTGAAAGCGTGTCTCGGTGCAGAGTAGAGTATTTGAATCGAGCGACTTCAAGGAGCAAAGACGTCGAGTTTTCTCGAAATCGAACATGTTTGCCCGGAAATTGGTTGCGCCAAACTTCTTACAACAATGGTGATAAACGATGTTTTGACGATAAACGAATAATAAAGTATTTTCGTTGATCCGCTAATTTCTTCCATCTCAGAATCAATCGTGACGTCACGGAAGAGCACTGACGTCAACAGCTTGGTTCTGACCATCCCCGCCGTTACGTTTCGAACCTTTTCCGTGGGAAGAGAGCGCTCGTCCGCGTCATGAGATTCGAACACGAACCAATTAAAACAGTACGGACGACTAGAAATGAACTTGACTGCGAAAAACAGAGCAGGTGAAAATTTATTCATCTTGCAACGAAAGCGACTAGATTGCGGACTGTCCTAATTTTACATACGCTTCGTAAGATCTATTCCAGCCAGGTCTAATAAACACATCCCGCGAGACTTTTCTAGTAAGTGAACTAAAACTGGAAATCTTACACTAAACAACATACCGGTGACTGTCCAGCAAAACATTCTCCCGTGGAAGTTTTGATAAGTAACTCTACAGTTTCTACAAAAGGGCTTTCCACGAAAGGGCAAGTCGGTATGTTATTATCTGAATATAGATACTTACATTGTACGTAGAATTGTTTTACAAAGTTTTCTTCTATGAAAATTGAACTTCAGCTAATATTCATTCATTAATATTAAAACTCAATATATCATTTTACATGATGCACTTGCTTTTACAATACTTTTTTGAAGACGAAGAATAACACATATCTTTACCCCAATTATTAATTTCAGAGATCTGTACTTACCATTAACAAGATTAATAATTTTGCTTTGTAAATCAAATAGACCTACAATGTTTTCTTCTTCCTAGCTTTAATGGAGCACAGTTGCAGAAATCTCAAGGCCTGCCGACCAGCGTATGCCATTTATGAAGTGAGGGTAAAAGCGGTACCTGGAGTGACGACCCGCCAGGCCTCAGTCCGAATCGCGGGAGATGAATGGGAAGGAGTGATCGCGCTCGCTTCATGCCCCGTTGAATAGGGTGCTGCTCCAGCATTCCCCTGGAGTGACCAGGGACACCTGATTAAAGACGTCGGCCTAGGAATTGAACTCCGATCCCTGTACCGCGGTAAGAGGTACTAAGCTCGTTCCGTAAGGTTTTGTGTTTACGCTCGCCCTTCCCAACCTCACTCACGCTCCAAATTTAGCTCAGAGCCAGCATTGCAGCTGTGTCTGCGGCGAATTTAAACTGTCCTTGGTTCCAATCCCGACGGTGGCAGTTTTTCGACTGGTTACATAACTAAATCGAATTTAATCGCTATCTGGAGGAGCGTTCTAGTGGCCAGCTGCTCGAATCAGTAGTTTTCCAGGATTTTTCAGATCAATATCAGATGAATGCCGGAGGAGTACTATATGGAACGGGTGATGGACCGTGCTCGATCTTTCCTGCCTCTTTCTTCCTATCCTCTCCCTTTTCACACACACACACACACACACACACACTTACATTTACAAACACTACACTACCACACAATGTCGGGAGCCTAGAGTATAGAAATAAGCAGATGAAATACCCTGCAAACCGACGCATAGGTTGGTGCCGGAATTCACCACCCGTTGGTCAAGGAACACCGTCACCTCCACTGATTCACTACACAATACTAATACATGTAGTAATTGACTGCCCCAAATCATCAATCGTCGATTGTTGATAGTCTTATGGTAGCCACGGATTGTCTTATCGATTCAACAATTATGAAACTCCAAGTGGAAGAGATATCAAAACGTAGATCCGCGCATCTCCAAGGTGCATAATCAAATACCGAAAAAGATAAGTGTAATTTAAGTGAAATATAATATTATATTATATTAATTATAATATTTTATCACTGATTGACATAATCGGTTTCTTGAAGTATGCGTTATTAATGTAAGAAATAAATACAATAAACCTTCATTTCCAAATAACTGCTTAACACGAATTTCGCCGTTACACGAACAAAATTTGATTCCCGGCAAGGAAACACAGTAATACGATAAACTATGAAATTATCGGGCAAAACAAATTTTTATAATGCCAACACCTACTATTACAGTTCCTTGGAATTCGATTTAACGAGAGTTTACTGTAAACTTTTAAAAAAATTCGAACCGTTTACAATAAATCGACAAGGAAAGGAAAAAATGCCTTTCCCCACTCCGATGCCTTTCCCTCAGGGAGCATTAGCGTGGCGGCGCACGTGACCTTCGTCCCTGCAACGTTCCACAGCGGGGCAATAATAGCGAGCGCCATCTTCGGCAACGCTGTCTTTTCACGCGCGCTGCGCCGTTCTTCCGTTCTATTGCTGCGGCAAAGGGCGCAGAGCGCGAGGTCGGTCGGTCGCTCGGCAGAAAATTGCTTTCACAAATGCGACAAAGAAACCCGCGTTACAAAAAGGGGCGTCATTGAAAGAAAAGGGCGAAGGAACTCGTACATTTTCTTGTTACAATCGGCGTAACGTTTTGTTGAAACGAGTGATTTGATTCTCATTTCAGTGATAAGAAGATTGCTGAAATTAGTTTTATCTGTCTTCGTGATTTTCTGCGCGTTCGAACATTTATCATTCATTCATTCGTTTGTTGTTTCGTTTCAGTATATTTTAAGAAATGATTTAAAGTACATTTTTACTTTTAATCTACCTATTTCAGGGTGGATAAAGCCTTAGGTTCGATCCGAATTTTCAGAGGGCAACAACCTTACTGTCATGGTGAGAGAGTGGAAACAAACCCCAAACGGAGGCACGTAGCCACCAAACTCCAAGATGGTTCTTTACTTCTTAGAGCAAACATATCATGAACAATATTTGTATTGCAAGCTACTGTAACGATATTCACAATTTTAAACATACATTGCGTGAGAATATTAAAAATTTGTTATTTATTAAATGTGTACAAAATGAAGAAATTTAGGCATATTTTCGGGCAACTGCAAGCTGTAAAAGAACGTCGCAGTTTCGTCAGAGCAAATACGCATGGCGACTATTTCTATTTTTTGTGGAAACCCCATGAACATTGAAAGACGAAACCACTTCTGGGGATAAGAAAGGTTCTAATAATAAAAGTCCTCAATAATGAAACATTAATCTCTGACCCGAACAAAGACATTGAAAACACTAAGCTGAGTTACGTCTCACTAGTAATTAGTATTTGACTGTTAAACATATAACTTTATGACTTAGGAGGCAACAGCTGTGAATGCGGAGTCACACAACCAATTTCCAATTTCCCATTTTTGCATGGGAAAGTTTAGCTATAAATTTTTCTATGAACTACTGCGTAAATCTTGCCTCAGTAATAAAATATAAATGATAAGGTGCTGCGTCATAAAACAGCCTTACATGGGTCTCTCATAAAAATTGATAGAGGAAGAGATGAATGTGGAAGATGAAACGCTTGCCAGAAAATTTCTCATGTTAAGACGCCGTCTTCGTTGTAATATGGACGTCCTATATGTTTTCTTCTCGGTTGAACTGAACTTGGCCTCAGTCTGTGCTACAAACCTTGAGCACAACCACCCTCTCATTTCCATTTCTAGGACGCAGAATTGCAAACACGAATCCGAGTTAAAAGAAGAGCCTCGAAAGACTACGCAAGGTTACGCGATATGAAAATCCGGCGACGCAAATGCAGACGTGTATTCAAGGCAGAAATAAGATCGTATTTGTCCTTCCACTGTTGATATAATCGCAAATGTACATGTTCTAAGGGCAATTTCTGGTAGAAACGTTGCGTCATAGCTTACTTTCATATCTTTAATGTAATTCTGGCGCTTGCTTGAGAAACGCGTACGACTAAAAATACAACTCGCGTCACTTTCCACTTTTGATATTTTTTACTAAAACTGGCACAATAAAGCGTAATGCGACAAAAAAATTGCTTAATCTGTGAAGGGGTTTTATTAAAGTCTGTGCAAATGCCCTGAAATTATAAATAACTGGTCTAAAATCAGATCATATTATTTTTCTTGATGTGACATAAGGATATTTTCTTGATACACATGGAATATAAATTGTTTAAAAAAGTACAAGAAATGTGGCTTTGAAGGAATACATTGTCTCCTTTTGCAGTGTAAGTATACGAATTGTAAGAACGAGTTCCTGATTACATTAATCGATATTCAAAAATTAAGTGTGTTATTTCAAGTTCAGAAATTGCGTACTTCGGTAACTTTAAGAAATAAATATATTATAATAAATTATTAAAATAATTTAAAAACATTAAATTAATTTTATTTTCGAGTTTGACATGGAGGTTACGATGTGGTTATCGTGAACAAGTTGCTGGGTGCTATTTTCCTATTCTGAAACCACTGACTTGATCGATAAATTAACTTTTATATTTTCAATTAAGCATTAATAATGACGTTTCTACTTATAGACATACGTTTTTTCCATTTGAGAAAATATTTAATATCTTTACCATTTAAAGTCTCAAATGTATTTAACTTCAAAGTCTTAAGTCTCTTTGGTGTTTATTTTCAATTATGCACAATTGTGGAAGTAGCTAAGAAGATTTTTGTTTATGTAATATCAATAGCATTTCTCTGTGTGACAATGTTGTCTCACAACGAAAATATCCCTACAAGCTTGAAATTAAATGTTATTTAATACTTCTTAATTTTAATATTTTTTGCCAGACACTTTCAGAAAATTCCTTCTTTACCTCATTTCACATTAACAATTGTAACTTTGAAATTTCGCACATGATACAATATACAGTATTCCAAACGAGTAAACAGATAAAATGATTATGCACACCATTCCAACTAAACGTGTCGTTTAACACCAAATTGATTATTCATAACTCCACCGCGTAAATTGAATAATGAACTATGTACGAAACAGCACATCGAAGTTCGGAAACAAGCATCGGTGCCACGTATTAGAAATAATCCAAGCTCGACGAGCCCGGGAGCGTGAAAAGCCGATGCGAAACGCGGGCAAACGCGTGTTCCGGCTGCCCCTCAGGTGGCACACAATCATACAACAAGAGCGGCGCGTGTAGCCTCATAATTGAACGCCGTCCGTAACTCGCGGAGCTGACGCACGCATCGAGGGCAGAGCGGGGCGGGGCGGCGATGCGCTGGGGAGAGCGGGAGCGAGTAGGAACGGAACGAATCACTGCGGAGCGGGCTCAGGGGAGATTGGAAAGGATTGGAAAAGCAGGATGGAACTGGATATTTTTTTGTTTCTGGACTGTCAGTTTCTACGGGCATTATCCTCTTTAAGATTGATTGATTGATTACTAGTGATTTTGGGCGCGTCGACCATTAAGGTCATTATTTCCGTAAGAGTAGTGTATGTTTTTGTTTAGTATGCGGCAATGTTCTCGCCCTGCCGGATGGCGAGATCCGACGACGACCTACCGTCGACTAGCGGGAGTGTTTATGTCGACAGGTCTCCCGGCATGTGTGGTAGTGTAGTGCATGCACGTGTAAGTGTGTGTAAGGGTTGAGGATAGGACAATAAAAGGGAAGGCAAGATCACGCGCGGTCCGTAGCCTCTTTGGTAGGGTCCTTCTCCGGCATTCGTCTGGTATTGATAGGAGAAAGCACGGAAAACTACCCATCAGAGCGGTCGACCGCTAGAATTCTCTTCCAGAGACAGAGACAGAACTGGATCTAGCTATTTGAGTAGTGTCGAAAATCCTGCCACCGTCGGGACTGAAACCCCAGGTCCTCACGGTCAGAGGCACTGTAGTGATATCAGTTAATGCTCTAAGTCACTTCTCTCGGTTGTTCCGTTAATGTAGTAAATATTTGTATCGCAGGAGGCGGCGGTGTTCCTTCTCCTCCTCCTCCCCTGGAAGAACAGATCCTGCGCCATCCTACACGTCGGCTTGTTCCCGACATGTGTGGTAATGTAGTTCATGTAAGTGCGAGGGCGTGTAAGTATGAGTGGAAGAGGGAGGAATGATCGCAGGCTGTCCATGGCTCGTTTGTTAGGGTTCTGCTACAGCATTCGCCTGGTGATGATCGGTGAAACAACGTAATCCTCCTTCAGAGAGCGGCTGAATTCGATGCAGTTGTTTAGCGAGTGTTGAAAATACGCCACCGTTCAGACTCGAACCCTACAATCTCCCTGTCACAGTCACTGCAGAGACAGCGGCAAACTCACCCACTGTGTGAGGCGGAGAGGGTTAGGTGTGAGCATAGAGCTATGAATATAGGGAGATGGCATGACGTCATAAACTTGAAGCCACCTCCGCCATATTGGTGAGACCAGAAAGCTTATAGCATAAACAAAACTGAGTGTGAGTGCTATGTCACTTGTAGTTGTGCTCGTGTTCAGTAGTGTTTTTTCGCATCGTTTTAAATATTTAAAAGCCTTGTTCAGAATAACTAGCGTTCTTTCGTTATGGTTACTTGGGTGGCTAACAGCTGTACAAACCGTACGGGGAAAACGGAAATTACTTTCGACAAGTAAGTAGCTTCTTCTTTCTAGGGTTTTTATCCAACCGACAGCCGGTTATCCTGAGTTTGTTTGCGGGAATTCGCAGTTCCATAAAATTTTCCAACTTTTCCAGCAATCAGCCAATGACTTATTGTTAGGCCTGTAGCAACCAAAGGTATTGGTTTGACAGACGTGTTTTGGACCCACCAATATGGCGGACTGGCTTCACTTTCTGAACACGGAAGAGGTTGGTAAGGGCACCTCCTTGTATTCATAGCTCCATGGATGTGAGCATGGGGGGCGGGGCGATATGAAGGAAGGATACGGCAGGAAATATTGAATACGCGTGCGTAAGAGAGGAAAGAGGATTGGGTGGGGATGGTTCTATGATGGGGAAGGAATCCAAAATGGAATTTATTTCCACCCAAATACGCAAAGGAGCAGTGTGTGTACATGTGAAGGCAAGGCGAGGGAAAGACGATCTGGGGAAGACTGGAGGTGTGCGGCGAGAGAAGGTACGTGATGAGGCGGAAAGATTTAGATGCGGTGAGAGAAGGAGGATGACGGTTGGGGAAGGATTGAGTGCTGACGTGGAGAAAAAGGAAGAGAAGTACGTAAAAGGAAATCTGATGGAACAGTGAAAGTGTGGGAAGGAATGTCGGTGAGTAGAGAGTTGTGAATAGGCTTGGATAAAAGGAGAGAGAAAGATGAGGCGGAAAGGACTGGGTGTGTCTGTGAAGGAATGAGGTATGATGAGGATGGGAGTGTTTAGGTATGCTGGTAGAGAGGACGGGGGATGATGGTGTGGGGAGGGTTAAGTGTAAACGAGGAGGGATGGGTGGGAATGTTAGTGCAATGTGGGTGGGGTGTGAGGTGGGGAGGACGGGGTGGGGTTGCGTGTTCATCGCTTTTCCCCAATCAACAGAGCGGTCGCGTCGAACAGCCGGTAAACAACGGAGAACCGCATACAACGGCCGCACGGCCACTGAACGTCCCAGTGCACCGCAATGACGCCGACAGCGACAATCGAAACCGCTGGAAATAAGTTTCCGACCCAATGCCTCCATGAAAATGACTAATGATGAAGCTCGTGTGGAAAAATTCATGTGCCGTATGCACATGAGGGCGTCAGCGGTCAACCAGGGACTCACAGTCCGGAGTTTCAGATCCCAGAGTTCTAAAATTGGGGAACAGTAGAATCGTAGAATACATACCAAGCAATGCCTTCCAATCAGGGATCACGGATTCAATAATTGAAACGTAATTTAAAAGAGAAAACATAACAGAAAAACACAAAATAAGTTCATTGTCAATATCAACTAACTTTAGTTGTCATTACAGAAATGTTAGGTTGAAAAATCCTAAGAATAATGAGAATGATTTAAGTTAGAATACACAGCACAATAAAAGTGTGTAGACCCTTAGGCATAAATATTTCTCAAGCACGGAAGTCGATACAATTAACTCGAGACAAAAAATTGAAATATTTTAAAAATATGTTTATAGGATGCGTAGTTGTTAAAATCATTTCAAAATACCAAGAACGAATAACAACACTAACAATCATTGGTACAATTGATCCCGAATCTCGTATTTTCTTCCCATATTTGAATCAATTTTAATTCCGATTTGCATATTCTAATAATCTGTAATTTTACTTTCGGATAACATGTTATTTATATGACTAACGCTTCTCCTACGTTGGTCTGTTCTTTTTCTAAATAAATCGTGATTCTATAAGATTATAATGATTTATTAAGATTTATTTGATTGACTGAGTAGGTAATCCGAGCGCAACTGTTAAGGACATTAGCCCTGTATGTGTATAGCATGTTTTATCACGGAAGAAGGTGGTGATATTTCCCTGCTGGATAGTGAGATTCGGCGCCGATCTACCCCTAGCCTAGCAGGGGTTTCCCCAACAAGTTATCTCCCATCAGCTGGGGCCCCTCCTCAGCCGGCGGGTCAATCTCTAAGCCCCGACCGGTCTCCCAGCATGCGTGGTAGTGTAGTGTATGTTAGTATAAGTATGTGTGTAAGAGTTGAGGTTCGGACAAGGAAGAGATAGGAAAGATGTCGCGAGATCTTGCCTTTTTGTTAGGGTATTGCATCAGCATCTGCCTGGTACTGATCGGAGAAACGACAGAAAACAATCGATCAAAGCATCCGGACGCCATAATGCTCCTCCAGACAGCTGCAGACATCGACCTAGCCGCGTAGTATAGTATCGAAAATCCTGTCACCGTGGGGATCTCAAACCCCACAACCTCCCTGTCAGAGGCACTGCAGTGACGTGAAAAGACACCCTGAGCCACCGGAGCCGGTATTCTCGCTCCGCAGGAGGTTGGGCGGCCCTGCGCCAAAGGGCTCCTCGGCGCGTGGCCCGCCCTTGGCCTTTGCGCGCCGCGTTGCGCTCGAGGCCGCCCCCGCACTGAATGGGGTCGCGCGGCGCGCGGTGGAATGAAAGGCCCTCGACGCGCAATGCGCCCTCTGCAATATTCTGGGAGAGTCACTTCAGGTAGGGCGGTCAAGAGAGATTAACTGCTGTGGTTACTTGCGTAGTGAATGTTTATCTCGGGAGATGGTGGTGATTCGGCTGGATGGTGAGATCCGGCGACGACCTACACACCAGCCTTTTTCGCATAATATCGGAAATATATCATTAAATTTCAATTTTGTAGTCTCTGGGATAGATCATGGGCAGCGTGTTAGCTTCCCGCGCGGTCGTCCCAGGTTCGATTCCCGGTCGAGGTCAAAATGGAGTTGTAGCTTTCGTTTAAAATCGTCTCGGTTCCTGTAGTTGTGTGACGAAGAAAGACTCAAGCAGGCGGATCTTGTCAGTTACAATGAAGAGAATACATTACGTTCGCCTCATGTCGCTCTTACCCCAAGCATGGAAATTTAACTAGGCTCAGGCAAGGGGACACCGGTAGCTGACCGACGAAGTCGAACTACCGACGCCAAATACATACATACAATATTCAATTTTGATCTCAGAAGCATTGATTTCCGTAGAAAGTGTTTGGTGTGGTTGTAATGTTGCCATTTAGTTGCAACATATATGTCACAGGAACTGTGTAAGCATTTTAAATTTAATTTTCGTCATTTAACAGCGAGTGCACCTGCACTTCTGACGGCCTGCTGGCGGTCGAGGACGCGCTGACGGGACTTCTGATCGGAGGGCTGTCGTTGAATGACAGTTTTCGGGCATGTCAATTGCTGTGGTTACTTGTGTAGTGAATGTTTATCTCGGGAGATGGTGAGATCCGGCGGCGATCTACACGTCGGCTTGCAGGGATTCCTCTCCAAGAATATCCAACAGCGGGCAGCTTCCCAGCCAGAACAAGCTCTAAGCTCCAGATAAGCCTCGCGTCAAGTGCGGTAGAGTACTGTAGATAATGTGTGTGTGTGTGTGTGTGTGTGTGTGTGTGTGTGTGAGAGAGAGAGAGAGAGAGAGAGAGAGAGAGAGAGAGAGAGAGAGGGGGAGAGGATATGGCAAGAGAGAGGAAGGAATGATTGTGCACGGTCCGTAGCATTTTTGTGAGGGTACCGTTCCGACATTACGTATGATCGAAAAAAACACGAAAACTACAGATCAGAGGATTCGATCACTTGAATTCTCCTCTAGTCAGTGGCTGAATTCTTACGATCTGTCGATCGTAGACGTTGTAAAACCAACGGTAATGCTGGCTCTGCGATAACTCGGCCGATACAGAACTGAAGTAACGTTTCCCAGTTCCATCGATTCACGAAAGCGTTTTTGGCCGTTTGTATCCGAAAAAGTTTTTCTTCAGCAGTATTTAAAAATATTCTTAGAACATCAACCTATATTTTAGCACACCTTTATCGACGTTATACGATGTACTCGTAAATCGTGGAGAAAACACAATGCGATAACGGAGCGTTTCTCAGATAAATAGCATTAGAAGAATTTGCTCATCTAATTGATGAGAAGAGAGTGGTATGTTTTTTCCACCTGAATAGACGTCACCTGTACATTGTTTTATGCATCTAATCTTAACAAATGAAGTCTCGAAAGAAAGATGATTTCACAGAGAGGTGATGAATTGCATTTTCACATTTAAATAAAAGAATTTGTTTTAGGAAGCGGTTCAATTGCAACCCCATAACACAGCCTGTACAACGATGTCACCTGATACATCGATTGGGTATAAGTGGAGAATGGAACGTGGAATTAATTTTAGAGGTCGAACTGAGTTTCTCACTACGTAATTTAAGAATTGGTGGTTTTGTGTCCATTACGCTTTGGGGCTACAAATGATCTAAATACGAACACCCCTGCCCATCCACGTCATGGAGGTCAAAGATAGGTAAGTACACAAACTGTTTATACCAATAAGCCAGTCTCTATATTACATAATGATATAGGAAACTTCATAAGTATGTAAGGAGAAAATTATAGGGGTTTCGCGTTTTTCAATATGTGTTCTCGCACGAGTGCGTTAATTCTAAAAGGTTTCCAATACAAAGGGAGTAGCAGAATAATGTAGGCAAAATATCCCAGAGATAAACATTTTTATATTGAAAATCATATACTCAAGTGTAAAATGCAAGTTTTACGACGGATTTAACACTTTTCCTGGGGACGTTCAATATTCAAATTGCAATAGGTTAAAATATTATTCATATAATTTTGTTTTTCATTATTTATCTTTTCTAATGAACATATAATAAAAACAAAATAGAAAACTACGAAACTAATAAAATATGGTCTAATTTTCAAAAAAGTAAATAAGTAACTATTAAATTACTGTTTTGTTTATATTGAACTGTTGGGAGCGAATTATAAGATAAAAGTTGAAATTTTGGGAAACTACAGATTTTTTCTGAGTTACAATTTGTATTTAGTTTTTATGATCTTTGTCAGAACTTTGTCCAAAAAGGATTTTTTCTTCGTTTTTAGCGCATGTTGATTGAAGTGTCCTGAACGATTGAAGTCAATATTCATAGGCGCAATTAAACTGATATTAAAATCCGAAAAACACTTTTCTCTTTTGTGAAAAGAATTCAAACGAATTGATTTAAATCCGACGAAAAACTGATGTTTTTTTCATTTCAAATACAATTTTAATATAAAAATGTTTATTCCTGTAGGCACATTTGCCTATGATAACCGTTACCTCCTTTAGTAAAAATATTTTTATGTTAAAACATTTTTATCTCTAATTAAATAATGCGTTTGTAAATACATTTTAAATTTTAAATAATGTGAAAATCGGATTAGTGAAAAATGACTTCCCTTTCTCACTGCTTGCACCGAACTGGTTTCAAATGTGTATCGCATTCAAAGCGGCAGATCAGAACTCATGGTGTCTATCACAGTATTTTTTTCTTATTATCAACAGTGGCATCAACAGCTAGGTCATTAGCGACCACTATTGACATTAACGTTATGATAACTATGAGAGTGAAACGAAATGGTGATGATAAGGAAACCCGGCGAACCCGCGACCCTTCGGTCCGGATCACTACGACACTACTGCCTTAGCGATCTCGGCCACCGGGCCGACACAGTATATTTGTGGAGCAATAAATGAAAGTGTATTACCTCCAAAAATCATTTTCATTTCGTTTGATGCGAATTTTCAATGCAGTTTAAACTTTAAAAATATACGTCAAAGATATGCCGAATCAAATAATATTAAGTGAATATAGTGACTAATAATGCAAATATATTTATCACTTGATAAAATGTAAAATCCTTTGAATGACCTCTTCAAAAAATTTTCTCTTGAAGTTTATAAGTTTTGATATGTTGGTTTTCAGATCTCTTTGTTCATTTTGTATCATATTTTAGCTTCCCGGCATTCAGCCCTAAAAGTTTATTAAGTATGAGCAATATTGATAAGTCTAGTTGCAAATCGTAATTAATTCAGGAGAAATATAAAATATCCTTACAAAATTCGAAATTAATGTTTGAAGCAATAAAGAACTACAAATAATAAACCAAAACATAAAATTTCATTAGAATAAAAAGCTATAACGCTTACATTTCTTCTATGCAAGGAAATTTGCTTTCCAAAGCAAACATTTTAATAAATTCCCATGCTTATTTCAGTTTCTAATAATTTTAAACTTCAAGAAATTATGATTTGAATAAATAACTTCTTAATATTAAGCAGCAAGCGAATGTATACATTCGACAGCGGAATGACTGAAATATGGTAGTACAAGTTGGAATGCGGTAATTATACTTCTTACACATTATATTAAATTATCATTTGTATATACTTATAGTTGATTATAACTAATACATTTAATTATTACAATTATATTTAATTTTAATCATATTTACTTTCATTATAATTATTTTAAGAACGTAAGGTCGAAATTAGGAGAAAATCTGTGCCGAATTAAAACATCATTAGCTTAAACATTTTTCTCCGTGCGCGCGTTTCAGACCATAGTGCGAGGTGGCGCGGCGGCGGCGGCAGAGCGAGTCGCGCGAGCGGAATGGCAAGGCCGGCTGGAATGGCCCCAGCGCGCGCCAGGGGTGGGGTGGGGGGTCTGGAATCGCGCGCCTGGGAGGGGGCGGGGCCTGGGTGCAGCGCAATATTCGCGCGCAAGATGACGACGCGGCCTTCCCGCGCAATGCGCGTACGACTGCGACCGCTGTTGCGCCGCAAAGAAATGTTTGGAAGTAAAATGCGTAGAAACTAGTGGTGCTACAGCGACACATACTTTCTCGCATTGCGTCTAACGTTTGCAATTTTCGACAATCCAGAGAGTTCAACGAAAATGAGACGTACGCCATATTGAAGCGTCTTTGCTCCATCCATCGAAAAAAAATACAGAAAAATTCAGAGCAGTTTGAGATATTTTAAAAATTAATTGCATAAATTATGTAAATACTACTCGTAAAACAATGTATATTATTTTACTTAAACATCTATTTTTAGAATATTTTATTTTAAAAAATTTCTAATATTGTACTTATGTGATGTTAAATTTTTGCAATTTTCAAAAATACTGAGAGTTTGCCAAAAACGGAAAAAGCAATCGTTTTTACAGTCCTTTCTACATACGCGAAGAATTTTTTAACAAATAATCGTTATCTTAAATTTAAATATTTCCTTATTTGAAAACGTCTTGAAGAACAGATTTCATTAACCAATAATCTATCTTCAATACTGTATTTGTTGGAGGTTACCAAAAAAATTCAAACTTTAGCGATTTTTGAAAACCAGATATTTTTACGTAAATTATATGTGTGCCATTTTTAAGCGTTCTCTATGCTTCCAAGTACAAGGTTTAAACAAAACATTTGCAGACTTTTTTTTAAATTTTGAAAATGTTCTTGCAAAGTAATCACCAAGACCAAAATTTTCTTTGCAAGCTCGAAGCGCCATAAGTTCGTTCAGATCGATCAGGAAATTTCAATTTTGAAGAAATTTGTTTGAACCGTTTAGGCGCTAGCATTGACCACAGACGGAGGGCCTAACAGCCTGACAGATAGATATCGTCAATCGACTTTTTCGGTATCAAGAAACGACAAAACGTGGATTGTGACTACGCAACATATTCGAAGAAGTAATTTACTACACGTAGGAACAAGACCTTCCAAGATACTGCTCTCTATAAATTAGCATGTAAAGGGAGCAGGGAATAAGATAGGCAAAAGTGTCCCCGGGTATAAAAAATTTTATGTTAAAAATCGTATTTGATTTGTATAAAAACCAGCTTTTCGACGAATTTGAATTAATTTGCCTGTAGTACTTCACACAAATGAAAAAACACGTGCTTTTTAGCTTCGTATATCAGTTTAATTTTTTGACCACATTTCGCCTGTGAATATTAGCGTAAAGTGGATAAAAATTTATCTTATATAAAAAACTAAAAAAAATGGCTCTTTCATTTGTTCGAAGTAATCCGGATAAATATATCTAAATCCGGCAAAACAGTTGTTTTTTTTCTCTTTTTAAACTTCAAATTTTAAACACGTTAAAATATTTTATCCTCTTGCCTATCTTATTCTGGTACCCACTTTTGTTGCAAAATTAAAATTTTAACGTTTGGAGAGATGATCGTTTTGAGGTGTAGCAAATTGCCTAGCATGTGGCCGGCAATCAATTTCTCTACTCCGTTTTACCACTAAACACAATTCCAACATTTTTACCTTGATGCACAATTTCAAAATTTTTATCACCTCCATTAGTTGGCATTAAATTCAAGGATTATAATTAAAAATAGCAGTGTGCTAAGCGCCGCTTCCAATTTTTCTTTTGTATTTTAACACATTTGAAAATGCCATCAAAAACTACCACGTTAATAAAGCATCTTTTCAACTTGAAAAAATAGTTCATCTTTTATATCGAATTAAATTACGTTACTCAAAACATCTCTTGTATCCTCCATAGTTATCTTTTCCTCCTGCGTCTATTATTTATTGTATAAATCTTCATGTATTATGTTGTATTTATAACAATTGTTTATTTTTAAGATCATTATGACTCCCTAAAACCTAAAAAAATACTTTCACATGTCATACCATGTTTAGATGTTACTTTTTAAGTTTCTCCTTATATTCTATTTGATGTTAATGTAAGTGTGCATACCTTTGAAAGGCAATTTCTTGTCGAACAAGAATCAATAAATATTTTTAAAACGTTAAGAAATCAAACAAAAGGAAATAACAATAATATCAACCTTCATTCTTATTTTGAGCTGTATTTCGGTAGAAAATATTCACAACGGATAAACCTGTGTGAAACGGCAGGTGCACGGTCAAAGCATGTAGATCGCTTTGAGGTTGCGAACGGGGAGCGCAATGTGTGGACAGAAGGGGCGGGCGATGTGGCATTCGAACCTTCTCCACTGGAATGCAGTGGCGTCCCGAATTCGTGACCTGATTTCTATCGCGTTTGGAACATCATTTTCGAATAAAATGGAGCGCAGAAGCGAACCATGAGCGTGTATCAGGTGGTAGCCAGTTGTTGTTTTTTTTCTTCCAATTTATCTGAATAAGGATTCGAGAAGTTAAATAGAGGGGAAGTAATATTCGAAATGCGCGAAAAAAAGAATTGAAAACTTTTCAGAAATCGGACATTTTGACGAGATGTGCATTATCTTAATATTTATATTAATAATCATAATAATTTTTAAAAATCAGTTGACTGCTTTTTGAAAAACGTTCTGAAAAAATATTTCTTTAGATCGTTAATCATTCCAAGTTACTCATAATAATAATATAGCTATGGGGTCTACTCTTCCGCCTAACCACTGAATCTACATTAATATAGGGGAGTTACCAAAAAGAGGGGAGGGCAATCTGTACATTTACGTATTACGTTTTTACGTATTTACGTTTACTCACACGACATGTAGTTCAATTTTGAGATTCTTTTTCGAGAAAAAGTTTTTTCGTAAAACTCAAAACTCATTTTCAGCACAACTTAAAACGAAACCTTTCAGAAATGTATGAATATATTGATATGCTTGAAGGAAATGAACCCCTAACGACTTTGAAATACACACAATGATAAAAAAAACGTAATGGCTTTCTTCTCTTCCCTCATCAACTTGTACTCAATCTTTAACTTAGAAGAAACTCTTGACATTTTCATATCCTATCTAGTGAAATAAAATAAATTTTGTCGTTTTTGTTGCAACTCTATTACGATTTTCCACCGCAATATCAAAAAAATAATTCCAATATCTAACTTTATTCAATCTCATAAAATTTAAAGTAGTAAAAGAATGCCTCTAAGGGTTGAGAAGCATACTATAATTGTTGAAGGGTTTTATGCTGATTATGAAGCTGCCTCACTAAAAAGCCAGAAACGGTACAGATACGAATATCTCGTTTGTGTCGAGGGTATGAATGGAAACCATTGGAGTGGAGAAAGCTTCCAACTTTAGCTGCCAAAAATACCGAGAAAAAAACATACCGCTTGCAAATATGGTGAAGCAAGGCTCAGAAGCCCATGAAATCGTGGTGACCCAGAAAGTCAAGAGGTAGCGAGCGTAGAGGTAGCCTATATGCAATATGCTGTTACTGCGGTTGCCTACGTCCTAGGTGGCTCTCTATTGAAATTCAGGGACAGGGGTGGCTTTTGCGCCGCTGAACTCGTGACCTGCTTTCCTACGCTTTCGTCGTTTCGCTTGGAATAAAATTGACTAGGAAAAAACTGACTCGGCGACGTGTATTTACTTTGAGACACTGGTTCATGATCATCAGCTTAATCCGTATTCATTTCTTTGAGTTCACATTTTAGTAGATGCGAGAAGAGTGAACCTTGTATTCATTCTTCGGAAGTACCATCAAATCTAATATTAGTTTGTATGCCGACGCAAAGAGTTGATATTACACATGATTCAACTACGCATGCTAAAAGAGAAGAGTTAAGGATTTTAGTACTCAGTGCAACCAGCAAGGAGTTTCAATGTGCACAGGAATGAGTTGTTTTTTTTTCTGATGATAAAACGATATGGTGGGTTCAATAACCCAACCGCTACATTTCAGAAACGAACACTAGAAATTAATGAACTGTAGCGATAGCGGTTGTGCCGTAAGCAACCAATGCCATGCAAGAATATATTCAAATTAAACCAAACCCAGATGTCTATCGTCATGTGATTACCACATTGCTTACCTTTTGAACTCCGCTATAATTACTTTGTTTACCTTTTTAAGATAAAGATAGCAATTGTTTTAGGTCCATATTAACTAGTGAGCATCAATATAATATTAAAATGTGTCGTTTTGGTAATGTTTAAAACTCTGAAATAGAATATATTATTAAAGATTCGGTTTTATCCCGGGTTTAGGGTGGCACGGTTCCTTTGGTTCCTTTTATGATTCATTATTTCTCGCGATTCCTATGTTTATAGTTGCGCGGTTCACTATAACTGAATTATTTATGTTCAATGTTAAATGAGAAGAAGTCACCTGATAATTTGTTGGCGTGGAATTGTGTGTATTTTCCCATTTCAAGTCTTCTTCAAATAGGTGTGTGTGTCTACTCAGATGGAAGGTATGAATTTTCTTAAAAGTGAGTGTTCCCTTTAAAATAAATTCTCGTAAAAGTGAGGGAGGTATATAATACAGCGTGAGCGCCGGAGCGACAGCCGAGGCGCGAACCAGGTCTCGAGAGCGAGGGCCGGAAGGCCCTCGCGAACGTAGCACGTTAGATCCGTCGGGTAGCGACGTGCGGTAGCACGTCGCGGACCACTTTGTGAAAAAATCTCTTATAAAAAATTTGGAGTAGGGGGTAGCTATTCTCCCGATCTACCTTTATTTTAAATAATTATATTTATTGCTGTAACATCATGAACTTAACTACACGCGACTACTACGTATAAACAAGGATTCAGTTCATGGAGTCGATTCTCTTATAATGAACCTAATCAGTGAATCAAAGGAACCGCAACCAAAATAACATTAACACAATTTATTGCAAATAATATACGAAGATTATGAAGACGATTAAGAAGAGTTCAAAGAACATTCTACGATGACTATGTGTAACGTTACAACCAAAATTATTCAGAAAAATATTTTAATGAGTACACAAGTATGTTCAATCCATTCGAAATTGTTGAATTCTGCTCCTAATTTAGCTTGTACATCTTCTATTTCAAATACTTACATGTAGTACCAAGACATGGAAACTCAACTTCCTTCAACTTCAATAATTGTTTTCAATAAATGTTCTTGTGAGTAGCCTTGTTTCTTGAAAGTTTTATTGCCATAAAATCTAAACATATTTGAAATCATTTTCGGTATTAAACTGTTATTCATATTTTATTTGATTATAAGTTATTCCAGGAGGCAGTGTAAACGTTTTTTGAAATTTTTAAACATACAGAGAGTTTACCAAAATGGGACCGACGCTATTTTTATCAGTGTACGTTTCTTCATTCTAGAAGAAAATTGAAGTCGTTTTTGAGAAAATAATTGAAGGGTTTTTAACAAGAACCAAACTAGTCGAAATTCGAGATTTTTCGAAAGGCATTAAAAACTTCGTATTGTACGCGTGCATAGTAATGAATTTATGATATTTCCCCGCTTTAAATCTTTCAACAAGTTTGACAATTGCCGCAAGAAATGTCCCAGCAGATAGCGCCGGTTGTAGTTGTAGTTTTTTAAGTAAAGGGTGTTTATTTAAAATGATAAAAAACGCTCCACGTTCTTTTAATATTTGGGGAAAAAGGCAATTATAAAATTTTTTAAAAAATTTTATTCAATATTTTGTAAAATATTGGAATGTACCGTAAATTTCAATATTATTTCTAATAAAATTATTCATAGATTGGACCATATTTCCTAATTAAATAGAGAAAAAAGGAATTATCTAACAATTTTCAATTCTAAATCCAAATATTCATTCTAATTTACATACGCATTCAATATAATGTATAGATATAATGTATTACCAAATGTCATCTTGTTTTTTGTATCATACAATAAACAATATATTTCCACTTTACTAACGGTATACGATAGTTCAATGGATTATGATAAAACAAGTAAATAGAATGACAATCACTTTCAGCATCTCTGACCAAGAGGTTCTAAGATTCGAGTTTGGACGGTGCTGGGCTTTCGACACTAGTGCGCAAGCAATGCAAACGGACCACGCACCACCCGCAATCATTCCTTCCTCATACTTTCCCCTCTCTCCTTTTGCACCCACAAATACACACTGCCATACACTTTACTACTACAAGGGTGGGTCGGTGCCCTGCTGGAGGGTGTAGAGGGAAACCCCCGAAGCCGATGGGTAGTTCGGTCTCAAATCTCACGAGGGAATATCGCCTTCAGTGGTTCTCAAACTGTGGAGCGCGACCCCCAGGGGGGGGGCGAAGTCCTTGAAAGGGGGGCGGTATATTTTTCTGAAAACGTAAAATCGTCTGCGCTTTCATGAAGAAATTAGAACTGTGGCGTCATTCTATGGAAAATGACACGCTAGTTATGTTTCCTACTCTATTGTCACTGTTACAGGACACCGATAATCCGATACTTCCAACGGAAATAAAATGCGACTTCACCTTGCAATAATAAAAGGTCACTTCGAAAAATAATTCTACGATGATTTTGAGAAATTTAACTGGATTATAAATCCCTTCAAAAATGAACCTCGACCATCATCATCTTAAGATATAAAAGAGTAGAAATAACTCATCGATCTCAATTGTGATACGTCATTGAAGAATAAATGTAATGAAGTGTCTTTCTTTGCATTCTGGACACAAAGGAATTAGCAAGGAATACCCAAATCTGAGCCAAATTGCAACAAAGATTCCTTTTGAAACAACTTACTTGTGCAAGACAGGTTTCTCCGCTTTGGTAGCTATGAAGTGTAAGTATCGTTCAAAGCTAAATGGAAATAAAGAACTTCGTGGCCATTTCCACTCTAACATCACGTCTTTATAAGCTTTCTTGTATAAAGCAAGCTCAACCATTACATTGAATTTTGTAATTTAAATTCTTAATTTACTTGAAATTCATGTTATCTGCTTGGTGAACAATGTGTTATTTCATTAATTTTCAATAGATTTTGAATGCAATGTGAAGAACAATTTTCATGTATTTTTAAAATATAATATAATACATCCTTCTTGGTTATGAAGAATTCTGTTGAGCTGAATTTGGTAACAGAATAATGTAACTTTTTTTAGAAATATTGTAAATGAATGTTTATCACGACTTATATATGGTAGAAAGTCTAGTAATTAGATAATTTTTTGTCATTTTTGTTATTTTTCAATATTTATTTCATTTTAGAGACTTTCATGGCGGTTTTGTCATTTTAATGCATTTTGTTTACTTTTCGTGTTTTTTAGTTAATGTTTCATAAATTTACAACGTCACACTGAAGCAAATCTATTTTAAATTATACTAAGTTCGACTCACAGTAAAATACATAAGCATGTCTGTAAATAATTTATTTTGCAAGAATCCGAACTAAAACGTAAATCACCATAGAAATAATGTATTTTAATCTCCCAAGAGGTGTTCTTATTTAATAATTACAAATTTAGCTCCAAGATATTTTTGACGACTGGTATTATTTACAAAAAATTATATTGCTTTTATTAATATTATAATTGGCATTATTATTATTATTATTATTATTATTATTATTATTATTATTATTATTACTATAAATAATAGCAGTATAGAAGAAATATCAGCATTTCCCTCAATTTGCATCTGCACTAAATAGACGATGAAAGTAAGGCTCCTGACTCCTTGAGTAGTACAATCAACTACAAATTATTGAACATTGTGCATTGGCCTCCTTGGATGTTTCAATTTAAAAGGAAGAGATTAATCGTACGGAAATGGAGGCAAATCCGTGCTGCGTGCTGGGATGAAGTATCGGGGTCGGGAATGTGACTCCCAATATGCCACCATGAGGGCTGCTCACAGTTTTATGTATCGGTATTCGAAGTTGGGCACTGTGTCGCTTCGACCTGCGATGTGCTGGTGATCTGCTTTTTATTGTGTCGCTGATATCACAGAGAAGTAGAATGGAGGTAAATATGGGGAGGTAGGACAAGATCTTGAAATTTTGGTGAATCACAAATAAGTTTGTCACAAGAAATACGAAGGCCCTTTTTTTACAGATTCACTTTTCAGTTCTATTTATTTGAATTGTACCAATTTGGATATTATGCACTCAGGTGACAAAAGTCATGGGATAGAAATACGCAAACATACAGATGGCAGTAGCGTCGCGCGCGAGAGAAAACGCAAGTGAGAGAAAGAGAGAGAGAGAGAGAGCGAGAGAGAGAGAGAGAGTGAGAGTGAGCGAGAGAGAGTGGAGAGAGACCCGCGCGAGAGAGATATGGGAAGACCGCTGGTATCTAGGGAGTGTAAAAGAAGCTGTGAAAAGTACCAAAATTCAAACCCAACCAAGATGATCAAGGCCTACGTCTCCATGAGGTCTAGAAACATTTATTTTACCGCATTATGTTGGTATTTTTCATAGCTATCACTGGAGACACACTTAGCTGGTCGCCGCGCTAAGGGTTTGGACGACCCTCAGACAAGAACAAAAGAGTACTCATATCCATACATGCCATACTGGAGTTATATTTATATCTTATTTCCTTCAAGGGCACCTCAGCGCATATTTCTTGCTTTTTTCATACTATTTGTAAGCTATTAGCTCTGTCTTATCAAACTGAACTGGAATCTGGCACCTTCTACGCAGTGAGTACTTTCTACGCTGAATTTCGGAAAATCCTAGTGCCTACGCTAGCTGCCGCGCTGTGTGCACATCCTATCGAATAAAACCAGCAGACCGAACCTTCTAGAAGATTTAGATCTGTTTATCTCTAAATTGTCAAAGAACTCCCCATTTTCTTTACGGTCTAACGCATTTTCCACCCCAGTAAAAGGTTGAGTTCAATTAGCTTCAAGAAGATATCCATGATAAGCATACGCGTCTGTTTGCCTCGTAAATATTTTATTCGTTGTTCGCAATTCAAAGTTATATTCTTAAGCACCAATCTTTAGCACTAATGGGCATGTTATTTAAAGTGTACTTCAATTGTGTGGTAATTGGCAAGTCCAGGATCTGTAATTAATTTCATAACTTCTATTGTAAGTTACAAACTGCACCCGTTTCTCGAGGCATGAACTGAAATCGGCACCGAGCGCTAATCGTAGCGTTCGTGAGCGAAATTGTGTCTTGAGCGTGGGATAACTTTCCCTGTATTTCCGTAAGTGCCGACCTGCTGCCAGAATTCTCCGCACCCTCTGCGAGGGTGAACTCTTTCAATGAGCTAGTCTCCTACTTCAAATTACAATTTTATGTAAGTGTACGTGTCTCTCTTTCACAGATGCTGGTGTATTTAAAGTGAGTAAATGTTATTCGGTTGTTTTTCAATATCTTAGTAATTTTAGGCAAATTAAAAAAAAATAATAATCAGTAAATTATATTTTATAGAAATTAATTGTTTTTTTTTATTTCAAGCACGTTTCACGAACTAATTGTTCGCATCATCAGGCACAATGGTTCTTATCATTTTTTAAAGAACTTTTTTTCTTTTATTCAAAATATTATCATATGATTAACATTTCACGTATGATTCTACGTATGATCAAAATATTATCATACGTAGTAAAAGCATTGCATTCTTGAGCACTATAAAATATAATTTACTGATTCTTAAAAAAATATTTAACTGATTGTCTTAAAACTTCAGATACTAAAAATTAACAGACTTTAACAATCAACGTACTAGTAAATAATAAAATATGAATAAATGTTACTTGTTCTAATTATATTTATGAGTAGGGCTCAGATTCTGATAACATGTCATCATTTCATTGGTGCATTCTAGGCGTAGGTAACTTGTAAATGAATGTTTATCACGACATATAGGTGATAGAAATGTCTAGTTATTGGGCATTTTATTGTCATTTTTTGCAATTTTTATTTTTATTTTATTTTTTAGACCGTGACATTTTTGTCATTTTCATGCATTTTGTTTCCTTTTCGTGTTT
The DNA here is from genome assembly GCA_964035755.1 of Teleogryllus oceanicus. Lineage (NCBI taxonomy): Eukaryota > Metazoa > Arthropoda > Insecta > Orthoptera > Gryllidae > Teleogryllus > Teleogryllus oceanicus. The sequence goes on along the minus strand of CAXIVR010000005.1, from coordinate 65,166,460 downwards.
TTTGTTAGTGAATGTTTCATAAATTTGCAATGACACACTAAAACAAAATTTTTATTGAATCATTACGCAATTCACTACCGCAGTAGACTGCTTTTCGAACTCCCAAAATTCCATGGATCTTCGGTAACTTCCTCGACCTTTCAAAACTGACGGTTGGAAGATGCGAGCTAAGGATTACATTTCCACCTAAAATAAACACTTTATATTAAATTTAACTTTATATAAATAAATTTTATTTAAAATTGTAAAATTCATCGAATAAACATTTTCATACAAATGTTTAAGTAATTTTTGAAAAAATTATTTTAAGTTATTTTGTAAGTCATTTTCAAAGAATTTGTAGGCCGACTCATCAGAATCCGAGCTCTGTTCATTAGTGTGAATAATGTACGAATAATTCCGCGATCTACATACCAATCAAATAACACTACTGTGGTACTTTAGGTTCCAGGTGAGGTGTGTATAATGCAATCTAATTACACTTTCAATTCATCCAGTGGTTTACTTAAACAAAGCGAGAAGCGGGGACGCATACCTATCGACGTAGTCTCCCAGGAAGAGGTAGTTGGCCGCCGGCGGATAGCCCAGCTTGTCGAAGTGGCGCAGCAGGTCCTCGAACTGGCCGTGGATGTCGCCCACGATGTTGACGGGCGCCTCGAGCTCCAACAGCATGGGCTGCTGCAGGAAGATGTCGCGTGCCGACAGGCACAACTGGCGCGCCTGCGACTCCTGCAGTACTGCCATCGCTTGCTGCAACACGGCGCAGGAAACAGAACACATTTCAGTTGAAAGTTCACTAATAACATTGCCATCGGTTCGAGGACGGTATGTAGCTTGTGGGAGAGCTAAAACCACTCATAAAATAAAATAATCCTTTCATGTTCATGTTATGCATTCATTTCAATGATATGCCTTTTGACAGATACATGTATCAAATTAATTTATTTTACACTAAAAAAAAAGTATCTAAAACTCCCAATAATGTTAGCAAAGTTGAAATGAACGTGTTTGACGAAACAAAGGAAATATTGAATTGCTTCCTGATTAAGTGAATCGAATTTACAGCTATGTAATAAACGACAACGATGCTATCGCAAACTGAATACCTGTTTGGGTCGGTTTTCATTAATTTGCAGTATGTAGCACACAGGAATCTGCTGGCTGCACGCCAATATTTATCTCAGTGTACAGTTAAAATCTATGAATGCCGTAAATAAATCGAATTAACTTATATTTGGTATGCAAAAATGTCAAAACGTTGTAACAGAATTTTGAAAAATGTTGTATAACAATTTGTTTCTGTCGGTTTCACCTTGCAATTTCTTCGGTCAAACGTTCACGTGCCGAGCTCACCGAGAAAGAAAATCATGGCTGCGAATCCTGATTGATGAGAATGTGAAAAAATTACACAAAAATCTCGTTCTGACCCTCGTTTTACGACCTCATTGACCCATGATGAGCGCCGCACTTCAAGGATTCCAAACGAGTTGAATTTTATAACGATTTTCCCCGCTTATTAACTCCAAATTAAAATTTTAGTCCTTAAGTGCTGTTAATTTACGAAAGTGAAAATTGGTCCAATCAGACACCCAAAATATTGATGATGATGCTTTTGAATTGCCGCAATAACTGATTGAAAAATTAATGGTCTATCTTGCAATACAACTCACTAATGAAAACCGCGCTGCATCATTAGTTGATGTTACAGATTATTCTAGTTCTCACTAATGATTTGGAGCATTATATTGTACAGGTTCGAGTCCTGCTTAGGTATGGTTGTATTTGTGATTAGCACTTCACCCTCATCATTATCCTATCACCTCATAATTTATAATCCAAGGCATAATAACCTTGTCTTATCGAGGGATACAGTCGGAAAGCAGATCCCTCGCTGATCCCCATAATTACACACGTTAATCTCTCTCCAGGATAGAGTACGACTGGGCCTCAGAAAAGAACGTGTAGCATGGTCAGGAATGGCCAATACGCAACTAATAATAATAATAATAATAATAATAATTATTATTATTATTATTATTATTATTATTATTTTGTTTCTGCAACATTTTAGTTGCAGAATGACTGAACATTTGAACTTTGAAATTTTCGACAAATCAGTGTTTTCAACATACACAACCTGCACAGTTCTTAAGTTCTTCACACTATGCAAATTTAATCAAAACGATGAGCAATTTAGAATTTGAAAATGTTCCAGGGTTTCAGTAGAATACTCCTGAAATTAAAATATCGGTTCAAATTCGAAAGGCGCGACATCAGAATATCGATGCCGGAATATCAATTGAAGAAATCGGTTACGTTTAGCGTAGCGATTTTCACGGACGGACATCAGACAAGCGGACGGACGTTTCCCGCATTTCGCTAGCAAGGACACACAAAACATGGATTCTGGCTACACCTCATGTTACAGGATTGTTCTCTAAATTTCGCAACAGGATTTAACCACTTTTTCGTTACCAGGGTTCGGCAATAAGAGTTTTTCTGCCAAAAATTCGGTTTTTCTTGGGACTGATACGTAACTTTCTCTACATCAAAGGAGAAGAAAGAAACAACGGCTGCAGATGTATCCGACCTTCGGATTTAGGAAGGTTATTCAGTGATAAGGTGTGTTATAAGAATTACTTTGCAGTGTTAATAACAACACTTCTTATCGCATGAAAAATGTGAATATGTAAATCACAATTTTATAAGATAATCATGAGATGTTTATGACTAAGAGATGCCAGGTAATTCAAGACCATTAAACATAAAGTAAATTGATTCCGGGCGCGTGAACTGCTAAAGTTGTTGGTCACGGAAGTGGAAAGCAAGTTTTTATTGTAGAAGATGGCGGTAATCTTCCTCAAACTAGTGCCGAAAATCCTGTCAATGTCGACCACCTAGACGTCCATGTCAGAGCACTTAGTGACATCAGCTGATGCTCTGAACACATTGCTAACAAAGTAAAATTTATCGCTTCGAGCACATTAATCCATTAATATATTTAGAGAAAGGTAGAATTACATACAATAAATGAGAACAATTTAATGCATGAAGTTTCATCTTTAAAATAGGATGCACACCAATGAATATTTGCAAATTAAATTATTAATAAACTCCTTTTTTCTCAATAAGAAAAACTTCTAAAGATGGATGATAAAATTTTAATAAATTGATTATCCAATCATAAATTACATTTTTTCAAATAACTCAAACACTATCAAAAGAAGATGTCTAAACGAACAACGTAACCTTCATCCACCGTTTCTCTGTTCGTTACAGATGTATCTCCGATACCATTAATAAAAAAGAATCAATCATTGCCTACCTTAAGATTTTAATAAATAAAAATAAGAATTATTTGTTTTATCTTAGATCTCATTGTTATGACAGAATGTCGTGAAACTAGAAATTTCCCAACATTAAGATCTCTGCAAATGAATGGTGTGCAACACCTGGCCCAAAAAGCTTTTTTCGTGTGATTCTAAATAATACTATCTCAATGGAGACAAGTGAATAATGTTTGTATTGTATTACTTCCGCAAGATAACAGAGAGATACAAAGGTAATGTAAATGTCCGCATAATAAAAATGATATCTGGTTAAATATCGCAACATAAAAAATAATGTAATTAAAAATGGACCAGTACGTATAAATTTGTGAATTTTCAAAGAACACCGACTGAAAACACACATGACACATAGTATCCTGAGATACCGTTGACAATCAGTTAAGTTTATCCAGTAAAGTGGTTCAGGGTGCAGCACCATAGCTTCGTATTCGGGAGGCCTGGGTTCAATTCCCGTGCCGTCTATCCTGACAGAGATTTTCATGGTTTCCCTCGGTTATCCAGGCAAATGTTGGAATGGTTCTACGGAAAGGCCACGACCGAGAAGCCGGCGTCGCCAGTCTAATTCCTTATCTACATGAAGTCATAAAGGTTAAGCTAATTCGAGACATTGCGGGTTTCTGATTTTGTGACCGACTAGGAATCCCGGGATCTAAGGGCGCCGAGGCCAATTGTCTTTAACGGGATGTATAATGGCTAAAAACAAATACAAAGTTAAACGTTCAAAAACCGTGTCCTTGTATTAAAACTGCCATAAAGTACCTACTTCCCGTAATATATCTTGGCACTACACGTCTACGACTTTCGGAAGCTCTTTTCGCAATCAGAGCAATCGTAAAGTGCACAATGGCAAAGCAGTATATTCCAATTGTATGACGTTTGTGTTTATGCGATTTGCATTTTAAATTTACAGTCATTTCTGTGCACGTTAATCTTCGTTTAAGTGTGAAATATATCCTGCTTTCTCTCCAATATCATTCATAAAAAAAGGTTTGGTTTGAATAAAGTTTCCGTGTTTCAACTAAATGAACGAATCTTCCCTGTGGTTTCGCAAAAGGAATTTCCGACTGATTTTAATGCCTTGAGCGTGAATTAGCGTCATCTCACCATCTAGTTTCTCTTGTCTATCCCAATCAATCACTCCCTCACTTCCTCTATCTCGTATCTCCTACTTCCCGGTTTCTTGGGCAATATAATTCATTATTTGATTTAGAACTCTTTATGTGAAAACAATTCGAGAGAGAGATACTTATAAGTGGATAATTTCAATATCAGAATATTCAAATATGATTTTGTGATCAATTGTTTATATTTTTATTATTTTTATAAATAATTCTTAAATAGTCTTGAAGTAATACACTGTTCGTAATCATTCGAAAAACGTAATATTTTATTTCAAAACATACTTTTACTTCCCCGCCACTTGCAACCCAATTTACATTTATTTTCAGGGAATTCCCCTTACGCATGAAATACGACTTCACGATTCGATATAACTTTTTTAACGTTCTCTAAATCCCGGCTCAAATATCCCGTAACCCAATCGACGAGAATAATAGACCCAAACAAGAAATACAATTCTGCGACTGTTAAGGGAGGATTACAACTGTTTGCACGCCCGAGTTTGGCTCGACCCAGATCTTTCTCTGCGCTTCCGATCGTTTTCTGTTGCGAAGAACCGCACGGATGCGAGCACGAAATGGTGGCCTCATTCGTGACCCAATTACGCAGGGGAAATGGCCGCTGAGGGGTTAGCGGGATGCGAAATGGACGCATGCGAATCCTCCGCCGCAACTTGGAGAAACAAGGAAACGATCTTCTGTGAAAGTGGAACACTATAACTTCCCTCATTTTTATATCCGATATGTTACTACTCAATCCAATGCAAAATAAACAGGGAATAAGGATATTAACAAGTATCATTTACCAACATAAATTTTTTTCTTACTTTAAATAATAATATTATAATTTCTTAATACTAGAAAAAATATTTATAAATATAGAAAAGAAACTTTAAAAGACGAGTGTATGAGCTATGTACAATTGCAGCGCCCATAGAGATTGCATTGTCGACCACTATGTAATATCCATCTCATTATACATTGTGTCAATTTAGAGTGTAGAAATGTGGCTGTGATAGCCGACTATTCCGTTCGCAAGCTTCAGCTGCGACAAGGCACTGGGCGCGATCTGCGTGTGAAACGATATAGGTTCGACGGGGGCGACGGAATAGAGAACGGGGCGGGGAACGTTGAGTGAGGAGGCGCGGGCAATGGTGTGCGTAAGGGCGGGGAATGATATGGAGAACGGAGCGAGCAACAACGTGAAAGTTGCAGATAATGGTTAGGAACGACACGAGATACGGCACAGGAACGGCGGGGGAAGGAACGGCGTGTGGAACGGCACAGGGAAAGGGAGGAGGGGGCGCGGGGAATGGCGCGAGGAACTGCAGAGGGACGGCGTATGTAACTATGCGGGGAATGACGCGGGGAAGTGCAGGGGGAACGGAGTGTGACACGGCGCCTGGAATGAGGCGGGGAACTGCAGGGGGACCGTCGTGGGGAATGGAACTGCAGGAGGAGGCGGTGTAACAGTTGGAGAATGGCGCAGGGAAGTGCAGGGGGAGCGGCGTGTGGAACAACGCGGGGAATGACGTGGGGAGCTGCTGGGGGAAACGGAATACGGAACGGCGCGGGGAATTGCGAGGGCAACATGGGGGAACGGCAGAGCAACGCGGGGGGCACGGGAACGGTGGGCTGGCGCGGCGTGAGGCTGCGGACGCCGCTGACGAGGACGGCCCCATGGACGAGGAGGACGCCGACCCCGTAGGCCTCCAAAGCTGCGCCCACGCGCGTCACACCATCAGAAAACCAATCAATTCGTTTCTCATGCTTCGTTGCCACTTCACTCCAGATTGCTACTGGATTATACAAAATAATTCAAGAACATTCATGAGTAAGGAGAATCTCGTATCATGTCAATTGTACGTATTCGCAGATAGTTAATTAAAAAGAAACTGGAATCTAATAATTTTGTAGGTCCAACTCGGGAAGTCGAGGCTGAAAAGACGAGTGCGTTCGTAAGCCAGAGACCGAAATTAAACAAAAATTAGTGAGAATGAGTGGCATGTTGAAACTTTTCCCTTTCTTGGTGTTTTTTAATCAACAACTACACATATTAAAATTAGTGGTGTTACAACAACACGTACTATCTCGCATCAGTAACGGTTACGTAAATTTAGTAATTCTTCTATTAACACACCTCAACTCTCACTCGTAAAAATCATTACTAATTGTATCACATTATATATAGGTGCAAGATTTATCCAAATTTTCGTTACCAGGCCACCATAAACGTTTTCTGTAGAAAAATTGCCGTTTTTCCTGAAGAATTACAATTCTTTTTCTATGCTGCATAAGCAGTTTGCGAGAGAGTATCACGACACCATTTAAGGATAGGTAAATTGCGTTGAGTGCTTACGCAATAGCATTATGAGAAATAATAATACAAGAATCATTACGCCCAAAACGTATAAATTAAGTTCATCAGCTTTACGAAGGCATACATTCACACTTAAAAACCACGCAACTACGAACTCTTAAACGAATTTTCCCGCAAATTAAAGAAAGTTTTGAAAAAAAGTTATTATACACATTAAAAGATTGAGCATGTCTCTTCAATATTGTCCGCCAAAATGTTAAATCTTTGTAGATTTGATTTGAGGTAAACATTTTTTAAAATTTCATTATTACACTAGACTGCGAAATAAAAGTTCTCGCCAGAAAGAATTAGTTTTTTTAAATTAACTGAACGTTCTTATTGACAAAATAAGTGAATGTTATATCATTGCATTCCGTGACTTGAATTTGGATACAATTAAAAATATTTAATGCAAACTGAAGGCTTTCTAAAATTTGAAGGCAACTGGACATTGGATAGGATCGTTCCGAAAAGCAGTTTCATAACGTGTCAAGACATTTTAACTATTCTCCTACATACTAACTACCACTATTTCACCAAGCTTTGTGTTATCTTCCAAGTTTATGTCAAAGGTCACTCGTACAGAAGGGTTGTACGTGTACCCTAGTTCTCCAGTAAAGAGATTTTTACTGCAAAGTTCGCTGCTGTTAGGATTTTGCGGCAGAAAACAACGTTAGACTGGCAGATGTTCACTCTGTCAGACTGTGAAAAGGGTTTCGACCGAAGGACAGAAACACAGACATGTAATTGACGTGACCTAGAGGGGAGAGAAAGAGAGAGAGAGAGAGAGAGAGAGAGAGAGAGAGAGAGATGATTAAAATCGATAGAAAAAGGAATCCGGAAAGCAAACCAAAACGTCCAATCGACATATGGGTGTAAGGGCAAACAGTCAGATAAATCTAATACTGCAAGAAACGACGCGTTATCGATCGTACGCGAGAAACTGAATGCATGAGAAGTGCATAAAAGTAAAATATAAAACGGGTCTACCCACTGACTTTCTGGTGAGAAATGTGATCTGTCATTTTTATAAGAATATTTTCAACAACCGATTAAAGTTTTCGAGACTTTACAAAATAATTTTATCTTTCTCGAAAATTACAATTAGAACTCAATAAGACCTGTAGGGGAAGCCTTAATTGCGTGATTAATAATTCAAAGATAAATATTATCCACTAGTATAAGAAACAGATTTGTCGTCATCCAGGCGAAACACATTTCCTCTTGTTTTCATTTCACCGATCCAGTCTTTAAAGCTTTGAGGGGTGAATATTACACTGTTTGTTTGCAGATGATAGAACTCCCAGATGATAGCTTGGCATTAACGAATCTATTTTATTTGTCAGATTTTGTGATTTTTTTGCCGATTATTAATTATAGATTGCGTATTATTATTATTATTATTATTATTATTATTATTATTATTATTATTATTATTATGCAGTGGCGTGTAGTGCAGTGTTGTGATGTTGAGGGAAACGAGTGTGTAAGAAAGAAATTAAAACTCACTTATTAGCAGAGTGGTGAAGTGAAGTGAAGTGTGATAAGGTGGAGTGCTATGAAAGCTTGCACGGTGAAATGTTTATGTTAATTTGTTCAGTTTGTAAATTTTCTAAAATTTGTTATAGTTGTTACGTTCTGTAATGTTTAGTTTGTGTATTCTACCACCAAGTTCTCAAACTTATTTGCAGAATTAGTAATAAATCTAATCAATCTATTTTAAATTTTCGTATTTCACTTGATTTTTAATATGTGTAAAATGAATGTTGTCTCTACATGTTTTACAAAACAATGTGAAATGAAATCACTCTCACAATTACAGTTAATCTTACCATCAATTTGAACGCACCCCGCGAACGTCATTGAAATTCGTTGTTAGATTTGCAGGTTTAAGTTCGCAATTATTACTCTACTAGGGGACGATTCGTTTTGGAAATTCCAATCGCACAACGGTTGAGGGAAGCTTCGACATTCAGAACAGATGAAAATCGCTTCTGTTTTGAATAACACATCCATTTCATGTTTACATTCAGAAGAAAAGCAGAATGAAGGATGAATCAGTGCGAGTAACTAGACCGACGTCAGAGTTATTTGGCAGTGTCTGCAGCAGAAACAGGCATTCTCAATGAAGCGTGTTGGGGAGGGAAGATATTCGATTTCAGAGAAATGAAATTTTGATGTCTACAAATTTGGAGAATACTGTAATATTTAATTCCATTTCACTTTCTCTTTCGATTATGATCGACATTATAACACATAAGAAATTACCTCCTGACATTTTTCCAAATCACACAAGGCAAGTACGTGTGTCCTTTACAATCATCTCCACGATTACATCTCGGGTTATAATCCTAATAGGGGAATTGCAGGATATGAAAGTATGACTATGTACGATTAACACGCAAACACAAATACTCATTCCCAACATTGGATACAATCTACATGAAGTAGTAGTGACATGAGATTGCCAGATCCGACTATTTAATAGTATATTATAGCCTTGATGCACGTTTTTTTAAACATAGCACTTTTTTCTAATCGAACATGTATTTGTTATTGCACAAGTTTATTATTGTATATTGACCAAGTTCTGCGCCGTTTCATCCTCTTTTAGAAAAAGGGTTTCACAATTCCTCCCTCCCTAAAGGACCCGCCCCTGTGAGACGCTGAGACAAGAGTTGTAACTAAGTAGCAGCCCGGGGCATTTGAAGGCGGAAGCGGAGCCTGTTCATTGTCTCCTAAGACAAGAGGTCGAGTCGAGGGGATGGCGGTGGCTGGTACAGAGCGGGGGGGGGGCGGACGGCGACTGGCAAGCGTTGGGCTGCAGGCATTGGTTAGAGTGTGAAACACAGCGGGTGATGTCTTGTGGGTGTGTGAAGCGCGGCGGGCCACGGGTTGCGGGCGGCAAGTTGCTGGGGCGGTTGGTCTTGATAGGGGGCGGGATGAAGGGCAGCGGTTAGTGAGTAAAGGGCGGTGGAGAACGTGTGGCTGGCAGTGGGTGGCGGCCGGCGGGTGGTGGGCTGCGGGCGGTGGGCTGCGGGCGGCGGGCTGCGGGGGGTGGGCGGCGGGCGGTGGGCTGCGGGCGGCGGCGGCGGGCGGCGGCGGCGGCGGGGCGGCGGGCGGCGGAGGTGGGGGCGGGGCGGCGGGCGGCGGGCGGCGGGCGGCGGGCGGCGGGGGGCGGGGGGCGAGGGCGGGCAGCGGGCGAAACGGGCGGCGTCTGAGCATAGTCCGGGATGGAAGCCAGCGAGGGGCAACGACCGCGCGCCCCAGACTCCGGAAGAGGGTCGCACGACAACGGCGGGGATGCAGGCGGGGTCGGGGCGGTGAGTGCCCAATGGCGAGTGTCGTCTGAACGAGATTGTCGTATTGTGCTCCACTGGATCTTACAGAAGACCGGAAATTGGCCGGCCAACGCGACCTCGCCAAAGTTCACGAAAGATATACAGTTGCTCTTTCTCGTGTTAAAGTTGTTTAAGGACTTCATTGAAGCCTCAAGAATGTATGGCCATGCGAGATGCAATCGATTCAACAGTCAAATCAAGAACTTCTATTAAGCTTTTAGACCATTGGATATGACTTATGAACATATCCGGAAGACCTAAAGTACTAGCACATGATTTATTAGAAATACTATCCATTCCATACATCAGTACACTCTGTAAAAATGTAATACATCATTTATTATTCGTCAAATATAAAGCAAACCAATTCATAAATGAAAAAATTAAATAAGGTTTCCTCAGTGTTTTAATATACGTGTATTTTAACAATCTTCTAATACTTTGTCATAAAAGTAGTCCGTTGTTTTTCTAATATTGACCGTCCACCATTCTCAGTATTTCAAGTATGTACTGAAAAATTAAATTTCATAAATCTGTGTATGTTAATATTTAACTATTAATATGTATACAACAGATACTTACAAATTGTTAAAGTAATTTTTTGCTTGCTAGGAAAGTTTCTCTTGTTGATCCAGTTTCCTTTATGAGCCAATACGTATGACCTATTAAAGTTTAATTAAGTTAACTCAGCTTAGAAGCTTGTATATTTTTGACAGATTTGAAGAAATTGAGAACAGTTAGCGTTAAATATAAAGGAGTTTTCTCTCTTAGGTTCGCGAATTTTTAGTCCACTCCTTCTATTCGCAATGACAGTGGCAGAATGCATTTATGATACCTCGTTCAGGGATTCCCACATCCTACTAGTGGCTTTAAGATCTAGGCCAATTTTCTTCTTCACACGCCGATCATACAGTTTTCCTTAGTTACCATCTCTGAACGCTAAGCAAATTTCTTCCGAGACTGAACTCAGCATATCAGCACCCTGTAGAGAGAGGGGAGCGGCAATGAAAGCAAGGGAGACGGGAGCGGGCGAGAAAGCTAACTTCCGATGAGGGCGTTGGTTGCGGAGAGGTTGAGAGGAGGTTGAGCTGCAGGGGGGGGGGTTCTCCGTCGACATTCTGTTTACTCAACCCCCTCTCCACCTCCATCTCCACGCCGCCGCTAGCACACCTCCCGTTTCGCTTGGTCGACCTTCACCTTTCAGCATGCGCCGGAACTTCTGTATAATTTGCCCATTAGGAGATTAACCCCCGGGTTGGGGGCGGGAGGGGGTGAGGGGCGGAATGAGGTGGAGTGGGGGCTCAGAAGCGAACGGGGCGTGTAACGCCGCCCACGCCATCTGTAAGCGCGCGGCGAAACAGGAGTTGCTGGTTACGAGGGGGGTGGACCTTGTCTCTAGCGACGATGGAGGCCTAGATGTATGGTACATAATCACATACGAAAGGGGTCTCTGTGATCCAGTAGAACTAACTTTGATAACTCAAAATCCTTGATACCTCAAAGTTTCACGGGGTCTCCTGATTATCGAATAACTCTACCTTATTGTGATATGATACATATTAATAACAAACTATCTAGTCTTCACTTCATACCCGATATGTAGAAGTTAACAATAAATTTATTCCAATTGTATAGATTTTGGGTTTACAGTTTAAGAAACGATTAAAAATTAAATTCAGATACCAAAAGTTAATATCATTGGTTTATGTAGATTATATTCAATTTTCTAAAAAAGTTAGCTTTCGGGATGCCTCAATGTTCTATAAAATACATCGCAGATTATAACGAAAATTCACGCCAGGCAAATGCTCACTTCGTAAGTCTTTATATAATGAGAATTCCCATGAGCTCTTTCAAGTTTGAATATTTTCAAGTTACAAACGTTTTGTTCGAGCATTTTCGTATTAGAGACAAGACATCGCCTCAAAACCGTACATCTTATATCATATAATTTTGAAAAAGGTTTTCTCAATACAAAAGAGTATTACAAATTATCAAGGGGCTTATTAACGAGGCAAAGCATAAAAACATATGAACTAACACGAGACAAACTCGGTCAGATGCGCTCAACGTAAGCATGTGGTTTTGAAACAAAATGACCTCAATAATATTTAGCTCACTTCACAAATTTGAATGACCTCTTTTAATTGCTACATATGTACATACACCTTCTAACAAAGCAGGAGGTTGCTTAATGTTGGGGTGGCGGGCGATGTGTTTCCAGCAGGGCGTTCCCTGTACTCATTAGAAAGGAGGTCACATGAATGTGCTGAGTAGCTGAGAGAGACGGTAGAGTGAATTATTGCAGGTAGTGGTAAGGCTTTCATTCAGAAACGAATGTTTGTCTCCATTTCTACATTTTTGAAATTAAATATTTACCGAGAATACCAGATCAAATATCAAGTGCTATACTTCACGCATGTAGTTGAAATCTTACTTATTCTATTCTAAAAACATTTTGGAGTAAATTGTTTGATACGCATATCTGGGTCAGCTTCCTTACATTCTTTACCGGTCAGGAAATACGGTTGTTTTCTGTAACAATGATACGTGAAATCAAAAATATATGTCTCGAAATTAGCGATTCATTTAAGAAAACTCGTGCTGAATAATAAACAATCATTAATTCATTCTGTTCACACAATATTTTCATTTTCCCCAAAATTAATTCCTTCCGTTGAAAATAGAACTGTTGAATATTACTGTTTGCGATGATTACTGAATTAGAATAAATACCACTAACTACGATTGTGTATTGTAAATATCGCATTTTAATGACTATCTCACGTACTTATTCTAATTTTTGAATTTTCTCAATAGAAAGAATATTACAGTATCTAAGAGACACTTATTTAACAAGAAAAAGAACAACGAGAAACATGTAGTGCCCAACTAACTGTTTTTACCTCAAAAGATTAATAAATTCTTTCAAAATTTATATGCTTTTCATAAATATTATATTATACTTATAATGTTTAGAAAATCGCACCTCTAAAACACTGAAGTTGCGCACAGTCATTACAAAAAAACTTATATTTAATCAAAATTAATATTCGTCTTTAAATACGTTTCTATCATTATTGATCATCTTTATACATTCAGTGATAGAAATACATAATGGTTAGAACATAAAAGTTGGTAATTCGTGTCATTTCGAATCATATTGGTGAAATAAATTTCCAAAATTTTATATTTAACAAATAACTTAAACTTTCATTTAACAAAAATCACAATGGGCATAAATATGCATTTAAATGTTACTCTTTAATAGTGGAAATGACCAGTTGATCAATAACCAATAAACGTGACTATAGTTCCATGAATATCCTGAACATTTGCCATTTTTATTCACACCCATTTGATGCCGCTTCAGAGAAATTAGTCACACGGGACGAAGTAATTCCCGATCTCTACAAAACGCGGTACAGAATTCGATTCGAAGCCACTCCAAAAGAACGGGTGCCATCGGCGAAGGAACGACCCTTCTAGCACGCCCTGCCACTCGCGAGGTGCTTCACAATGAATGTGAAACGGGAAAAATCACACACTTCAACTTAAGGTTTTCTGAAAACTGTTGCGTGTTGTATTTGTAGGTTTTAAAGAAGCAGACAGAATTTGAAATAGAATGTCAAAGATTCGTTGGGGTTTGTCGTATTCAAACCCCAAACGGAACGTCGCACTTTTGAAAATTTATTACAAAATGTCAAATGTTTTAAGAAATTACTGATAGGATATCCTTAACAAACAAGTATGGCATTTCTATTATCACTAAATGGTGGCGTCGCGTTAAAAAACAATAAATAAATTCAATTCACTTACGAGTCGGGAACCAAAGAAGTCACGGAACGGTATTCCTGGGATATTAATTCAAACTGCAGAAAAGCTTTTCATATCTTGTTTTTCTAACAACTGAAATGATACATTTTTAATGCTTTCTCTGATTCGCGAAATGTGTCAAATAGACATCCTAAAAATCAAAATATGCTTTACATTTAAAGTTGCTAATGATATTATCGTGTCCCCCAAATTTAATTTAATATTCTTACATTTCATTTTGATAATTAATATACTCGTATCAAGCAGATACTCAGTATTCCCATATTTTCGTCATAATTTTAGCTGAATATCCTCTTGATGTAATACTTTAATATTGCAACATCAAGGTACACAATATCAATTTGATTATAATAAAATGTCAAATGTTATTGTGTTTCCATTTGAATGATTAATAACTTTCGAGGGTTTATCAGTCATCAGATCTGCGGCAATATAATCTGACGAGTTTAAATACATAATTTTAAAAGTATATTTGTTAGTCCAAAAAGCAATGAACCCATTCGACCGACATTGAAACTAGCAAAGTTTTCTTTTTCATGTTCAGCAGGTGCTAATGCTAATTGCAAGACATCGAGATTACTATTTTCCTCGTTGTGATAAAAGAGACAAAATGTGTTGAAACGCTGTTGAAACCATATCTCTAAGTAATGGCAGTATATCACGCAGCGATGTGGGAGTGATGGCTAGAAATGTATCAAACAAAAACAAAACAAAATAAAAAATTCAAACCGTGAACCACGATTAACCCAGTTTTTTTTATTTTGATAGTCAATACTTAACAATATCACCAGAACACATGTTTCTCAACAGTCTTATTTTTGTATGTTGTTTTTTGTCGAACAATAACGATAATAGCAACCGCAGGCGTGCGCACAGCGAGGGAAAGGGGACCCATGGTCCCATCTGAACATTTTCAAAGGGGCCCTATAGCCTTATCTGATGAAAAAATGTTTATTTCTGTAAATATTTTCAATGCCTCATTTTCGTCATTTTAACCTCACAGTTAGACTTTGTAAAATTTTCTTTATTTTAAGCGGCTTTGGAAGCAGCTGAGGTTGTTAGCGGCCACTATTATTCTGTGCACAAGTACCACAATTAACAAATAATAACAAACATAAGTATTAATAACAATAATTTGCTCAAAAAAATTAAAATTATTTTGTCAAAAACAGTAAATTTTGGAATTTGCTATACGACGTTTGGGAAAGATGCTCTCCAGTTCTGTCAACCTTGTAATTAGTTCAACAAAAAAACATTCGAGAATATTACATTAATCATTGAAGTTATATTATAACTCTCCTTACAGTATATTTTATTTATTTACTAGTATAGTATTATTTACTAGTAACATGTTTTGTTAAAAAGTTAAATGTAAAAGGGAACTCAGAAATATAGTTTCTTCTCTGTTATTGTAGGTTGCGCACGCCTATGACAGTAATAAATTTCAGTACCATTTTTACCGATTACCCATTCCAGAAACACCTCCAGCTGGCCAACTTTACCACACATATTTCCTCGATCTCTTTTTTTGTTGAGCTCCACCATTCATTCCCTCCTACGTCTGTGGCGTCATTGCCGGGGCAATAATTCACAGACGAGAACAGTTTGTAACATATTGAATTTTATTCCACATATGCACCGACACCTTAATACCCAATTTACAATATTTACAATAAACAGAATAAACTGACCCGTTACAAGGAGGAACATTGAACTGGTCACCACAACCGCTTGCCTAATAAAATAATAACTCGTGCGGTGTAATGCACCGTTACCTCTCCGTGCGCGTACAAGCGAGTATGCCGCACCTCACGTCTCGACGCATGCACGCCGGCTTCAGCTCCCTGCCTCCGTAGCCTCCGAAGTGCCACGCGCCGCGCACAACTCACACGACGTCCTACGGACGAGCTCAAGAATCAGAATATTCCACCAATTACCCATTTCTATCAATTACTCATTCTAGAAACACCCCAGCTGATCAACTTAACACCGGGAGCGGTAGCTCAGTTCATCAACTGATGTCACTGCAGCGCTTCTGACTGGGGGGTCCCAGATTCGAGTCCTGACGGCGGCAGGATTTTCGACACTGGCTTTTCAGCTAGGTCGAATTCAGTCACTGCCTGGAGGAGAATTCTAGCGGCCGGCTGCTCTGATCGGTAGTTTTCCGTGGTTTCTCCGATCAACACCAGGCGAATGCCGGAGCAGTACCCTACCAAACGGGCCACGGACCGCGCGCGATCTGTCCTTCTTCCCTGTCCTATCCTCTCCCGTTACACACTAACATGCACTACACTACCACATATTCCGGAAGACCGGTCGGGAGCTTAGAGCTTGTCCCGG
This sequence comes from Teleogryllus oceanicus, assembly GCA_964035755.1. NCBI lineage: Eukaryota > Metazoa > Arthropoda > Insecta > Orthoptera > Gryllidae > Teleogryllus > Teleogryllus oceanicus. Next base: position 65,150,115 of record CAXIVR010000005.1, on the reverse strand, counting down.
CTGGGGCGGTGCCCCGCTGGTGGGAGAGTCCTGGTTAGGGGGAAACCCCACTAGCCGACGGTAGGTCGGCGCCGGATCTCGCCATCCAGCGAAGGAAGACCACCGCCATCTCCCGAGAAACAAACATGCACTACACTAACGGGACTAATGACCAAAGCAGTAGACGCGCCCGGAAACACGGAAAAAGCAAACCAAACCAACTTAACCACACCTATTTCCCCGATCTCTTTTCGTTGAGCCAGAGGCTTCCTGCTCCCCCTCTCCCGCGCAAGACAAGCTCTGCGAAGCCCCATCGGCGCGTCACGCGCCCGTCACCCGTCACATAAAGGTGACGGCTCTTCCCCGTCGCCCTTTTCGCGCCGACACGTCTCGCGCGGGGCCCCTTCAAACTTCACGAGGCGAAGAGTCTGCCCTCCCGCGCCCCCTCGCCCGCCACGGCCCCACAAAACCCCGCCCTGGCAGAGACGAGACTCTGTTTACAAACTCGCTCAAGTTAAGGAGGATTCTGTAAAATGTTGGTAAAGCGCCAGGAAATCCCTTTGCTTGATGATCTATATTATTAAGATTGATTACAGGGTGTCTTTGCGTACTTTGATTGCTGCCTCAATTAAGAAGGCTTGGTTGCTTTAGTTATTCTGGTTATGAAACGATGAAAAAGGTGGGAGGGACAAAGGAATATTTTATGGGTTGAATATTATTCTCTGGATATTTTCGCTTAATACATTATTTTTTCCCATGATAAAAAGAACATTCAAGTCTTACGCTAAATTCTATATTTACAATAGAGTAAATTCAAATCCATCACTCTGAATACTCAGAATTTATTCAGCTGGGGTCGTATTGTCTTCTCTGCTTTGAGCCACTTCTTTATAATTCAAGAATTTCTCTTATGAGATGCAATTAAAACCAACTTTTTAAATTCATTTACTTGTCAATTATTTGCTTCAAAAATTTTAATGATCGTGGATGTACCAAATGCTTCTTCGAATAGCTTTATTTAATGATGTAAAATATTAACATCGGCAAAATTTGAACATAACGATATTTAATTAAGATTGTAATTTATTTAAGAAGTGTAAACGTCTGTCACTGTATTGGCAGTGAAACGATGGAAATTATTACCAATTAAATAGAAGTGTGTTTTGCAGCTTTCCTTAAAGGTGATGTCAAAGAATGAAAACAGTCTGGCAGAATTCCAGTAAAGCAAAAAAATGATTCCCAAAAACAACGAAATAGTTTCGTTCCTGGCGAAAAAATGCAAATATTTTATTACGTTATGATCGCTTTTTTCGTTCTCATAACTGAATTGACAACTATATTCTCGTACTCAGTGCTTTATGATACATCTGATGTCATGCGACAAGGAAGAAGCATCATCTCTTACGTGTGCACAGTTCAAACAATTAATTCGTCAAAAAAGGATGGATACTTTTATTTGATTTTTTAAAGTCACTAATTCAAATATTTTATTCCTGAATAAACTTATTTTTAATCGTAACTCGTGAATTCAAGTATCTGTGTTTTCAAATTTTTAACTTCATGAAACTAAATTATCGATAAAATGATTTCAACGATGTCCATCTATTTAACTTGAGTACATGTAATGAAAAATTAAATGTCATTAAATCGCGATCTCACAACAGTAAAAATAATATAAATTAACAAGTTATTCAATAAAAATTAGTCTGGATAATATTAACATTCAATTGAATATTGTAAATTCAGCGATAATTCCGTTAAATAAAGATTACTTTGGTAGCCCAAATGAATGCTAATACGAATTGTCGTTGTAGTAGTACCTAGCAGACGTTTTCACTCGACTGTTCTAGTTTCTTCTCCCTTTCGTGACTTCATTAAATAACGGCAGCGATACAATGAATTTAACCGTGCACTTTATTGAATTAGTCTGGATTTTGTAGAAAGTCATGGAACATCCACGGGAATCGTAACCCACTGTCCTAGATCTAGAATCCAGCGACAGTTTACTGGAAACGTTTTGCTAAAAGAACAGCATCAGCCACATTAACTGAACGTTAAAAAAATTACAATTCTTTACATTTTGTTCGCTACAAAAAAATAAATAAATTCTTGTTCTGATTTTTATCACAAAAAGTATGTATTAATTTTGCGGAGAAACTAACGTAAACCAAGTGAAAGGAACTTAAACAATTCAGATGATAAATGTTCAAGCAATGTCTAAATTACCTACATAAATTCAGATGGTTTTTTTGTAAATATAGTTAAATTAAAGAGGTCAAATAAAAGTGTATTGCTCACACTATAATTATAATAAACTAAATACCGCAACAAAAATGCTGCAAAACAAATTTACACATAATGTTTTTTTCAAAAAGTAACAGGCAGACGGCTAAGGACAGCAAGTATTAGACTCACGTTCACCACCCAATAAATAAAATATTTTAAGAAACATTTGTTCACAATTACTAAATAATATAATAGTACGTTTGCATACATACATGCTCCACAATGTAATATGTAAATTGCAAATATATTTTATTAACGGCCTTCCTTGGAGGTTCCAAAGAAAACCCCTGCGTTTAAAATTATATTAGTGTATCTCCATCTTCAAGTACATTTCTTGTAACAAATTACATCAATATTATAAATGAATCAATTACTATGACTAAAGATATCATGTAAGCAGAAAAGCAGAATATTATCGGGAGCTTACTTTTCATAAATATATTAACATATTTATTAACTAATTAAAAAATGACTTCCATTATTGACTTCACTCCTGTAGTTACCTCCGACTACCTTTCAATTTCATTCATTTGTTTTATTATGTTCACGAACAGAACTAATCTTGTTAACAATAGGAGCTCAAAGTGCACTTCACAAAAAAACTATGGAGTGATAACTTAAGACATTTTAATATATTAGAGTCTAAAACAATTTCTTTATTATAATTGATTATTAATATTGGTTTTTTAAAGAGAAATTTGTTTATACTGATATTTTAATAAATATGTAATTTATAATAATTATTTCATTTATAATATTGATGTAATTTGTTACAAGAAATGTACCTGAAGATGGAGATAATCCCCGAAACGTTATTATATCATAAATAATCTCATAAACGTTATTATAACCAAATTATATCAAGATTTAATGTTGTAATATACCAACTTCCATAATTGTAACTTAAATATGATTATCAATAATTCATGCAACTTTTTAATATAAATAAAACAATCAAAAGAGACTTAAGAAAAATTCATTTGGTGTGTGCAGTAGGAGAATAGGCATGATAAATCTTTTTTTAGTTAAATTCCAATTTTTTTTGTTTTTTGAATTTTCTGGAGTTTCTGAACGAAACCATAGACACCCCTCACATGGTCGGAGGCTGTATATTTCTCTTCAAATTTCTGTCCGCACTGGAAATTAGTATTATAGATAAATTAAAATATTTTACTGATTTAGCACAACTTCAGCAGATACTTTTCAATGGCGACTGATAATACAACGATGGATGAAAACAATTACACGGAGAATGTTCAGGATGTTCACATATTCAAAACTAGAGGTGCTACAGAATGGCACAGACTTTCTCGTACCAATGTTTTCTAATTTCCTTGGTGTGGTCTGACTTTAAGATTGTACTCCAATCTCTGGTCAGCTGCCATCTATCGTCACCCAAAGTAGTACATTTTTTGACAATTTCTCAACTTTTTGCTTTCCTAGTAGTAGAATTGAAGCATTAATTCAAGAATATTAAAGAAGAGTAGAAACTCGTCCTAAATAGAAGTTTTCATTTAAAAATTCGTAGTCGTTTTTAAGAAAATGGCGATTCAGCATTACTATAAATGAGAAAATTAAGCTCATTTTAAAGCAATCAATTGAGTTTTCCAAAAACTTCATTTGACGTCATTTGAAGCGCTTCCACTCACAAATGTAATAATGCATGAATGGAAATGTCCATATTAGCGGCGTGAGAGGTATTACGACAAAATTACACTCGTGTAATTTTTGAAAAAAACATGAATAGACCAAAATTAACTTTACGTCATAACTAACAATGCAATTAGCACTGTCAGTTGAAAAAATTGAAGAAAAATTTGGTCCACTTTCGCAAAAAAAGGCTTTGAGCGTTTCTGAAAATACCGAATTTTGTGCTGATTTTTACAGAAAACTGTTGAGTTTTCGAGAAACATTATTTGACATTATTTCAAGCATATGTGCTCATAAATATAATAATGTAAAGATATTTTCTTTAATGTAAGTTTTACAGACGTGAAAGACAAATGAAAACAATTTCCTTTTTTAAAAAAAACAAAAGAATAAAGCAATATAGGGTTTATGTCACGGCATAGGGTTCGTTTGGCACTAACCCTATCACAAATTTAAAGAAAACATTGGAGCCGTTTTTGAAAAAGTTTTGAAAATGTCCAAAGCTTCATGGTACCCCCAAAATTTTAAACAATGTTTTCCATACTTTCAAAGCTTCAACTAGAGCCAGATAGACAAGAAATTCTTCAGTTTGGAGAAGATCGTACGAAAGGTTTAGGCGCTAGGAGTGTTCAGACGGACGGACAGACGGACAGACGGACAGACGGACGACGGACAGACGGACAGACGGACAGACGGACAACGGACAGACGGACAGACGGACAGACGGACAGACGGACAGACGGACAGTCGGACAGACGGACGGACGGACGTTTTGCTTCCAATTGGGTTTTCGACATCAAGGACCCACAAAACCGGGATTCTGGCTACAGCACGTGTTAGAGGATTATTTCTCTGAATTTAGAAACTGGTTTTATGCACTTTTTCGTCAGCACAGCCAGACAATGAATTTTTTCCGCCGAAAATCAGACGTTTTTTCGCGCAGAATTACATAACTTTCTCTTTACTACGTATATTACTACGTATACGAGAGAGTAATAAAATAATGCAGTCTGTGGGTACTATATTTATTCTACACTACATTCACAAGAACATGAAAAAACTGAAAATATACAACACAATTAATCTGTAACAAATATTGCATCGCCTTCAGTTAGACCCCAGCCATCGCAAACAAAGCGTCGCCTGTTATTTACATGTACTATGGTAGCAGATTCATCCACCCCTCGAATCCCAGAGCGGGCGACTGCTCGCACACGAGAAAGCAGGTCCGCAGCGGAATTCGCCTGGAAACTATTCAGGTCCCAAATGGCCAACTTTCACAATGTCGGCACATGTAGGCAATGGCCGACAAAATGGGTGTGCCAAAATTGTCTAGAGACAATTCGCCACACAACAGCGAAACGGGCATTTCTTCATTAAGCACATGCATCTATCTACCACAGTTGTAATGAGATGTTGAGTCCTGTTTATAAATATCAAAACCTATAATTACTAGATCTTAGAAACCTACTGATGAACATAAATCAATAAAATCAGAAACTTAGTCAATATATCTGCCTATACCGATTTTCAAAAATTAAATTTAATTGCAAATCAATTAGAAAAGTCTTTTACACCAAACCCTACAGCAGATTAAATTTTTAATAACGAAATTCAATATTTCATCTCTTCTCCACTTTATTCAGTCCCTTCAAAAATATAATGTATTTCTTCTGTAGAAGTTCAAAAACTAACACAAAAATTGAATATTCATGAAACGTCGGGCTATGATTCTATTACAAATAAAATGATAAAAGAATTTAATTTACAAATTCAATCGAAAATAACAAATATTCAATTCAATGCATTGTATTTCTTATTTTCCAGAATCATAGAAATGAGCCTACGTTATCCCCATATGTAAACCAGGTAAGAATCCTCATCTACCCTTAAACTACAGACTTATTAGTCTATCTTCATTACCTAAAATTTTTGGAAAACTATTACGCTCTCGCTATATTAATTCAATACAAGCTGTTCCAAATTACCAATTTGGTTTTCGTTCTCATTATTCGACTTCTCGCCAATTACTAGGTGTTCTTGAATTAATAGCTCAAAACTTTCATAAAAACGAACATACAATTGAAATTTTTTTGATATTTATCAAGCGTTCGATAAAGTTTGGCATTCTGGATTATTATTTAAATTACATTCAATAGATTTATTCAAAATAATAAAAACTATTTACATAATCGTAATTTTTGTGTCAAAATTAACACATCTTATTCTACTTCTTGTCGTATCTTCTCAGGAATTCCTTAAGGTTCGACACTATCTCCTTTAGTTTTCAATAAATAATATAAGTATACCCTGGATAGAAAATCGTATTCCAATTAAATATTTAGAACTCTATTTCTACCTCGATTAACGTGGAAAACACATATTCAAAATATTGCCAATAAAACATAACAAAGATAAAATTATACCCCTTAACAATTAAATTTTTAAAATTACAAATAGATTGTGGTATATCAATTTTCAAGATAAGGCCATCACTTACATACGCATGCCCAAATTGGTGCAATGCATCTGCGTCAAACGTGAATAGAATACAAACTACTCAAAATATTTTTTGCGGAGAATTCTGAAGGCTGAATGGTTCATCTCCAACAAACAGATACATAAAGAATTACAAATAGAACTGTTATGCAAGAATAAGAATAAATCATTGCAGCACGATCCGTGACCTGCTTGTTTAGATAACAGTTCCGATATTCGCCTGAAATATTTCAGATAAATCAGGAGAGTGTGAAACTATCAGAGCACTCCATCTCCGGAATTCTCCACCTGACAGCAGTTGAATTTGATCTAGCTACATAGCTAGTGTCGAAAATCCGTCTTCGTCGCAACTCGAAACGTAGACCCTACAGATCGGAGACACTACAACGGCAAGTGTTGTCACTTAGCCCAGTAAACTGATTTATTATTTCGAATTTCCAGGATCATCTACTCCAAAGGTCATTAGTTAGTGTAAGTGTAGTGTATGCTTTTTTTTATCACGGGAGGAGTTTATTTCCTTCCTCCGTTGAAATACGCCAACTTACACGTCAGCTAGTGAGATTTTCTCCTGCCAGCGGGGCACCGCCCCAGCCGGGCGTGTGCTCTAAGCTCCCAACTGGTCTCCCGGTATGGGTAGTAGTTTAGTGCGTGTGTTGGGTATGTGTGTAGTGTAGGTGTATGTGTGTGTGGTGTGTGTGTGTGTGTGTGTGTGTTGTGTGTGTGTAAGGGTCCGCTTGTTAGAGTACCCTTCGCCGTTCCCCTGATATTTATCGATGAAACTACAGAAAACAGAGCAGCCAACCGTTATAATTCTCCTCCAGACAGTCATTGAATACGACCTAGCTATCTAACTAGTGTCAAAAATCCTGTCAACGTCGAAACGGGAACCTTAGGACCTCCCAGTCAGAGGTAATGTAACCACATCAGTTGATGCCTCAACCGCTTAGCCAAGTAAAGAAATGAAGAAAGGGGCTCCTGCACAAACAAGAACGTGTGTCCAACCCCCTCCCCGTGGGCTTCGTGAGTGGGCGCGCGACCGCCCGAGATGCGGCTGGCAGTCCCTAAAGCGCGGCCGGGGCGCTGCGTAGCCGGGGCGGAAGAGGTCTGACGGCCGCGCGGGCACCAGGCCAGGCGCCGCCGCTCCGCGCACGCACAGTGGAATTGTGGGGCGTGTCACTCATCTGTATTCATCTCCTGCGAATAAAGCCGCTTCCTCCGATTTGCATATGCTCCGCAACGGACAGCCGTCGCCTCGTGGGGGCGTTCTTCTCCCTGCGCAGGCGGTTCTGACGGGAATGGTGGCAGGAGCAGGGACGGAGGCGAGAGTGAGTTAAGGGGTATTGATTTAGGGCAGCCTTCTTTTTACGTCATAAGTTCCATATGTGTTAAATCCAGAGAGATGGAGGTCTTCTTACCCCGCTGGAACGTGAGATCCGGCGCCGACCTACTCGTCGGCTTGTGGGGTTTCCTCTGCAGGATTATCTCACAGCACGACACAATAAATTTCCGAAATGTGTGTCAGTGTAGTGCTTGTAACTGTGTGAGTGAAGGGAAATGAGAGGAAATGAATGAGTAAGGAAATATTGCGCGCGATCCGTGGCCTATTTATTAGGGTGTTGGACCACCACTCTCTTGATATTTATCGGAGAAATCACGGAAAACTTCCGATCAGAGCAGTCGGTCGATGGAATTCTCCGCCACATAGTGTTTGAATTTGATCCTGCAATGGAGTTTCTATGTCGAAAATTCATCATTGGACTGCAATCTTAGAATCTCCTAGTCAGCGATGCTGTACTGTAGGTGGATGTGAAAAAAGTGATGAACGTGATGGAAGAGACAGGGATGGTAAACGTGATAGCTATGACGACTGAATTGAGATGTGATGAACTTGTAGATGTGGTAGAGTGATAAACGCAAACAACATATCGGTAGATGAGGGTAGGAGGAAGGGGAGAAGAGGAAAGGGTGCGTGGAAAAGAATGGGCGAAGGAAAAAAGAGAGGAAAAGATGTGAGAAAGAAAGGGTGGGGGAGGAGGCTTCAGAGACCTAGAGAGAGAGAGAGAGAGAGAGAAAGCAAAGGAGAATGAGTCAATTTCATTAATAGATTAGTGATTCCGGGCGCGTCAAGTGAGGTCATTATTCCCGTAAGTGTAGTGAATTTCGGGTAATTTTTCCCTACCAGCGGGGCACCGCCACAGCCGTAACACGCTCCTAGCACACGCGAGCGGTCGTGTAGTGTGGTATGTGTGGCAATGTAGTGTGGTAGTGTAGTGCACGTTAGCGCAAGTTTATATAATAGGATGTGAGGCAAGGACAAGGGAGAGGAAGGAGAGATCTCACGCGGTCCGTGGCCCGTTTGAGTTCCGGCATTTGTCTGGTGTTAATCGAAAAAAAAACAAAGGAAAACTACCGATCAGAGCAGTCAGTCGCTAGAAGCCGAGGGGAGTATTGGTGTGTGTGTGAGAGAGAGAGAGAGAGAGAGAGAGAGAGCGAAAGAAGAGAGCGGCCGCAGGGGGCGGCGGTCGAGGCCCTCTAAAACGCCGTTCGCCCTTTACCCGTGGAGCAGGCCACGAGTCGTGACCCTCTAATATTGCGAGCGGCCAACGCGGCGTCGGGATATTTGTGTAATTAACGCGGATGTTCACTCGACCGAGAGAGCGCGCGAAGCACCTCTCTCCGCCCCGCCCTCCACCACTTCACCCAGCCCCGCCCAGCACCGGAGCCCTCTGCGGCACGGCATGGTGTCGGCGGCAACCTCCAAACACTGCAGTGACACTCAGCCCCACGAGCAAAACAAAAGTTGAAAAAAGTGGCGGCGTAACGTGACGGCCGTACGACCGTTGAGAACGCTGCTCTCTGACACAAATGTTACCGGGCCTGCAGGCGAGAAGGAGAAGGGGATACGTTGACAAACGAGCGCAAATGTAGCTTATAGCACGAACCGCAGAAGGAAAATAGTAGAGGCATTAGAGGTATTGCGATGAAAAGTGTTGTTCTATTAGTAGATGAGGGTTCAGAGAGAGACTTGGAGCTTGCTGAGAGTGGGTTCCAATCCGCTCAGAAGTATGTATAATTCTCAATGTTAACCTTTTAGAACCAATTCTGAAATAATTTAATTGAATAATAATGATGAAGAAAATGCCTTTAATATAAATAATTATTTATAAATGACGAGTCTCAGTTGCAACTACATTAAAAATTAACAATCAAAAACAAAATAAGGCGATATTCAGGATCAAAATGCAATTTGTTCGAAAGTAACTGATTGAACCTCCGACCAATTAAATACATTACATGACAACAGACTCTCCTCTCCACTAGGCCAACTCGAACAGAGGAGGCAGCAGAAAAAGTATCTGCATATATTAATAATAGCCAATGCAAACTTTTGAAAAAACGCTAAAACCGTGGTGTACGAGTACATTACACCCCTACATACAAATGATCAGTTATTGGCAAAACTATTGTCATATATTAAAATAAATCATCTATAAAAATATTGTCAAACTATTGTACGTCTTTAACCTATTTGTTTTTTCAAATATTAAATAGGTAAATTATACATTTTAGAATAGTGTTGAATTTCATTTCATTACAATTTACGAAAAATTATTGTATAAAATGTATAGATTATCGTAATAATTTTCAGTTTTCAAGATCATGATTTTACATGTTTACAATTTTTTATGATGTGGAGCACTGTTAGTGCTAAGTTAATACTTTTGAGGGGTTTTGTTTTTACATTTTTATTTCTAGCTCAGATCTAGTTCTCTACCCTTGATACAGACACAAGTTACCAATGTTGATTTGACATCCAGGTTTTGTCTTCCTCAAACGTCCTCGCGTGCTCACCACCGAACACGAAAGGTTCTCTAAGGGAAGGTCACGGTCATTGCAATAGGGTTCAAGGTCATAAACGCTACTTCGAGGAAATATCTTAGAAAGAGCACAAAATTGTTCCTCACACCTCTACCACATCACTAAGTTGTGAATTATCAATAGCCTAATAAATATGTTTAGTGTGAATAAGTATTATACTTATGTTTGGGAGTAGGTAAGGAAGAACGTTTATAGATTTATGTTCTCCCCTTACGTGAGTAAGTGATCACAATAGTAGTGTCGATTATCTTCTTGTCGTCGCTTTTTCTTTGACTATTCTTTCCCTTTTTGTCCGAAATGAATTCGTTTCACCACAAGTTTAAAATGTTCAAATAGATTAACAGGCTGAAGGATGACTCGGTTATAGTTTCTTCAGTTGGTCCTAAACTGTTAATTTTTCGGGAAACAAGACCATGCTTAATGAACTTCATCAATTTTAATTACAGAATCTCCAAACGTCGGCAGAATGTGCACAATTTCCTTCTTTCAAATGGAACACACTAATATTTGCTCTAAATGAATCTTGAATTCGTTTGCCCTTCTTTTCAATATTTTGCCGTAATACATCACTAACATTTACATCCTGGCATGACATATATACGTCTTAGCTCTGTACTGTTTGTCATGAAGTTGCACCATTTAAATATGTATTCAACTTTGCTGGCATCTTTCACGCACTCTTATGTTCTGATCATGATTCAACATTTACAAAATCATAATGTAAAAACGGTCACAATCCGAAAGTAAATATACCTTTACTTAAAATTGTACTGACAGACTTCGGTTCCTCGTACATGGACCTGTCTCTCCAAGAAACTGCGTTCAACGAGACTGGTCATGAAAAATATAAAGGCTTGAATTACATCTTTAAGATCCTCGGATGGCTCGTGGATAGCGTGTTAACCTTTCCGTGGTGCAAATTCTGGTTCGATTCCCAGTCGGAACAAAAATAAAACTGTAACTTTCTAATACAATCGTATCAGTTTCTACAGCTGTGTAACGAAAGAAAAGCTTAGGCAGATTCAATGTGCTAGATATAGTGAAGGAAATACGTCATGCTCGCCCCATTCTTTCCATAGCCTCAAGAGGGGATAATGAATAAATTAATAATAATAATAATAATAATAATAATAATAATAATGAATAAATGATTGTGTCATATTGTGACTTTTCGAGCAGTTTCCATTAATAGAGAAGCGGTCAATTATTTCACACAACCTATTTTCTTACATTGTAATTTTATTTCTTCTACATTCAATATAATTGTAATTTCCTTTTACATTGAATGTTTATGTTAGTTTCAGTCGGTAAAAGAATACTTACAGATACACCTACGACAAAAAATTGTGTGGTGCATATTCTGGAATGTTTTGCTTCAATAAACTTCCTCAGTAAAAAATCACTTTCCATTCAAGAACTAGGTTAGACAACTATATCGTACGTACTCTATAATCCTTACGTTTGCTTTTGTTCATTTCCAAGTTACGCTTCTACGAAGCTCTTACATACTTCGTAATTTTCTGTTTTTCATACTCTTTCATTAAGCTCGAGCGAGCGGACGTCCGTTACATGAGCAAATTCATGCTTAAAACACTACACCACGACTTTCCCTTTCGTCGATAAATCTCGTTCTTTACAATCTAGCATGCAAATAACCACTTGATCACAATATCTGAGGTCGAGCTCACCTGGATATGGTTCCTTTTTTACTAACAGGAGACTGATTTTCTGGACTTACATAGGAACCGTTGCAACACGCGATGCTTTGATGCTGATGACAGCCTGGATTAGCTCACCGTGCTATCCATGCTACCCATGCCTTAAAATAATTTAAGGTAATAGCACCAAGAGTTGACACTTGTAGTATACAATGCTTCTATAGTACTTATCAAAAATGTTAAGTATGTACCGCTGAAGATTTCGACATTGGTACCATTACCACCAACTGTGATTAATGTGGACAATTGATAAGTATAGATATAGTTTTTATAAACGTTTTGTTTACTTTTTATATAGAAAAGGTTTCAGTTTCTTTATGAAATGATTCTTAGTAAGAAGTTAGTATGATTCTTAGTTAGAAAATAGTAAACGGAAATAGTGCCGTGTTTCAAGCGATTTCAAGAGGCTTTTGCCAAAGATAGCTGAAATATGAGAAGTCTTCGCTTTTTCAGGTAATTACTGAAATTTTTCAAAGCAAATAAAAATAATATAATGCATGTGCTAAACTGTAGTACCACAATTCTGATGTCTCCGAGACGCCTGAAAAAGGGGTGAATGCATGCTGGATTTGAAGCCAAGATTCGCGGGTTGCCTATTGCCTGCACGTCGGTTTGTTGAACATATTTTCTTGGTGGCCAACATCGTGTCCTGTGGGGTTAAAATCTGGGATAATACGACCAGAAAGGTCGTATCTTGACATGATGTGGGGTTTTCGTGAAAACTTTTCGTCGGATGACTGGTCATGCAAATGCCTTAAGGAAGTAGGCATCGCCGTACGTAAAGAGATATGTTTGTTTTATGAGTTGCCATGAAAATTTTGGTTTCTGTGAAAGAGGAGATAAAATATTTGAAATCAAGAACATTATAAAAATATCAAATAAAAATATTAGTGAATGTATGCAAAAAAATATAATGCAAAAAAAGGAAGAACCTGCAAAAAAGAGGTAATTTACGTACTTTTGGAGAATAATATGTCGATTATCTTTTGACTATAACAGCAAAATCGTATAACCAGTTTATAACTACATGCTATAAAAATAAAAGTATTGTTACTTGGCTATAAACATTATTTAGATAAAAATTATCAAAAATCAATGCAACGATGTAAATAACGTTCAATGAAAACTCCCTGAACCCATTCAATACTACACTTTGATGCAGTGGACGGCAATGTAGGTACATGTAAGGCAGTTAAAAAAATCTTCGATACAAATATGTTTCATGCAAACCATCTGTTTTATACACACACACACTTTTTAATTCACATAATTATAGATATTTTCCCCTATAGTTATTTAATTCTACAGGTATAGTCATCACTTAGTACAAACTTCTATTTTACTTTCTATTTTATCGCAGCAGCTTTTAATGTCAATCATTACAATTTTATACAGTGAACACTAACGCCCGAAATATCTCGTTTCCAAGGATGTTTAAATTACTTTTTGGTGAGTGTCAAATATTATTCGTAAAGGTTACGATTCTGAGAAAGCCAAAAATATAATTTCGTTATATTTTCTAAAATATGCCTTTAAGCAATCAAATTAGTACAAACAATAAGAACTGGAACTTTGGACTTTCAGATAGCGCAGAGTGCTTAGTTGCACGTCTTCATAAACAGTTGTCTAAAACTACAGAAAACTTTCCACCCTGTCTTGTTCTTTGAAATACATAAATGATTTTCCCTGGCGTAATCGGAGACGAACAGGCCGATCCAGTAATGCAGAATGCAACTTCAGAACCCAGACTGCGAAGACCTCCGTATAACACAGTGTATAACACGGGAGTTATCTCTTTAAGCGGAGGGGGGAAATATAATTGATTGATTAATTAGTGATTCTGCGCGTGTCAACCGCTAAGGTTATTTGTCCCGTAAATGTTGTGCATGTCGTATCGAGGGAATGTCCATCGTCTTTCTCCACTGCTTCGCGATATCCGGCGCTGACCTACACGTCGACTTGGGGGGGGGGAACCAGGTATTTCCCATCAGCAGGGGCATCGCCCATGCCGGAACCATCTCAAAGCACCCGTCTGGTCTCCCCACATGAGTGATAGTGTAGTGCATATCAGTGTACCTGTGTGTAAGTAAACGGCGTGTAAAAAAGAAGGAAGAGGAAGGATAGATCCTGCGCGGCCCTTGGCTCGTTTGATAGGGAACTGCATTAGCCTGGTATTGATCGGACAAACCACGGAAAACCACCAATCAGAGCTAGAATTCTCCTCCAGACAGCGGCTGAATTCGATCAAGCTATGATATTTCTTGCCTCCGTCGAGATTCCAACCTTAGGACCTCCAGACAAGAAAAACATCATGACACCCATCGAATAATCTACATAACCATTCACCATTTGTCCAAATATCCAAACACCTTTCATTTCTGGTTTCCAAAAATCTTCTTCAGAATATAGCACTAGAAGGGGAAGGGCTGTCGGGAGGTTATTGATTTCTGTTTGAATCTCCCCACATAGGGAAGGTAGGCGACATCACCGGCTCAGTTCCGATCCTGCTCGCCGATCTCCCCAGTAGGCCAGAGGCGAGAGTCGCTTAGCGCCGGGTCTGAGCGGCAGTGGAGCGGAGGCGGCGCCCGCGGCGGGGGCGGGGCCGGGGGCGGCGGAGGCGGCGCGAGACCCACCATCGACCGGGCGTGCCCGCGGCTTCCGCGCATTCGGCGGTCGCCCGCCCGCCCCCGCAAGGCCCCGCCGCTGCCCGCCCCCGCAAGCCCTCGCGCTTCGCTGCATAGCGGCGGCGGCGCTTCGCCGAAAGGTCACGGGCCGGCGACGCGGCGGTGGCAGCGGTGAGACCGGGGGCGAAGGCGGGGCGAGGGTGGGATAGTAGCGGGCGCAGGGCGAAGCCGGGCGGAGCGGCGGCAGTGGCGGGGACGCGACAGACCAAGTCGGGAGTGTTAGGGATGGGGCCGGGAGCGAGGGCGACGCCGCGAGCAGTGATGGGAAGGAATGAGACGATGGCAGTGGTGGAGACTAGGGCAGGACCGTAGACGAGGGCGGAGGGGGGCGACGGGGGGGGGGGGGGGGGGGGGGCGAGAGCGGTGGTAGTACCGGGGCGGGACGGAGGCGGGGGCGGGGAACGGCTCCGGGGGCGGAGATAGGCCTGCCAGCTGCCAGGGGCGACCACCGCTGGGTAAACAGAGCGAGAGCCCCCGACCGACTGACCGGCAATCCGTCGCAAACCCACGCGGCAGCGGAGCTGATAGGCTTAGCCTTGTCACTCAAACGGGTACAGAGAGGTCATGGATGTTGCAAGCGGAAGGCGCGATCGGAAAGGTCATCCTAATTTGTCTTTGGACGACACAGTCGGAAAACATGATATTCCGTTTACATATAGAGTACTGTACAGGAAAACTAAAATCCTCAAGAGTGTGATGCCATGCTGTAGAAACTCTGCTTTTATTTTTCACGCTTATAAAGATATACGAGGTGCTTGAAGAAAGCCGATAAAACACATTTTAGTGAAAAATTATATTTCCCTACATTATATGGTATTGATTCACAATAAAGAAGAACTGAGTAACTTTCAAAATTATCTCTCTCAACGGAAGAGAAGCAACTAATATTAATCACTGACATCACTGTTTGTAAAATCTCTATACATTTTTGTTTTTGAATAACGCAATTTGGGTTTTCTCAATTTTTTCTCCGCATTCTACATAAAAGTTGTAGTGAAGATAAAAAATAGGTGTAATGATCCCGTCATGCAAAAAGAAACATTATAAACATTTTTTATTAATGGTGCCATGGGTGGAGAGCGCCATCAAGTGTTTTGAAGCATGACGAGCGGCGAGAAATCGCATTTAGAAATTGAAAGAATATTCGTGTACGAGTCAAAATAATAAACAATATATGGACATTTCGGAAATGATACGAATTTCTAAAACATTTAGTTGTGTATAATTAGTAGACGTGAATTGGAAATGGAAAGGATAAACAGCGTAAGAAGAACCGTCGACTTTCTTTTTGAAAGGAAGCGCTTCGAGAAAGTCGAGGGTGGTCAGAAAGGATGATTAGCCGTCGTAAGGCACGGACGGAGACGCGTGGTAGGCGCGGTTAATTCTAATATACAGTTTTGTCAGAGGCATAGTGCTAAGTTATTCGTGAAGAAAATGGATGGAATTGGAATGTGTGGTCGCAAGGTTTGTGGAAACTGATGGGGCCGTGAGTGTACAGCAGCAGCTACTCCAGAAAGGGAAGTGATAAAACTTTTTGAAATTTTTTTTGTTAATGTGTAGCAAGACCAAGTTTAAAATACATTGTAGGACAAAAATTGGGAGATTGTGGTTGGAAGCAACGCTAAATGGATCCAATAATGAGTAATAGTATAGTAAATTTCGGAAGGTGCACCAATAATAAATTAATGCAAGTAATTCAAAATAATTAGTATTAATTAGCAGTATCGTTAACTTATAAAAATAAATTTGTGATTGTTGTAAAGCTTTGGCTAAAGTAATCAGGGGAAAACCTCAGAAGCCGGGCTGAAGGTTGGCGGCGAAAATAGGTTCTAGCGAAGGAAGAGCACTACAGTTATAACATTCACAACACTTACGAAACTAACGATACAAGTATGTGACGCTCCCGAAACCAATAGTCGCTTTAACACCAATACGGTGCTGCAGAAAATCGAACAGTTTCCAAAAATATTATTATTTCTATGGATACCGTGTATTTTAATCTGAAAATGTAATGCAATTATTTCTTCGAAATTTAAAATTATATTTGGGATCTTTCGCTTCACATTACTCATACTGTTTATTTACTTTGCCCCAGTAATCTTCCATGCTGGCGGATGCGTTAAAGAATCCTACAGATTGTTTAAATTCCCAATGGATTTGCCTGTCTACTACGATGAAAATCATTGTCAGCGAAACGAAGACTCGTAATCATTCACTTAAAATGTATAAAATTTTGTGACCTATCTGGTTTAGAAGAAAGCATTTATTTCTGATTAAAACCTGTAATCATAATCGAGCTTTTGTTTCTTCGAAACGTAAATTTCAATTTATAAGACGTAAAGAGGAGGAACGTTTCAGCGGTTTGACTTACAGCAGTTACCAATAATTGCGTGAGTCACGTACGTAAAACAAAGCATATAGTACTACATTTGAATTTCGCAACGAACAAAGAATTGTCCTCTTGTGAGCGCACGAAAATTATAAAATTCATAAATATTTTATAGACATTAGGCTGGAAAAGCACGCCCACAACTACAAAAATATCAAAATATTATATCATTACATCTTTCAAGATTGGTAGGTATGTGTTAATATAATTAGAAAACAAATCTGTTTTCATTGATGAAAACTTTTCATACATTAATTAACACAGTAAAACGAACATCAATTTCGTAAATCTCGAAAGTTTCTAAATGTTTCCAAGCTGTCAGTTTCCTGTAGTTCGTTTACATTCCCTAGTTGCAGCTCCCTCTGCGGCCAAGAGTTTTTTTTTCGCGCTCGCCTGCGGAGCTACGGAAAGTTCCTTGCAGTGGGTCAGAGGGAGGCTGGAAGGTGAGATATTGGTTTGAGTACCCGACCACAGGATAGAACGTGAAAAAAACATATGAAGTGCAGATTGTAGGTCACTGCACAAAGTAAACATACCTAAGAAAGAAACTTCTGTGAATTTAATCTTGAAAATTGTTGCATAAGAATGCTGTTTCTCATTTTTGGCAGTTCGTGCTTGGGTTATGTTGTTCATCATCCTAAGATACTTCAAGTAATGAATGAAATCACTTACGTGCACTGGTAACTGCAGAAGTTAGTAAACTGCTTCATTAATCATGATCAGCTTTTTATCTTACGAACTCCTGTCTATGTATTTTTGTTTCACACAAACCATGCGGGTCGATTCCTTCTCGTAGGCATAATAAGAGATACGAGACAAAATATGTAGCTCATCTGCCATTGAAAGTGGTTCAATCACATTTTGAAAAGACTCTAGTTGCTATCTTTGAAATATGGAGAGTACCTAAGGCAGTAAATTCTATGAAAATTGGTTCATATGGCTTTCTCAATGGGAATCGATCTATTTAATTTTTTCCAATGTTTTGGAAAATTTATTTTCCTCATCAGGAAATATAATATATGAACACAATCAAAAAGAATTATAAACGATTGAAAACACCAAAGAAAAATAATAATATATTAGTATTGAATATTTGTATATATAGGAAATACATTATCCGCAACGTTAGTAAACAACTAAATAGTTCGAGTACTTTCCATTGAGAAAGCCGTATGAACCAGTCTTTATTGGATTTATGGTCTTCAGCACTCTCCATGTTTCAAAGATAGCAACGAGTTTCTTTTCAAAATCCAGTCTTCGTAGTTCTTTCTTTATCCATAAGTCAACCTGATCAAAGGGATTCTGGAGCTGTAAAAAACATGCACTTCCTCACTCCCATACGTCCCACATAGTTTTCAATTGTTTTAAACTTTAAATAAATAAATAAATAAATAAATAAATAAATAAATAAATAAATAAATAAATAAATAAATAAATAAATAAATAAATAAATAAATAAATAAATAAATAAATAAATAAATAAATAAATAAATAAATAAATAAATAAATAAATAAATAAATAAATAAATAAATAAATAAAATCTGCATACTGAGTTACTCCAGTACTGTGTTTTATCTTTGAAAGTGCGATTATCGCGGTTCCATTCCTTAAAATTGTTTGCAGACATTCCTCAGCAGAGAACATTTGTCCAGGAGCCAAAGTCACGCAGGCAATTCCAGGCGGCGAAAGCCGGAGCAGAACCTTTCAGGCGAAGGCGGGCAGCGGAGGAGGAGAAGGGTGGAGAGGGGAGGGGACTAATGTGTCTCTGAGGGCGCGCGCACGCCACGCTCGTCAGTCACTAGTCTCCGGTGCCGTGACCGGCGCCCGTCGCTCGTCCCCTGACTCCCAAGGCTGGGGAGAAGTTCTTGCAACGCCCTTTCCTGTTCCGGAAGAAGCATCGATGTTTTTATTGGGAAGTAGAATGTTTCTGGCTTTTGAGATTGCTTTGTTCGTTTTTAACATAGCATCGGAGAGAATATTTTGGCCATGAACTTGATCTTAGAGAGAGAGACAAATGAAAAACCCATTCAGTATCTTGCAGTTTATTTAACAAAATTACCAGTTCGAGCACATTCACTTTCTATATACGAGAATTCTCCCTGAAGTATATTGGTATTTAGCCTTTATATGTCTCGCAAAGAGCAACTGGTCTCGGCGCTGTTAGATCCCGGAGTTCTAGTCGGTCGCCCAACCAGGATCGCGCGACGTCTCAATACGAATAACCTTCGTGACTCGACGTAGTTACGGAATTCGGCTAGCGACGCCGAATTCACGGCCGTGGCCTTTCGATAAAACCGCCCAGCATTCGCCTGGATGCCCGAGGGAAACCACAAAAACTCCGGTCAGGATGGCTCGGTCATTTGGCTTGAGTCATTTGGCTCGGTCTGAAGTATATTACAAGTTTCAAAGCACTGAAGCCGAAGGATATCTCTAAAAATATAATGCTTCGTTGAGCACAGCTTCCCGGGGCTGCATGTTTCTCAGCTTCTGTCATTCCTGACCTGGACGACGAGAACCCGACACTGATTTGCACAGTCTCCGAAATGTCCTGGTTCACTTGTATGCAAGTTGTAGGGAAAGACTTGTACTATTGTACTATTCTTGCATTACCCAATGAATTTTTAAGTTGGTCATGGTTCAGTGGCAGCACTGCGTATATAACACGTACTACACATTCGGCGCTAATGACTATAGTAGCGCTCGGAAAAATGAATAATCAATCAATCAATATCGATGAATTTTAGTGGATTGCATTACTACAGCACACAAATAAACTATCCTACTTTTCTGTGGTGCTGACTTCTCTAAGTAATCTCTTGCATTTATCGAATGGCTTATTTGAATTAACTACTCCAGCAAAGAACTAAGTTAGAAACGAAAATAAGCTAGCATCTATTTTTTAACTTTCATGGAATATTTTTTTTATTCTCCAATTCTTATAAATTTACTTCTTGCCATGATATGTATTACCCACATTTTAAAATCCTAATAAATAGAAATAAAAATAATAAATTAAGGCCACAGATACTACTTTCAAGTAGAACTGTTGGAGAATTTCATTTTGAGATAACAAATCACCATTCCACGACTTTTCTTCAATTTATCATTTTATATATTTATATCACCCACAAGTTCTGACATCGTGTTCAAAGAATCGATAGTCTATTGGTCTATTTGTCTATCTGTCTACTCTCTCTCTCTCTCTCTCTCTCTCTGTCTCTCTTCTTCTCTCTCTCTCTTCTCTTCTCTCTCTGTCTCTTCTCTATCTTCTACCTCTATCTATCTACCTCTATCTATCTATCTATCTATCTCATTTCTCATCTCCTATCTGTTCTCTGTTGGTCTCTTCAATACTGACTGCCGATGCCATCTACAAGTCCCATTCTCGTAAAACTGTACTGCGTAACCAGATAAACCCATCCCGCTGCACCACACATACAGCATTCAACAGTTCGGCACCGAGCCACGAAAATGTCCGTAGATGAATAACGCCCGGAATCTGGGCCAAGCTTGGGTGTTGTTAATTCTCGGTCACGCATACCAGACGTTCACTGAATCTACTTGTTACAGCAGCCATTCCACAGGCAGTTCCGCGGAGAATCTGATATGTCAGAAACAGTAAAGAAATAAACGCACTCGACTGAAATACTATCTAGGAGGACAAATGGATGCTGTATTCAGTGGCATAGGGACACTGGACACCGCGATTCCAATCACGGGGAACCAAAGGCTGCGGGTTCGAGAGCAGAGTAAACCAAGGTTGGCCATCTCATACCCCAAATATTTATGATAACAATTTCAAGCATTCACGATAATTTGTCTAATATCATTCACCGCACTAGAGAACCCTAGCTTTTGTCTTACAATGTAAGGTCAAAACACGACACAAATTCGATCATTTAGCGAGGAAATGGGAAGACAGAGCCTGTGTCCCATTTACTTCCAGTTTACTTCCACATGCGAATTCTAATTCAGGTTACTGACATAATTGCAAAACCACAATACCGATGTACGAGGATAGACTTTTTTTAAATATGAGTAGTTTTTACGAAAAGTTTGCTTAAAAATGGCAATTTTTTTTAATCTTAAAAACGGCTTCTATTTTTTTTCTCGAATAGCAAAGAACTCATATAAAATGGTTCATATAAAATGTCGCAGCCATTTTCGTTGAACTCTACATTATCTAAAATTGCAAAAGTTTAATTGTTTGGCGCTTTCCTACAACTACAATATTGAAGATAGAGATTTTTCTTAATAAAATAAGTTATTTAAACTAGATCTTTAAATAATGTCAATGAAAATCTCTCAATTTTCGAAAATTGCAAAAGCAAATGTTGAACTTTATTTTTATTTGGAAGAATGGGTTTATCTGGGAGAAGGGTGGGTGTATTGACTAAAATTAATGGCGTGCTGAAACTAAGCACCTAAGATCGGATTCCAGAGTGAAAACTAGTGGTGCTAAAACAGCACGTAATTTCTCGCCTGTATTGTCACGCAAAAAGTACTAAAATTTTCGAAAAATTGTACACCATCTTATTTTAAAAGCTATCTTTAAGAATCATATTATATTAAGGTGGAAATTCTTTAATATTTTAGGTGTAAGGAGACTCCGAAAAACTTTTGAACTTTTGCAATTTTCGACAAATCAGAATTTTCAACGAACATGGGACCTGCACCTTTTTCTTAAACGTCCTTTATACTATCCACACTACCCTGTGGCGAGAAAGTAAAAATTTCTGGTTCGAAAAATTTTCGAACTCAAGAAGTATTATAATATTGCGTAGCCGTTACAAATAATTCAAGAACGTTTGTGCTCCACTAGTTTATTTATGTTTCAACTGTAATCCATTTTCGCTCCAGAAGAGTCTTCGGCGTTCTTGCGTGCACGAGATCTCGCTAGTAACGCTCTGGTGCTCATATCGATCGGCGCCGAATTCGATTCTCGACCTAATCAGCGTGCTCAGATTTAATCCTATTTTCTCCCACGTGCCGTTGAACTAATGAGGAACTATGGGTTGATGAAAGGCCAATGACTGCCCAACATCGACCCCGCTCTCGGCGTTTCTTCTATTTATTCAGATACATTCAAATGTGGTAGAGATGACAGAGCAGGCTGGTAGCTTCAGAGAGCATGTGTGTGTTCGGCGATACGACACGTAGCTAATAATGACATTTTTTGTTCACCGTTATGAATATTTAATATTCAGAGTTAGTGTATTAAAGAATTGATAATTTTGGAGTGTTCTTTGTTAGGGCACCAACGTGTAAATACCGGTACCTTTAAATTTCATAGTTAACAATAGTATCAATAATATTTATTTGTAAAACAATAATACTTTTAAAAATTAATGTTAGTTAAATATTTGAAAACTGGAAAACGCAAAAAGTGTAACGTCTTGTGGCCCTACATTTTTATAGCTAGATAAAAAATTTTCTTTCCATGAAATCAATTCAACCAGGCCTGGTCCAGAGAAAATTTTACACAATGAGGGATACCATTTCTTGGATATTGTGAAACTCGGCTAGAGAAATTAAAGAGATATTTCAACTTTATCTTCTTCCCTGGTTTACAATGTTTCCAAAACTGAGGAGTCGAAATAACTGCAGTTTAATTCCCTGCCTGCATGGAATACCCATGGATGGAAGCATAATAGTTACAATTTTCTGAATAGTAATTGTTAACGAATTCGAACTTGAAAAAGATGTGCTGATGTTATTGAATTGTTATCAGAATACGGTCAAGAAAACCTGAACAAATTCCTAACCAATGTTCTCAACTAAATGAGAAAGGGAATTACACGAAACCTTTCAATCACCGCGGAAAGGATGTGCAAGAAGGAGAAGGGTGAGAGAAACGGAAGGAGAGAGTAAGGATGAAGCATATTCTCAAAGAATTCAAGGATTAACTTTTCTTATTTGGCGTCGTGTGATGAAGCATGTCAAACATGCCAAAAATCTGACGCTGCTTTTCCCAATACCGCCACAGGACTCTCCCTTCTCTGCCTTTTGCTTCTACACGCGACGCAATTTGCGACATCGTTCTGCGAATCGGAATATCGGAAAGCTGACACTTGCAGCCTTCACAAGTTAATGATGCAATTTCGGTTCTCGCAAAGGCATCGGTTTTAGGATAGATTCCTTTTAAGTGGTATTTAATGGTGTGCCAAAGTGAGTTTGAGAGGAACGGAAGCAACGTACTTCTGAGGATAAATGTGAAGGCAATGTACCTTAAAAGAGTGTAAACATGTCTCCATAAATATGCTTATGTAATTTTATTAGCGCACACCCAATATTCAGTGATTTTTTTTATATTTATACAAGTATTCATATATTGAAAAAAGGTAGTTAAATAAATCTAATATCGTGCGAACTTTCCACACATCGCAGACACAAACAATTGATTAATGTTACACAAATAATGACGCTCAACGTCATTTCAATTATTACAAAGCTATCTCTTGGCGTGTCTTTTTCCATTTGTGTAGTGTCCAAGTTAAATGACAGTTGTACGTCAGTCCTCGCCAATTAATAGAGAACCCCAACTTTGTCAAACTAACTATCCCCCCCC
Organism: Teleogryllus oceanicus; assembly: GCA_964035755.1. NCBI lineage: Eukaryota > Metazoa > Arthropoda > Insecta > Orthoptera > Gryllidae > Teleogryllus > Teleogryllus oceanicus. Next base: position 65,126,462 of record CAXIVR010000005.1, on the reverse strand, counting down.
ACAATATACACATTCTTACGATTTATGGTATTTTTCTTATACATCTTCTTCTATAAGGTTAGTTATTGCATCATAAATAAATTACATAGAGGTTAAGTACGCAGTACAGTTCGCAGTTAGTTTATAATGTTGAGCATTATTGCGCAAGCACATATTTTGAAAACAAGCGACGTTAAGAGCGGATTTTCAAATTTGTGTGAATGCAATAAAGCAACATTACAAATGATTTGATAAGATATTTTTTGTACAACAACATGACAAATTTCTAAGATTCAAAATTAATTTTGAAAAAAGAAATTAAAAAGCATTTTGGTAGTTTGCAACATAAATGTTAGTATTATGACGTCATAGATGGAAAATGGGTAGGGAGAACGGGTAGGGAGGATGGACAAGGAAAACGGGAGGGAGTACAGACTGTACTATAAAGTGCTATGTGTGCCATAAAATGCCATTGCATGATCGATTGTTTGTAACAAAAAAAGTTTATAATTCTGATATATAAAAAAATAGGTTTTGGTATTTTCAATTTTATATAAAACACTTCACGTTAACCTTTTCTCGATTGGCTGAGAAGTGTTTTTGGCTCATATTTCACGAGCATAACCTTCACATCTCCCTTTCTATAGCGACCATGGACCTGACTTTTCTTCAATGGCCTTCCTAAGCGATTCACGGCACGCCCAGGGCGAAGGTGTCATCGTGTGGGCGGGCGAAGAAATCGCGGCCGTTTGAGACTTGCCTCGGGCGTACTATCAGGAGACTAAAATGAAAGATGGATGCGAACGGAGTAGCAGAGAAAAAGAAGAAAAAAGCGAGGAAGGAATTGCGAAATGAAATAGATGAAGAGACGCTGAGGAATGTAAAATGACGCTGATATGGAATAAATATTTGGTATAAAATGTTTTGTATAGCTCATCTGATGAGTACTTAATTGTCTTCTTAGACCAGAGGTTTTGAAACTGGTTTTCAAACGTCGCGTCTCCCAGAAGCGTCGGATCCATACGGATGGGGCGTCGCAGTGATTTTTTAAAATGATCTTTAGATTTGAATTTCTTTAATCCTCGCGTTAGTCCTTTACTAGTAGCCTATTATATCACTTACTCATTTGTGTTGAATATTTTGTAGGCCTATATTAACCCTTATATTTGAAACTTATTGTAACCAGGAAAGCCAGGAGAAGTTTTGTTTAGGTCAAGAGAGCCGTGGACAAAAAAAGTTTGAAAACCCCTTTCATAGACTATACAGACATAATTATTATTAACATTATTATTGTCATTATATTATAATTTGTATTATATTATTTATTGTCATGAGTCATTTAACCAAAATGAATTAAATATATAATTTCAAATTCATCACATGAGTAACACATCAAAAAAGATAAAAATTAGTTTTGGTAAATCGAAATATCTGCAAATAACTTAAGTTATAATTGGAATGTACAAAGTTCATTGGGAACTGTCGAATCCAAGAAAATTTCCCTATAAGTATTCTAACAGAGTTTCAAGAAGAGACAAGTCACGGATATCATAATGATGACATTAGGAGGGATGGCTAAATTAGAAATAAGTGCTTTCACGCGCGCAGGGTTGTACGACATGAGAAAGCTGAGTGACAAGGAATAAGGCATAAGACAAAATCTGCTTGAATGTGAACGAAAATCGGCCTCACATAGACAGTAATTTGAACAAGGACATGTAAAACAGCTGAAACGAAAGGGTCCGGGAAAACAAAAGTTACAAAATGTCGCAAAGTCATCTTCGCTTTTCCTGTCGACCATTCCACTCTCGATCCTCGACGATAAACGCAGCTTTGTTTACTAGGATTCCATCATGTTGTGTTGAAGGTTACTAGGGGATTTTAAAACCCCGTGTTTTGCTCCTGGCTTTGCGCAATATCCTCAAAGCCCGCTCAGGGCGCACGCACTCTTCGGATTGGAATCTGGATTAAAGGCTAAGACGCGAATATTTTCCAACATACCTATTTTATGCGTTTAACTGCAAACGCACTATTTTAGGTTGCTTATCCATTTTGAGGTACTGAGAGTAAAATACGCCAATTTTGAAGTGCCTCACTTCAAACTGATTGGACTGATCTTTGCTGATTCTAACTTCTGATTTGACTAATCAGTGCCCATTTACTGCAAATGCCTCTAGTTTTACTTTATTAAATAATAGCTTTGCATAAATATCATAAGAATTCAGACAATTTACTTTGTAAAATTTGGAGCAATATTTAGTTATTTACAGTCACAATTATACAAAAACCGCAAAGAAACGATACTACTGTTGTGTAATCCCTCTCTTTTTGTATTTTTAATTGATACGTTTGTTTAAGCTAGGCCCATTTACTGCTGTACAAGCCTAATAGGCTGCAGCGCCCAACGTGCCCCGCTTAATGAATAGGAGGCAACTGGAGAGGGGAGTTAAAACTGAGACGTCGCTCGATCCCTGCTTAGAGAGAGGTCGCCTGGGTGGTCTGCCGGCCGATCCGCGACTCTCTTGTGAGCCAGGGCGCGTCCGCCGGCGATTTTCCGTCCACGCCTTGCCTTTAGGCGGCTCCACACATTCGTTATTCCGAGAACACCGAACAACCGCTTGCCGAATCCCGAGTAGTGTGGATTAGTTGCTTGCTATTTGCCGAGTGACGAACGTTCAGGGTTCGCTCTACCCACCGCGTCTCGGTCTTTTGGACACATCAAAGGGAGCGAACATTCGCCGAACACGTCAGCCGCTCGGAATGGGGCGAGCACTACCTCGCTGCTCGGCGAATGCCGCATGTGTAGGGCCACCTTTAGGGTTTGAGCACACGTGGAATTCGCTTGGTAACCACCGCGAGCAACCTCTTTCCGGCCACCACCGCCCCAATGAAGATCCTCGGACCAAGGATCGCGCTCGATTTTGCCCACTTCTCCCTTGTTCCTTCCTCTCCCCTTACATACACACACACACACACAATATATATATATATATATATATATATATATATATATATATATACACACACACACACCGGGAGAGGTGACTCAGGGCATCAACTGATGTTACTGCAGAGCCTCTGACCGAGAGGTCCTAGCGTTCCACTCCCGACGATGGTGGTAGAATTTTCGATTATAGTTAGATAGTTAGGTGGAGTTCTTCCACGATCTGGAGGTGAATTCTAGCGGCCGGTTGTTCTGATCGGCAGTTTTACATGGTGTCTCCGATTAACACTCGGCGAATGCCGGAGCAGTATCCTAACAAACGGGCCATGAACCGCGCGTGATTTTTCCTTCGTCCTCCGTGTCCTATGCTCAGCCCTCACTTACACACACAATAACACGCACTACACTACGACACATACCGGGAGAATGGTAGGGACCTTAGATCGTGCCGGCTATGGCGGTGCCCCGCTGGTGGGAAATACCTGATTGGGGGAAACCCTGCTAAACTGATGGAATGCCGGCGCCGCTTCTCGCTATCCGGCGGCAGATCATCACCACCTCTCGAGGCAAAAAATATGAACGACACTTACGGGAATAATCACCTTAGCTATTGACGTGCCCGGAATCACTAACACCCAACCAACATAACTCCCTCTCACCTTCATGATTGCGACGGACGGAATATCGAGTACGCAAACCTGTAAGAGTTTATAATAAAATAAATTGCTGTCCCTATTTAAGTCTCTCCCCAAATAAAGCTCCTTCCTCCAAGACATAATGACACTCCGCCTTGCAACATTGAGAAAATGAGTTCGGCGCCCCCAACCTTTACGCACCCATGAAGAAGTTAACAGTGTGAATCTAAGCCGGGGACGGTGTGATGGAAACGTGACGGGAGTACAGCGCAAAACATCGCAGAGAAAACGCGACCGTCAAAAAAACTGGGGAGACCCTAAATCCCTCCCTGCCACTCTCCATCAAGCTCGCTCAAAAACTCCTCCCTTTGAACAGAACCCTGCTTAGCCCACTTTAGATAATGAACAGGGACTATACTTAGCGAGAAAATGCTGTGTTAAATTAAAAATATTCTCGAGCGTCACGTGACCGATTAAGCCAGTTCAGACGTAAGTATGTTATAAAGTGCACCAAACACAAGGAGGTATTGAAAATAAAAAATAAAATGATAGTTTACATGTACAAATTCTAAATCCATTACAAACGCAACGCTGAGAAAATAAATTCATTACATGATCACAGTATATTTTTCACTCGGATACTCAAAGAGAAGAAATATTTTCAAATCTCTCACTTAACACCGCCCGAAATAGTATTAATTAACAAGTTAATACGTGAAAGTAGAAAAAATATATTAACGTTCTCATAAACATGTGTTATGAATTAACGAAGATTGATATATTTTAAATCAATTTTTGTCGATTTGATCCCAATCTTATCCTAATATTTAACATTTTCTTGCGAAAACTAACAAATTGGTTAACAGTCATTAAAATCGGTGGCAGCTGCACCTTAAGGGTGGTTTTGCTGGAGAGGGTGGCGCCCTCTCCAGCAAAACCACCTTGGGAAAAGTTGCAGAAAGTATTAAACTTGCAAATAATCGACTCGTTTAATTTGTGCAAACCATCAGCGCAATTTTTGAGGTCGAATTTAGATTTAAGTGACGGACTATGCGAAATACAAAGGTTTTACAATGGGGAACATGGAGACTATGGAGAGTCCGTCCGTAGCTGGTGCATGCAAGGCAATGGAAAGTTGAAGTGTGGAGGTACTGGGAGTTGGGTAGGGGCAGCTTGCTTCTTTTAGGGTTTTGTTCGGCAAAGACTGCGGCTACTAAGCTAAGAATACCAACCCTTTCAACTTATTTCATAAATTACTCTTTTGTTTGCTGGAAATGTTTTTTAACCTCTTATTTTCGCGTGGGCACAATTTTATTAAAATTATTTTTTTCTGTCTGTATTTCTTCAATATACTATAATATTTTGGTCTTTGAGTTTTAAAGACAGAACATTTTTCATATTAATATTTATTACATAATACATACAGCAACATTTCGAAAATTATTTGGTTCCATCATCAGGCATAATATTTTTAATTGCAAATTTTGTATCTTTTTATTTCACTTATGCCTGATGATGGAAACAAACAATTTCCGAAACGTTGCGCTATGCATTACGTAATAAATATCAATATGAAAAATGTTCTGTATTAAAAAATGAAAGACCAAAAATATTATAGCAAAATGTTTTCTTCCCTTATCAACGTAAAAGTTGTCTTAGACCAGGAATACAATTCCGTTAGGTGCAAATCGTTCGTACTCTACATGCCATAGTTTTCCTCGTTCAAGAAATATTTTGAAGAGGTAAAATATATATGATAGTTCGGACATGCATACCGCCCCTCCAAAATCGCAACCCACCTGCCGCCACCGATTGAAACATACCTCTTTAAATAGCACAAAAGTGAACGTACCATATCATTATTTTTGAAAATTAATATTCATCAGTATAAATAATTGAAAGAAAACAATATAATTTTGAATATTCTGCTCAAAAGTTATTTATAATTTTTAAATCAATGTCGAAATGTTTACAGAATGTTTTCGCGCCTCTGAGACGTATATTAATTTGCTACCACTTCACTTTTACATCATGTTTACAGACGACAATTGCTCTGCAGCCAGCCGTAGTTGAGTGGTTGCCTATTTTGTTTCCCAACGCTTCAGGGAACGTAGCACGTTCCTGGTTTTAGAGGAGATGCAAATATTTCAATCCGTTTAATTAGCTAGATCGAACAAAACCGCCAATGGAAAGCGAATTTGGAGGTCAGGATGAGGATTGATCGTTAATCAGCGCCCACGTCACATACAGTAGAGAAAAGCACCAATAAAGCAGGATTTGAGGTTCGCGACAAAAATGATGCATTTTATGCCAACATAAAAACGTTTCCATTCACTCTTTTATAGCATACCGAAAATAATTTGACCAAAAAGTTTTCAAACAACTCACTGAAATACAAATGTTAGATTAAGTGATTGTTAGTGATTCCGGGCGTTTCAACTACTAAAGTCATTAGTCCTGTACGACTGGTGCAAGGTTTTTCCTCGGGAGGAGGCAGCGATCGTTCGCCGCTGAATGGCGAAATTCGGCGACGACCTACCGTTCACTAGCAGGGTTTTTCTCAATCAGGTATCTCCTACCAGTAGGACACGGGTCCAATCGGTACACGTTCTAAGGTCCCGACCAGTCTCCCGGAATGCGTGGTAGTGTAGTGCTTGTCAGAGTAAGAGTGTGAAAGTAAAGGTCATAGCAAGGAAGAGGAAGAAAAGATCGCTCGCGGTCCGTGGCCCATTTATTAGCCTACTGCTCCGGAATTTGCCTTCCGGGAATTGAAGAAACCACGGGAAACTACCGATCAAAATAGTCGACCGTTAGTTGACTCCAACAGATAGCGACTGAATTCGACCTTCCTAACAAGATAGTGTCGAAAATCCTGTCACCATCGGGACTCGAACCTAGGACCTCCCGGTCAGAAACACTGCATTGACATCAATTGATGACCTGAGCCACCTCTTCCAGTACAAATGTTAGAATACTAGTCATAACTGTGGTTCTAAAATGAATGAACTGTTCAATAAATTTGAAACATGGAAGCATATAAAGACAATTCACATATGGTCAAATATAATTAGAGGGATAAGTCAACTCAAATCCGTCTTTGGAGCATTCGTTACTGTTTTGGCTATAAAAATGGATTCATGACTTGCACTTAATTAAAAACTATTTTCCTTTTATTCGCGGATTCGTGTGTGTGAGGGGAGAGGGCGGAAAGTTACATTCATATAATTCAAAATCAAGATATTATAGATATTATAGAAAATTTCAAATTTTTAGAAAATTCGAAGAAATTTGAGACACTTTTATAATTTGCACCCTCTAAGTAAATTACTACATTGCGCGCAGCGTCATCAAATGCATTGACACTCGTCATGCACTTGGCGTGAAAATCAGTCGAAATCTGACCTCAGAGTGTGCATAATGTACGAAGCTGATAGAAAGCAGAAAGTACCTTTTGAATTGTTGTAAAGGCCTAGAAACTAATAGGAAAAAACGGCTTAGGGTCACAGCGTAATCGCGCGACTAATTTGGGCGTAAAGTTGTGGAGGCCCTTTGTAATTCCGGACTCTTACTCGCTACATACACAAGCCGTCAGTGGCGCGTATTTTACTCAGTCTTCTCTTTACATTATTATGACCCTCTAGACTTCTAAGCTACACTGAGATCAATGATTTTAATGGATGATAACGATGATGTGGTGTGATTTGAGTGATGATGGAGCACTTGTGAAAGGCAAGACAGAGATAAGAAGGAAAACTCCGAAAAGAACGCCGGTAACCTGCTTTGTCAACCACGATTTCCATATGGATTAAACAAGTTTGATTATTGACGTTTCCTGGTCTACTCCTATAGTCCTGTTAATGTTTTATCCCAAGAAATGGTGGTGATTCCTTCCCCACTGGACGGTGTGATCCGGCGCTGATCTACATATAGGCTTCAGGGGTTTTCCTCATCCAGATATCTTCCCACAGAGTGTCATCGCCCCAGCTCTAAGCTCGTGGCAGTGTGTGGCAGTATAGTGCATCTAAACGTGTGTGTGTGTAAGGGGAGAAGATAGGATAAGGAAGGAAAGATCGCGTATGGTGCTACCCATATGTTAGAATATTTCTCCGGCATCCTCTCGCTAATGATCGGAGAAACCACGAAAACCACTGATCAGAGCAGCCGGATATAATCCTCCTCCAGATAGCAACGTAATTAACCCTAACTATACAGCTAATTTCGAAAATTCGCCACCGTCAGGACTCAATTTCTAGGATTTCCTAATCAGATACTAAATGCTGAATGCTGGCTCGGAGCTAAACTCAATCGGTAAACGGAGTTGAATCTCATCACTGAAAGGTGGAAGGTGAGCGGTCTGACAACTTCATCTCTGGTCGCTCTTCATAAACCTTCGCTCTATATTTATCGCCATCTAACCAAGGGCGTCTCTGGCAAAAGGAATGGAGGACACGTTCTCTCAATATTTTTAAGCTTATTCAGTAGTTTGTTTTCATTTCATTTCTTTTTCCAAAGGCACTTTCCGTATAACCTGTTAAAAGGATGATATTTATTCGTTATAAAACAATCGGGCTGAAATCATAATATACGTACAAAAAGATCCAACCGTCCTTCGCTAGGCGAAAATGCGTGGGCAGAAATATTATGAAGATGCTCCTCAACTGGTAAGTAGTGTGGTAACCGGCGGGTAAGAGGTAAGTTACTGGGGGGTAACTCCCGCGAATCTGCATTTTTGTAGCCCAGAGGAGCAGATTGAAAACAATGCTTTCAATCTGCATTTTTGTAGCACAGAGGAACCGATTGAAAACGATGCTTTCAATGGCTACTTCTCTTACCACCGCTGCTACCGTCGTTCCCGAGGCAAGTCTCAATTTCAAAGTATGTCAGAAAATATTATTGAATTCATCAACAGTTGGGAAAAAATTTCACCTTATTAATCTCTTCCGCGTGCATCTGTTAACTTCAATAAAATAAAAATGTTGTCTTAATTTAAAATTCCGTGAGGCTACGGCCTTCACTTTAATATTCGCTCACCAGGAGGGGGATCACGGACAGACCCCAGAGAAGATTATTTCCTCTATTGTTGTTTCGGTAAAGAGTAGTACATCGTTTAGATCTTTTATTACTAGAACCGTTCATAAATCCCACGTGATAGTTTCTCCTTTCAACGCTTATCGGATTATAAACGAAACGTCTCCATTCAGAATCTCTTCATGGAAACATCGGCTTTCTCTTACAGAAAGGCCTGCCCATACACAGTTACAATCTTATTTCAGTATCTGTCGACGTAGAGACCAGTTGGGGATTTGAAGGAAAATAGTACATGTGGGAAGGGTTCTTCAAAAGTACACTTGGTCATCTTTAACCCCATGGGGAGATCCGAAAAACGTTCAAAATATAATAAACGTCCCCATTCCTCAAAAACTGAAATTATTGTAACATAAACTTGCGGAAAACGATTGTAATATTTTGCTAAATACACGTAGCCTTAGTTCCTAAATGTATATTTTCCTTCAACCACATTGCAATTTATTCTGGAATCTACCGTTGATGCCCCCCTCCAATTGGCGTTCCCTGAGTTCCAGAATGGCATTGATATGCAACTGTTAATCCCCTCTCCTCCCCCACTATTAGGGACCAGAGACGCCCATTCATCGAGGCAAAGCGACGCAGTATCCTCCATAAATTCTGTCATCTGGATTACTATTCTAATTCTATCAAATAATTCAATAAGAAAATTCATGTTATTAAACTTTAGATAGCTAATATGTTCCTTTCCAAAGTTACTTTTAATGTTGTTATTTGTATACTGAATGGTTATATAATATATTGCTCACATCAAATTTTTACTATTACATGTTACATATGTATAATTCAAAACCTTGAAAGATAGTCGACCAAGGATGAATAAATAATTTTTAAAAAACGATCGGCGTGGGGCGGGGCGGGGCGGCGCAGCTGCCGGAGGCAAGGCGCTGCCGCGAAGGTGCAAAGCGAGGGGTGTCATCGCGGGGCGAACGGAGCGAGGGAGTGCGGGGGCGGGGGCGGGGCGGGACCGGGGGCATGCCGGTCGATATCCGCGGCCCCGGCGCCCGCCGTTTGTCGCAGTGCCGCCGCCGCCGCCCTCGGGCTCGCAACCCACGCCCTCTCGCTTCCAGCGGCACCCGCCACCTCTCCATCTCTCCCTCTCACACACTATCTTACTCTCCTTCTCTGAATGCAATAAATTCTAACGTGCACTTCGTGAGTACCGATATGAAGCAATGGATTTTCGTTCTCTTCTTTGGAGGGCTGTTGTGCCTTAACCAGACCCTCACTTCCTCAAAAGCCTATCGAGCAATTCACTGCACCCATTTCCTTCTCTCTCTTCATATATTTTCGCTACATTTCTTCTCTCTCATCGCTATATTTCTCTCACTTCAAAATCATCTCTCTCAACACAGTTATATTTATTTTCTTCTTCTGTTGTAATTAAGGATCCATCAACACTTTGCTTAATCTCCAGTTCACCCCTCTCACTGCCGCACTGAGGGGAAGTCTCGCAGGACCCGGAATCTCTGTCTCTGCCTCTGTGCCGTTCTCTCTCTCTCTCTCTCTCTGTCTCTCTCTCTCTCTCTCTCTCTGGCTCTGTGTGTCTCTCTCTCCGCCTCTGCCTCTCTCTCTTTGTCTCTCTCCTCTCCCTCTATCTTGCTCTCATTCTCTAAATACACTAAATTCTATCGAGCACGTCATTTTAATGTGTACTTCGTGAGTACCGACATGAAGCTTTCGTAATGAATGTTCTTTCGAGGGCTGCTCTGCCTCAACTAGACCCTCATTTCGTCAAAAATCTATCGCGCAACTTACTGCATCCATTTCTCTCGCCCCCTCTAGCAATGTGAAAACTCACTTCAAAATGATCTCTCTCAGCACAGTAATATTTATTTTTGTTGTTGTTGTTGTAATTTAAGTTTCATCAACATCTTGCCTAATCTCCAGTTCGCTTTCTCTCACTGCCGTACTTCTTCGCAGCACCCGAAATCTCTGTCTCTGTCTGTCTGTCTGTCTCTCTCTCTCTCTCTCCCTGTCAATATTCTATTCCGCAACTCATTGCACCCATTCCTCTCACTCCCTCTATCTCTATTTCCTTCACTTTAAAATCATCTCTTCGTGTAATCGTATAGATTTTTTTTGTAGTTCATGTTTAATAATCCACTGGACCTAATCTTAAATTCGCGCTCTGACACTTCTGGGGTTATGGTCGGTCAATCTACTTCCTAGAAACGGAAAAATAAACGGTTTCCAGAAAAATAGCCAATATTTTAACAGAAAATACTGCTATCTGCGCCCTGTTCTTGAAAAAGTGGTCTTTTCTTGCACCTTATTTAGCAAATTAGTTCCTTGAATGCTTCCCTCGGTGACTCGTTGGTTAGCGTGCTCGCTTTCCATGGCGTAACCCCAGGTTCGATTCCCGGCCTGTGTGTTTTCCTTACAAATGTCCCAATATCTATTGATGTGTGACGATGAAGATGAGAAACCCCACCCTAACGTAATAAAGACCAGTACATACGATCAAGGGATGTCTTAGTAATAACCACACGAACCCTTATCACATGGGCGAGTGGCTGGGTTACCGCCGGCCGGCCAGGCCCGTGGCGGGATTTCGAGCCAATGAACAGGAACAGTTCCTCGAGTATGAAGTGTAGGCAGATTTAACATTATTTCGATTCTTAATTCCGGGAAAGTGGTCGTATTTGCCAAGTTTCTATTTATCCGTCCGTCCGTTCGCCCGTTTGTCTCACTATACGTCAGTGAAAAATAGTAATGACAAAACAACACGTAGGCTTTTTAACCAAAATTGATACTTCCAAATAAATGCGCCTGATGTCACATCTACTAAAATTTCTAATATAATATTTTAATATTGGAGGGTCTAGGCAGAATCCACGATTTGGATCCTTAATACGTAAAAATCAATTGACGGTAAAATGTCCGTATGACTGTGTGCCAGTCTGCCCGTCTCTCCGTCTGTGTTCAACGCTTGTGCCTAATCCCCTAAGACTATTGTTCCCCAAAGCTGATATTCTCCGATTTTAAAATACTCACCACTCTGCGAGTTTGAAACGGATGTTTTGATTTTAAAGTTCTTCTAAAATGGCTTCAAATGTTTTATTTCAATGTTTTCCTCGGATTGTGTAAAAGACGTGTAAACACAAGACGTAGTCCTGATTTTCGTTGATATCTTTGAATTTTCAAACATTACAGAAGTTCAGTCGTTTTCCTTCAGTTCGTTTTCTCAGGGTTTTTTGTCGTCTTCCTTCAATCACAACACTAAATACAGATTTTTTTTAATAAAATGTGTTCTTCAATGACATATCTTCAAATTAGATTGTGTACAAATTTGCAAAAATGTAAGGAGCCTGTGCATAATTTTGCGTAAAATATAGACAATGGACATGGGCGATAATTGTTTTCGGTTGTTTCTTTCTTCTTCTCCCGTGTCTTATACCGCAGACTATGCAACAGTTCAAATTCTGCATCATCTTGCTTCCACATGTGAAATGCACCTTCTAAACACGACATTTCAGTTAGTTACGCCCTCTCATTTCAAATTTCTACATTTCTTCAAAATTCTTAATACGCGCTATACGCTGACCCTTTTCCATTCTCAGTTTCAAATATTTCCATGCTTTCTGCACTAGTCTTATTTCTTTTCTTTTCTTTCCCTTTAACGCTCCACGCCTCCTCCGAAAGCCACGCTCCCTCTCTCCTTTAGTCAGCTAAGTAGCATCCGTTGCCTTTGTCCGTCTGCATATCCAAATCAAAAATTCCAACTTGTTCCACTTTGGTGGTTCATAATGGACCCGCATTTCATTCTGTTATCACTAGAAGTGCAGGACTTACTGTGTCTCAAACAGACTCTTGAAACTTCTAACACAGCCGCCGTTCCCTTACTGCAATTATTCCCTCTTCTCATCTTTCTTCCCTCCTTTCTTTATTTCTGTCTTTCCTTCTCTCATTTTCACTCGCGCTCACAGTCTGTCTGTTTGTCTATCCGTCTGTCTCTCTCTCACTGTCTCTCTCTCACTCTCTCTCTCACTGTCTCTCTCTCACTGTCTCTCTCTCACTGTCTCTCTCTCCTCTCTCTCTCACTCTCTCTCTGCACTTCTCTCTCTGCACTTCTCTCTCTCACTTCTCTCTGCACTCTCTCTGCCTCTCCTGACACTCTCTCTCTGACACTTCTCTCTGCACTTCTCTCTCTCACTCTCTCTACACTGTCTCTCTGCATCTGTCTCTGCCTCTCTCTTACCTGTCTCTCTCTCACTGTCTCTCCCCTCACTGTCTCTCTGCACTGTCTCTCCACTGTCTCTCTCTGACACTCTCTCTCTGACACTCTCTCTCTGACCTCTCTCTCTCTCTGACTCTCTCTCTGACTCTCTCTCTCTGACTCTCTCTCTCTGACTCTCTCTCTACTCACTCTCTCTCACTTCTCTCTCACTCTGCTCTGCTCTCTACTCTCTCTCTCTCTCTGATCCTACTCTCTCTGACCTCTCTCTCTCTGACCTCTCTCTCCTGACCTCTCTCTCTACTCTCTCTCGACTCTCTCTCTGACTCTCTCTCTGACTCTCTCTCTGACCTCTCTCTTCTCACTCTCTCTCTCTCCTCTCTCTCTCTCACTCTCTCTCTCTGCCTCCTCTCTCTCTCTGCTCTCTCTCTCTCTCTCTCTGACCTCCCTCTCTCTCTTCGACTCTCTCTGACTCTCTCTGACTCTCTCTCTACTCTCTCTGACTCTCTCCTCTCTGACCTCTCTCTCTCTGACTCTCTCTGACCTCTCTCTCTCACTCTCTCTCTCGACTCTCTCTACTCTCTCTCGACTCCTCTGACTCTCTCTCTACTCTCTCTACTACTCTCTCTCTGACCTTCTCTCTCTCACTCTCTCTCTACTCTCTCTCTCTCTCTCTCTCGTCTCCTCTGCTCTCTCTCTGACTCTCTCTGCTCTCTCCTGACTCTCTCTCTCTGACTCTCTCTGCCTCTCTCTCTCGACTCTCTCTCTGACTCCTCTCTTCTGACTCCTCGCTCTCTGACTCTCCTGACTCTTCCTCTCTTCCCCCTCTCTCTCTCTGCTCTCTCTCTGACTCTCTGACTCTCTGACTCTCTCTCTCTGACCTCTCTGACTCTCCTGACCTCCTGCTCTCTCTGACTCTCTCTGACTCCTCTCTGACTCTCTCTGACCTTCTCTCTCTACTCTCTCTCTCTGACTCTCTCTACCTCTCTCTCTCTCTGACTCTCTCTGACTCCTCTCTGACTCTCTTGATCTCTATCTCTCATATCTCATCATCTACTCATTTACTCTTCATCTATATTCTCATCTCTTCTAATCCTTCACCCACCTCTCTCCCATTTTTATTATCATCTCTCCATCCTTTCCTATTTCTCTTCAGAAACCTAACACATACCAGACATTGTTTTTCGTGAGTGTTTCGCACGTTAATTACTCTAACACATGCGAAAACTAGATTGCTTTTTTTTCACTAAGCTACCTTGTAATGGTAATTCTTTTATTGAAAAATAACATTATAAACTCATAAAAGGCTCTCGCTAAAACACATGTGTAAATTGCATGTAAGATGCATTGATAGTAATTCCTATCGTTAGCTACTACATTCCATGCTCTCCTAGACATACAGCTTCACCGCGTGTAAAATTATATTACACCGTATAATACAACTTCCTCCCAATAAATTACACTGAGTTGCAGAGAAACAATATTCCTCTACCCTTTATCTCTGTCTTTCTATTACTTCGTTATGTCCCTTATTACCACCAATTTTAGTCTTTGTAACGTGACAATACATTATCAACTGTTTTCATCTTAGTACTCCATTTTTAATTAATATCAAAAACGAATGGTGGTGTCATTCATGGACACTCAACGTATTTCCTCTGAAAGAATTCTTTAAAAAACTTTCATTACATTGAATTTGAATATTATGATGTATCATTAATATAATATTTAATTATTGGTAAGTGTGAAAATCTTCATTGAAATTATTAATATTCTAATAATTTAATGCTTACACACTGGTGACGGTTCACGGTTTAATGGTCACGGTTTTTCGCTGAATCCCTATATTTTCGAGCCATTTTCACTCAGTTCTTTGCACGGATCTGTAGGGGTCAACGGACCGGAAATTAAAAAATAGTGCGATTGATAGCAAAAGTATTTTTTCTTTCTCATTCGTTCATCTGGCCTCGTGTATCTTCTCCAAACCAGTAGAGAATCTGTTCAAAACTCAGTTTACAGAAGACAATTTGGCACCGCTCCCGCCTCGCTGCGAAATCCATAAGGAGAGTCAATTGTATCCCTTGGCGCATTTGGCAGCATAACGAATCAGCTGTTTTCATTTGATACCTGTGAGAGCAACAAATTTGATAGTTTTCCCTTTTCTTCTTATTTCTTCTTCTTCCTTTTCTTCCTCTTCTACTCACAACTTTCCCGTATTCGACATCCAGATGTTTTGTTTTTCCGATTGCTCTTCCTTCGAGCCTTTTCCATGGAAAACCTCTCGAAAATAGGCTGCCCAAGTCAAAGAGTGTTTCGCATGTGAGGCTCTTTGACAATATATTAATCGAATATTTTTTTACGGTTTTCCTTCAAGTCGAAAGAATTAATTCGTTATTTGCAACATTTGTAGCAATTAATTCAATTAATTTAACATTTTTAACGTTGTTTAGACATCTTTGGTTTGGGTGTATTATGTAAAATAGTCTCTCGTAAGATACAAAGATAATACACACATATGATGGTGCTGGACAAAGCTTGTTCCAGGCGTATCTCGTGATACTTCTGCTTCCTCTTCTTTTGGTTCCACCATTTGTCTACCACTACGTATTCATTAAATCATATATTTGCCACGATACCGAAAAAGTGTTGCAATAAGTAATTAAATAAATAAATAATCAATTAATAAATTAAATATGTGTTTCTACGGTGCGAGTGTGGCTTCTATAGCATTTCATATCATCACATAATTAAATTCACTATTATATAAAAATCGTCTGAATATCATCCCATCCATTACCAAACATCTGCTGTCATCAATCACCGTCGTATCGCTGATTCTCGCTGCCAACACTTCTAGAGAGCGCATTCACACACACACACACACACACACACACACACACACACAGAGGCCTGGACACGCCGACGTCGCGAATCGCAATTGTTTTCCCTGACGTTTCAGCAGTGTCCGACAGAGTCAGTAAGCGATGGCGTGACTCGAATCTGATAATGAACCGAGGGGTGGTCGTGCAATGACTCGGCTCGAACGGGTCAATCGAAGTTCCGTAAATTGGAGTCGCGTGACGAAGTTAATTCGGCCCAAGTCGCGAATGCTCTAAACATTCTTTGTCGTCACTAAATCAATTATATAACAGTACTATATATACGTAAAAAAGTTAAAATATCCACAGTTCAATTAAGTTAAAAATATTTCATTATTTGAAAAAAAACAGCAATGATGACTTTAATCCACCCAGCGGTTAGAGAAAAGTCATTTTTCCTAATTTGAGGTATAACAGGCAAATTACAATCTGAGAGAAAAGATTGATATAGTATTTCTACACATTATTATTAAACGTGGAAGCAATAAAACCTATGCAATGTCTGAATGTCTGGATATGTCAAGACATTTGTAGATGGGGGAGTCGTGAGAAAAGAACTTATCTGTGTTCTGCCATTTGAACAAAAAAATACTTATGAATGGGATCTTCCTTGAGCCTCTAAGATCTCAATTTGAGGTTTGTCCCTATTTTAACGAAGTAAAACGAATCTACTAAATATTTACAGGGTTTGTGCTTGCTAAAACCTATTTTACAGTTTCCAACTGCCTCAATTTTATTTTTTCTTTCCTAGTCACATTTTACTTCCTTCTAAAATGTTATTATGGAATAGAATTACATCACAGGGGCATACGAAACTATGTAAATTGTCACTCTTCTATCTAAATGTTTCATTTCAAAATTCAATCACCAATCACCACAAATTTACTACCTATGACGGTGCTATAATAAAATGGCGCGAGTTGTGTTTCACGTCAACAAGATTCTACATGACACGAAATTTAATGCACTTCAATAGGCATTGAAAATATGGAAAGAAAAAATGAAAACATAAGAATGACATGGCAAAAGATTTGCAGAATATATATATATATATATATATATATATATATATATATATATATATATATATATATAGTAACGAATGTTCCAACAGCTGCCGGCGCCACCTCGAACTAGATGGTATGCGCGGATGATGCCATCTTCGGACGTCCCCGAACTAGATGGTCCCGGAGTGTTCGCGATTTTTATCACAAGTTCCAGAAATTTCCCACCACGAGTCAAAGAGAAGAGGAAGCTCAGCTGTGAAGTGTGTGCATCACAGTGAATAGCAGTGCACTGATTGTGCTCAGTGACGAGAACCGTGGCCAGCGTCGTGAACTGTGGTCAGTGTATCGAACAGTGGTCATTGTTTAGGACTGTGCGACAGTGCAAAAGAAATGAACAGTGAAAATAAATAATTAAGAGAGATGTAGTGTAAATAAAGAAATAATCAAGTGAAGAATATCTGTACACAAATCATGTGAATTCAGTGATCGTGTCAAGAAACAAAATAAAGGCTTTTGTTAAAATAATATCTGTCTTAATTAACCACACACACACACACACACACACACACACACACGTGTGTGTGCGTGTTGTACTAGGAGATAAAACAGCACGTATCTTTCCCATCCGTTTTTCACGCAAAATTACGTAAAAACTACTGAAATTTTCGAAAAGATACATGACCTTTTGTCAAAATCTATCTTTAAGAAATAGATATAATTGTGGAAGAAAATCTCTACCTTCAAGATTTTCGTTGTAGGAAGACTGCGAGAAAAACTTTCAACTTTTGCAATTTTCAAAAAATCAGGGTTTTCAATAAACATTAGACCTGCACCATTCTCCAAAATGTCCTTTACACCATCCAACAACCAAATTTAGTCAAAAATGATGGAGCCATTTTTGTTAAAATTTGGAAAATGTTCCAAGGGCTTCATCTAAGGTATCCCAAAATGAAAATATCGTTTTCAAATTCAAAGAATCGCACCATCAGCCAGATCGATTGGGGAATATCAATTTTGGAGAAAATCGGCTAAACGGTTAAGCCGCTAGAGTTATCAGACGGACAGGCGGACAGACGAACGGACAGACAAACGTTTTATCGTCATTCAATTTTCGGTACCAGGGACCCACAATACATGGATTCTGGCTACGCCACGTGTTAGGAGGTTTTTGTTTTCTAAATTTAGCAACTGGATTTATCCACTTTTTTGTTACCTGGGCCCTGCACTAAAACTTTTCTGATGATCGTTTTTTCGCTCAGCATTACAGAACTTTCTCTGTATTCCGTAGCGAGAAAGTAAAACTATTAAAACATTTTAATATAATGTGTATGTAATAGCGAATTACAAAAGGTTATAGTTTAAAGAAATTCGATTGAAGTTTCGCGATATCCGACCCAGAAACTTCATAAATTGATATTAATAAGCCTTTATATATTATTATATATTAAGCCTTCTATGACTATTTATTAATTTATGAAAATAAATAATTCCAAAAGGAAGTTTGTTAACAAAAATTAAATGCATTCCATTTCAATAAAATATTCTACAAACTTCCACTTTCATGGAAAAGATTTATGAGAAATGTTTTAATACATAATGAACTTATAAAAATGTGATCCATAATTAAAAATTACACTATTATGGTCTGCGATAAACGAATGAAAATTGCATGAATTGGTAACTAGCCACTAACAAATGGGAAACAATTAGTATGATTTGCGTTGTAATACATGACAACTACAGTTGAAACATTTTCAAAAAGAAAATAACATGATTTCTCTGGCGAGACTAAAGATTGCATTCTCTGTATGTTTCTATTGCATAAGTTATTTTCTTTCTTAGCTTGATATTCAATGGCTGTTCTTGAAAGTGCCTCTAAACTGGCTCTGTACCAAATAATATTTCATTGAATTAGTTTCACATATGTTCACTACGACAAAGTTTTGTGAAAAAAAACTTTATGAACACTTCTCACACTACACCAAAGTAAATGCATTTATTTTCCAAAGCATTTCCTACGCTTTCTTTTGCAAAATTCTACAGAATTGTGGCAGAAATAAATTTACATGCAGTTCCATGCTGACCTGGTTAAATGTATTATCAAAAACGGTATTTGATGGTAATGTTTGACGCGTGTATGTTACTATGAACACGGGGGAAAATATTATAAGTAAATGAAACTGTACTTCAACTGTGTGTGAAATTGAAACAACATGTTTGATTTATTTTCACTTGTCTGATACATTTTTGGTTTATATTACGTTTTATTAGTTTTTTTGCGTTTCCAAACATTTCTTTCCATATTCTCGAGTACGGGAATCTGGAAGTATTTTCACAAACCTCCATGTTATTTTTTCTGACAAACTACTAGATGCTAGAAGTTTGGTCCCTTCATTTATTTCCCAGTGATCTTATTGCTACCAGCGTAAATGCAGTTTTTAATAGAAGGCCCTGATTGGGCTCGGTACGTAGAGACTTTCCAGCTACACTGTATTTATTGTCAGAAATTTGTTTTCCCTTCTTCGCGTTTAACGTCCTGAAAAAAACTAGATTTTCTGATGTTGGAACTGTTTGTATACGCAATTTCACTGAACGATAATCAGATAACGTTGTCATTAGTAGCAAATCTTTCATTAATTTCATGTATCGTGGGCGCGGTTGGTTTGATTCAACGAACACGCGCGCAAAAGTCTATTCCATTTGCGGATCAAATTCCTGTGATCAACTCGCGACGCAGAACGTAATGAGTTTCGTGCAATGCGCGGGCAGACTGCAAATGGTCGCTTCCGAGAAGGTTCAAGCCACAAGCTTACATAGAAGCTGTCTCCCGCTAGCACAGGCGAAAACTGTTCTCATGTTGGGCGTCCGCACGAGAAACGGTGAGAAGAAAAGTAAATGGCTATTGATTCCGGGTGAGTCAACTTCTTAGATCATTAATCCCGTAAGTGAAGTACATGTTATATCCCAGGATTGTGCGATCTATCTCCCCCGCTGCAAAGTGAGATCCGGCGCAGAGTTAAACTGGCGGGTTTTCCCTCCTCTACATATCTCCCCGGCAGGGTCCGACCGAGTTGGAACAAGCTCTTATCTTCCCGTGTGATCTGACATAGGTGGTAGTGAAGGGTATGTGTGTCGGTGAAACACTAAAAGGTGTGCATAGAGATGAATAAGTTTGTTCCAACAACAGTCACGAACGGTCTACGCTTTGATTTTATGCGCATTATTGAAATTGGTTAGGAAAAAGTTTCCTATTCTTCGTTAACAGAATGTGGAACAGCAATGATAAGTAGTTGGTGAATAACATACTCATTATTAATCATAGGCGAGAGATAAATATTATAGGCTTTTAAGACTTCCCTTTTTTCAAGCAGATTACTACAGTCATGATTTACTGTGGCCTTCCACTGCTGGAAGGATGATAAGGGTGATTGCGATTGGAAAGTGATGATATGAAATGAATGATTCTGGATGCTTTGAAGGTTCACAAAACGATACCATCTTGAAGGTAGGTGTCGGAGTGAATAACGGAACAATTTCATGTAGAAAACATTTAGGTCTTAAGTCGGAGGAGAACTCCCAGCATTTTGTCCCCGCGTAAATGGCTGGTTCTCCGAGGACAAAAGAGCTTCCGAGGCCAGTTGAAACAAATAGGGCTGTGAAAGGTTTCGATCAGATATCTTTCGATTCGTGGCATGAGGATTCCAGAGTAATAGGATTTGCCCTTGTACGAACTGAAATCCATACAATGACTTGACGTTTCTTGACACGTCAACTGCTATCGTCATTAGTCCCGTTAATGTTGTGAATGTTTTATGCCTGAAGACGGCGATGTTCCTCCCCCCACCAAATAGCGAGTCTCTGTGCAAACATATTCGCCGACTTGCGGGAGATTTCCTCTCCACGTATCTCCCCCAGATGTACACTGCCCCTCCGGGCCAAGCACTATGGCCTGAATGGCAATATAATGCACAAAGGTTTATGTAAGTTAAGGAACAGAATAAGACAAGAAAGAGGAAGGAAAATTCGTGTCCCGGCTGCTAGGATATTTCTCTGGCATTCACCTGGTATTCGTCTGAGAAACCACGAAAAACTACCTATCAGGGCACCCGTCCGCAAGAATTCTTCTCCAGACAGCCGCTGAATTCAACCTATCTAGCTAGTGTCGTCAGTCAGCCACTGTCGGAACTCGAACCCTACGACCTCCGTCGCCTATCGAGGTCCGCCGCCGACCAACGTCGACTAGCGGGTTTTTTCCCAACCAGGTGTCTCTCACTAGCGGGGTACCGCTCCAGTCGGTACAAGTTCTAAGTCCCCGACCGGTCTCCTTGCATGTGTGGTATTGTAGTGCATGTTAGTGTATGTGTGTGTGTAAGGGGTGGGTATAGGAGAAGGAAGAGGAACGAAACATCGCGCGCGGTCCGTGGCCCGTTTGTTAGGGTACTGCTCCGGCATTCGCCTGGTGTTGCTCGAACCTAGGACATCCCTAAAACATCCCGGACATCCCATCCCAGAGGCACTGCAGTGACATCAGTTGATGTACTAAGTCACCGCTCCCGATGCCCTGGTGCAATAGAATCATTTGTCAACTTTGTTCAAGTGCACTCCAAATTTATATTTGGAACCGTACCTTTGGTGCACCGATAAATATTATAAGATTATAGAACTTTCCTTTGACGGTGAAGGATCATGACGGCGCATTTATGATCCTCATCTGACGTAATGTAATCTAAGCTCTTGCATTTTTGATTCGCACGCCTTCGAGTTAGTGTATTAAATCTCCCAATCTACGGGAATTACATAATAAAGAACTGAATCCAACGGAAGATGGGCAGCACTCCGATCGTAAAACCACACGTTTATCGTTATTTGGCCAGCAGATAGCAGCATGGAGCTCCGGCTGTGACGTCGTGCCAACCTCAATGGAAATTTGGAATTCGCTATTTATTCCTTATGGTGTCCCTTTCGAGACGTCTGATTGAAGGAGTAAGGAAACCATGGAAGTATTTTGCCCTACGAGCACTGTATGATTCGCAGTGGCAAACAGTTTTTCACCCGTCATCCCTGATAAATTCACGATAGTAATAAATTCGACATCCCTCAAAACACAGTAACGTATTCTATTTCGCATTTAGGATTACTGCACGAAAACAGTGCTGATCGATTTTAGCGAGGCTGACAGAATTTCAAAATCATTGAGTAAATAAACGTCAGGTAGGTGAGGTTATTCACATCTATAGTCCTTAACACAATATTTTCATACAGCCATAATACGTTTCAGGAGTTTTCTATTTACAACCAAGGTGATACGTCATGTCCGCCGCATGCCTCAAACCCCCAAGCAAGGAAATCAATTAGGCCCAGGCTTGGGGGACCCCGTTAGTTGGCCTGAAGAATCCGACAATCGACACAAAATGCCAAAAATATACAACTTACAATAATTTTTTCGTAAATCGTACGAATAATAAAAAACGTGATATATTTCTTTAAAATATTAGAGTTGAACGCCGGAAGCGGTGGCTCAGAGCATCAACTGATGTCACTGCAGTGCCTCTGACCGGGAAGACTGAGGTTCGAGTCCCGGGGTAGGATTTTCGACACTAGCTTTTCAGCTAGATCGAATTCAATCGCTGTTTGGAAGAGAATTCTACCGGTCGGCTACTCTGATCGGTAGTTTTCCGTGGTTTCTCCGATGAACACGAGGCGAATGCCGGAACAGTACCCTAACAAACGGTCCACAGACCGCGCGCGATCTTCCCTTCCTCTTCCTTGTCCTATCCTCACCCCTTACACACACACACACACTTACATGAACATGCACCACACTACCACAAATGTCGGGAGACCGTTCGGGGACTTAGAACTTGCCCCGGCTAGGGCGGTGCCCCGTTGGTGGGATATACCTAATTAGGAGAAAACCGCGCTAGTCGACGGTATGTCGCCATCCAGTGGGGGAAGATCACTCGCCACCTCCCAACGAAAAACATTCACCACACTTACGGGACTAATGACTTCAGTGTCACTAACGCCCGGTACTCTGATCGGTAGTTTTCCGTGGTTTCTCCGATCAATACCAGGCGAATGCCGGAGCAGTACTCTATCAAACGGGCCACGGACCGCGCGCGATCTGTTCTTCCCCTTCCTTGTCCTATTCTCTCGCCTTACACACACACTTACACTAACATGCACCACACAACCACATATTCCGGGAGACCGGACGGGAGCTTAGAGCTTGTCCCGGCTGGGGCGGTGCCCCGCTGGTGGGAGAGTCCTGGTTAGGAGGAAACCCCACTAGCCGACGGTAGGTCGCGCGGATCTCGCCATCAGCGGGGAGATCACCGCCATCTCGAGAAAAACATGCACTACACTAACGGGACTAATGACCAAAGCAGTTGACGTGCCCGGAAACACGAAAAAATCAATCAATCAAAACTAACGCCCGGAATCACTAACAATCAATCAATCAGAGTGGAGAAATGAACAATTTGCCCCGTAGAGGGAAGCACTCCGGTGAGCAGCCAGCAGCCGTGAAGGGCGCGCGCGCGCTCTGACGGACGTCAGCCGGCCGCAGCAAGAACAAAAGCGCGCTTAGCCGTCCGCAGGGCAGGCAGGCGGCCGGCGGATTCGGAGGGCACTGTTTATGCAAATGTACTTCGCGCGGCCATGTTTCCACGGGGGAGATCGCGGGGGCGCCTCCAATCGATGGCCAACCCCTCCGCTCCGCCTTGCCCCGCCACATCACGCCACGCCTCAGTGCGCTCCAACCTGCCCCGGCGTCGTCCCGTCCCCAACCGGCCTCTTCCCCCCTTCGTTCCCTATTCCGGTCCCCGGCTCTGTCCGGGAAGTTCTACGATACGAGACCCGGCGGGGACAGAATTTTTGCAACCAATTATATAACTAGGTCAAATTCAGCGCCTGTCTGGAGGAGAAGCTAGCAGCCGACCGCTCTGGAGTTTTTCGTGGTTTCTCCGATCAATACCATGCGAATTCCGAGACGTTACCTTAACAAAAAGGGCACGGATCACGACTGTTCTTTCCATCCCTTTCCTTTTTCTATTATCTCCCTCTACACATACATATACAGTTACACGCACTATTTTATCG
Source organism: Teleogryllus oceanicus (assembly GCA_964035755.1). Classification (NCBI taxonomy): domain Eukaryota; kingdom Metazoa; phylum Arthropoda; class Insecta; order Orthoptera; family Gryllidae; genus Teleogryllus; species Teleogryllus oceanicus. The sequence goes on along the minus strand of CAXIVR010000005.1, from coordinate 65,102,655 downwards.
CACATGCTGAGAGATTAGTGCTTGTTCCGGCTCGAGAGTATGGGGTTCATCTAGAGAAGATACCTGGAGGTGTTTATCTCTGTAAGCAGGCGTGTAGGCCGAATCTCGCTCACCAGCGGGGAAGGAGGAGAAGTTGACGTATCCGGAAACATCAATCTACCAATCAATAAATCATTCCAACCCCTCATATCGCACCCCTTCCCGTCCCCCATTTGCGACCCTTTTCTCGTCTCCCTTTGCCTCACCTCCTCCCTCCTCCCCCCCTTCCCCCCCCTTCCCCCTTCCTTCCTTCCATCTTCCTGTTCCTCCCGTCCTCCGCACGTCCCCTCTCTGTTCCATTCTCGCCCTATCTGTTGCCCCCGTCTCCTCTCTGGCCTCTTCACTTCACCTTCACGCCCCCTCCATGTCCTTTCCTCTGCCCCACGCGAAAGCCCAGGCGGGTTGTGGTTCGGCGGAGCACTCTCCGAGCACCCTAGGGCACTGAGGTTGGCGCCCCGCTAGACGCGACACGCGCGGCGCGTTGGGGTCAATTGGATTGCTGGATTAGAGCACCTCGTCTCCAAACCACACACCGACTTCTGACGTACAGCGATGCATTTATGTTTTGGTGAGATTTCTCCAAATTCAAAATTCATCTCCGCGGAGCAGCGCTAACCTTCCTCTACCAACTCCTTGGGAGCAGCCTGGGAATGCCGGAGCAATACCCCAACAAACGGACCACGCGCGATCGTTCCTGTCTCTTCCTTATTCAATCCTTACCCCTCACTTACATGCCCTATACCACCACTCATGTTACGAAACCGGTCGGGGGCTTAGAGCTTGCTTCGTCTGGGCGTTGCCCGGCAGGTGGGAAATACCTTCTTGGGGAAATTACACCGAAGCCGACATAGGTCGGTGGAGGATATCGCCGGGGAAGATCATCGACATCTCCCGCGATGAAAGGACGCACTATACTTATGGTACTACTGACCTTAGTAGTTGACGCGCCTGGAATCACTAATGAATCGATTCAAGGCACCCGCCGTTAGGGTCTATGGTAGAACAGAGCAGACGCCTACTGCTCTATTGCAAGAGCTCCCGGTCGGCCGACATCGCTTCAAATCTACACTCATCGTTCACTTCTCCCAAAGAGTTTCGAGATCAACGTCCGATCCTGTGCCACGCTGGCGTCCGTGCAAGCTAATCGGGAACATTCGTATGACAAATCTGTCTTTGGTGCAGCCGGTAAGTGATAATTATATATAATATAATTAATGAAAATGATGGTAAGTGGTAATTATAATATTATAATAATTACAAAGATCAAACCAATGTAAAACAGTCCTTTTTTATTATCCTCAATGCCCCCACATTCTCTCTCCCCTCACACTTCCTTTCCTAGTCAGTTTTTAAAGCCATCAGAACACAAAATGACGTCGACAAAAGTACATGAATAACAGCCATGTTTTTACCACATTACTTGGATAGGTGTAAATTTTCATTTTATTTTACTATATTAATTAATTTATTCTTCCCTATATTTACATATTTTTTCTGTATATATCTTATATTTTTTCCTTTGTATATCTGAAGAGCGAAGAGAACATTACAAAGAAACGCATCTTGCTTTTGTAGATCTTGAAAAGGCTTGACAAAGTTCGACGGGTTGTTCCATGGGAAATATTAGAACGGAGAGGTTACCCAAGACACCTTATCGAAGCTATAAAGAGTATACAGGTGAGTCACGTAACTTTAGCACCTCCTATAACTTTTGAACGGTTGAAGATATTGAAATGTAGTTTTCACGGAAGTGCATGAGAAAATAGGGCTAACTGATACGTGTATTTATTTCCATTTTATCACTTGTATTTTACGAGATATGTGAGGTAACTTTGATTTTTCAAATGGAACTATACATATTTTTCAGTCTATCATAAAGAGCGTAAAAGACGAATCCAATGATATACATAATGTCATATGTTAAATAAGGATTTTTGAGGAATTTTTATTCTTTTGCGATCAGTTCTTAACGGATATTTTGAATGTAACGACGCCACAGAAGGTCACGCAGCGCTCCACCAGCCAGCGCGCTCGGGAAGGAAAGGGATCTTAGTATTTCAAGACACAAAACATATTCCAAATATTCACTAAACTTGCCATTTTTTCCTGAACTCTGCTTTCATCCTTCCCCATTTTCAAATATTTTATTACTTAAGGATTGAAAATACGGATTTGTCATATGTAGTATGTATTGAAATAAGATTGTTATTTAAATTTAATTTAAAGGATATCGTACCACAGGATATTAATGGGATCTTGGAAACTAAACACAGTAAGAATAAATTATTAAGACTTTACAAAGAATATTGCATATTTTCAGCAAATAGTTTTATTGTTAATGATAATATAACAATTCCTTGTGAAAACAAACAACTACAGAAAGATAATGATAATGACAAAAATAAAAATAGAATTCAAAAATACTAAATAAAAATAGATTACTATTCAAATTACTTTAGAATGTGTTCAATATGACTACCATTCACAAACACATCTGCAGGCGCTTTTGAAAAGATTTCTTAACTGCGACCAATGTTTCTTTTTAACTTCAGAACATGCAGCTACAATGCGTCTACGCATATCTTGTGATGTAGATGGAGCCTCTTGTAGACGTGGTTTTTAAGAAAACCCCAAAGAAAAATCTAGTAGCGTCAAGTCTGGGGAACGCGCGGGCCAACACACAGTACCACCCATTAATATCCTGTAATATAAAACCCATTAACTGGAGTAGAAGTAATAAACAATTTTATTACAATACATACTTACAATAAACCCTTATTTTTAACCCTTCCATTTCTTAAAAATAATCTGAAAATGGGGAAGGATGGAACGCAGAGTTCAGGGAAAAAACTACAACAGTTTTGTGAATATTTGGAATATGTTTTGTATCTTGAAATACTAAGATCCTTCCTTCCTCAGAGCGCGCTTGCTGGTGGAGCGCTGCGTGACCTTCTGTGGCGGTCGGTTACATTCAAAATATCCGTTAAGAACTGGTCGCAAAAGAATAAAATTTCTCAAAAATCCTCATTTAACATATGACATTATGCATATCATTGGATTCGTCTTTTACGCTCTTTATGATAGACTGAAAAATATGTATAGTTCCATTTGAAAAACAAAGTTACCTCAAATATCTCGTAAAATACAAGTGATAAAATATAAATAAATACACGTATCAGTTAGCCCTATTTTCTCATGCACTTCCTGAAAACTACATTTCAATATCTTCAACCGTTCAAAAGTTATAGGAGGTGCTAAAGTTACGTGACTCACCCTGTATATAAAGAAACTTCGATCATCTTAGGAACTGTAAACCTAATATAATTGTCCCTACAAATAAAGGAGTGAGGCAAGGGTGTTCAATATCACCAACACTTTTTATTATATATCTGGACGACATATATAGATCATGGAAAAATAAAGTCGATAGAAGTGTACCATTAAAAGGCTCTTTTTACATCAATTCAATGTTATACGCTCATGACAAAGTGGTGATACAAAAGACGGGAAACAAGCTCCAAATGTCAATTTTTATCTTAAAGAAAACACTTAAAGGATATGGGCTTCAAATGTCCGCTCAAAAATCAAAAGTCATGGCATTCCGAGGCAAATATCCAGTAAGATCTAAAATAACAGGAAACTACAATTTAGAACAAGTTAGCAGCTTCAAGTACATAGGCTGTGATATCTCATGTAATATAGATCATGACGTGGAAGATAAACTAGTAAAATTCCGAAATGTTTGTGGAAGGATATATAAGTATCTTAGAAACGAAAGGAAACACGAAAGGAAACATGGCTTAAGTTTTACAAGACAATTGCAGTCCTCACACTCATGTATGCCAGCGAAACAGGGGAGAACACGAAAAGGATCAAAAATAAAATACAAACAGCGGAAATGAAATTTCTCCGAAATACACTAGGGGGTTCGCTACGCGACAAGAAATGGAATTCTGAAGTAAGAGAAGTTTTAAAAGTCAAAGAATTATATGAAATCATTCTCGAAAATAAATTAAAATTGTACCATCATTTATCGAGAATTCCAACGAACCGACTTCCATTCATAGCTAGAACTATAGAACAGAAGGAAGAAGGGACATTGGCAGACCGAGAAAAAATTGGTGCCGGAACAGGTCACATGACGTAAACCCTGTCGGGAAGAAGAAGAACAACAACAACAACAACAACAACAACAACAACAACAACAAGTATATCTGAAGAAGAGATAAAATTCCTCAACGTAGTTTTAATGAAAAATACATATTTTATTGTGGAAGATTATTTCTATTTGCCCATTCAAATTATAATATTTTAAAATAATGCGTAAATATTTATTCCTATAGGCATTTTTCTAACTATAGATTTGTCCTACATATTCTGAAATTCCGCCTCCATATCACGGCCAATTATGCCGGCCTTTTCATGTTTTCAGTATCTCTTGTGAAGAGTCGCTGAGCATTGAGCTGTCATCAATACCTGAAATAATGCAAGTTGCGAAACCATGAGGAAAGAGAAGAAGGAAGCTAGTCTCAGTGGATGACCGTGGAGGGGGTGTGGCCGTCACTCCAACTTGCAAATACATGTACAGTGGAAGGTTTACTGCTACGCGGTCAAAGTATACCAATCCTTCTTCTCTCAAGGTTTTTCAACGCCCAGAGATTTCTCGCAATCTCTCGGGAAAGGTCTTCGACCAACACTTTACGGAGAGAGGTGATTCTCTGCTATGGATGCGTGCGAATTTCACTCTAATCAAATGGTAAACAAATTGCTCTGGTGGGTAGGAATGTAATTGAAAACGATTTTGCAGTGAACTTGAACATCGCCCTGAACTCAACGCAGCCACACCACAAACAAATGGCGCCCGACCGATTTTCTGTTTTTAAATCTTCAGTAGAAATTCAATCAACAAAGCAAAGAGTGAAATGTAAGGTCAGAAAACAACAAACAATAAGACTGTTGCAATTCTTTCTTTCTCGGTATTCACTTCACATGTTTAAATGAAAATTAAAATTAATATGTATGTAAAATATATTTTTAAAAAATGAAGAGAATTTGCAGAAAATTGAAAATAAATCGATATATTCAGGAACTCTTGTTACTGTATTTCGAGAATTTAAGAATCCACTGTATTTTTATTGCCTTTACTTTCTCGCATAATACGTGCTCATAAAAATAGCGTTGTTCTGATTGTCGTTAAAACATCTGAATTTTTAGGAAGAGTCAAAATTTAAATTTAGTAAACGAGAAAGCCAGATTAAATTAGAACTACAGAAGTTAAATTGAATTAAAAATTAAATCTTATTTAAATCCGACTTTTCTTTTGCAATTATATTTTATCATTAAAATTTCAAATTTTATTTGCAAAGAATCAGACAGCTTGATTTCAGACTCCCTGATGAGGCCATATTGTGTCGCGAAACATTGTAGTTTTTAGTGTATTTGATGAGAATAAAATATTTACGTCGAATATATACGAGTGGTTTGACTGATACCATTTCCAACAACAAGAAGTAATTTAAAGTAAGGAGGGAGAATTTCACGTAAAATATTGTCCCAATTTTAATACAAATTTATGGTATCTTCCCTTACAACCTTCATTTTCTTTATCTCTATTGTCTCCGATATTTTCTAAAACTGATGAAAATGAAATTGGTATTTTATTCAATCTTAGGATCACAATCGATGTATTCAACGAATTTTAAGGTGATCAAAAATAATAAAACACTCGACATTTACGCTATGGCTCTGTAAAAGGTAAAGCACCGCATGGTTCCAGTCACAAAGCGTTGTGGGCAAATAAAATGCTGAATATATTATTACTGCTATCCCCAGCTCCTTTCGCGAGGGCTGGAGAATAGATTTGTCTTCCAAATAAATTCAACTTCACGGCAGTATATTGATCATTATTGACTAATCGAAGAGAATATAGGATTTGTACAACGATAAACATACAGGTCGAACAAAATTTCGCACACGCGTTTTAGAGATGAACTATCATCTATTGCCCATGAATTGTCATACACAAATAGTTCAATTTATTCTTCATTTATTTTCACTTCCTCACCATACTACACACTTACGTAGTAAAGAGAAAATATTGTAATGCAGCGGAGAGTGGGGATTTTTCATTTGAAAAACTCGCGTTGTGGGGCCCTAATATCGAAAAAGGGGGTATGTCTTGTTCCCACATGTAGCAAATGTCTTCTTTTATCACCATATCTAGTCATACTCCACGTTTTGTGTGTCCTCGAAAGCGAAAAATTGGTTTATGGCAAAACGTGTCTGTCCGGTCGGCCATCTGTCTGTGGTCAACTCTAGCGCTTAAACCGTTCAGACGTTTTTCTCCAAAATTGATATCCCTTATCGACGAGGCCGAACTCGAGGTCCTCCGAATTTCAAATGATTATTTTTATTTTAAGGAATACTTAATGTGAATAGGCGCAAATTGTTAGTTTAATTTTTTCCTCGGAGAGAAGAAAAGACGCTTAAAATTTAGTGCAGGTTTTATTCACGTTAAGCTCTCTAAATATTCGAAAATTGCAAAATTACGAAGAAAGCCAGAAATTATATGCTGTTATAGCACCGCTAATTTCCAGTTGCCGCTTTTATGCAACTCAATTAAAGTCTTTAAATCATCATAATAAATGATCACTCGCGTGACGGTAGTTGATGTTTCACAGCCAATCCCTTCCAATCTCCGACACTTGATCACAAATAATTCAGTATGACCCTAGAAGAAAATGTATTTACAATAAAAAATATAAAAATATAAAAAGTAAATAAATAATCATACTTTCAGAATGCTCGTGTCGTTCAGAGAGATCGTCATTCTGTCTTAATGCTGCAAGTTAAATGCGAAGCACGTTTCTCATTCGTGTAGAGATTTCCACCAGAGCTTTCCGGTCTAAGCGTCACAACTCAAGTAATGAAGTCTTGGCCGCGGAAATCCAGGCAGGAAAGCCAAGGTTCTAAAATCGGATCCCTCGCAAGTTAATACTTCTCTCCAAAGCCAAGGGCAGCAAAGCCAGCTCAACGTTAGAGGAAACCCCTATGGCTCCAGATGTCTGCGCTCCTATACAGGTCACTTAATCTCTTCCATTACGTCCACAGCGTACGATCTGTTTCTGCCCTACGCATAAGCGTAATACCAAACTGACTTCCTTCCAAGGTAAGCTGACCAGATCTTAAAAAACAAAAAACGGGACATTGTGGTATTTGTTAGACAAAAAACGGGACAAACGCATGCTGGACCGTATTCCTCAATTAAGATTGCTTTCTAAGTCGCACAGAAACAGAAGTGGAAGGTTTGGATTATTGAATTTCGCGGTGACGATATTGAAATCGATTAAGCGTATACAAGTTCAAATGACGCGGTAGCTCATTTTCTTTTGTGAAACACTTTTGTTACGTGGTATATAAGCGTATCATCTACTCGCGCTTACTTTTTTATAAACTGATTCAAACCCAACGGAATACATTACTATAAATAAAAAATTGTTGACCGCACTTTTTGCAGATTAGTCATTGTCACAAAAACGGGACATTTTGTCGTCCGTTTTCTTTCCAAAAAATACAGGACAAGTACTCAAAAAAAAGGGACTGTCTCGGCTAATGCGGGACGTCTGGTCACCTTACTCCAAGAACATGGTAGACTAGAAGGAATACGCAATGATTTTCCTCTCAATGCAAGTTCATAGAACGACTTAATACCTGTGATAATGCAAGTTCTATTAAAACTAAAAAAAGGAAGTTTTGAATCTTCAAGCGTGACAACGCAGAAGGAATTAATAAAAAGAAGTTAAACGCAACATGCGCAATATTTGAAAACAAATTATTTTTATTTACCAACCATGATGAAATAGCAATTTATTTTATTTATGTAAAATGCTTAAATTACACTTACAATAACCAATCTGTGTGAAGGCCAATAAAAAACATAATTACACATTGTCAATCGCCCAGTCGTATGTTAGAACACCAAGGCCGGGCAAGTGTCAACATTCCAATATTCCTTATCGTCAACAGCAAATCTCGTTGAAATGCAAACGTTTATAATGAAGTACATGCATATAAAAAGAAGACATATTCAAGGAATTTCCGGGAGAACCTGAAGTTGACATGAGAATCAGGGCTTAGTAATCTGCCAATTTATAAAGAAAATCTTTATCAGGGGCTATAAATTTAAAGATAAGAACTAGAAATATTAGTATGTAATATAATCAGAGTTAATAAAAGTTTCAAAAACAGTCACCTTAAGTGGCCTTTTTGAACAATAATGCAAACAGAACGAAACGGAAATTGAAAATCGTTTCTTTATTGAAAATAAATTACATATATTGGGCGTGATCTTTCATCTGCCCCGTTTATGAGACGGGCCGTCATGAAATGACTCGGAAAACGAAGTCAAAGTCGCGGGGAGACAGACATGCCTGATAAGAATATTAACCAATAGGAATACCACACAATAAGTAAATAATTGGATCGAGTGAAAACATAGTGAACGGACACAGAAAGGCATGATACAAGGTATTCTCTATGGAATGAATAGAATCCAATCAACCGTGTGATTCAGTTGATTGATTGATTGATCGATCGATTGATTGATTGATGTTTCCGAGCACATCAACTGCTGTGGTCACTAGTTCCGTAAATGTAGTTAATGTTTTATTTCGCGAGGGGGCAGTATTCCCCCACTGAATGGTGAGTCTCGGCACCGACCTACACATCGACTTGCGGAGATTTCCCGCTCCAGGAATCGTGCCCCAGCGGGGAACCCTGCCGGGTGAATGGTTTGGTTTGGTTTTTCGTGTTTCCGGGCGCGTCAACTGCTTCGGCCATTAGTCCCGTTAGTGTAGTGCATGTTTTTCTCGGGAGATGGCGGTGGTCTTCCCTCGCTGGATGGCGAGATCCTGCGCCGACCTACCGTCGGTTAGTGGGGTTTCCTAACTAGGACTCTCCCACCAGCGGGCACTGCCCCAGTCGGACAAGCTCAGAGCTCCCGACCGGACTACCGGAATATATGGTAGTGTAGTGCATGTTAGTGTAAGTGTGTGTGTAAGGCGAGAGGATAGGACAAGGAAGAGGAAGGACAGAACGCGCGCGGTCCGTGGCCCGTTTGATAGAGAACTGCTCCGGCATTCGCCGGGTGTCGATCGGAGAAACGACGGAAAACTACCGATCAGAGCAGCCGGCCGCTAGAATTCATCTCCAGATAGCGACTGAATGCGACCTAGCTGAAAAGCTAATGTCGAAAATCCTGCCGACGTCAGGACTCGAACCTAGGACCTCCCGGTCAGAGGCGCTGCAGTGACATCAGTTGATGCACTGAGCTACCGCTCTCGGTCCCTGCCGGGTGAAGGTCCTGGCCCCCGACTAGTCTCAGAACAGGAGTGGTGGTGTAGTGCTTGTAAGTGTTATTATGAGTACAGGATAGGAAAAGGAAGAAAATAGAAAGAATGCGTGTGTTTCCGTTGCCCGTTTGTTAGGGTACTGCTCCGGCATTTGCCAGGTGTTGATCGGAGAAACCACGGAAAACTATCTATCATAGCTGCCGGCTGCTAGAATTCTCCTCCAGGCAGCGGCCTCCTCACTATCTAGCTAGTGTCGAAAATTCCTCCACACGTCGAAATCCGAACCCGAAGACCGTACCTTGAGATTTACTGCAGTGTCGACGAGTCGAAGCCCTAATCCCCCTCACCCGGTCGCTTGCAGGAAATTTCCCTTCCCAAATATCTCCCCCAGCGGGGCATCCACCCATCGGGATGAAGCTCTAAGCTGGGTGGTAGTATAGAGCATGAAAGTGTATGTTTGTTAGGTTACTGCGCAGGTATTCCCCTGGTATGGATGGAAAAAATCACAGAAACTATCAATCTGAGCAGCCGGCCGCTGAAATTCTCCTTCAGATAGCAGGTGAATTCGACCCAGCTCTATAACTGGTGTCAAAAATCTGCCTCCATTGGAATTCTAGTATCTGCCGGTCAGAGTCTCTGAAGAGACAGCAGCAATGATCTTGGGACCGCTCGGAATCTAGAGACATGTGTGGAACGGGGTGTCCAGGAAATGAGTAAATGTGAAAATGTCATTGTTCGGTTCTGAGATCCATCTACTCACACAGTTTGCGTTTATCACCGTTGTATCTTAAAAAATTCAGTTTCCACCTATACGCCTATTTGACTCCACACAAACAAACGATTGTACCGTATATTTAACAATAAAATTTGTCGTCCTACAGCAGGTCAAATATGAAGCATTTTCTATTCAATATAAGTTCCAAATACTTGGGGATAATACGCAGGTGTTTTTAAACTCGTAATAATTAGCCTTGTGTAGTTTTTTATTCATATCTTAACCAAATTATATACAAGGTAATTATTGTCATAAATAACCCACAATAATTGACACAATTACGATTCTTGCGTTTCATATTTGTACACGACTTACTTCACAATTGTGCCTCTAAGTGGTACCACAGAGCAATCGTCTTGAGATCGGCAAACGTCGAGTTCAGTGTCAGCGACCCAAGCGAGTCCAGAGTGTTGACACGATCGACCTCCGGCTCCGTAGGGGTCAGAGCCAGGGGCGGAGGGGGCCGCCGCTGCCCCAGGGACCGGTGGCCGGCGCTTAAGCGCCCGGCGGCCCCGGGATTTGTCGCTCTCTGGCGGAGAGAAGCTGCCTCAACGCCGTCCCTGCCATTCACCCACCCCCGCGTTCGCCGCTCCTCCCACATCTGCCACCAACTTCATCCGACCGGCTAGCACTGCCGGCTGCAATAGCTCAGAGTCAACACTGTTACCTCTACGGCTCTGTTGGCTGGGAAGACCTAGGATTCGAATCCCTACGGTGAAGGATTTTCGATATTAGCTACAAAGCTGGGTCGATTGATGTTTCCAGACGCATCTACTACTATGGTTATTATTCCCGTACATATAAACCATGCTTTTATCATGAGATGTCACTGTATTCTTCCCCGCTGGATAGTCAGATCCGGTGGCGACTTACATGTCGCTTACGGGATTTTCTTCATCCAGGTACCTCCCGCCGAAGGACATCGCCCCAGTCGGAATAAGCTGTAAGCCCAACTTGTCTCCCGACATGTATGCCAGTATAGTGCTTGTAAAGGTTAAGTAAGAGGTGACGATGGGATAAGGAAAAGGAAGGAAAGATCGCGCTGTCCGTGACCAGTTTTTAGGGTACTGCTGTGGCATTCACCCGGTATTGATCGGAGAAACCACGAAAAATTACTAATCAGAAAAGCAAGGCAATATAATTGTCTTCAGAACAGCGGCTAAATTTACGTAGTTGTCTAGCTAGTGACGAGCATCCGAGCCATTGAACGCGCGCGATCTTTCTTTCCTCTTCTTTGTGCAATCCTTACTCCACACTTACACATACTTACACTTCCATCACTACACCGCCTCGGGAGATAACCTCGGAGCTTATCCCGGCTGGGGCGGTGCCCCGCTGGTGGGAGATACCAGGATGAAGAAAACTCGCAAGCTGACATGAAGGTGGACGCCGATTCTCGCCATCCAGGGGGAAGAAATCGTCACCCCATGATAAAAAACATACGCTACACTTACGGGACTAAGGGTTGGTAACGCGTTCGGAAACACGAAGTAAAAGATCAACCCCGCAACCTGGCGTGTAGGTAGACACCGGATCTCGCCAACCAGCCAGGAAGAAATCACCGCTATCTCCCGCGAAAAAACAATCCCCACACTAACGGGACTAGCGATGTTAGCAGTTGACGTGGATGGAAACATCAATCAATCAACCCAAGATACCGCCTGCCTTTCCGTCGTTATCCCAGCACCCGATTCCTCGCCCTATCTTCCCACCCCACACCCACTCTCATCCGCTGCTGCAGTCGTCGACTCCTCGGTCGCCCTGGCCCCCTCCGGAAACCCATTCTCGCCGGAAGCGCCCTCTCCCGCTTGAAGATGTGCTCGGAGAGGCTGCAATTTTCTGGGAAACGAGATGAATTTATGATCTACGACTTAGCGGAGAAGCTTTCCTGGAAACGGTTTGAAAAGTTTGTCGTGTTAAAGTTAACCTCCTACTGGAGATCGGGCATTAAAAGATGACGCGCTCGGCATCTGTCATCGTCCCGTAATAGGGAATATTAACTTGGCTTATGAAGACTCTTTTTTTAGAAAGTTAGAGGATGGAAGTCGCTTACAATCAAATAGAGCGTGTGACATTATGCGTTTCATTGTGACGGCAAAATTCTTATTGCGAAGTTGTACACCATTACGGAGGTTTATGTATTCAATGGTATTTATCGCTTGCAAACTGAAATCACGCTTTGTGTAGTGAAGTTTACTAATGCAGAAAGTGGAGGAAGATTTCACGGTATATCATAGGGTAAATTATTTCGCTTTGTGGAAAATTTATAAATTTCAGTGATGTATAATCAGAGACAATCCCACGGTAACCACTTTCCGTTCCACTTTTATCTATTTGGTTGCAGCACTAAACGTGCTTCCATTAAAGAAAACATCTCATTTATACAATCAAGAAATTATAGGAGTAGAAATGAAAAGGAATTTTTGTAAGCAATTCTGTGATGGATTACGCAGATATTTATCCTCACCGAAACGTGAATTCTGAATCCACATTCAATATGTCAGCCAGCAAAATACAACAAAATCCATCTCTCTAGGCAGTAATAAATTTGCGTCTACATCCGAGGTGGACGACCTCGCGAATCGACAACCGACTGCCTCATCAGAAACCTACAGAATCGGAACGAGGAACTTCCCAGTTCTATGCATTTCGAAGCAGCCCGACCATCTGAGGGAGATCTCTTGCTGAGCACGTGCCAAAGAAGTGAGAGGGCTGCGAGGACTACCGGCGACAATTCTTTTCTCTTTTTTCCATTTTCTCAAGTTATTTGGCAGTGGCAACCGTTCGGACTTGTTTTCCGAGCATCCGAAAACGAGTTTTTATTACTGCCTGACTAGAACTGCAATAAAAGATCGTAAAGCTTGTCCTCCGGAAAAAGGCGCTCCTCCGGGCCGTGTATGAGGCCCTATATACCTGCTTTGCAAAACGAAAAGGTTGGCAGGCGACGAGAATAAAGTAAAGGAGCATGAGGGGGAGTGTTCCCGGAAGCTAACAAAAGAGGGCCATGCGGATGAGGTCGGTTCTGCCGCATAGAGATGCTCCTTTCGCCCTCTTATTGATTAAGACGTCTGAATGAAGTAAAGAAAGGAAATGCGTCTTTGGAGGCGGTCTGTTCACAAACGAAATGAGCGGTAGAATAAACCTTCAGACAATCTGTGCAGAAATATAACGACGATTATAACTGAAAAATGAAACAGAAATGAAATAGAAACAAAATAACAGCACTTTGTTGCGTTCTAAAGATATTTCCATAAGGCCAATTTGAATATCTGATGAAAAAAGCAAAAGTAGTAAAGAGAGGACAGGTACAGAAGCAATTTAAGGAATAGACGATAAAAAATTGATTGTAGTGCTAAGTAAACTCGTTATATTACAATAAATTTAGTACTACGTATCGTACAAAAATAACTCTAGTAAATACTTTCTTTTTACAAGTTACTATATGCACATCGAAAAATGAAAAATATTTGACGGAGATCTATTGTTAAGATTAATTGTATCTAAAAACCATAAAAAATCTGTATATTGAAGCATTTCCGTTTATATCATATTGTTACCCACAAGATGTTCCTACTCATTCACTTTCACAATTAATATTTCGGGAAAATTTAAAAGAGCAATATTTTTATTGATGATCAGTGGATTAAAAATTGAATCTCCTTGCTTGAAGAAAAGAAAAACGCGTTCTCATAATTTCATTATTGGAGTATTTGAGACTTCAATTGGAAACCATAGTTTTTGAATAAAAAATTAAAACATACAAGATGACAATGCGTCACATTGTCTCGACTGAACGTGCTGCTGGTATCATTTGATATTTCGTTTCATTCACATTCAATGAAACAAATAATGAATACAACTTTACTTCATTTTTACTTTTTACCGGATTATCACATTTGCTATTAAAACATATCAAACTAGCAGAAAAGCACTTTTAGCTTGCTGATGTATTTGTTACAAAGAGACGTTCAAAATATCAATGTCGAGTTTATATGAGCTCTGGTTATGAATTTGACCCAGACTCCTCTGACAACTTAAATTTCCTTTCCTCCTAGCTATCTTGGTTTTACAATCATGCTGTTACAATTAACTCGAACAGGGACCTTAAGCGACCTAGTTAAGGAGAGGTAATGAACTATTAAGTGTCGTTAGGGAATCCTAACCGTCAGTCGACATCTAGGTCATTTCATTTTTAAGCACCAAGACCGCATTAGGGCAGGAGAAAATTTCCAATCTGCAAATACATGGACGCTGAACAAAAAATAGTTCAGGAAGTAGAAATATTTCTGGTAAAGCAATCATACTGATACAAAAAATAAAATAATATATCCAAACAGTTTACAACGTTGCGCTTTATTTCGAGTTTGGAGTAAATTTTCAAATTTGTAAGAATGCTCTAAAGCACCGGTCAAAAACAAGTTGTATATTTTTTGTCTAACAATATTATAAAATCATTATAAAGGGTAAATTATTACTGGAACTTGAACTTCAGTAGTATGGATTATTGGCTACATAAGAAAGACTAACGCTCTTGGATACGTAACTATTGTTTGTTGATTGTCAGTTGTCACTTGTTCATATACGTAATCGTTTGGAAAAGAATACATTACCCAACGATAGTCTCTTAAACGCCACGGGGTTAGCGTTCATCTATGGACGCAGAGCAGTCTTATACTGAGAAGTGAGACGTAAGATTCGAATCGCCAGGAGAATTGTGTGTGGTGGAGAGAAGCCGAACACCTTCGAAACCTAATACTTCAAGTGAAACAACAGTTTCTGGAAGTCTCGGATTCACTTTCACAAATGTCCCCAATTGTACGTTCCATTTCCATTATTATTATCGAGTTATGTTTAGTTAATTTTTTGTTAAAACCTTTAATGCAAAGTGTTTCTTTATATTGTAGATTATTCTTTTTGTTTTCTACGAATAACTGAAAACGTACTCCCGGATGAATTGTCTGATGATGATGATGATGATGATGATGATGATGATGACGACGACGACGATTGTGTGTATGGGTGTGTGAGCGCGCGATTAGTGAAAAAACAATTATAAACAATTTGCATAGTATACTATTATTTTATTCGCATCCCCTTTTCATACAAGAGCTCACTCTACAGGGTACACAAGCCCATTCTACATCGATTGACGAAGATGCGAACCACACATCGCGCCACATGTAGGAATGTCGTAATACAAGACAGATATTGCTACCATGAGCTAAGAAAATATGAGATGTGTATACGATTTAAAAGAAACTACCAAAACAAATCTCCGTGAAAGCATCACTGCTATATAGGGAATTACCCTTCAGATGACCATCAAACAGATTTATGACGAAAATGTAAAATTTTGTAGATTATGCTGAGACAAAATCAACATGCTCACATGCAACACGCAAAACACGCTACTACCGTGTATAACGCAAAACCTTTGCGTTATAAACACTGAAAGCTCTGTTTTCGAGTCCCGAGTTCGGTTTCTTAGAGTAATATACACAATGAGACCACTTTGGGACTTCTAACAGAACAGAAGTTGTAGAGTCCAAATTAATACAAAAATATCTACTTATCACCCTATTCACGCTGGAGTCCCTCAGGAGTCCACACTTTCTCCAACTTTATTTAATATATTCGTTTCTGATGCACCAGTTTTTATTGATTCTGAGATAGCGTTCTTTGCAGATGATACTGCAGTTAATACTTCACATAAAAGCTAACTAATAGGACGAGACAAATAACGAACTGGCTTAAATATACTAACTGGCTTTCTAAATAAAAAATAACTATTAATTCTAACAAATGTGAAGCAAAAGTATTTTCACAAAAATTTTAAAACAAATTTTCTATACCCTTTAATTTTGAATAATAAAGCAACACAAATGTTTCAATCTGCAACAACTGACACATATTTAGGACTACTAGCTGGTAGAAATCAGTCAAGGAAAGATCGTGTTTCAAAAATAGCAAACAATTCGTTTATTCAAATGTCAAAATTATATCACTTAATAAATAAAAATTTCAAAATTTATATAAAAATCAGTATTCCATATTCAAAAATACTACTGGACTCTCTCTCTCTCTCTCTCTCTCTCTCTCTCTCTCTCTCCTCTCTCTCTCTCTCTCTCTCTCTCTCTCTCTCTCTCTCTCTCTCTCTCTCTCTCTCTCTCTCTCATTCTCTCTCTCATTCTCTCTCTCATTCTCTCTCTCATTCTCTCTCTCATTCTCTCTCTCATTCTCTCTCTCATTCTCTCTCCATCTCTCTCTCTCCGTCTCTCTCTCTTCCTCTCTCTCATTCTCTCTCTCTCTCTCTCTTCTCTCTCATTTTCTCTTCTCTCTCTCTCCTTTCTCCTCTTCTCCTCCTCTCTCACCTCCTTCTCTCCCTGTCTCTCCTCTGTCTGTCTCTCTCATTTTTTCTCTCACTCACACACACACATAGCACATACACACGCACACACACACACATCGCACCCACACACACATACACACCACACACCCGCACACACGCCACACACACACACACACACACACACACACACTCCCCTTGTCTAACATGGGGAGTTATTGCGCCTACCAAATTTTAAAAAATACAAGCTATTTAAAATAAATGTTTCCAATTGACATTAAGATCCTTGGGTCATCTGTAATGATCAGATTCATCAATAACTTTCTTTTGTCTCATTAAAAACCTGCGTAACTAAATTACATTCTAATTTCTACACTAATATATCTTCACATCCAATAACTACAGCATTTCACTGGGAAAAACAGCTTAACCACATCAAAGAATTAAATCCCGTAATGCCAATGATTTATTACATCATTACAACTTCTTGTTAATTATTTCAAATTAATTCAAAGTATTCAAATTGTAAAATATATATTAAAAAATATAAATTACATAGTATTAACATTGTTGGAAAATTAATTAACATGCTTTTATAAAATGAAACAAAATGTATACCAAAATACTTTGTTGCTGAAAAGTTTATTAGGAAAAGAACTTGTTAGAAATCATGCAAATCGATCCGATTTCTTAACAGAACATTGTTTCTTAGTTTCTGGGTTTGATTGCCTTTAAATGACTTTTCTTCTGGTATTTGGTAAATAAATTATTTGAATCTGTTTTCTGTTTTTCATCACAAGACAAACTGATAGGCCTTATGAACAGGCAATGTTCCAAGGTTCCATTTTTTGATGTATTAATAATTATAATTATTTTCTTGATTGTTACCCTTTAATTATTACTTATAATACCCTTTGATTCGATATATATTTAGTGTGCATTTAGAAAGATTCCGACAGGTTCAAAACTTCAAAGATAATTAAATGAATCGTGAAGTCAATACGTTTCAATCCGTTTCTCCACATTTCAAATATTCAGTTATAATGAGGGTTCAATTAATATATTTCACATCAGTAATTATGTTTTTTTATCGATGCCATTTCTTAAGTTATTATAGTTAGCACCGCTTATACCGATTTCGTTTTCAGTGTCCAAAGGAAGAATCGATACCTCGAAAATCAGAAGTGGACCTACATTCCGGTCACACGACCATGACGTGGCGTGCGAGGCCACTATCAGTAATGAAATAAATTGCGACGTCTCCTCACTGGTCATCTTCCCGAAGAGCCGTAAATTGCGTTTTAAAGAGTTACGCTCCAGATAGTCGTGTCTAGTGTCGCTGTAATCTTTACTGTGTGCTTCCGTCGCAGATAGACCCACCCCTCTTACTCTTCTTGCCCGCTATGGTCTGTAACTTCCGTCTCCTTGACTCTGACCCAGATGCGGACTGGGAGCTTTGCGAGTCAGAAGTCTCTTAAATATTGTAGTTTATGGGGAGGTTTAAAATGAGCGAGATACTTTTACACTTTGTCTCGTTTTTGAGCTACGTTCAGCTCTAAAACCTCCAGGTAGAAAGTATTGTATGCATTACCGTGATTACAACACTTTTGATAAGAATTAATGTTGATATTGAATAATGTTATACATGGATACATAATTGGTTTTTATTTAATAAAGATGGCTCATTCTTTGAGAGTACGTGTCCGACCACTCACAACAACACCCCAACTGAATCCTCCAAAACTCCACCACTCCAATCCTCCAAAAACCAATCTCAATTGTCGAGGGTGATTCTACAACATCTTACAATTCCGTTTTGATATCGCAAAATTGCAGGAATTCAATAATTTTTGATCCAGTACAACTATTGTATGATGTCTAAGAGCGACGTATTCTGTCTTGGGTTATGCTTTTCATAACGGTTTCTTCTTTTCCATAATGGATGATGATATCATTAGAAGAGATTTTATTCGCAAAACTAATGTTTCCATATCACCAACATTGAGTGTCTGCAAGAATTCCAAATGTTGTGATTTTTTGTGCACAGATTTCCTTTTTAATTTATTTTATTTTCTACACATCTTGCATTACAATGTACTATTATTTTTAGTTTATTTCATGCACTTTAGAAAACTGGCACTTTGAGCACTAGTCCTGGAGAGGTACAGACCAAGCACAAAGAATATTCCCATCATTCGTCACGTATATTTTACTTTCTCGTATACGTACGTATATATGAAGTAATATACCTAGTATAGAGAAAGTTATGTAATGCTGCGCGAAAAAACAGCGGATTTTCAGCGGAAAAAATTAATTGCCAAGCTCTGGAGACAAAAATGTTCATAAACCAGTTGCTAAATTAAGAGAAAAACATCCTCTAACACATGGTGTAACAGAATCCCTGTTTTGTGGGTCCTTGATCCGAAAAACCAATTGGAAGCAAAGTCCGTCCGTCTGTCCGTTCGTCCGTCTCTGAATACTCCTAGCACCATTCGTACGATCTTCTCCAAATTGAAGAATCCCCTGTCTATCAAAATCTAGTTGAAGCTTTGAAATTTTGTAAACGTTCTTTAAAATGTGGAGATACTTTACATGAAGCCCGCCGGAGATTTTCAAAATTTCTCAAAAATGTCTCCAAGTTTTTTCTTTAAATTTTTCATAAGAATAGAGTAAAATACACTTATAAAGGTGGCATACAGGTCACAGTTTTCACAGTTAACTCTGAATTTTCGAAAATTGCAAAACTTTGAATATTTTTCGGCGTCTTGCTACAACTATAACATTGAAGACAGATATTTCCTTAAAATAAAATTTGTTGTCCATAAATAGTTCTTTTATTAAGGTCATGTAGACTTTTTTGAAACTTTTAGTTGTTTTCGCGCAAAAGTGGGTGCAAGATTTACTACTTAAAAAAATAACAAAAACATTTTCTCATAAACGACTCCAATTTTTTCTTTACATTTTTGGTATGGTTAGTGATAAACGAACCCTATACGATGACATAAACGTCATATTGCTGTATTATTTTTCCTTTTCAAAAATTACAAAAATGTAATTTTTTGACTTGTCTCTCAAGTCGGTAATACTTAGATTAGAGACAATTACTTCACATACTTTTATTAACGAGTACATGTGCTTTACATAATGTCAAATAAAGTTTCTCGTAAACTCGGAAGTTTTTTGTGGAAACGTGCTCAAAATTCCACATTTTCAGAAACGCTCGAACGCAATTTTCTCAAAAATGGTTCCAACTTTTTCTTCAAACTTTTGAAATGGATTGTGCTAATTGCATTGTTTAATGTGGAGTTAAGTTCATTTTAGTGTATTCATTTGTCCTTTTTCAAAAATTAGACAAATGTAATTTTTTTAATATTTCTCATGCCGTTAATATGCACATTTCCATCGATTTGTATACATTATTACATTTGTGAGTGGAAATTCTTTAAATAAATTTAAATGAAGTTTTTCGAAATCTCAATAGATTCCTGTGAAAAAGAGCTTCAAATTTTGCACTTACAGTAACGCTTAAACATTATTTTCTTAAAAACAGCTTCAAATTTTTCAATGAAACTTCCTATTTAGGACGAAGTTTTACTCTTCTTTAATATTCTTGAAGTATTATTTCGTTTGTACTATTAGGAAAGCAAAAAGTTGAGAAAATGTAAAAAAAAAAATGTTCTAGACGACGATAGATGGCAGCTGGGTAGAGAATGGAGAAAAAATTTAAAGCCAGACCACACCAAGGAAATTAGAAATAATTTTCTACGAGAAAGTCTGTGCTATTCTGTAGCACCTTCTAGTTTCTATTTCTTTCGCTGTTTTAATAACTTTGCAAAAAAGAGTGGATATTCCCAAGTCACTTCAAAGAGACCATTAAAACATGTCGTTAAATTTCATCGTGGCAGGCTTTGAAGTGCTGATATTTTTGTATTGTTTTATCGTGACACATAACGATGTTTTGTTCGATGCGCTGAATAGTAAATAAAAACAGTTACGGAGAAACAAAAATAAAACGTCTATGTAACTGCAAATTGTAATTTATCTACACTTACTGCGTAGACAAATGATAGTACTAGATAGTCATACGTTGTTTCCAGACAAACCAACGCAACTGAATACTCCTTGAGAAAACAAGTGAATAAAAAATGGCTAAAGAGTGAATAGAAATAATCCTGGTTGATAATTTACATAATTTTTTTACAAAACGCATGCGAAGAAAAGGAAATATTAGTAATGTTCTTAGTGGGCGTTATTAAGTTTTATCTCTCAGTTTATCAGTTAGTTTCCTACGTTGCGACGAAGAAATTACGACGCATCGGTTGGCAGAATGAAAACCGACTATTGCCTATCCAAATTATTAACGTTAAAATTGTACTTTTCAAGCATTTCTTGTAGACTTTTGTTTAAAAATACAAAAGATTTTAATTATTTACTAGAAAAAGTTATTGTTCTAATATAATGGAAACTCAGTAGCTAGAGCTCGAATAGCTCAAATTTCTCAAAAGTTTCCCATGAATTCATTTCTTGAAATCGTGGAGTCAAATTTACTAGGAACATTGCTTCCCGTTTCTATGGTAGAAACGTCACAGTGAAAGGCTGACCTCAATGAGTGTGACAGCCAAGGCACAGTCAAAGGATACCCTCAATGCAAAATGTTTCGCCGTCAAAAACCGAAACTAAAATATTTTATTAAAACCAATGGTTTCAGGCATTGTTTTAAACAATTTGGTTTTAACGGGCTGTTCACTCCATTTGTGCCGACTACCTCCTCATTTTTCTTTATTAATTCACGATAGATCTGCCTGCGATAAGTTTGATATAATTTAAGAAAAGGTGTTCTATTTTCATTTTATGTATTAGTGTCTGTGGGTGTTCAATAGTTTGAAACTAAACGTGAGCATATGAATTTGGAACTCAAAACTCACTATATAAAAACTCACTTAGCCTGGCAGTCTTTACTGAATGTATAATCTCCTTGAATATATATATATATATATATATATATATATATATATATATATATATATATAACATGTCTATTATTCTTCCTGATAACTCAAATTCGACACGTGCAATTTCGACCGGGTGCTTTAGAAAATGTAGGAATATCTTTGATCTCCCTTCTTGTCTATTTGCAAATTCAAAAAATAAAAATCATCTTTAAAACAATTATATTTTTAGAATTTATCCCATTAAGTAGTTTTTAGAGCACTTTTCGAATTTCTTTTTCTTCCATAGAAACAATGACCTTTTATGAAAGAGTGTGTATGCGCTTCAGTTCCCCTTGGGCTACAATTTAGAATTTGTTCATGAATATTATTTGCAGCACTTGCATGCTTAGAAACCATCGGTGCATCCAAGATTTTTCTCAGGGAAGGGGAGAGGCTACAGGTATAGTGTCCAGCCAACTTGATGTTTTCTTATCAATAATTTTTCATTTACGATGAATATAACATGTATTTTTATTTGTTGACTAATGGCATTTGAACTCATAGTCATAAAAACCATCTACTGCAAAGTGAGGCGATATGAAGCAACGTATCTGCCACTTCGCTTATAGAAAGCGATCCCAAGAGAATAATATACTTTGAACATTGCACTAAATCATACAAAAAATAATGTACGCAACTGGTCTGAAGGTGTCCTTGACGCATCATTTCAAAGCAACAGATGCGGCTCCTTTCATTGTCTACGACTCACTCTCTGAACTAGTTACGTAAATAACTATTTCAGTGCCATAGAAATTTTGCAGTTTAGCAAACTTGGCAACTGTGCCTAGGACGCAGTTACTCTGAGACTCAAGACTTCGCCATTTAATATTGGTAAATCGCTTTGAAAAAGATCTCATTTTGTTTACTTAATACAAACCTCCTTGGACCCTTGCGAACATTCCGCACTTTAAACCATTGTTTTGAAGGTGAAAATAGTTTCATAACGGATCCACACTTCGAAACTATCTGACAAACGTGCAGTGGAACGTAGGCATACTCCAGAAATGTTGCAGATCGTCTAAAAGGGACTCATTTTGAACATAAGGTCAGAAGAAACATAACACGTGCCCCTTTAGGGTACATAGCAACAAGTCCATGCAAATCCAAGGCTAATTACAACTATAACTTTTTGTTATAATCGTTGCGTTTTCCCAATTTTGGGCAAATTCTTCATTTTTGCCGGTTGTTCATCTTTCGTTATCGAGTAGTTCATAACTTGATAGTACGACTTAACCCCGTTTCGATACATACGAAGCCATCAGACTACCTGCAGCGCAGGCGTCTACAACGCCTTAATCTATGCTGCGTAAGAGCGTACTTGCAGTTATTTATAGCCGCAAACAAGCGCTATTCAGCGGCCGTTCGCTTCCGTCACCGATGCAAACGAGGCGGTGCTGGGGAGGGAGGGAGGACGCGAGGACTCGAGACTGAGGACGCAAGGACGCGCGGCGGGCGGCCGTCGACGAAGACGACTAAATTAGAGCGCGCAGATAATCGCTGGGAAGGACAAGCGGCCGGCCGTGGGAGTGGCGACGACGCTGTGGGAGTTCCTGTAATATGGTGGCCACCAGCACCGTAGCAGCGAGCGCGCCAGCCGTCCCCTTTGGTTGATCGATGTTTCCGGGCACGTCAACGGCTACAGTCATTCGTCCCGTTAATGTAGTGAATGTTTTATTCCGGGAAGGGGCGGTGTTCCTCCATCACTGCATGGTAAGATCCGTCGCCGACATACACGCCGGCTTGCTGTGAGATTCACTTTCCTGGTAACTCTCTCCACCGGGGCACAGCTCAAAGCTCCCGACCGGTCTCCCGGTATGTGTGTAAGTGAAGTGCATGTAAGTGTAAGTGTGTGTAAGTAAGGGTGGTGATGGGATAAGAAACAGAAAGAACAGATCGCGCGCGCTCCGAGTCCCGTTTGTTAGGGTATTACTTCGGCATTCGCCGGGTATTGATCAGAGAAACAACAGAAAACTACCGATCAGAGCACCGGCCGCTAGAATTTTCCTGCAGACAGTGGCTGAATTTGACCTAGCTGTGGAACTATTGTCGAAAATTCGCCACCTTCGGGACACGAACCCTAGAACCTCCCGTCAGACTCGCTTCAGAGTCACCGACATGCTGGCTCTGAGCTAAACTTTGTAATTCACATCTTGGTTTGGATGTCCGACTACTCGATTTAGAATGAATGCTGTACCTTAATGCAAATGTGCGAAACAATCTCAAGAACCATGGAAAATAAGACCCATCTTCAGAACCTATTGACATGCTCTAAATCATCATCTCTTCGTTAACACACGACTGCAAAATTAGATCCTTATATAGAATATATGAGTAAACAAGAGAACAATTGAAAAGAGAATTTAAACCCATTCAATTGTCGTAGTTTTACTATTACTAAATCATGTAATAAATGAAAACTAAGTATCTTCACAGTTTCAGGAAGAGTGGCAAGTTTGAAATACAATTGGTACTCACATATGGCGCGAATGGCGATCACAGACCGCCCAAAATATTTGGCATCATGTACCAATACGAAGAAGAAATGTTTGGAGACCTAGAATTAAATGGAGCTACAATATCTACTAAAGACGGAACAGATCATCCGACCTACTCCTTGTAGATGAAGAACAACAACTCGGTGATCAATAGATTTATGTCAAGTTTTTGGTGAAATAGTGCTTTTAATACTCTTTTCTCATTAACATAATTGTTCCTGGAGTTATTTTTAACAATGTCCAAAAGACATTAGTGAACGGCAGACAAAGCATGTCTACTTTCACTCAGAAGAGAAATATATATTTGCTGTTAGCTTATTGAGACGTAGTGTCACTTACCTCGGAGGTACACAAAATGTGATGGACAATATATTTTAGAGATAAGTTTCCAATCTTTGTTCCGATTTCATCATTTCGTCATTGATCTTACATTGCCTATAACATTTTCATCCTCATTTTATCATAATCGTATATTCGTCGCTTCTGATGAAGCACATAAAATAACACTATACGCAATGACCTAAGACAAAAGTAAACAGGTTAAAGTCGCACGAAATAATGCGGGGATCAGGGAAAAACACTTAAGGTGAATTTGGAGAAGTAAGGTGAAAGTGAAGAAAAAGATTTGTAGAAAATACAATTTTAAATGTATTATAATTTAACCAATTCCATTACCTTCCAGCCAATTTAATTAATTGAACACGAATTTGCATATCAGTTTTCAAATTAGACAGTTGTGTTAGTTATAAAATTTATTACTGTCAGCAAATCTGCGTCCTTCTCGAAATTCCTATCCTGCCCTCCAATGAAGTGTGAAAGAAAATACTTTAGTGAACACAGTAGTAGACCGACTTTTAAAACAGATGCGACTGATACGGTTTTCTAATAGTGCAAAAGAATCACTATTTTTAGATTTAATTACAAGTTTGTGAGTACACCTCTTAAAGTGATAAATAGGAAACAATTTGAACAATGAAGTAACAGGAAATTTGTAAAATTGTTACTCGTGAATCATTGCTGTTAATTAAGTTACAATGTTTAGAGGCAGGGACTTTTTTCATATATTAAGTAATAATTTAAATAATATAATACGTAATATTAAATTAAAGTAATACTGTCTTTTGCATTTAATATTCACATCAAGTTCAAATTCAAAAGATTTCACGCTCCAGGATTTCTAAAAGAAAGTGATGGAGAAGGTAAATGCAATACGGACTGAAGAGAAAGCGACAGTCAGAGAAAAATAATTAAAAAATTCACTCGGAAGGAAAAATAAAACGAGAGAAAACGTTGGTAGTTCCCATGGCTTTTATCACTCAAAATTAATAAACAAGAAAAAGGAAAAAAATATTTTTAATGAACTCTTTGTTACATTTATTCACAAATCGCCCATCAAAGAATAAATTATTTTAAAAATTGTGAAACATTTATATAAATGTAATCATCGCCGAGGAAAGCACCAGAATAATGGAAAGGAACAAGACATATCGAGGTTTACAACAGAAAACCCATTAGTCCCGTTAGTGTAGTGCATGTTTTTCTCGGGAGATGGCGGTAGCTTCCCCGCTGGATGGCGAGATCCGGCGCCGACCTACCGTCGGCTAGTGGGGTTTCCCAACCAGGACTCTCCCATCAGGGGCACCATCCCAGTCGGGACAAGCTCTAAGCTCCTGACCGGTCTCCCGGGATATGTGGTAGTGCATGTATGTGTGATGTGTGTGTGTGTGCGAGTGTGTAAGGGGAGAGGATAGGAAAAGGAAGAGGAAGGACAGATCGCGCGCGGTCCGTGGCCCGTTTAGTAGGGTACTATTCCGGCATTCGCCTGGTGTTGATCGGAGAAACCACGGAAAACTACCGATCAGAGCAGCCGGCCGCTAGAATTCTCCTCCAGACAGCGACTGAATTCGACCTAGCTGAATAGGTAGTGTCGAAAATCCTGCCGCTGTCAGGACTCGAACCTAGGACCTCCCGGTCAGGGGCGCTGCAGTGACTTCAGTTGATGCACTGAGCTATCGCTCCCGGTGGAATTGGGGAAGAAACATGAAAAGACAAGGTGTGGGAGACACGGGGAGGTGACATATTAGGACCACGTAGTGGCAGGATCAGATAAAGCAAGCCTTGCCAGAATGACAGAACTCTGAGAAAGATAACAGCGGGGTCAACAGCCGCTGTAAGAGAGCGTGGGAGGACCAACACGGAAGAGAAACAGGTCAACGAGGAAGGGCGATGGGTGGCGAACTCTCAGGGATGTGAAGTACGATGAGGCCTGCCTAACAGTGATGAAAACATTAGCAGGGCGTGGCGATTGGCAGGATAACAGTTTAGCGCACCAGAGGTATCAGGATTGGACACTAGGTGATGTTGACGAATCTATATTGGGACGATGATACTGACGGTGAGAATATGTAAACGGCAAGAAATGTATGGAAATTCTTTGTTGTGGCTCCAGCAATCAAGCCTTATGGATATTTTTGGAAGCGTCAGTGATTTAATGCGTAATTGATTACGATGATACAATATGAATGATGATGAAGTAATGATGAAAACTCAGCAACACGGAAAAATACGCCGCGAGCCCCCTTGAGCAACCATAAATTTCACAGAAAAATGACCGGGAGAGCTGGCTCAGGGCATCAACTGATGTCACTGTAGTCCCTCTGACCGGGAGGTCCTAGGTTCGAGTCTCCACGGTGGCAGGATTTTCGACACTAGCTTGACAGCTAGGTCGATTTGAGTCGCAGTCCGGAGGAGAATTCTAGCGGCCGGCTGCTCTGATCGGTAATTTTCCGAGGTTTCTCCGATCAACACCAGGCGAATGCCGGAGCAGTACCATTATAAACAGGCCACGGACCGCGCGCGATCTTTTCAACTCTTCCTTGTCCTATACTCACACTTACACTAACATGAACTATACTAACACATACGCCGGGAGACTCGTCGGAAGCTTAGAGCTTGTCCTGACAGGGGCGGTGTCATGCTGGTTGGAGATACCTGGTTGAGAAAAACCCCGCTGACGATAGGTCGGCGCTGGATATCGCCATACAGCAGGGAGGGGCGCACTACACGTACGGGACTAATCGCCACAGTAGCTGACGCGCGTCAGATAACACAGGTGGAAGTGGGGGTGCGACAACGGCAAAGACTGAACAGAACGGAAAGGACGGAGAAGGCGAAAGGAAGCAGTGTATCTGCAAGGCAATAGCTCCAAATAGAGCGAGAAGCAACTGCGGTTCGCGAGGGCAGGGGAAGGGGGCGTGCACCGCGGGTGCTCGCGTGCCTAGCCGGGCACTTGATTGCCATCGCAACGAGCGGCTCCTCCCCCTCCACTCCCCTCCATTTCCCCTCCCCAACCCCTCTCGTCCACGCGTCGTAAAGCCGCCGCTGATGAGTCCGCGACGAGAGCGGGGGCGTCCCGTGGGGCGGGCCAGAGACCAACGAAGGCCACCGCGGCGCGGCCGCGCCACCGTATTCCCCAGTGGGAAGGTTATGGCTGTGGCCAGACCCACACCGTACGTCCGCTCTAACCTTTTTATAACCCACTGATCATGACCTTGGGGTGGTAAGTTAACAATCCTCGAATTACGGAAATTGAGCCAGAATTAGCGATGGTCGGTCGGATGAAAACAAACATTGAAGGTCTGTCTGCGCTTTGGAGAGAACGAAAATGATTTAATTGACTTTATTTAGCACATACCCAGGAAATTGACAAAACTTTTATGAAATAACCGTGAAACCCAGTTGTACTATATCAAGGAATGATTGTTTATAAGTCACATAAAATGGGGGAACTCAAAGATACGTTCTTAAATTAAACAGTAATTAAATTATTGTTATTTTAGTTTCACGTCACCCTTATTAATGCTCGGATGATTTCAATTCGGTGCCTGTGATTTGTTAACCATAAGAATAATTAACAATTTTTTTTTAGATTATTAGTCTGCAAGAAATTCCGAAATAAATTTATAATTAATATATAATTAATATCTATCTAACATATACCTAAGATCTATTTCATAGAGTATATATAAAAACTAATTATTCTGGTTTAGAAAGACTTTTAAGATTCCTTCTCAACCAAATTTCGTGACTTTTTCTTTACATAAAAGATAGCGAGTTCAGTACTCATACTCTCTGGTAAATACTAGATGTGTTATCTTGCACTTATTGCTATTTCTGCTCTTAATAACCTGTTTACAATTGAAGTACATTTTAATTTTATCTTAAATTTAATGGAATGAACGCCTATCAGTCGTCATTTTTCATTATTTATTTTCAAGACCAACTACAATAGTTCGTCTTCCTTCGCTTTGTGCGAATTTCAATCGATTTGTCGAAAGATGCCTTTTTTGTAGGGAGTGTGAGATTATAGTTAGCAAACCCGAAAAGATCGAGGTTTCTAACTTTGAAGATCAGTGAGCGTTTTTACACGCCTTCACATATATATATAAACTCAATATCGAGAAACGTCTGACACATGAGTTCCTTAAAAAGAGTAACTATCGTACATGTTCAAGTTAAGATAGATGGCAGGATTTCCTACCACAAACAACCCCAAAACCAATAAAGTACATTCATATATCCAGATCTCCGTGAATGTGAAACCTTTCAATTACATTTTCAGAAACACATTTAACTTTACGTTCACTGTCAGTAGTAATTATTTACAAATCTCTCATTTCATTAGTGTTGGATAATAAGTACTTAACGAGATGAAACAATATGTTTGAGGTTTTCTATTTTTCTTTTTGTGTATATATATATATATATATATATATATATATATATATATATAGTTGTACTTTTCTTTTGTAGCATTTCTACAGTTACTTCTTTTATGAGATGTAATCGATCGAGTTCAGTTAGTGACATAATACCATATCAATTAATATGATATAATGGATGTGCCTTAGTTTCCGCCTGGGGCAGTCGTTTTTACATTGCGATCTGAGATATTCCTATTATCCTATTAAACACATATAAAGTAAGTGTTGTGACCGCCTGAGCGCTTTTGTAAGTCCCGCCACCGAGCCTCCTAAAGGCGGAAGCGCGCGGCCGTCACGCCAAGATGAGCGTGCGGAGACTCGCCGCCACCCTGGGCGGCGGCCCAGCCGGCGAGCCGGGCCCCTAGGGGTATAAAGCGAGCCCCTCGCAGAGAGTCGACAGTCGAGATCCAGTCAGTGAGTGGGAACAGTGGCGGAGGTGCGCACACGGAGCAGCAAGAGGCAGTGGCGGGAACCGACCGCCCTCTGCCTCTACGCCGTAGGAGACGGCGTGACGCCCGGCCTAAGAGAGGTGCGGGCCGAGTGGCGGTGAACCGACCGCCCCTCTGCATCTACGCCGTAGGAGACGGCGTGACGCCCGGCCTAAGGAGAGGCGCGGGCCGAGTGGCGGGGAACCGACCGCCCTCTGCATCTACGCCGTAGGAGACGGCGTGACGCCCGGCCTAGGAGAGGCGCGGGCCGAGTGGCGTGAACCGACCGCCCTCTGCATCTACGCCGTAGGAGACGGCTGACGCCCGGCCTAAGGAGAGGCGCGGGCCCGGAGCCTGGTACATGGATCGACGCAGCGTCCCAAGACGGGACACCAGCAGGAAGGGCGTACCAAAGGGAACATGTTAACTAAGAGAATATGTTAACTAGAGAATTTGCCTTGTACATAAATGACAATAAAATGTTTTATCAAACACAGTGTTTTGAACTGGCGACGAGGGTAAAAGACAAGCGATGGAAGAAGTGCTGAAACATATTTTGGAGCTGCAGCAGCAACAACAGCAGTTGCAGCAACAGCAGCAGCAGCAGCAGCAACAGCAACAGCAACAGCAACAGCAGCTGCGGCAACAGCAAGAGCAGAATCAGGCGTTGTTAGAGGCGGTAAGAGCATTGTTGACCGCACGGCCAGAGCAGCAACCAAGATCGCATTCGGCACCTAGTTTTCGAGATTTGAGCCAGAGAAGAGGTATGGGCTTCATACCATGCCAGATTGAACCAGCATTTCTTGTATCATGGGGTCACGGATGTTGTAAACAAAGAGCTTTCTTTTGAGTGTCTCAGGAATGAATTATACGAACTGCTGCAGAAACTTTTCCGTTGAAGAGAGTAGAGGAAGTGGAGTTCCGCAATTAATGGAGAAACTGTCTTCACATTTTGAAAAGAACCTCATGTGGTAGCAGCGAGGTACAGTTTTTCAAAAGCAGAATCAAGCCGGGGACTCGCACAAGAGGAAGTTTTGCAGCAGAGTGGAACCTGTGAGGAAGACGCCGGTTTGGAACGCGGCGCAGCGGGCGCCTATACCGAGGAAGTGGTGCGAGGTCTTGGCACCAGGAGTTGCAGCGCCAGGGGTCGCTGGGCAGGCGACACCGACCGGAGTTACAGTTGCCGGGAAGGCGACGTTCGGCGGCGAGGCACGAGGTCGCCGCAGCAGCAAGGTGACGCCGCTCAGGGGCGAGTCGGGGAAGGCTGACATCGCAGGAGTGGCGGCCTCCGGGAGGGGGCCTGGAGAGCTACGCAGCGCGGTACAGGTGACGGCCGCGCTGCTGATAACGCAACGCAACGGAACAAGCGACAAGAGGTTTGGACAAAGCAACAGATCCAGAGCGCAGCAAGTAAAGGCAGTAGAATGTACACGGCATGTAAAGGTAATGGTCGCCGAGCAAAGTTTATAGAGAAACAGAAAGTGCTAGTTTTGAAGTAGATTTTGGAAAAATGCAATCAGGAATTGAAATTTTCAATGAAATGTGGAGCAATGAGCCAGAATACGTGATAGGTGAACAGAGAGATTTGTGCCCTAAAGAATTTTGCCAAATGGGAAGAAACGGGAAAAGTAGTAATAGGCGAGAGGCTCGAAGGAATGAAACAGAAAACGGTAAAGGATTTATTTTGGGAATCTGGTACGGTTCGGTTCCGGAAAAGGTTAAAGCCAATAGGGACACGCGATTAGTGGAAAGCTGTATCACGGACGAAGGTATACAGAAGGATAATGAGGGAAACAGCAAGATAGTGTGTAGCGCAACAAAGGCTCAAGAAAGTGATCAATGTGACTTTAAATTTGCTGAAACAAACGGTGATTTTCATTCAAAAGTAATTATCGATACTAAAATCAGTGATAAAGAGCGGTCAAAGGTATCGATGGGTAAGGTAGGAAAGGAAGATGTTAAGGCAACTAGAGAAAGCAGCTGTGCGGTACCAATGGGTAGAAGGCCTAGTCGGGAAAGGAGAAAACACTTTGGGAGAAGCAGTCAGCATGCAGAAAACAGCAATGAGCTTATAAATAGAAGGGGGAAAAGAACTTTCCGAAATGATAGCAAGAAAACGGCGGAAAACAGATGTACTAGGATGGCAAAGTACAGAATAAAACGAAAATTTAGTCCTAGGTTAAATGAATTGAAGCGTTTAGGGAAGTACAAAGTTTTTCGTCGTAGAAATGACTCGGCAGATGGTGCAGGGTCCAGCTCTAGGAGTAGTAGCAGCACAAGTAGAGTGGAGACTACAGTAGTGATGGTGTACCCCAGGAGAGTGTTGTTTCTCGTAACGAAAAGAGGAAACGCGACAATGAGCGAGCAGGTAATAGTCAAGGTAGTGAAACGTCAGGGCAAGATAAAGTTAAGAGTGAGTGTCGTAACAGTCGAAGTCAAGCAGTGGAAATTTGCAAGTGACCACGGTAGCCCTAGGGCATAAGGCAGTGTGGTTGAAGCATGGGGTGACAATGCAAGCTACCAATATGTATAAGTGTAGTGTGGATATTCTCCCAGTAAAAAAGCGAAGTGAAATAATAATGTGGCAAGTGAAACCAGCAGGTGAAGTGATGCTGAAGTTGTTTCTGGTCAAGGAAAATGGTTTTTTGAGTTTTCTTTTAAGTCGCTGAAGCAAGATGTAATTTTGAGATTGGGTTAATCTGTTCTATTTATTTCTATTATTGCAAAAAAAATAAGCGATCAGAAGTTTCCAACTTTTCTAATGGTTGATATATATTGTATGGTTCTATTTATGTTTAGATGGTTGATATATATAGTATGGTTCTATTTATGTGGGAAATCTAAACACGGCTTAGCAGAGAGTACTAATACCGTAAACAATAGGTTATGTAAAAAGTAACAAAGTATGATGGAGATTTACATTGCTTGAGGTAATAGGTTGCGTAAACCTCATTGTATATAGCATAGTGTATGATTGTTGATAAGGCTAATTGCAAGGATATGCAGAATGTACAGTTATATGCTACTTATTGAATGTGTTAAGTGCAGTTTTGATTTGCTTTAGAGGTTGAAGTTTAAAATATTGTAATTTTTGGAGGCAGTGAACCAGTTACGAGACTGGGCACAGGAAGTTTCGGAGTCATTACCATACTGATGGATTTGGTGACCTAAGAGTATTTAACATGGTTTCAGTATGGCAATTAACAGGCCTCAAAGAAAATTGCGCCGAATAGGCGTTAAGACGCTATTCGTCGCATTTTGCGGGGGAGGTGTTGTGACCGCCCGAGCGCTTTTGTAAGTCCCGCCACCGAGCCTCCTAAAGGCGGGAAGCGCGCGGGCCGTCACGCCAAGATGAGCGTGCGGAGACTCGCCGCCACCCTGGGCGGCGGGCCCAGCCGGCGAGCCGGGCCCCTAGGGGTATAAAGCGAGCCCCTCGCAGAGAGTCGACAGTCGAGATCCAGTCAGTGAGTGGGAACAGTGGCGGAGGTGCGCACACGGAGCAGCAAAAGGCAGTGGCGGGGAACCGACCGCCCTCTGCCTCTACGCCGTAGGAGACGGCGTGACGCCCGGCCTAAGAGAGGTGCGGGCCGAGTGGCGGTGAACCGACCGCCCTCTGCATCTACGCCGTAGGAGACGGCGTGACGCCCGGCCTAAGGAGAGGCGCGGGCCGAGTGGCGGTGAACCGACCGCCCTCTGCATCTACGCCGTAGGAGACGGCGTGACGCCCGGCCTAGGAGAGGGCGGGCCGAGTGGCGGTGAACCGACCGCCCTCTGCATCTACGCCGTAGGGAGACGGCCAGACGCCCGGCCTAAGGAGCCTGGTACATGGATCGACGCAGCGTCCCAAGACGGGGCACCAGCAGGAAAGGCGTACCAAAGGGAACATGTTAACTAAGAGAATATGTTAACTAGAGACTTTGCCTTGTACATAAATGACAATAAAATGTTTTATCAACACAGTGTTTGTGGATATAAAGTAAGAGTTTGATGAATATTAGTTTTGTAGGATTTTATAACAAACTAGCACTTACATTGTGCATAAGGATTTTTTATTTAACACTGTCCTTACTGCAAACGCATAGATAACAGTGAAACATGAAAAAATGAATTGAGAGTAAAATCTATTCATACGTTGGGTCACACCTCCAGCAGGACTACAGTGTCTCGTGATACAAAGGAAGGAGCAAGTAGAGACGATAGATCATGTTAGCTTTTGTAACCCTTGCCAATGACAAGCAACTCTATGAGGCACATCTCGTGAACTTTCGGTAACTCCAGAAGGTAAGAAGACCTTCCCTTGCAAGACTGTCGGCGCCCACATTTCAAGAGGAAACTCCACTTCCGGCCAGAACACGGAAGTTACGTTGAACAAGTTCTGGCTACTACAACCGCGTTTGCCTATCTGCTCCGAGTTGATGAAACTTAGGTCTGATTCGTGTGGAGACAATTCTTAATTTTAAGTTTCAGAATGTTCTGTCGCATAGTCACATACGGATGGAGTGTTCGAGGTTCGAATGATAAGAGTCGCTTTCAACGAACTTCTTGCTGTGAAATTTCTTATTTTCTTCACTTAAAAAGTTATCTTTTTTACTAATTAATGCTTTAAGTGGATTACTGATACGCTCTTGACTAATTCGTACATTACATATAGTATGTAAGTACGTAAAACAGAACTGATAATATCAGAAATTTTGTAGAATTTCTATTATTAGAAATGCAATGGGATATTGCAATCTTATAATTTTATTCTTCTATTTTTTTCTTCATTTTGTTTCCTTCTTCGTTTCGTTTCTTTTATTTTTTCTTTAATTTCTTCTTCTATTCTTTTTCTTCTTCTTTTTTACTTCTTCTTTCTCTGACACAATGGGGTGCCTCGCAATTCTGCTTAAGCCTTTTCTCAATCATGAGTGATGGCGACGAAGAGGATTATTTTTTATCTGACCCAAAATAAGATAGTGGAGTTAAGATAGACAAAGAAAAATCAGACGCGGACTGTGGCGTTAGGAATCATTGTTAGCATTTTCATATGAAGAATTCAAAATCTTTAAGATTTGAAAATTAGAATTTGAGCTACGTTTTGATTCATATTTAAATTCAAGAATAATTTGGAATTAGTTTCACCTCTAGTTTGGTGGTTCCCTTTTAGCATAATGAAGAGTGTTCTTATCACAAAAATTAGAGCTAATGCATACTGGTACTTTGACTGTGGGGTCAGTTAGGTTCCAGGATGTTTCGTTCAAATTTTTTCTTCCGTAGACCAATAGACATTTCGTAGTTGCTGGATTGTAAATTTTCGTCATGTCAACCATAACTTAAATTTTCATTAAAATGTATTTCCACACCCCTGACACTACATCGTCCAAATTCCCAACAAAATGTGTCCTGATCACAACCAAAACCATAAGTAGCTACCTTTCTTGTCGGCAGGACCCGAGACCTCGGAAAGAAAACAAGGTCAGAAGGTCAAGTGGGAGGAAAAAGTTGAGGAACGCTGCTTTAGGGCGAGCCCTTAGAGGGTGGAGGTATAGCCCTTCTCGGAAATTGTGCTCGACGTCGAGAGTGCGGGGCCCCGGAGTGTTCCTGAAGTTAGCAAGTGGTTCACTTGTTCCAACCGCACCACCTCCCACCAGCGCGAGGAACATCGTGTCCTGCCAAATCGCCGAAGTTACAGCGAAGGGAGGTTGTCGCAGGCATGTCGTGATGCAGAGACTAGCCCTGGCCGCCCTCAATCTCTCCAAGGGTTGAAATCTAGGTCGCTCCACTCCCTTGTCGCGGAAAAGGGCAAAAGATAGAACACGGTGACAGACGTTGGACCGTCATTCAACTACTCGAAATTAGGACTGCGACACGCCCATAATCAGAAACAAAATTTTAGGGTAGCTGAAAGTATAATAAGAGTTTCTCGTATGATGTCTGGTTCTTGAGTGTAGGTTATAAATAATAATTGCTTTATATTACCGACGTTTCGACCCTTTTATTTGATTTTCATCAGGGCTAGAGTAACAAATAGATGTCATGAACGATATAATTATGGCCTACACTAAATAACCACTCAGCTTACGAGTAATTCCAACAGGACAAGATTCACTTAATATTTTATATCAATAAGGGTTTTGGGATAAGTAAAATCGGATAGAAAAGTCAGGTAAAAATGATCAAAATCTACTAAATGTTAGTTACAACACAGAGAATCGCTGCCGTTGCCACTTGTCTATGAGCCAAGACATTTGACGTTTATGCATATTAAAATGTTTTGCGACGACCCAATTGTGTCACATTAATATTAGAAAGGACACTGGAGAGTAGACAAAGAGTAAACACAGAAGAAATTAAAAGAAAAAGGAAGGAGAAGAAAAGGAGTAAAAATACGAGCTTTTTATTTAGACCAATACTGTGTTCTATACTCGCTTAACGAATCATGAATTTTGAAACTATTTTTTTCTCGCATACGAAGTCCCGACACAGGGAAACCTGGGAACTACTAGAAAATATAATTATAATACACATGTGTTGTGGCAGTTGTGGGATGTGGCAGTTAATGGGTTAATAAAACAGACACAGTATTCTCCATAGTGATTTATTTCTTTTCGACGTTTGGACCATATTTGGGATCTTTTTCAAAAACATATTAGCATGGTTTGTTTATGATGTGGTGTCAACAAACCTAGGCAATAGATTTTTGAAAAACACCCCATATAGGGTCGAAACGTCAGAAAGAAAAAGAAAGAAAGAAAGAAGCTGTTATAAAAAATTATTGAGTCTTTTATTAAGGTAAAAAAATTGCAATAAAATAAATAATATAACAGACGTTAATATATTTTCCATATATTAACATAACCAATATATTACCATATTTTTTATTATGATATTCAATACTTGAAAAAAGAATGGGATATATAACACAAAAATTATTGTTTATTTTTATACATCTTTCGATTCTTAACTTTGATGCTGATGAAGCCACCCTTTGCTACATACAAACAACTGACCTACAATGTGAGTTTAATGATTGGGTTGTCGACCCCCACATAAATATCAACACAAGGATAGTTCATTGATGTATTAACGCATCATCGTACTTTTTGTTTATTCCCAATGCACAATTAGAGTGATTGCGTTTAGAGCGCTATGTTTTCACCTCTAGGTGTCGCGGTTCAAAGACCAATTACTCTAACTGTGGCGAGCAAAGCAGTCGCAATGCGTATTTCCTAGAGATTCTCCTCTTTACTTTGCACTATTATTCATCTTTATTTATTCCGCTATAAATATCACATACATATTGAATCAGTCACTATTTCCTGTGAAAGGAGGAGAGAAATAATCGTAAATTTCCCGCCGTTATAATTCTCAAGGACTTATGGTGCAATATTTTCCCTGGGTAGAGTAAGACTAAGGCATAAACAAACTACTCCCCTGAGTAGCTCCCCGCTTCGTATCAATACTCTGCCAGTATAAAATATTCTATAAAATCTCAAGAAGAATTAGTGTCATTTATTGGTGCCTCACATGCATTAATTTCTGTTCCTGAAAAACTTATCTCACTAAGTTAAAGGTTTTCTCTTTCTTCAGGCTGCAAAATAGCTTGATATTGTTTGGCAGAGCATCTGTAGGTGTTTTCATTTTGAATAACAAGACTTCTGCCTTTTTCTACTCCCTTGGCACAAGGGAAAACTCTGAAATCCAATTATTTAAGAACTATTAGTTTACCTCAGCGTAAGAATTATTGAGTATTGAAGATGTTGTCAGTATTACCATGTCTGGACGAAAAGAAAATCGTTTTCTGTCGTAATGCGTGCGTGATAGCTGAGGTTGCATGTCAATAATCCAGCTGGGGTCGCAGTACCAACCCTACACAATTGAATTGAGTGTCGGTTGGATAGATACGTGCGAATTAACAGCTTTTTCTCGAGCAAGACGAAACTGTTTCGGCGTCCTGCTTTTCAAACAATGCGATCCCATCGCATTGTTTGATCCCATCGCGTCTTTATTTGATTTTCGGAATGTCGAAAATATGAAATATTATCTATCTCTATCTGTCCGTCCCGTGGTGCGCTCTGACGCCATTCCCAGAAAGTAGCTCAAAATTTCAAAGCAGCTCAGCCGTTCCAAGGAGCTTCATACGAAAAATACATTGCCTTTTTCTCTGGAAGCCCACCCTCGGTTTTTACACACACACAAGGCGGGCTACTGTAAATGTACACCCTTTGCTGTTAATTAGCCCCAAAGAATTGCTATAAATTATTGAATTCTGAGCGCGGCACAAATTGAACTCATTTGGCCGCCTATATGCCAACACTAAATGTTTGATATTCATCACAAGGAACCGAACTTGTTCATTTTTTAAGAAACTGCACTACAATTTACAATCACTAATTTTGCAACAAGCTTTTAAATTATTTCTAGTCAATTATTCTTTATCAGACCTTCAATTACACGAATTACCGTGCCCATTCCTTATACCGAAAGAGACAACTATTCAAACACAATTCCTTCCTTACAATGGGAGAATGTATAAGAAGTTAGGTATCCACGTGTCGATAAGAGTAAATATTTCCTGTTTTTATCTCACTTCCTCCCATAACCCTTTAATCGCAAGAACTTTCTAGTTATTGTTTATTCTGAAGATTTTATTTAAATTTAGTGAATTGGACGAAGAAAAATCTGTTATCTTTTTTAAAGCTGTCGGTGGTAATAACGATCTCCGGGAAAAGCAAAATGCAAAATTCACTAAGCAATCACTTTTGACAAAACGAATTCAGTCCCTAACATTACAAAATTTGGCGTACGTTCTGTACAAATATTTTAACTTGAACCTTCAGTACGTAACACTCTCCAGACATTCCTAAATAAAATCCTTCGCTCTATCGTCAAAACACCGTGGTACTTGTCAAACAAGCAACTCCAAAGAGAGTTTGTTCTTCACACGATTGATGATTATCAGTCATCAATCAAACAAATTCTTCCTTCCTTACCATCCTACCCTGCAACTTCCATATTCTACCTAGGAAAAAATATAACTAACACCAAAGAATCAAATGTAGATTCCTCAAGGACAAATTTACACCACCTTAAAGAAAAATGCATGATTTCACAAACTTTTTACTTTCTTTTCTTCCTATAATTATCTTTTTCTCCCATACATTTTAGCGTACAAAACTATTAAATGCTGAGGTCTCCAGTTGGAGTATCCTCGCTCTCATGTAACACTTAGTACTAAACTTGCTAGGTTGTAGTTCATATACAATCTTATAAAGCGCGTAGATCGCTATACAATAAAATAACTTTTTTTTAAATTTTAACGTCAATAAAATATTTTGTTAACTCGGGTCACGTTAAATTAATTCATACCATTAGCTTCAGAAATAAACTTTTCCAAAACCGTCGATTTTCTTCATTTTATCAAAGTAATGTTTGTGGGGAAAATGGACCAAGAGTCGCGACACCAACTCTGTATCATTAGTTGAATTCAAGCAATTTAAAATAATTCACTTAATTCTTATTTGACGCAGATAATTAATCACTACCCAAAACATTTTATTAGACAACCTTCGCACATTTCATTATTCGCTATTTACAGAGCCACTCTAATTAGTTTAGTACTATATTCGCTCCACTTTTATCGATAATCGAGAACGTCCTTGAAACGTCTCATGACGGAAAATATCCGACGTGAAGGGGGCGTCGAATCTATCTTTGTCTTCTCATTTCAGATATCTTTGTTTGATTGCGAAGCACATTAGACAACGAAAGCACAGGATAATCATCAGTCTTAGAATGAACGATTACCTTCGTGAACGTGACTCATACTATCAGTATCTACAATGTCTGCTTCGTTCTATCAAATAAGAATAACGTGTCTTCCCTGAGGCAAAAACCATATTTCAATGTAATTCAGTACTATTGTCACCTGTAGGGACCCTACATTGCTACATCGAAATGAGACGTGGGAATCACGCAAGTGCAAGGAAAGCCGTAGCTGAGATAATGCATCAGCCTTGGTCGCAAGGAAAATGGGTAACTATAAATACGTTATTAATGAAAAATAAAACAGTAAAAAACTTTAAAACTAATTGAATAGTTTTTATTGCATTCCTAGTGTACCAGCATGTTTTCAAACAAATCACATTTAAATTGATTGAAGCTCATGTTATTTATTTAAGCATGATCTACTTGAAGTAGATTCTTAAAACTTGTTATATGAAAATTCTTTGATGAGAGTCATTGATTATAAAATTGAAAGAAATTCTCGAGAAGTAATTCAAACGTCAATATCTACAGTTGCTTTATTCAACATACACGTACTATTTTTTTTATACCATAGTTCAAAACTGTAGAAGAAATGGGATACAATTTCGGTTGCTTGATCAACAATCAAATACATTACATGTGGGAAAATCTTAGTTGTTAAATGATGGAAGGTTATTTTCTTCTATTTGAATTTCTACTTTATTTCAAAATATTTATATCTCACAATCCACTAATCATGATCTCATTATGAAATTTAAATAAAATATTACAAATATTCTCAAAGATGATTATTGTTAATCGCCCACGATTATGCTTTATAGGTATGGGGCACATGCTCAACAAAAACGTCTCATTTCTGAGGATGTGTACCAGAAAGATGGCTCAGAGCATCAACTGATGTCACTCCAGTGCCTCCGAGTGGAGGTCCTGGAGTGGAGTCCTGGTCCTAGGTTTCGACCCTGACGGTGGCAGGATTTCCGACACTGCCTAGACAACTAGGTCGAATTTATCAGCTGTCTGGAGGAGAATTTTAGCGGCCGGCAGCTCTGATCGGTGGTTTTCTGTGGTTTCGCCGATCAATACTAGGTTGCCACTGGTTTGTCTATGCAAATAGTTTCTACTAGAAGCGAGTAAAAATTACTTTCTGTTATGGCCTTTACACTCTGATTTAATAACTAAAACAAACTGTTTTGTTTTGATAGTCATACACTTGTAATTTTTAATGTGTTCGCTTACTCTAGCATTGTGAAATTCTCAACTTGATTGTTCGTGTTGTTTATAATAAAAATCACATGGAATTTTCCTGTCATTTTCATTTAAGCAACAACAAACAAAAGTACGTAATCTAAGTACACCATTAAAATACACTCAAATAACTAATACACTAAAATGCAAAGAGCACATGCAAATGCATCTGGCTCTTAAGATGTCAACCAGTCTTTTTATCAAATGTTGATATTGCATGTAATGCCCATTGTTATCTTTGAAACATAATTTAACTCAGTATGGTAGAAGAGGTAGAGATTTTGATGTTCAAGAAAACATGAGCGAATTATTGATCTAATTGAAAAACTATTCACATCCACATGCACAGACCGTCCTAGCTGTCAGCCTAGTGAAAACTACTCAGATTGAAATAATAGTTTTAATAGTGAAAATTACTTCATAACAAACCGAACTTCGAATGGCCGGCCCCACAACTGTGCGTTACAGCATAACAGACCCTGACCCAGAACAACAAGCAGCATTATATTCTACGAGAATTACCATTCTATTATCGCTAAGCGGTGATATTACATTACACAGAAAATAAAAAAGTCTCTTTAATGTTATCGAGAAAGATAATTTCTGTCCTTTTAACTTCAATTTAATTTTTCGTGATATGAGAGTAAATAATCATACCCAACAATCACAATTATAATATTATAACACACCCAAAATTAACTTTCGGGAAACCATTTTCCCATCTTCAGTGGGTCCCTAACATGGAGAAGGAAAAATGAGAAAGTTACATAAAGTAAGTAAATCTCATTATTTTCCTTCTCCGTGTTAGAGGCGCACTGAAGATGGGAAAAGTGTTTCCCGAATGTGAACTTTGGTTATGAAATGAGAAATATATCTGTGATTGTTGTGGATTATTATTTCCTAACTCTCATTACGGATTATTACAAGATATCTGCTACCACCTCGGAATTTAATTTTTCATATATTTAAATTTTCTCCACTTTTCACACCACACATGCTCCCCAAGACGTTTCGCTCCTTTGCTCCCAAAATTCGTGTCCCCACAAAACTCACCTTTTTCTACAAAACTTGTGTTCTTTCAGGGACACAAATACGTGGCTTTAAAGTCCGTTTCTTAGATATGGGTGATTATAAAATGTGTTACAAAATGTGTTGCTGCCATTCGTTTTTATTTCGTAACCTGCAAACGTCAATTTTTTTGGTCTTAAATCTTTTGAATACAGGGCTGAGGAGTAATTCCCTGTTCACCAGTAGCAAACATACAGGGCTTTGGTTTCTTATAAAGTGTCAAAAATCGTCAGGTATCCTTAGGTATTATATACGAAGATGGTTCTGAAAGTTGCATCATTTGGTTGTTTCTATAAACAGGAATTAAGACCTATGAACAACCACTCAACGATAGGAGCCTGACTAAAGAAAATTAATATTTAAAACGAGATTGTGATTAAAACGTTCATTGCTTCATGTCGTTGATGTAATGAACTGGTCTGGAATTAATGTATTCGCACTTGTCATGGTAATAAGTACCTGCGTATGCAGTTGCAATATTTTATGCTGTTAGAATTCAAAGGTATAATTTATTTATGAAAACGACGAGTATCTACTATCATACGTTCCAACGAAACACCCCAACACATTCACCTGGAGTGTTTTTGCGCGCAAGTAAATGATTGTGGGGTGTGTGCAGGAACGTTGCACGCGTTGCATGTGCAAACTAACGATAACAGTAGCGCTGTGGTAGCCGGTTATATATGGACATAACGAACAGATGTACAGGCGGCAGGCTTTTTCATGATTAACGACATTGCATAGGCTTTGGTACGTACAATAAGAAACACAGAGTGCAGTGCTGACGCACATTTGAGAAAATATAATGAACTCAACCAAGTAGGCTACACTTGTTTTACAGATAATATTTATTATCTCTGAAATGCAGAGTGAGATCAATCAAATTCTCATTATATTACTTACTTTCATACCTATTCCAAAATTTACACTTCATTTAAATTTTTTTTTCGTTGTTTTTAAAACATAAAATCATTAACTGTGTTTAGGCGTGAAACGAATACTTTGATATTGTTTTACTGTCAAGAAAATTTGAATTTCTTGAGTAGAAACGCGAAACGTTATCGTCTTATAAATGGTTCACAAAGAGTCACTTCACTAGATTTTTACTACTTATCCACCAAAACATAATATGTTACAGGATGTGTGAAGAATTTAGTGTCCTCGAATTACATGGCGTACAGATATAAATATTATTACATGAATCAAGAAGATTATTAAGACTAAACAGTGTCTTAATGTTGCCTCAAAGGTCTCGTAAAGGCGTCCAAATAAACGAAAACATCCATGACTAATGTGAGTTCTTCATTACAGCAACTTCAACTTCCCAGAATCCATCAAAATGAGTTGTTGGACTTATCTGACATTAAATCCCTGCATCCCTCACAACACGATGAGCATGAAACTTGAACTTCAGCTTGTTGAGGAACAAGAAATCAGATCCGTTAACATGTACTCGTGCTCTATTCGAGATATCGGAGGCTGCGAGATAAGAGAAACAAAGTGGAGAAAGACAGACAGATCCACAAACTAGAGCTTTGTATCGTTGTTTGAATTTCGTGGTTTAATTTGTAATAATAACTTGCTTTAATTTCGTACGTTTGTTGTAACTTGTTTTACTGAAGATTCGGCTTTGAAACATCTTGAATAATAATGCCGAATCAAAAATAAAGAAATAAATAAAAAGAACGTTACGATGAATGTGAAGATGAATGTGCATGTGGATGAAAGTTGATGTAAAGAACTTTCGGAATGCTCAATTTGCAAGAGACATAAAAGCAATATGATTGACAACTGGCGCTAGTATTTTATAAATATTATATTTATTTTATTTACTTAGATTCGTTTTACAATCTATTTGACTTCAAATGCATTGAATAGGCTGAAAGCTGTTTTGACGTTAATATCGAAGGCCGGAAGGAAGGAAGTTCGTTATGAACTTGGACTGGCGTTTCGAGGTGCCAACAGGATCCTATTAGTAGTAG
This sequence comes from Teleogryllus oceanicus, assembly GCA_964035755.1. Lineage (NCBI taxonomy): Eukaryota > Metazoa > Arthropoda > Insecta > Orthoptera > Gryllidae > Teleogryllus > Teleogryllus oceanicus. The sequence continues at coordinate 65,059,426 of CAXIVR010000005.1, read as the reverse complement.
AAGGTTGTAATGGTCGATATACACGGTACGGTTTTCGTGCAGATTGGACGTTCAAAAACGTGCAGTCCAGACTGCACGATTTCTGCATGAAAACTTTTCACGACGTTCGTAATTTTTTGGCAGAAAGCCTTCAGGTTTACTCAAGCTTCTCTAAGGCTATAATCGTTCACCACCAGATTTGTTTAACCGACGCGACGGTAATCAGCCATTTCGATTTTATGGTTAGGTGTGTCAAGGTGCGTTTGTGTGACTTCATTTTGTGATATACTACTTCCTTCCCCCTCCCTGCCTTACTATTTTTATTCTCTATGCTTAATACAGATCACACCGTCTAACGCACAGCACACACAGAAATGCCGCTACAGAAAATCGGCGCGCCACTCAGTCGGCGCAATTCAGTTGTTACCCGGTAGACCCCTTGCAGCGTCTTGTAGGAATTCACGTAGAAAACGTACAGGCCGTGTAATTGCGACTTTCCGCTTCTATACTTCTAGATTGGTATCTTAAAATTTCAGTACAGAAACTATACGATAATCTGCACGAAAATTGTACAGTGTACGGTACACAGGCCTTTAAACACCATTCCGTTCGTTCATTCCTTCGTTCATTCATTCGTTCGTTCATTCGTTCGTTCATTCGTTCGTTCATTCGTTCATTCGTTCGTTCGTTCGTTCGTTCGTTCGTTCATTCGTTCGTTCGTTCGTTCGTTCGTTCGTTCTTGTTCGTTCGTTCGTTCGTTCGTTCGTTCATTCGTTCGTTCGTTCATTCGTTCGTTCGTTCGTTCGTTCGTTCGTTCGTTCATTCATTCTTCGTTCATTCGTTCTTTCGTTCATTCGTTCTTTCGTTCGTTCGTTCATTCGTTCTTTCGTTCGTTCGTTCGTTCTTTCGTTCGTTTGTTCATGTTGTCATGCTGCTTATTCTTGCAGCAGTGAGTCGATTCCTTCACGTGGAACACCCTACGGATTGACTGATGACTCCGAGCGCGTCAACTACTAAGGCCATTAGTCCTGTAAGCATAGGTATATCGAGGGAGGTGGCGGCGATCTTTCCCCCGTGACACTGTGAAAACCCACCGTGAAATCGCCTCAGCCAGGACAAGCTCTAAGCTTCTGACAAATGTGGTAGGGTAGTGTATGTAAGTATAATTGTGAGGGGTGAGGATAAGACAAGGAAGAGGAAGGAAAGATCGCACCATGTCCTTATCCCGGTTTTTAGGGTAGTACTTTTTAGGGTAGATTTTATGATAGATTCACTCCTCTCGCATCTAGTAAAATGAGAGCTCAAGAAAACGTGCGCAGGTTGTAGTATGCTTTGTCGAGAGATAGAACTATATATGGAGCGGTAGAGGTGCGAGGTAAAATTGGTGGCGCAAAATGAAAATAAGATAGTGGTCCGGACATGAAATAATTGAAAAATCAGTGTATACGCCCAGTCCCTGATATGATCCGCTTCAAATCCCTGCGCCACCGAAAGTGATTAAATATCCGTTAAATTGGACTAAAAACAATTAAGATTAATGGACAAATGAAAGTTTTCTACTACTCAGGTTACATTTCGATCTTCACTCATGTTCATTCTCAATACTTGCACTGTATCACATACTTGCATTCACAATGGGGTCACAGCTGCCAATCAAATCTTTAAAGCATCCATGATGGATACTTTTTCCTAACTGGTTCATCTCTAAGATATGGACAATCAAATTGGAGAACTAGCAGTGCTATAACAGTACATTCTTTTTTCTCATTATTTGTAACGGGTTTACAGCTGAGTTATCTCGGAGTCATGATTACCGTTGGCCGAAAGGACTTAGAGTTCTACTTCTTCTTCTCCAACTTCAAGAATTAGGACTGGTGATCTATTTCGTCTTCAGTCTTTTCATCTTGTTCTTGGTCCCACTACATTTTTTCTTCGTACCGGTATATAGCCTCAAATTTGTTTCGGTAGTCTGGCGTCGTCCATTCACATAATATGGGAGTACCAATAACATTTCAATCTTTCAATTATTTCTGAAAGATTGAAAATTGTAGGTCCTCGGGTTCGAGTACCGACATTATCGGATTTTCGGCACTAGCTAGATAACGAGGTTGAATTTAAACGCTGTCTAAAGAAGAATTCTTGTGGCCTGATTGTATTTTTCTGTGTTTTCTCCGATCAATACCAAGCGAATACCGGAGCAGTTCTCTAACAAACCACCCAAGAGCCATGTGCGATTTTCTTCCTTATTTTTAGTCCTATCATCTGCCCTTATACTCACACTTACATGCACTACACTACTACACATGTCGTCAGGCAGCCCATCCCGCAATGGTTAGACTCTTTCTTACACTGCTGGTGCCCGAGTTCGATCCCAGTTCCATGTGGAATTGGTAGTAGATAAAGCGGGTGCGTGGCTGGTTTTCTCGGGGTATTCCCACTTTCCCTGCCAATACTAACGGTATGCTAAATTAATCATTCCCTAGCCCATCCTATCATTAACCATCAATCCGCTAAGAATCCTGGAATCACACCAGCGCGTAGTAGCATCTAGGTGACAAACGAGAAACAAGCTGGGAGGAGCCGTGGCTACCTCAGTGGGATGTTGGTAGGTAGGTTTTCGGCCTGGCGAAGTATACACAGTGGGGGATACCTCCTCGCAAGACCCTTACGGATATATATCAGAAAGTGGATGTAATTCCAGGCGGGGCGAGGGATATGGGCTTCGATTGACGCCCCTGAAAGAGAAAACAGAGTTTTGTATGGAAGAGAAATACATACTGTAACAATCTAAGATCCCCACGAACAATTTAGATGCAAAGAATAAACATAACAAGGAATGGCATGAGTAGGAGATGGAAAAACAGAAGAAAGCGGTGTCGCGCACTAATAATTTTTATAAATTAAAGAAGACGCGACAAAATCCGATTTGGACAGTACGAATCAATAGCATTCATTTAGAGGAACATTTCAAAAGTTATCCGAAGCAAATCGCATCAGGGGTTTAAAAGATATGAGTGATTTTGAAAGTACACTTTTGACGATATTAGAAATTTACAGCCATTGTTATCATAATAAAGGTAATGTAAAGCAGCGGTTTTTTCTTAAAAATTAAGAGAACGCGTAAAGCGATTGAAATGAAACTTTCGGGATTAACAAAGGAAATCACGCGGAAAATTATGACATTACTCGCAACTCTGAAAAATATCGAGGAGCTGCAGTAGAGATACAAATTGAAATTGTATATTTGGAATTTTTAAGAGAAAAATGATGCGTCGCGCCTAACGTCACAACTACGTCAAGACGCCGAGCGACGGAAATTAAGCAATTTTGGCGTTAATAAACATTAGGAAATCATAAAGAAATAGTAATAAGATGTAAATTGATAATTAAAAGTAGTAATAAAGAGAAATAGCCTGGAAAGAACAGAATTAAGTAAAATGTATGATATTTTGGTAAAGACACGTAAGCGATCGGTAAATGTTCCGAAAAAAAGTTGAAGACACAACGCAACAATGACCGGGAGGATGATGTGTAGCGAGCTCGAAGTCAGACGTGGGGAACAACGCTCCGAGAAAAGATACACTTTTAGTATGCAATTGTGCGAGAAACACGGTGAACATGAATGGATATAGTGAGTTTAGGCAATGATGTTCGTAATAACAATGCGTAATGCGGAAATATTTTATGTGTCGCAGTATATTCAAAAATAGGACATTTTGGAGGAAATATAGCACGCGATAGACAGATAATCGCGTTACTAGTTGCGTAATGAAAATAGGATGATAGGGGAATGAAAGGACATGCTAAGAAGATATTAGCGAGTTCAAGAAATTTTTCGGAATGTGAGGTGATGGAGAAATGCTGCGGGAGGATGGATTTGGAGGATGCTGCGTAATATACAGCGAGGACGGCGCGCAACAATGGTTTGCTGCGGATTACAGCGTTTTCGGCAAAAGGGAAGTTCATAAAACTTTGTTGTTGTTGTTTTTTTGTTTTGTTATGAAATTCACATTTTGAAGGAGAAGAAAGATTAAAATTAGCTTCTGTACAAGATCAAGTTCTGTCTTAACGTAAAAATAGATTCAATAGATATACAGGCAGAATGCGCATTCGGGTGTGAATGAGTTTATTTATAATTGTCAGTAAGAATGGAAATATTTTGGATATTGTGTCATGTAATTTAAGTGTCTTATATCGTTGATGTGTTTGTGTGTTTATTTTGTTTGTCGTTAAGTGTTTTATGTGAGTCATGGGAGAGCAACGACCCCAGTTGGTATATATTTCAACTGAAATAACGAACTAGCACAGGAATTAAAGAAAATAAATAACGGCGAACATCACTTGGTTCGACATTAAATTAAACGAACGTAGTTTAATTGTTGCATGTAGCTAGTTAATGACCTACGCCCACGTGCCCGAATAGTTGTTAGATCCTGTACAGGTCAGCCACAACCTCACACCCAGATTTTATGTGTAAGTAAGAAAATATCGGAGGTTCTGGTGGAGCAGCTAGTCGACGGGCAACCTTGGAGGTGGAAGCTGAGTATAACCAGGGCAATTGATAAGAGCGGGTTTTGGTTGTTGTGGCGTTGTAACGCCGGGCGATTACAAAGATTATAGTTGTTTTATAAGAGGAGAACGGTTCATTACAATACATAAAGGGAAGACCAATCAGAGACTTAGAGCGTGTTCCGACTGGGGTGGTGCCCCACTTAGAGAGATACCTGGAAGCTTAAATTACCGACTTCTTCAGAGGCAATGGAGATATTTTTGAAAATATGCAATTTTCACATTTCTGTAATTTGTGTATTTGTGATGAACCAGGGCGCTTTGACTGCTTTTATTAGGAATGCACTTTCAATTCTTTATTGTTAAGCTACGCCACTTGGTGCTATATTCTATTTCCGGCTCGGGCAAGCGAAAGCTCGATTCGAAATTATAACTGATGTACAGGAAAATAAAATTGAGCCCCTGCGGTGGCCAGTGGACAGCATGGTGGGATCCGAGGTTCCATTCCCGGTCGAGACAAAAATAGTGAAATAGCTTTCCATTACAATCGTCTCACTTTCTGCGAGTATAGCTGTGTAAACAAAGGAAAGCTCAGGCAGGCCAAGTATACTCCACATGGTGACGGGAATTCTCCATGCTTGCCACAAGTCTCCTTTACCCTCAGGCGTAGATAATTAATTAATAAAAACAGGACCCAAGCCTTACCGCTAGCTGGCAACGTTGAATTAATTAAAAGGCGAAATCTATACACACAAAATGAATTTGAACAGTCTACATTTAGTGAAGAATCTGCGTTAATGAGTGTAGTTTTTACTTTTTCGTATACGTACGTACATACAAAGTAAAGCACGTAGTATGGAGAAAATTACGTAATGCTGCAGAAAATCAATTTCGAGATTTCAACGGAAATACACATTTTGTGGACACGTGTTACCGAAAAAGTGTTGTCTTTTTAAAACGTCCGTCCGTCCGTCTGCCAGTCTGTCGTTTGTGATCAACACTAGCACCTAAACTATGCGTAGGAGTTTTTCCAAACTGAATACCCCGTCGATCTGGCCTCACTCGAAGCTCTGAGATTTTGAAAAACATTCATTATTATACAATTTCATGTTTCGTTTCATTTCATGAATAATTAACAAAGTGACATAAAAGCAATTTTGTTCTACTTTTTTGTTTTTCAAAAATTGGGCAAATGTTTTTTTTTTTGTCTCTCATATCATTGATATATACAGTAACGGCTATTTGTATTATTGATTTTTTAAATAAGTGCTTCAAATGATGTCTTAGAAAGTTTCTCGGCAACTCAAAAGTTTTCTGTGAAAATTAGATCAAAATTCCGCTTTTTCAGAAACACTCACACACCATTTTCTGCAAAACGGATCCAACTTTTTCTTCAAACTTTTTGTACTGATAGTGCCAAATGCACCGTATAAAATGACATAAACGTTATTTTGCTAGGGTGGGGTCTTCAAAAATTACGCACATGTAGTTCTTTGAAATATCTCTCATGCCCTTAATTTGCATATTTATAACGATTTGTGTACATTAGAGCATTCATGAGTGAAATGGCTTCAACTGACTTTCGTTTAAGTTTTTCGAAATGTAAAAAAATTTTCTGGTAAAAGAGCTTCAAATTTCGAATTGACACTAACGCTTAAACGACATTTTCTCAAAAACTGCATCAAACGTTTTAATGAAAATTTCCTTGTATGACGATGTATTGCTCTTCTATAATATTATTAAAGAAATATTTCGATTCAACCAATAGAAATCTCGGAATTTTTTAATGTACTTGGGTGGCATTGGATGGCAGCTGCCAAGAGGATGGAGTAAGACCGAAAAGCCAGCCCAGATAATAGAAATTAGAAAATTAACTAGTACGGGAAAGTGTGTGTTATTCTGTAGCACCATTACAGATCTATTTTTAAGGTACATTTTGATACAGAATTTATACGGTCGCAACAAAGGATATTTTCTGCGTTTCCTAACTACAGAAGCGTTTAGCTGCCTTACTGCCTTCAACAAATGGTCGTCAAAATGAGCCAACACAAATAAAAAGATCCCAAAAAAGACCCCTTAGGCCTGTTTCTACGTCCGTAGAGACGAGCAAACTACGAGAGCTACATATTCATGTAAACATCGGGGTTAGTTGTTTCCATGAACACAAATGTTCCTGTTCTATGGTTCAACAACACGCTATGGACTTTGGCCGACCAGCGGTGACCCAACCTCTCGGCCATGGGAAAAGGGGTTCGTGTAGTTAGCATGAAGACATCCCTTCAGCGTATTTACTGGTCTTCATAACCCTAGGGTGGGCTTTCTCATCGTCACACAGCAATAAATACTGGGACATTTGTAAGATGAACACAACTAACCCTGAAATTTAGGGTTCAATGTCCTCTGATCCCCCTGTAGATGGCGCTTGCCTATATATTTTATGTCACTTGTGAGTAAAATGTTACAGTTTTACAAATTTTGTCTTGTATTTGCGAGTAATGGATATTAATTTGCATTACACTACTATTTACTACGTTTCAAGTCTACGAATATCATGATTTCCTAAATAAGTATCTAATCATTTTCATGAACACAGCAGATGAATTAATGAGTGATTAAGCTACTTTTTTCCGTTAAGGACTATGCCCTTCCAGGAACGGAGAGCTTGTTTTCCAGTTTCAAATAGTGAGATAACTCACCAGTCTGTGGTGTAATTTACATCTATGTAGCATAAAACGCAATAAATTTCCATTGATGGGAAAACTCTATCTATTTAGAATGCTATTAATGATAAATAAGAAAGCTTGAAAACATATTTTTCAGGAAGGTTTGAAATTTTTTTAACTCTAAAAAAATAATTTACTCGTATGTATATCGAAATAAATTGTGAAAATGATAGATCACTCGAATTACATGATTCCACTTTTGGAACAGATATTGTCTAAATGATGACATTTCTAAACAATTTGGCTATTGATTCCACAAACTAATTATTATAGATTTTTTCATACGTTTCAGGAAAAATACAAGTTTATAACAAAAAGTGAGAAAATATTTTGTCGTATGTAAAACTCTCGAGTACAATCCAATGGAGTATATTTGTTTTCATTTGAAAAAAATCGTTAAAACTATTTTATAATCCAATTAGTTTACTCTAGCAAATGTTCTCAAATGAGAAAGAATGTCAAACAAACAAACAAACAAACAAAGAAATACATAGGTATAGACATTTTACATCTTTTAGAAGGTAAATTGTGAACCATCGACCAGAAAAGAAGAAAATCAAAAAAATGAAATATATCCCAACGACTTTTCACTCCGTAAGCACCCTTCAAACACTCCAGCAGAAACCCTTTTGACATTCCAGCATGCTCTCCTTCACGTGTAGAGAAAAAACATCTTTTCAATGCAGGTCCGCAGAGACCACAGTTGTTTACGAATTCTGAGGTCGTTCTGCGGTGCATACTGCCGTCGTCTCTCTCGCCCCACTACTGCTATTCCTACGTGGCCCAGGCCTCCGCAGAAAAGGCACTTGTTTCTGTTTAACAACTCTTCATTATTTTTAACGATTAAGCAGCACTCACCGCAGTAAAGGTAATGAAAAAACTGCTAATTAAAAAAGATAGCGTCATGACAGAAGGATTTTGTGAATTTTGTTAAAGGGCATTGAAGAATATAATTTGATACATGCCTTTTTATAATTTCAAAAATTACAATGGTTGTAAAAAAAACTGTTTGTCTCTCTGAATTTTTCCGAGTGATATAAGATGAGCATTTGGGTTTAATAATAGAAACTCTCACCTTTCGGATTTAAAAATCTATAACAATGACACTTTCAATATGTTTTTTAAATTATATTAACCCGATAATAAGTTGTTTTATTAATATTTTCAAAATAAATTGAGTGAAATCAATTCAAAAATCCAAACGCAATTGGTAGAGGAGCATGTACTACATTTTTGGCGTTACATATTTGATTTACTAATTTTCAGATAACAAAATATTAATATGCTTCGAAATTAGACATTCGTTTCGCAATATTTTAGTTATTGAGTAAGAAATTTGATGCGAATAGAAAGACGATTATCACATTCTACCATTACGCTATGCTACTCGTAATATCGCAAACCACAAACTTGATTTTGTTCTGAACAAACATTGAATGAAAAAAGATCTCATTGAAAGATTTTAATTCAATAATTGCAATATTTCGCTGTACGTAAATACCTTCGTCACTCACGAAAACTTGTTCATTATAATACTGTTTTGTTGCACTTCATCAATCACATGGGTTCTTCACTAATTCACACGTTCATGTAAAAGCGAACCTACAATAAAACGAGATATTAGCAATACGTTTCTGCGCTTCAATCTTGTAGTTCTCCCTTCTCTTTGCGTTAGGTTCTTGTTAATTAGTGTGTCAGTGACTTGCATTTCTTTGCCATTCGCACATTAGTTTCTATTTTACTACAAGAGAAATTTAAGACATATTTCATCCGTGAAATATTTCCATAGGTACTTTTATTTTTTCATCTTCATTTGTTACCATTGTTTCAGACTGAAGAAGACTATCTTCAATGAACTTAGTGCTCTGTGTATTCTTTTATATGAAATTGTGAATTAACGGAAAAGTTTGGTATTGTGCACGTTTCTAAATTAACTTAATGGTTTCAGCACATTTGATTTAATTCAAGCAACATTTGTTTTAATTCAAGACTGAAAATTACTTTTCCTTAGTGAGTATGTCGTCGAACATCAGCCTTGGTTTCTCTCCCATGAAGGGATGATGACAAGAAGAACTTGAAAATTGAATTCTATGCTGTTAAGTATACAATTTACGCAGGATAATTCCGCTCTATTTTGATCAACAATGTTATATACACTCTGAATTCCCCTAGAAAGGAAACTACAGGTAACTACGATGAAGAAAATTCTTTCGTATATTATTTCGTTAACTTACTGAGCTCTTGTAAATGTAAAGAGAAAGTAGAGAAATTTTGATTATTCTGTTTTACTTCTACCCTAAGAGTCAAAAATTTGTTAAAAAAATAACGCAATTGATAGTCATAATATATTTACAAAAAAGTGACTGATAATAACAAAGAACAATTTTGTTTAGCCCCTTTCTTAATGTAGAAAATGTTAACCAATCGAAGGGCAGAGTGCATGTGACCACCCGTGTGCAGTGTCTGGTCACTGCAATACGAAACCGAAGAAAAAGAAAAGAAAAGAAAAGAAAATTACCTGTTTCTCGATTTTCTTTCGCACGCCCAGAAGGTTCTTGATAATTTTGTCGAGATCCATGGCCGGTCGCGCTGTATCATCACCCTCGCTGGTCTTTCGGCTGCGCACCATAGCAATCCCGATGGTTGGGCTCCGCTGACCGGCGGGCGGCGGCGGCGAGAGCAGCGTCGGCGGGAGGTTCGTCCCGTCGGCGTTGGAGGCAGCAGCGTCGGTGTCGGCGTTCGGTGGCGTCAGCGGCGTCGGCGTCGGCGGCAGACGCGCTACTGCCCCCGCCGGGCCAGCGACCGCTGCACTACGCCCGGCGCAGGCGTCCTACCGCCGCTCCCGCCCCGCCCCCACCACACCCCTGCTTGGTCACCCTTTGGTCCCTGCCGCCGCCGCCGCCGCCACGCGTATTCTATCTGGGTCAGGGACGGACAGACCTGCATCTTCGCGAAACGGACTACGCAATAAAATACATTTCTCTGGTTGGAGCTTTGAGATAAGGGACTGCGGTAGTGGATTGGATCAACGTTTAGAGTGCGTTTTTCTTGCTTTCAGACTTGGATGGCTTGCCAAATGGAGAAAAATCTGACTTTTTTATTCCTCGGAAATATTAGAAGTACCAGAAGTCAGTAAATTCCAGAAAGGAATAAAGTTTCTTTAGGCTGTCGTGGGTAACGGCAACATAAAATTGTTTACATGATTGACTTCGCTTTCCTTATTGACGCTGCTGTTCAGATTTAACGGTCTCAACAACATGTGAGCAAAATTGTTGATTGAAAACTTTAGTTACTATTTCGTGAAGAACGGGAAGTAATTCGAGTTAAACCCGCAACATCCTGAAACAAATAATGGTTCATTCCAAAGACTTAGTAGATGATAAATACAGAAATCCTGAAAATATTTTATATTCCTGAGTATTGTTCATATTATTTCGTTATTTACACAACATTGAAGTTTTGATATCAGATAACTGTTTAGTTTGTTGAATCTTTGGTTATGCGGCAAAAGGTAGTGCATATATTAAGAGAAAGTACTCCATTACGTATTGATCAAAACAACATTTTTGCTGAAGAAAATGGATCTTAATGTTGGATTATATAGGGGGGAAATAATTGCTCAAAACAACAATTTCAAAATTACATATTAAATTCCGTGTGCCTTTTAAAATAAGAAAACATACGTACAACTCCAGTGATTCTTTTGTAAACACCACACGAATAACATAAAAACATTTTAAAAATTCTTTTTCAAAAAACGAACAAGATGTATTACAAGATTGTAATGTTATTTTATAATACTATTTATGATTTTGAACATTTTGTGAAATGATCAATAACAATATGTAGTTTAAATTTATTACTTACGCAAAGATTTAAATCTAATTTACTACAATTTACCTCAAATATGAAATGGGAGGAATAATTATAAGTAAAAGTGAAAATTTTCTAATGCTCTCTGCCCTCTCCTCAGTTTCAATTGGAAAACTATAAATTACTTGATTTTTAGATGATTTTTAGTTGTAACTGTCTAATAAATTTATTATACAATTTATCATTAAGTTTAATGTCAGCTTATTTTTATCATTGTAATTTATTAAACAACCTTAGTCTTATACAAATTATAAATAAATGGTATTGAAATTTCACTTTCAAGATTCACGTACTTCACATTTTTAATGAAACTCTGCTCTCTGCTTTACTTGTACACTCTAAATCGATTGATAAAATTTTGGTAAAAATAGAAACGAATATGGAGGAAATAGCTCCTCCGAAAACATTTCAGAAATTAATGGACGCTAATAAGTGTTTGGTTTGAAGGAAAATAGTTTCTATAAATTCTGTGCAATTAATATTTACTACAATGGTTTTATAATCTTCAATCACACTTCTCTGAAAAATGATCTCCCTCCAAAAACTTTTCTACATCTCCATCTATAATATAAAAAGTGAATTTCATCAGAGCCCTTGAAAGAGGGAGAGAGAGGGAGAGGGAGAGAGAGTAATGTCGCAGTGAAAGAAAGCTTTACTCTCCACAACTTGTTGATATGTTTTAAATGTCTTCGGTTGAAAAGCTTAATAAAACACTCTAGTATTATTCTCACAATTTTCGGAACCCCAGTCTCTACCCAAATCATCACTGGTCGCTGTTTTTGGCATCTGCTCTTTTCCTTAAAAAAATCATATTTTAACTCGCCACTTTATAACGAAATTTTTTCGCAGTTACCACGACACAAATTGAAAAAACAACTACTTTTATTTGCAATACATAAAGCGATCTCTCATTCACGATTAATAATAATAGTAATATAATAATAAAATTTAATAATAATAATAATAATAATAATAATAATAATAATAATAATAATAATAATAATAATAAAGAACAGATAAAACCATCACTGCAAATAGACCAGACATTATAGTGTGAAATAAAATCAAGAAGGACGTCACCATCATCGATATTACGGTACCACTGTCACATAATCTCCACTCCGCATACATGAACAAAGTCACAAAATACCAAGAGCTTGCAGATGAGATAAATAAGATGTGGAAAGTAAAAAAGGTTCAGATCCGTCCCCTGACAATTTCTACAACCGGAATAATACCAAAATCCCTCATCAAACATCTGCAAGAATTGGATATAAAGCATATACTAGCAACAGTACAAAATAGTCATTCTAGACACCTGTCACATTGTCAGAAAAACTGTCACTGATGTGTCTGATATGTAGTGTTAGAGGTCCTGGAAGTAAATGAAGATCTTGCTCGTTACTTGCTCTGAGCCGTACGAGTGAGCCTAGCCACAATGACAATGTGGCAGGTGAATGTTCCCCCCCCCCCACGTGGGAGAAGTGCATACGTCATAAAATAATAATAATAATAATAATAATAATAATAATAATAATAATAATGTTAATAATAATGTTAATTTCCAATGAGCACAGAAATTGGAAGAAAGCTCTGTCACCTCCGACCATGTGAGAAATACCTACGGTTTTGTTAGATACCCAGAAACTTGGGAAAAATACAAAAAAAACTAAAAAACCAATTTCTAATACCCACAGAAATCGAAAGCAAAGTGTGCAGTCTCTAGTTATGTGAGAACTACATATGGTGTCTTTAGAGACCCTGGAAATCTGGAAAAATATTTTTAAAAACATTTTCGATTTTGACTGAAAAATGAAAATATTTTATTGTGTTATTTTGCTTAATCTTACCTCACACTGCCCCTATCGCCTGAATTCTCCTGGTCAGAGCTTCATTGCTTACGCCTCAGCTGACATCATGCGACAGCTAGACTCCTAGAAAAAAGCCATCAACCATTAAATAATACGGTACGTTTCAAAGTAACACTTTGTGACAATAGTCAAAATTCATGAGCTTTCAAGAAAATAAATGTATACAATTCTGATTGATTAGAGATTCTAGGTTCATCAACAACTAATGTCGTTATTCCCGTAATTGTAGTGCTGTTTTTCTCGGGAGGTGTCAGTGATATTCCTTCGCTGGATGGTGAGATCTGGCGCCGATATACACGTTGGCTGTCGGGTTTCCCCAACCAGGTATCTCCCACTAGTGGGGCATTGCCTCAGCCGGATCAAGCACTAAGCTCCCGACTGGTCTCCCGCCTTATGTACTAGTGTACTACACGTAAGTGTAAGTGTGCGTAAGTAAGATGTGAAGAAAGAACAAGGAAGAGGAAGGAAATATTGAACGTGTTTCCTCCTCCACCTCAAACTCATGTAGAGAAGATAGGAATCGGTCCAAACGTTTCCGTTCGTTAGATTTAACAAACATCACCTCAAGGAACAATTGCGGATGGACAAGCTATCATCGAAAGTGAACAAATTCCCTCCAGCATGATAAATTTGGTTACAAGAATACCAAACTCAAAAACTAATTCAGATTAATGATGTACTTACAGACAGAATTGATCATTATCCAAAAACATATTATTTCATGGAAATGGAATTTCAGAAATGTTCGGACACCTCTCCGCACCTTATTTTATCACAATGTGGGCACCAGGGCTTTTCCGATCCTCCGCCCGTACGGGGCTTTGAGTATGCTCGTTACCCATACAACAAATAGCACTCATTTTTACTCTCTCGTATACGTATTGTATATACGTAGTATAGAAAAAGTTATGTAATTCTGAGCGAAAAAAGCAAATTTTTGACAGAAAATATTCATTGCCCTGATAACGAGAAATTGGATAAATCCAGTTACTAAATTAAGATTTAAAAAATCCTCTAGCGCGTGATGTAGCCATAATTCCAGTTTTGTGGCTCCTTGATGCCGAAAAATCAATTTAAAGCAAAACGTCCATCGGTCCGTCTTTTTGACCATCCGTCTGTGAACTCTACTAGCGCTTAAACCATGCGTAGGATTTTTTTCCAAATTGAAGAAATACCTGTCCATCTGGCTCTAGTTGAAGCTTTGAAATTTTGAAAAACGCTTTAAAATTTGGGGGTATTTTACACGAAGACTCCGGACATTTTCAAAATTTTCTCAAAAACGGCTCCAATTTTTTTTCTTTCAATTTTTAAGAATGAAAATTAAAGGCCAAAAAATTTATTTCGGTGTCTTCCTACAACTACAAAATTGAAGATAGAGATTTTTTCTTCAAATGAAATTTGTTGTCCATAATTAGTTCTTTCATTAAGGCCATGTACATTATTTTGAACATTTTAGCAGTTTTTTTCGTAATATGGTGAGCAATATTTTCAATTTAATAAGAATACAAAGACAAGATTTTCTCAAAAACGAATCCAAATTTTTTCTTTAAACGTTTGGTAGGAATTGTGCTAAATTAACTCTATAAGATGTCATAAACGCCTTATTGCTCTGTAAATGCAAAATTTGAAGCTCTTTTACACAGAAAATTTTATTAGGAGTGTACTTTCTCGCTACGGAGTAGAAAGAAAGTGATGTAATACTGCGCGAATAAAACGGCGTTTTCGGCAGAAAAACTGTTATTACAGGACCCTGGCAACGAAAAAGTGGATACCCCAGTTGCTAAATTTACGAAAAAATTCTTTAACACATGGTGTAGCCAGAATCCATGTTTTGTGGGTCCTTGATACCGAAAAATCGAATGGCGGCAAAACGTCTGTCTATTCGTCCGTCTGTGAATAACGCTAGCGAATAAACCGTTCCGCCGATTTTCACCTAAATTGATATTCAACAATCAATCTGGTTGATGTCGCGGTCCCTTGGATTTGAAACTGAAATCGACAGACTTCAGTTTCAAGTGTTATTATTTTAGCATAATTACTTACGTCAATGTTTTATTTCATATTTAGAGTGGTTATCAGCATTGAAAATCTTGGCCATAAAGTCGAAAATTTTACTACTTCTGTTTCAAACAAATTGTAATAATAATTATTATTATTATCATTATCAAAATATCTGATTTGCACAAAACCTCTCCAATGTAAATGGAATGCTCACTATCCAAGCTCTACTTTGCCATTCCAGATACACCTTCCGGTACATCTACTATGTTACGACTTATCTCATCTTAAAACGAGAGCGACGGGCGATATGTACACATTCTAGAGCCAAAATCAATTAATCAATTTATATTAATTTACAATCAAATCCACCTTCAAATAAATTATTCAAAATATTATCCATATAAATAAACCTATTGTAATAATAATAATAATTATTATTATTATTATTATCATTATTATCATTATTATTATTATTATACATAAGAATTTAATTACAGTAACAAATCTAAACATACCTTCTTGAACACATTCGCCAAAATAATATCTTCATTCACTCCAGCAACGTTATTTTCATTTCTCCTATTCAAAAATGCCTTATATACTTTTCAAATATTCCCTTTGCCTTTTCTGGCAAAAGATTTGAAACTGCCAGTTCAGCTTTTTGTTAAATTTCTTTTGGAATATATGTGGGAGAATCGGCCATCGTTGTACTTCATACCTTCAATTGTTTAAAATATTAAATCTATGAAGAAGCATTTACAAAATTCGAAACAATGAAAATTACGAATGGAATTCTTTATTTTGAATTGCAAATTTAGTAAATTAGTATTAAACCAGAAATGAGAGTGCAAAAAATATTGTATACACCTCTACCGTGAATTTACTTTTTCAAGCGAGGTGGATAGGAAGCCGAGGAGGAGCGAAGTGGTTCCAAGGTTCGCTGACTACCGAGGTTGGAAAAGTACCACTTCACGACCTTGATACGTAAAGAAGCATTTTAGACAGCCTTACTGACTTTCAATTTATTTTAATCACTTAATTATATACGTTATTACAATAAAGTCAGTACCAACTGATGTGAGCAGCCGATTTTTTTTTCTCACACAGCTTTATCTGAACATTTGAGCATCGTCTCATTTTTAGCACTAGTGCTAAAAATCGAACATTTATCACGTAGAGCATGCCCTGAAAGTAACAGTAACAGTTTTTACTAGTGGCTGTCTTAAAATAACTCTTATTTCACTTTTGTTTAAACATTTGTAGATCATATAATTATTTAGTTTCATATTATTTATAATTATGGTGTTTTAGTTTAAATGGTCTTGTCACGTCATATGTACTTCACTCTTAGTGATTAATTGCTTCTTAAAAGTGTTTTTCGTCATGTTACTATAGTATTGGAGAATGAAACAAAATTGTATCGGTACAACATTTTGGTTGGTCTGTGTAAAGTCTGCTTATCTCTCGTTTCTCAATAGTTCAACACTGCTACAGCTTTCTGAGTCATTAGATCCAGTGTACTAATATCTGACTGTGCAAATTAACGGAAATGATTAACATTTAAATGTTAATGTTTTGTTTGTCACGGCAACGCTCATTGAAGAGATCCTGTTTTCGAACTTTTCAGTGTTGAGATATGAACAATCAACACATTCAGCAGAAGTTTATTTAGTTAGCCCCCTTTAGTGCCACTGACTGTTCCTTAATAGTGTAGCACAAATGTAAACAACCCTATGAGTTTTACATTGTTGCTCTATAATAATTTAACTATTATTTTTATTTGATTGTTATAAGTTACGTCATTTACGTACAAAGTACAATTTACAAAATTAATGCAACTCGTGAATGTTTTACGAAAACAGTTTATTAATTGGGTGAACTGAACAAAATTATGAACATTTACTACGCATCTTGAAAGCAGATCATGTCATTAAAACTAGATCTCAGCAGATATTAACGCTTTATTCTGAAGGATCTACATAGCTCTTTCCGCAACCACATGTAAACTGTATTAAATAGCAGTGCTCAATACAACATACTTTCTCGCATTATTTGTGACTTTTGGATTTTTCAAAAACAGAGTTCAACAAAAATCCGTCATTTTTAAGCGTCCCTTGTTCCATCTGAGAGAAAAAATTGAAGCAAAAATTTGGAGCTGTTTTCTAGGTTTTTTAAAAATAAATTGCCATTACTTCGAGCAAAAATGACGCGAAAGCTACACTCTTTTTTCAACAAAATTACAAGACCTTATTTAAAGTCTATTATTTAGAACATTGTATTAAAGAACTAGAAGCGCTTCAACAGCACATACTTTCTCGCATTTCTTCTAACGTTTCCAATTTTCGATAATTCAGAAACTTCAAGGAAAATTAGACCTGCTTCATTTTTTAAGCTTCCGTTACTCTATACGAGGGAACAAATTAAAATAAAAATTTTCGAGGCGTTTTTCAGATTTTTGTTATAAATTGGCTAAATTCATTCGGCGGGTTCGGTGGTATATCGGTCAGCGTACCGGACTGTTGTACCCGAGTTTGCGGGTTCAGACCCGATCGAAGCCGTGGATTTTTAAGGGCGAAAAACTCCTTCGTACACCTTCCTTCGAAGGAGAAGTGAAGCCGGCTGTCCCATGTAGTAGATTTACTGCATGTAAAAGATTCTCAAGCCTAAAAGAAGCCGAGCAAAATTGAGATCCGCCTGTTTCGATGCCCAAGATAATACCTCCTTTCCCCGCTAGTTGGTGAAAGGAGCATAGCGAATTTGCGGGGTTAGACGGAAGAGCGGGCCTGATGGCCCGAGTCTCGCCACGTAAAATAAGGCTAACTAACTAAATTCAAACAGAAATTACGCGAAAAACTCGTTTTATCAAATAATTGTACGATATCTTGTTTAAAGATCTCTTTTTAGTACAGATTTCGCTTATGAAAAAATCTCCATTATCAACAATGTACTATGTTAATTTTTGGCAAGTTTCAAAAATACAGGGAGTACGCCGAAAATGGTAACAGCGCTAAGTTCTTACCTATCTTCGCTACATACGAAGAAAAGATCTGAAGAAAGAACTTGAAGCCGATTTTGAGAAAATAATTTTGCCTTTTAACTTGCCTATTTTTCATGTAAAATAATGCAAAAACTATTATTATTCCAAGGAGCCATTGAGGAACATATTTCATTACGGGAAAATACCTTACCTTCAATATTGTATTTGTAAGAAGACACTGATAAAAATTTGAATTTTTGCAAGTCGAAAATTAAGAGATTTCAACAAAAATGAGACGTGCAACATTTTTAAAGCGTCCTCTATTCTCTCTGAAAACAAAGTTGAATTAACAAATTTGGAGCCATTTTTGAAAAAAGATAGAATATGTTGTTGATGCGTCATTTAAAGTATGTTATTTTCTGCAGAAAATTCGCCGCTTTTGCCACAGCATTACAATACTTTCGCTTTACTACTCACGTAGTAGTAAGGCGAGAAAGAAATCTCAATTATCAATTATTAACTTTTTTGCAAGTTTGAAAATTACAGAAATCTCGCAGAAAATGAGACCTGCGTCAATCCTTTAAGCACACTTTGCTCTATCTGATGAAATAATTTAGAGAACTGACTTTTTCGTACTAGTTAGGTCTATAAAGAAAAGGTCTGTCGTCCTATAAGGAAGTTTTCATTGAAAACCTTGGAGCCATTTCTAATAAAATGACGTTCAAGCGCTTCTGTATATGCGAAATTGGAAATTTGTTTTCAAAGAAAGCTTTTGAGTTTTCGAAAAACTTTACTGGAAGTAATTTAAAGCACTTTTACTCGCAAATGCAATAATGTATACAAATCACTAGAGGTGTGCATAATAAAGGCCTGAGAGATATTTTTAAAAGAATACATTTGTGTAATTTTGGAAAAAAAAGAATAAACCAAAATGAGTTATTTTGTATACCAGCATTATAAACAACTCTTTTCCATTAGCAAAATCGTTCATAATATGGCATATTATGGCACGAATCATTACGTCATCGCTATTTCTGCACGAAATGTGAGTCATCACTGACATAATAGTCACAGCCCCCTTTTATCATCAGTTATGGAGTATAAAGAAGGCAGTGGTATCATGTAAATAGATTCTGTGTTCACAGTAAAATGAAATATATTGTGAAAAAACTTGCATTTTTTAAATCTAATTTATTAATTTATTACTTCTTTAAAATTACATGTTGCTGTTATTCGGTAATATTTAACAATAATAACAAAGAACATCTCATTAGTTTTTATGAATATGAATATTAATAGTACAGTTGATAATTTTAAAGATAATCAGAAGATGATTTATTAAGTGCTTATTTTTTTTTGAAAGTCATGTAGCTAATTAAAATTCAAAATGAATTAAATTAGCTACATGATAAATTACAATAACATCTGGAATATATCTTCTGATTCTTAAATTTATATTAATATACAAATTTATTAATATATGACATTAAAGAATCAGTGAATAATAAGATTTACTTTGCAACATTTGCAGATCGCCACTCTCCGTGACATGTAAGTGCAGTAATATCACCACCATTATCAGCGAAAAACGTCGCGAATATCCTCTTAAACGAACACATGTACACATTGCCCTTCATTTTGAATATGTTCACCATAAGGTAGACGCTGTAGACTTAATGTTTAAATAATGCATCATAACTACCGTTTTTATTGTAGCATGTGCATTGTAACATAACCAATCTACTCCGACAGATAGGAAAGAACAGCAGCCTCGCATACAAAATTTGCATATTTGTCATTCATCCAGCATTCATTTTCTACTTTTTCAGCTTCTTCCAAAATTTCTTTCGGCAAAGAATTCATAATTTTTGAAACGTAACTTTCAACATAATTCCCATTTGTAAAAAAATTAGTTGCTTATGTAGCACTCATGACGTCATAACATAAATCCGAGGTTACAACTTAACATTCAAATTGACTTCGCTTCCTTCAATTTTTATAATACTCTTATACTAACAAATAGCGTATGCAACTGGTTTATAATGTTACTTTTTTGCACTTATAAGAAATTATTACCGAACGAACGACGTTAGGAGTGAGTTCGGTAATATTTTCTTATTCGTGCAAAAACGGACATTATAAACTAATTGCATAATATATTACTACGTCACATTAAACAGTGCAAATAATTCTATCCGATAGACAGACGGACGGACGTTTTGAAATAAACACTTTTTTGGTATCAGGGGAACCAAAACGTGGATTTCCGTTGAAATCTCCAAATCGGTTTTCCGTAGCATTACATATATTTCTCTTTATCACGTGTATTACTACGTACTCCACTCCACTTTCTGGTATACGTACGTATACCAGAAAGTAACTATTGGATCTACAGAGTGGCACAGACTTTCTCGTACTTGTTAGTTTTCTAATTTCTTTTGGACTAGGGTAGCTCTTCGGTCTTGCCCCATCCTCTCGCCTGCTGCCATCTATCCCCGCCGTCGTATTTTTTTTTCCTCAATTTTTTTCTCCCAATAATGTAACTTCATTATCTGCGCACATCTAGAATTTAGTGGGAAATATACTAGATACTCAAATTATCGTTCTCCATGTTGTCGCGGCAGGAAGTATTATTCTTTCACGAAGGACATAATGTAGGATGTATTTACCTTTGAAAATAGATTTTATTACATCGGAGCGAATATTTTCTTAACAATCTTTGCAAATAACGCTCATTTCTTTCTGTATTCAAAATTCAAGTAGTAATGGCTTAGGGTAGGGATCCCAGAATTATGAAAACGTGTGCAGAATTCACTTCTCCCCGTAGCACGTCACACTCAGTTTTTAACTGTTTTTGACGTAACATATAAACAAATAAATAAATACATAAATATATTAATTAATTAATTAATTAAAAATAGAACCGATATATTACTTAATATTACATGAGTAAAACCTTGACTTATATGGCAATTTTTGTTCAAACATTTGGAGTCGTTTTTAAGAAAATTACTTTTAAGTGGCACAAAAATGCGAAATTTGAAGCTCTTTTTCACAGAAAACTTTTAAGTTTTCGAAAAACATGATTGAAAGTTATTTTAAGAACTTTCTTTCATAAATGCAGAAACGTTTGCAAATCACTGTAAATGTGCATATTCACGGAGTGAGAGATATTTTAAATTACATTTGCGATTACAATTCAAATTACATTTCGAAATTCTTGAAAAAATAATCAGCAAGCTTTTGAGAATCTTTTTTTTTATTATTTTTTAATGTGATGTTTATAACATGTTATAGTGCTCATTTAGCACTATCCAGAGAAAATGTTTAAAGAAAAAATTTGGAGCCGTTTTCGAGAATCTTTTTTTTTATTATTTTTTAATATTGCACGCGATATTCAGCGAAAACTATTAAAAGTTTCAAAAAAATGTACATGACCTTAATGAAAGAACTAATTATGGAGGGAAATTTTTACTTACTTTACTTTTAAAGAAATATTTTGAGAACATTTTGAAAATATACCTGGGACTTCATGTAAAATACACTAAAATTTTAAAAATCGCAAGCTTAGGCAATGTAATAACGCTTTTCCGGTATCAGGGTACCCCAAAACGTGAATTTCCGTTAAAATCTCGAAATCTATTTTCCGCACCATTACATAACTTCGTATACGAGAAAGTAAGAACGGAAGCAACCTTTGTCAAAGATGGTTGATGCCAACCACATCCACGATGTCGAAAAAGAGACACAGTGTGCCTGCCTCCTGACCTTCGCCAGTTGTAGTTAAAATGATGATGACGGCAAAGCCATCAAAAGCTGGCTCTCTTAATAAATCCAAGTTGTCGAAGATGACTTCCATTATTTCATGTTTAAAGAATAGTAACCTATTAATTCTTTTCTTATATCTTGAAAAATTCTCTGCAGCAAACGAGACGCAGGAGATTCGAATTTTCAATTTTCGAAAGTTCAAAGTTTTTAATGAAAATCGAAATTAAAATTTATTAGCGCTTTTTTCTATATTACATGGGAAATTTTAAAGAAAAAATGCTCAGGAAATATCAGTTTCAAATTCGCAGGACCTCCAACATTCACTTTGGAGAAAATTTTGCGTGTATGTGGTTGGGCACTAGTGTTGTAGAGGAACAGTGGGACAGTTAAAAAACGCCTCTCTGAGTATAAGGGATCCCGAAAATATGTAATTCGCGGAAAATTTCGTCATCGATTTTTTGCGTTACTACAAGATTTTCTTAATACTACGTATACGATAAACTAAAATTATTAAACATTAGACCTTGAAGACTATAAAAAGTCTTCGTTCATCGGACATTTCAGGCGATTACTTCAGACATCTGTCGAATCCTTTACGATGAAAAAACAACCCTTGAACCCGAGTCTCTATTTGTTTGCATTTAATTACTTTTAAGGAAAATATAGCATCTCAACTTCTCAATTCTTTTTCAGGCTCAATACGGTAATTTGTGACAACTAGCCATTAAAACACAATTTTTCGATTTTCTTGCATTTTCTTCTACACCTAATTTTACGAAGCATATCTAGGAATAATAATGACTGAGTGACCAAAAAAACATCTTTGTATCAAAAGAATAAATTAAATAATGCGATGTACTTCAGAACTTGAGATATTGTAACCACTTATTTTTATCTTTGAATTTTTGTTTATCTATCGGAAATGTTTTTCAGGAAGACGGAACCTCCGTATTAATAGAACATATTCGTGAAACGTGCCAAAGAACCTTTCTTCAAACTAAACATTCCTTTATTTTGACATTGTTTAGTTTTGAACAGCAAGTTGCTCGAATTTTCTCAGACCAGTAAAATACTTTGTAAAGTTTTGTTAAGTAAATTGTAATTCGTAACAGTGACTAACCATCAATCTCAACCTTGGAAGCACGTTATCATGCACGTGCATTCCAACGAAACTGATGAAAAATTACTTTTCTTAAACATGTAAATGACTAGAAAAGTAATTTTTCATTATTTTTTTGTTTGCAAACGTTTACTTAATTATTAGCAGATTTGCGAAATGAATTTATCTTTGCAACACGTACTACCTACGTAATACCATAGAGGCATAGCTATACTAATAGTGCTACCTAGTTATGTTATGAGTGTTATTACAGCTGAGGCCAGAAGTTAAAAATCGAGGCGGAGCGTAGCGGAGCCGAGATTTTTTATTTGAACGAGGCAGTAATAACACTAACATTTCGTGGTATGTTCAGCATTTTATCGGTCACCATAAAATCTCACGAATTATGCGGAAAATTAACGATATTACTGCGATAGTAAACACATGAATTTTGTTGCTGCGGTACGTCAGTACGATATTGTGGGGCGATATATGCTTGCGATGTATCCATATAAACAATATTCGTATACCGCGATTCGTGAAAGATGGATGCAAATAATTCTCCGGAACCTAAAGATACCTAAAGAAACAACGTTCGGTTAGGAAATTGGCGCGTTGACTTCCAGTGCCGACGCCTTCACATCGTCAGTAAATATGATTACCGGAGTAGAGTTTCATTTGGTGGAATGTGAGGAAAATGAGGCTAAGTTACCTAATATACATTTTCTAATTATTCTGTTAATAATATTACAATTAAGAATAATTATTCCCCAAACCAACGTGAATTACTTGTGGATTTTTTGAATCGGATTTGTTTCCCACATCGCCATTATTTATTAACAAACACTTGACTTGCGACGGTTGTTTACGTTGCTAGAGATTTCTTAACATACAGGGAGATACGAGTGCACTTAACAAACCTGCAGAATTGCATGTAAACAGGGGTTAAAGATCTATGTGACCGATAAAGATATTAGACATAGTATTTCCTCTACGGTAATAATTACTAAACTTTAAAGAAAATTTGCATTTGCTTGTTTTGCGGTCATTTTTTAGTTTTAATCCCGTAAATTTTGTGAAGACCAAATTTGCAGTAATTTTCAGAGCAATGAAATGTCTCATCAGTAGACATAAGAATCGTTTATAAAAGATGCCAAAGTGTATGAAGCATATGAGCGAAGTACAAGAACAGAGTAGTATTTTTAAGTCTATCACAATTCTTGTCGAATCGAATCACAATTAGTCTATCAAAATCCTCAATCTATGAGTTTTACTCACCCCTCTATTGTTTTGTGTGATAGTCGAAGCAGCATCTTATCGTCTTCAGGAGTCTCTTCATTCATTGAAACCTATAGATACATATCATATTCTTGCTTTTACCCGTGCAGTAATGAACATTTGTTTTGAAAAAGCGTGGGCACCTACATTGCTACAACTTCTGGTCTTTCCATTAACATCCATTATTTCTCCTATCGAAGCTACCTAGAGAAATCGAACCTGATAGTGATCGCGACCGCGAAACTCCGGCGGAGAAAGTGCGGGGTAAAGATAGGAGTTTCACGGACAAGCCATTGATATGTTTATTCATTATAATTTGCAATGATGTCCACAGAAAAGGGTCAACTTTATTTACTTGTTTTATTTTTACTATTGTGCGGTAAATAGCTGAAACATGTACAAAAATTATACTGCCTTGTCTTTATTCGTTTACTCAATCGTCATGCAAGAGCTCTATTATTTTCGTATCCAGTCGAGTTATTAATCTCTGAATTTTGTCTAATACTTGCATACGAAACAATTCATCCTGCCAATTTGAATTCTCAGGAAAAAAGCGAGGAGAAAATAATTTGGGTACTTTTAAATCTTCGTTTATTTTTGTTAAGCAATTAGAAATAAGCACAAAATTTCCACAGAAGGAAAACATTTCTTTTATGAACATTTTATGGAGTTTCAGTTGAAAAATTGCATTCAAATCAACCCAGAAATTAAAGTACCATGTAATAATATTCCACATCAGTTATTTTCTCCTCTCAAAATAATTCCCATAATTATTTTTTGCCTTACAAATTTAAACAAAGTCATTGCTCTAACATTCAACCTCATTTCATAAATAATCACCATTTTAAACATTTTTCCAAATTGAATTTTCTTTATTCAACATGTGCATGATAAAACATTGAGTAAAATACATGCAGTTATATTTTTAAGTCCTCAAAAGAGGTCTGAAGGACTAAAAATTAAACCAAAAAAATCATTTTGAGATTTACTTTATTTCCTTTCTTTCATTACCTGCATCTTATTCTTAAGTAATTCTTTGGGAAAGTAAACTTCAAAATAAATTTGATGTTGAAGTTCTCTTTATATTATGATCAGAACCAGAACATTAAAAACAGACAGGAATAAAACAGGAAAATAAAACTCTTTTCTCATTGGAATAAAATATCTAAAAAATACATGCTTTATTATTACACCATAACATACATGTTCACATGTGTATAACAGATATCAAAATATTGCAACAAAACTACAGGAAGAGGCTCAGATCTCGTATCACAACAGTAGAGCCTATGGGAACACTGCAAATTCATTTGAATAAAATCACGGTGACATCAACAGGAAACCAGAATAAAATACACCTGATATTTGTTCATATCAACTGAATGACTCGATTGTCAAAAAGTTATGATCAGTGAAACAGTCAAAGGGTAATAAAAAATATAAATATGGTAAAATGTGCATTGCATACATCATCTTAAACCTTTATAACAATTTATAACAATAGATAATGTTATATACAGCTAGTCAGATAACAATAGGTTCAATATCTAACAATCACTGCTTGTCAACTAGTTTGGAACAGTGTATCTCATAAGGCAGGAAGCGAAGAGAGTGCCTCTTGGCCTAAGAGATCTGTGGACAGATTCTTAACCACAATTCCCCAGTCAATGGCCTTCACACTCATTTCAAAAAAAAACAGCACTATCACAAATAAAACACCAAAGGTTGCAATTAAAGAGGTCATCCTTTAGGTAGAAACTCTAAAAATTAATTCGGATATTACTGTAAACAATAAATATGAAAACAAAGCAAAATACTAGCTCAACTTTAAGAAAAGTGGCCCAGCACCTTTCAAAAAATAAAAGGAATCAAAAATACTTGTATCATGCTTACAAACAAAAGTAAAAAATCAGAATACACAAGAATGCAAAATGATAAATTATCTGAATAACATAAAAGTCAAGTTTAGAGCTCCTTGTTTTAATGCTATGCATTCTAGAACTAAGATTTGCCCACAAACTAGTAAACTCATTCTTTATACTCATCCTACTCGTACTTGTAGATAACAAACTTATTGCTCTCTTATATACGAAACTAACTTGGTGAATAAAACTACACTATTAATTGAGCTATTGTGTACCAAATAAGATTTCTTTCTACAAGATCAAAGAATTGAATCTACAAAAAAATGAGTACCTCCAATTCTTTTCTATAGATCATCTTTTTATGACTACATGTAACAATATTTACACTGAAATTTACATCTAAGAATATTGCTTTGGCAAGGGCTAATACACATTCTATGTATTAATGTAATGTATGTTTTAAGAAATTGACAGTTGTGGATTATTGGCAGAGCTTGGTTAAAAATTTTAAAACGGCATAATTTTAGCACTGGAAGCAACATACCACAGATATTTTACTTAATTATTTGGCACAAGAGATTGAAGCAACAGTCAGCATTTAAAATTCATGTTGAACAATTATCAGACATATTAAATTCAATGCAATTCAATCCAGTCTTGGTAAAATAGTAAGAGAATAACAGGTACAAAATATAAGTTGACCAACGAACATGTCCAGTGAAATATTCAATAAGTGACAATAACTTTAACTTTTCCTTAAAATTAAAGTTAGAGCGCTGTGCATATATTGTTGCTTCAATATCAAACAGGTAGTTTGTGCAAAGGAGAATCTGAATTATGCTGCCTCCATTGGCTGCACAACCTCAGAGAGATTAGTATGCATAAAAGTAATGTAAGTGAGGACTTAAAATCAGTCTCAAGAATACCAAACAGTTTATATATATCTGCATGGCATACATATACAAAAGTTCTATTAATCTACACAATTTTCTAATAGTATTGTTCAAATCCTCCATTGAAACAAAGAAATAACAATATTATTTCTTCATTATATTGACAAGTTTTTGAGCACAAATGGAGCACAAGAGAAAAATCTGTGCACCCTTAACAGCAACAGATTTAAATCTCACGCACGCATTGTGTCCACATTGTTTTCAGAAACAACATGTGTGGAAGCTTCTGATCCACTCCATGTTGCCATTTCACATTGGGTAACGCTCACTGTATCAGAAGCGTCTTCAGAATAGGAAGACCAAGGTTCTGTATCTGAAGACAAATTGCCAAGCTGCCTCCGTGGCCGCAACCTCCGAGCTGTTTGTCTGGTTCGGAAGGAGGAGCTACGTGATGCAGCAGGCAATGTGCCTCCATGGTGAGGCCTCATAAGAGGACGAGACTCCTCTTCTTCTGACGTGCTGAATGCACGTCCACGCACAGGAGCAGAAGGTTCCCTAACATAACCCAGAGGCACTGCATATGGTGAATTAGAGAGCAATTCCTTGGGAGGCATGGCAGGAATAGGTGGGGGACAATGGGCAATGCCAGCATTATCATTACTATACAATACAGGAGAAACACTGTATGGTGACACATGAGTACATTCTTTCACTGGAGTTGCCTGCATGGCATAATCACAGTTTTCCACATTCTGTAATTCATCACTGCTGTACATCTGACCAGGTGCCAAGTGTTCCTGCATCAAATACCCTGTGCTGGATGTTGTCATATTGTAGGACACTTCTTGCTCCTGAACATTTTTGCGATGGTTTTTGAAAGCACATACAGTTAGGATGGAGCAAATTATCACTAGCACAAGAGGACAAACCCCACTCAATATGTACACTAATAAAAGGAAGGTGTCCTCTTTTTCAACCACTGTCTCTGGAGCACATGATGTTTGATTACACGTCAACTGCACAAGAGCACTAGCCACAGAGCTGTTAGATAAGACTTCTTCTGAACCCTCTGGTGTACAAGATCCCCACAGCTGAATACCACGATACATAGCCCATTCCCACAAAGTCTTCAATTCACAGCTACAGCTCATGGGATTTCCGTACACCCGAAGGTATTTCAAACTTGGTAAATCACACACGAGACGCATGTGGAATGTCCTGAGGTGGTTGTTAGATATGTACAAATGGCTCAGAGATTCTAACGATGCTAAAGCTTCTCTAGTGATGTTTTCCATGGAATTATTATCCAGATATAACAATCTTAGATTGGCAGTAGATCCAAATACATCATTTTCTATTGCTTCAATACTATTATTCTGAAGGTATAATTCAGTTAAATTGCCCAGAGAATGAAAGAGATTTTCATGAAGAGAAGTTAACTGATTGAAATTTAAATACAAAACTTCTAAATATATTTGATGATGAAAAATAAAACTTTCTAATTCCTTCAATTTATTTTGAGAAATATCAAGCACTTGTAGGAATTCAGAGTACATAAATAAATCTTGTGGAATATAACTCAAATTATTGTTAGACATGTACAAATATTTTAAGTTTTGCAAAAACATAAATAAATCAGCATCTAGTTGAGTCAAAGAATTATAAGAAAGTCGTAATTCTTCTAAGGCAGAAAGAGCAACAAAAGTTTCTTTAGGTAAACGTGAAATATTACAATGAGACATATCCAACACTTGCAATGATGTACTCTTCAAAAACGGTCCCCGATTTGGAAATCTCAGAGGATTGTAACTTAATCCAAGCACTTCCAATCGCTTATTATCAGAAAACACATCGGTATCAAAAGTCTTAATTCTATTTCTATCTAAATATAGGAATCTCAGATGTTTTAGTTCTTGAAATGCCATCCTGTGAATAAGGTCAATCCTGTTTCTCTGCAGGTACATCACATTCAAATAAGGCAGATGTGTAATGAGAAATGTGTTGTTATCTAACTTCAGGATGCTGTTGTTTGTCATGTGTAAGATGCGGACTTCCGGATTGAGACCAAGTGGAAAGCTGCGCCATGATCCCGAAGAGCAGTCTGCCTTGAGAGGGTGAGTGCATCGGCAGCTCTCAGGGCAACTAAGGACCGGGGGTGCCAAATCCACTTCCGACGAAGATTCCAGAAGCATCAGCAGCAGCACCAGCAGCACTGAGTGCTGTGCGCGACTAGCCATACTCTCAACCTGCAAAAACAAATTATGAGGACGTCAAATATTTTATTTGACATGTTACTCCCATTCCTCTTTTATAATGAATTTAAAACTACTTAGAACTATCAGGAGATTTGACTGTATACTGAAAAAACATACATCAAAACCAGTTTCAAAAACTAATACTTTCACTAATTTAATTTGCCATTTGGAACTCAGACCATCCAGTTCTTATAAACACACCTTGAAACTGAAATGCAATCCCAACCCACAAGAGATATAGGTGATTTAAAGCTGCTGGTATAAGATTAGGTAATTTCTTAATTACATATAATGTAATATGCCTATCAAAATAGACTTAGCATTAATTAATCAAACACATTTAACTATTTTATAAGGTTTTGATTATTTAAAATGTTGAATTATTAAAGATTGTTAAGAGTCAATTAAACCAAAATTCTCCTTCCTAAATCAATCTCATGCTGCAATATTGCTTTCATAGAAAAACATGAATTACGATAAAAGAAAAAGAGGAAACATGAAATAAAGTATAAGGTAATTGAAAAATGGTAAGCAATGAAAGTAAATTCAAAATTTTCTGTTTCCAGCCACGTTTCTTTTTCATGATTGCTGGATTTATGGTAACCATGTATTCATTTCTAAACCCAAAATTTTAAGACAAATATTAACAGTTTAATTAATTTCAAAGGAAACACCAAACAACAAAAGGAATAAATAATATGAAGGGTATGAGAATAAGTACCAATGGCATTTCAACAAATCCAAGGAATGACCAATGGTCGACAATTAATTCAAAACTTCATGTTTTAAGGAAGTGTGTATCAGAACCATCTTTATCTAATCTTCACCTGTCAAGAAAACAAGTTCAACTAACAAGGTTGTGGATCCATCACTTTAATTTCAGCCACTAGCATCTTAGAGAAAAAAAACAAAAACACATGAACAATGTGCAACCTCTTCCCACATTATTGAGGAAGCCATATTAGGCAATATATACCCAATTTTTAAATATGTGGATGAATGTAGGAAAGTCTTTCAATTCTTAATCTCATCTAATTTTGCCCCCCTAACATACAGTGTAGTATATATTAAGTTCAGTTTACTTTTTCAGGGTATTGTAACCACTAATTACAAAGTAAATGTAGGAATCACAAAATGTAAATCTACCTGTGGATTAATTTGTTTGTGTAAACTTGTTGTTTGTTTGAATTTTTATTTATTTATGTAAAATGAAATGTATTCTTGTTTAGTAAAAATGGAAGTCTGCATATGCAAGGCAAATGTATATATTTATTGTGGTCGCTTATGAGCCTGACAGTTAAATAATTACTTCAAATTTTAAATTGTTTAAAAGTCCAAGGAAGATATTCGATCACATTGCTTTCAGTACATTCGCACAAAAATACTAGCCTCAAATAAGAACGCCTTATCCTCATACGTTAATCAGGAATAACGGAATCGGAAAACACGTCGCAATACCCGCTTCCTCTTTCACACAAGCGTTTCCCTGATGTCTCAACCCGCTCCGGTGAAGGGGGCGGGGTAACTCAGACGTTTCAAGAACTTCGCGGCAACGACGTCGAACGAAAGGGAATGCAAAAATACGACCCCACATATCTACCCCGCCCTCCTATGCTTTCGGGGTCAAAGAAGAAGAAAGATTCCGAAAGTAGGTCGGCTCGAGGGTGGCGAACTGTCGGTCTAGTGATCCGCCCTCTTCTCCCCTCAGGAAGGAATCTATCGGAACAGACGAGCGCCTACATCCACCCCCAACGCCCCATCTGTAGTGCAGGAGAAACTCCGACACACACTTTCACCAGTTATTTGTGGACCCGAAAATATGTAGTCTTTCCCGCAACGAAAATCTGCTAACTCGGAAGCTTGGAAAACTGATGATAAAATGGTAAACAGATCAGATCAGAAACATGAGTTTTTTATCTGACAACAAAATTTAAAAATTATTAAACTGACATAAGAACACATTACTGACAGTACCAATATTAAATAAATTTTAAAAATTAATTCTAGATTTTCTAACTTTGATCAAGTATGACTTAACTAAAATTAAGTTTACAGGAATTAATGGAATTTACAATCATTAACTTTATTATCATTCCTAACCTCTTGCAATCTGAAAGGCAGCAAAACTGCCAGACTGTCATTCAGACATCACATTCAATAATTTTTTGATTCAATGTGCACCTACTTTTTAACTTCTACATACTACAAACACTTACATAAAAGCATACTTTTTCAGTCCATCAACTGTCTTGCAGTTGAAATGCCACAAACAAGACATATGGTCACATTACTAAATGTACACTGTACCAGCTATCATGCCCAACCCTACAAGCAGGAAGAAGCTTTATCACCTTATCTGTCATACAGTGCAGCCAATACATGAAATGCCAGTCATCTCAAGATACTACATATGGCTCAACAAATAGAAATGTTAATAAGAACACAAGGGATGAAACTACTATTGGCTGTAGAAAAAAGATTTTCATTTTACTGTGAGAGTAATGGAAGTAATCTATTCAATGACTTGTGAGATAAATCAACGAAAGTGCCATGTTTTGCAACAATTTTCATTTTATCCCCTTTCAGTTATTTGGACAAGTTAAGATTTGAAAAAGAATGTATTTTCCTTTCCTTTCCATTTTAAAAACCAATATTGTTTCAGTATCAAGTGTTTTACAACTTCAAGCACAGTTGTTTGTTGTTTTATTGTTCTTTTATTATCATATTTTTCATTATGTTAGTAGGATGGGTATTGGAAAAGGTAGGCATAAGGAAAACCTTAAAAGACATCCAAGCTATACTAATATTTATTTCCAATATGCATGAATCCAATGAGAAAAGAAGCCATGCTCAAGACAAGAAAGGGATATAATTCCTTGTTTATCATTTGAAAAATATTGCCTTCTAACACATGCAAGGATGAGGAAATTAAATTTTAACTAGAATACTGCCCAGCTCTTCAGACATGACACCATTGTTACATGTTAAAAAAATTAAATTTCCATGTGAACTCAATTAAATAAAAAATATTCTGAAATACTATTTTACATTATTTAAAAAAGTAACAAAACTAGCACCAATTATTTGATGGTATGATGCGGTATTTCTTAATTCATAAACTCATCAAAAAATATAAAGGATGCTCTAACACCTTACCTGTCAACTACTAGTTTTCAATGCCACTACATTTAACAATGTATACATCTGAATAACACTATGTGTAATTCTTGTACAGCACTGAATTTTCTATAAAGCTAGACTAGCTTCTTTCAGTCACATGAGCCATCTTTCCAGCCAGTTTTCCAACGCTCATCAACTTTTGAACAATCAAATTCTTTCTTCCCTAAGCGACGGTTAATATTATTATGAACTCTGCACAACCACTGGGACAATTCTTGTTGTGAATCAGTTTTGGGTGGCGATTCCTTCAACCTGAAATCCTTAATATTAATACAATGAACAATTTCAATACTATCACACAATTTTCAAATTATTTTGAACTCACTGATTTTTTAAGTCTTCAGCACAATAATTGCAAGGATAAAAATTAGAGAAAATAGAAAAAAACTGTTTCATTTCTGCTTTCTGCTCAGTAGATGGTTTCTCTGGATAGTAGGCTGCCATCGTATGCAGAAAGTTCCATGTGTGATTGCCTTGTAAAGAAAATAAGAGCTGCTTGTTAATCGTCACAGAAAACAATTAGAAAAACTTAGTTCACGCTTTGCAGCTACACTTATTATGATTCTCACCCAGTTGATCCTTTGACAGAGGGCATGGTTTGTCTTCTACTTCTACTTTCTTCTCATTACTAACCTGTAACAAAAGAAAAGAGCAACATGAAGCTGCGACACAATTGTTTAAAATGTGGGTTACCATTAAATTGAGGTTAGGTGCTAAAATGCAACTGCATTACTCTATCACTACGCAAAACGAACAGTTAAAACTGCATGAATAATTACGTTTTCCTTGTTTAAAGACCGTTTCTGAAGTTTTGTCCAAGACTGAAAATCAGTGCACGCTCTGCAAGGTTTTTCAGCAGTGCCTCTATAAGAATCCTTTTCAGTTGCCATATTTAGAATGCACGCATTTTAGTTAGTTTGTCATGCACATCATAAGCTGCGCAAGGATTTGGAAGGAAACAAGCTTATAAATACAGAACTGAATATTGAAATATGATGAAACGGTGCAGAATGTGACGATACTGGAAGTTGACTCAGAAGCGCGGAGAAGAAATGCAATTCACTGAATAGACACAAACTTAAACCTCTATCTTCTTTCCAAGAACAAACGTACTCTGAAACTTCACTTCACAGTCATCTTTGTGGTCAATTAATAAACTCTAATTAAAGAACTTCAAGAATAAAAGAGCCCTAAAATCAACTAAAACCGCCATGTTTGCGACTAATTTAAAGTGTTTATTTTGCTTGCATCGTAAAGGAATGGCGACTTTTTCGTAATGGCTGTTGGTCGGCTTGACACTGACAGGTGGCAAGTTTCTGAATCCTGGGGGCAATACACCGAAAAGAAGTATGAATAATTGTAATCGGCTGAAAGCTCCTAATTTTACAACTTCTTTGCCGTGAGTGGTGCTTTGTAATTTACTCGCTTAGAAAAATGGCTGAATTCTTAGCAGATAATAATCCTTGTGGCCAGTACATTCTGAGGCTGGTCTCCAGAGGAAATGCAATTATTGCCGAATTATTACGACTGAAGCACTATATACCCCCAGTTTTCAGGTTCGTAAATACCGAGTGATGTTAATGTTACTTGAGAAATGTCACTGCAATGTGCATGATAACCAAATATTTATTCTGTATTTTTCAGACTTGAGACTAAACAGGATCAGCAAAAATATGGAGAAATTATTTCTGACTTTAGTTATTTCAAAATGTCAGATGATTTCGATCAGAAAATTGATAAGAACCCTGTAAGTGTTGAACAGCAATTGTTTACACCTTTCTGTTCAAGATAGAAGATGCTACTTCGGTCTAGACGAAGACTCCTATGTTATCCTCAGAATTTGGAACATATAATTATTGAAATAATCATTAATCTAAACTGTAAGACAAGAATAAGCTTAGTTCATTAAACGTTTTTGAGATTTATGTGTTATTCTCAATACTGAAGTAGTAGAAGATAATATTCTTTCATATTTGTAAAAATTCTGCTTTTTAATTTATGATAAGTTTTTAAAACTCTTCAACCCTGAAAATGGATTTGAACAATAATGCATTGTGCAAAGTAGAAAGTTGGGGTTTCAAAAGTAACAATTCAAAGAGGTTAATTCCAAAAGCCGAAAACTTAAAACAATAAAGTGAA
Source organism: Teleogryllus oceanicus (assembly GCA_964035755.1). Lineage (NCBI taxonomy): Eukaryota > Metazoa > Arthropoda > Insecta > Orthoptera > Gryllidae > Teleogryllus > Teleogryllus oceanicus. The sequence goes on along the minus strand of CAXIVR010000005.1, from coordinate 65,025,016 downwards.
GTAAAATTCTTAATAAAATGATTAATAGTAATTTCTTACAAGTTTTTGGTTGTTGAATTTGGAACTATTCAAGTTTTATATGTTTATAAAACATAATTGGACTGTTGACTTTATTTTTAGTACCTTTTTAGCAAAGTATTTCAAAAGCATTTTTATGTGCATTGAGAACAATTTGACTCAAATATATTTCTTATTCATTAACGTTGAAGGAGTGAGACAAAATAAAAAATACAACCAGGTTATTTAATATTAGTATGAGTTTTTTTGTAATGTACCATGATGAAATTCATTAATAATAAAATTTACTACATGAGTGTGATGATGTATACATAACAAGAAGCAGTATGTTCATTCTCGGAATTTTTAATTTCATTTCTTGATACAAGTCTCAGAGATTTGGGGAATGCCTTTCTTAGTGTTTCTTTTCAATTTCTTATGATTTTATTCTTTATTTTACATAAGTTGTATATTAGTGTATAATTCTTGTGAAATGTTTGAAGAAATCATTATTATTTCATTTCATTGTAGAATTTTCATTTTTTGATTGTAGCAATTACAAGACTTGGATGAAGAATTCAGAGAAAACTACTCGGAAATCTTGACAAGATTTTACTTGACGTTTGAAAGCATTCATAAATATGTGAGCGACTTAAACAAATATTTAGATGATCTGGAAGAGGGTATATATATCCAGCAAACGTTGGAAAGCGTTCTTCTCACAGAAGAAGGAAAGCAAACATTGGTAGGGATTTGTTGTTATTAAGACAATGTGATTATTTATTTTAAAATACTTTTCTGATAATATTATTTAAATAATATTTCTATATTTTCAATTAATATAACAGTCACCACAAAATTTATGTTAAAACCATGTATTTTTTTAAAAATTGTAATGGAGAATGCTGAGGAATTGATTTGTGTACATATCAATCCCTTTTTGATGTTAATTGAACCCTTCCAATTTAAAAATCTATAACTTCATAAATTTTTATATTTGTACTTCTTTCATTTAGTGTGAAGCTCTGTATCTTTATGGAGTGATGCTGTTACTAGTTGATCTCCACATGGAAGGAACTGTCAGAGAGCGAATGTTGGTATCATACTATAGGTACAGTGCCCAGCAGTCTCATGCAGAAAGTAATATTGATGATGTGTGTAAGCTGCTAAGATCAACAGGCTTCATAAATTGTCTCGGGGCAAAGAGAACTCCCAACTATCCAGAAGATTATTTCAAGTATGTCTGTTATGGAAAAGATTTTTTCAAGAATACCATTTTTGGCATGTTACCAGTGTAATTTTATAATGAATTTGTAATTTTAATTTTTTATATTAGGAGAATACCAGTCAATACAACGTATGTAAACATGGTTCTTGGCCGTCTTCGTTCTGATGATGTATATAACCAGATTGCAGCTTATCCCCACCCAGAACACAGAAGCACTGCATTGGCCACTCAAGCTGGAATGCTTTACGTGTGCCTGTTCTTTGCCCCCAATATTCTGCACAACCAGACAGCGAAAATGAGAGAAATTGTAGACAAATTTTTTCCAGATAACTGGGTAAGTATTTCTTCATGCAGATGAAATACTTAATCACCATGACCTCATATGCTAATTACTTGTATCTATTAAATAAATTGAATTGTGTCAATTTGTAAATTTTTGAAGTGTTTTACATTTGAAATCTTTTAAAGAGTTCAGCCAAATACTTAAAATAACTAATTTTAAAAATGTATGAGCAAGTATAGTATATTTTAAGGAGGAAATAAAAAAACATTTGTTTAATTTGTTTGTTTTGTTGAATGAATATTAAGTTCTATTTTGAAAAAGAATACAATATTGTTTACAGAAAATTGAATTCTGTCAAATATTAACAATTATTTATTATGATTTAAGTATTTTCTTTTATTGCATTTGTAGGTTATCAGTATATACATGGGAATTACTGTCAATCTAATTGATTCATGGGAGCCCTACAAAGCAGCCAAAAATGCTCTCAGCAATACATTGGACACAGCTAATGTAAAAGAGCATGCAACACGTTACTCCACCAGACTTCAAGTGAGGCTGCAAATTGTTATTTATATTATTAATTGATATATTATATTGTTGTGTGAGCAAATTAGAGGTAATATTGATTGTCATCTTTTGCTGGAACTGTTGAGAATTAGAGCCCTGACTTTTTTGAGGTCAAATCATACTCTCTCCCTATGATTATATAGAATACTATACTCTATCAACAACACGATAACATGGTTTGTTAAAATAGCAAATGATCTTAATATAAATATTTGGGAACCAGTAAACTCCACATTTTGTTATGAAATGAAAAAAATATTTTATAAGTTTCAATAGTATGTTTTATTGTTTATATCAAGAACTGAAGTAACCTTAGTCAGTGTGAGGAGACATGACACCCAAGCGTTGTCAGTATATTTAATTATTGTAATATTTGTTATAATAGTTATAGTTAAATTCATGTATATATGGATGAGAGTCTGTTAGTAAATAAATATTCATTAGGTATTTTAGTATTAATTTTTCTTTTATTTTATGTGCATGATTTGGGATCTGATGTTTCACGAGCAATTAACATTTTCTCTTCTGGTTTCAGAAACTCATTCCTCAAACAAGACAACTGCTCAAGGAAGGGGCATTAGTTGAAGATAATGTTTTAGATCATGTCAATAAAGTGATTTACATAATAAGAGAATGTAATGTAACTCTTCGATGGCTGATGCTCCATACCGCTGTGCTAAGTATCAGTGAGTATTTTTTGGGAAAAGAAAGAACCCGGTTTTTGATGTGGATTTGATCACTATGTTTACCTCAGAATGTTGTGTGTTGAATGTCTTTATTAGAATTTTCGTAAATTAATTGCAAGATTTTCAATAAAACTTGTTTCAGCAAATACGTTTTTCAATTTTGAATTTCTAAAATATGAAACATTTAATCAAACTTATTAAATGTTTGTTTGAGTGGTGTCTTTTTCTTATGTTAATAAAATTGATTAGTGGTTTTACACTTCATTGTTAGAAGTTTTTGTTTGATTAAGTGTTTGCTTTTGTATTCAAACATGCTCTTGCATGCTCATGCACTCTCTTTTTTGTTAGCTTCTGCTGGAAATAAGAGATGTAAACAAATTAGAGACCAAGTGATTTCTGATACAAAATACAAAGCTTCAGAAGTTTTCGAACTTTTATTAAACACTGCTGAATTTGAATTGAAAATAAAAGATCTTTTTAAACATGTAAGTTTTTAAACATTTAATACAAATTAATGACTTGTGTCAGGAATACTTTAATATCCACTATTCTGTTTCAGCTTCTCATGGAGAAACAAAAGAAGTGGGAAGCTTGTAAAAAGGAGTGTGTCGAAAGAATGGTTGAATTATCCGAAGTCTTTTCTGGATCAAAGCCTCTAACAAGAGTAGAAAAAATAGGTTTGTTTGTATTCATTTGGTATATTGTTTGGTTTGTGTATATTCATTTGGTTAAAGTAGGGAACACGGTACACCCTCAGGCGTGGCAAGGGGGTGAGGGAGAGGGGAGAGGGCAAAGGAGGGGAGTCTCCTTATGCCCTCCCTTAATACACTTTGTCCCCACCACGTTTTAATGCCAAATTACTTCCAAAGGCAAGTTTTCTCACTTCGCTCGCCCGAATCCAAGTCACTGCGAGGCTCAGGCTACGCCCTTGCGATCACTATAAACATCCTTGAGTCTATCCACCGCATAATTACCAATTCACTTTTATAAGAAAGCACTTTATAAGAAAACATTGAGAATGCAAACTGCGTAGTTGAAAACACGTTTTGAAGAAAAAACACTACAAGGTTTATCACACAAGCACACCACCCCCGATCGCAGTACTATGTAGTAATAGAGCTCCTGCAAGATACTAGGGTGAAATTGCCTCCCCTAGTAATCACCTAACCACCCCTCGTCCCCTCCACTGTGGATTCCCTCCTCACCGGAGCGTCGCGAAGTGCCGATTTAAACAACTTCCGTAGGTTGTACCGTGTTCTAGACTTCAACCATTCGTTTAATTGAATTATTTGTGTTATTAATATAAATTTGTTTATGAACTTGTTTAATTTTGATTTTCAGATAATTTGAAATCATGGTTCTCAGATTTAGCGAAAGAAATAGAGGCCTTAAATCATGAACAAATTACAGCTGCAGGACGAAAAATTGTGCAGATGATTCAAGCTTTAGAAGAAGTACAAGGTATTTAGTGAATTTGGCAGGTGCATGTCATTGAAGGAGAATTGTGTTTTATGATTCTTGTCTTATCAGAATATCATCAGCTGGACAGCAATCTCCAGGTTCGACAGTTCCTGGCTGATACACGCCGTTATTTGCACCAAATGAATCGTACTGTGAGCATTAAAGAAGAAGTTCTTATAACACTGCAGATTGTTGGGGACCTGAGCTATGCATGGGAACTTGTAGACACATATACAAGTATAATGCAAGATGGGATTAAACAGGATCCATCGCTTGTCATTAAATTAAGAGCAACGTTTCTCAAGGTATGCAAACAATAATTTTTTTTTTTATATTTTTTCAGTACTTACATTTATTGTCAAACATTTTTTCATTATTTGTTTGTTTTATCCCAAATTTTTTCAGCTGTCATCAGCTCTTGAAATACCTCTTCTTCGAATCAACCAGGCACGAAGTCAGGATTTAGTGTCAGTTTCACAATATTATTCAGGGGAACTAGTGGCTTATGTGCGCAAAGTTTTACATATAATTCCAGAAACAATGTTTGGTTTATTGGCTCGAATCATCCATCTGCAGACATCTGTTCTCAAAGAGCTTCCAACCAGGTTGGAAAAAGACAGATTAAGGGAGTTAGCTCAACTGGAGGAAAGACATGAGGTATGTCCAGTATTCTTTATAGAGGAAAGTTTTGAATGATTCTAGGAAAAGTTAGCTGGAGATGATATGATGGATAATTATAATCAATGAATATAATAAAAACATCCACTTGTCTCTTTAAAAGCAAAATTGTATATACCATGAGTAAAAAGTATACCAAATGTTTTTGAGTACATTTTAATTTTTCATTGTTTATTCCAATTGAAATGTTATATTATTTGAATCTATTAAATTACTTTTGAGTATTTCTGAAAAATTAATGAGACCTAATTAATATACCATAGACTTAAGTCTAGCAATCCTGTTAGAGAAGGGTCAATAGTTTCTTCCTTATTGCTGCCAGCTAACAGGAAATGTTGGAAACTCAAACTGAAAATAGTTGCTTAAGGTGGAAACAGAGTTAATCTTTTATACTAATAGTTTTAACTTTAATCTTTTATACTAATAGTTCAATGGTTATCTTCAATTGTGTGCCATATGCATGACCATAAAGACCAGTATTTATTTTTTAAAGTTCTGCCTTTTATAAATGTCAAAAGTCATCGATTGAATATATTTCATTAGTACACAGTTGAAGCACTTTTATTAAGAGATTTGTGTTACACGTTTCTTTATTCTCTAGGTGGCCCGCCTCACCCATGCTATATCCATTCTCACAGAAGGAATTCTTATGATGAAAAGTACACTTGTTGGAATTATTAGGATAGACCCCAAGCAGCTCCTTGAAGATGGAATTAGAAAAGAATTGGTCAAGCACATAGCTACTGCACTGCATCAGGGACTTACTTTTAATCCAAAAGCAAAGGTCTGGCAGTATTTCATAATGACTTTTATTTTATAATTTTCATCTTGTTAACTATCTTTTCTGTTATTCAGACAAGTGAACTGCATACAAAATTGGAAGCTTTAGGGAAAATAATGGACGGTCATCGTCGCTCCTTTGAATACATTCAAGATTACGTTAATATATATGGTTTGAAAATCTGGCAAGAAGAAGTTTCTCGTATTATCAGCTATAATGTAGAGCAGGAATGTAATAGTTTTTTGCGCAATAAAGTGCAAGATTGGCAAAGTTTGTATCAAAGTCAAAGTATACCAATTCCAAGGTTTCCCCCTGTCGATGGCCAATCAGTTAATTTTATTGGCCGTTTAGCAAGAGAGCTGCTGCGAATCACTGATCCAAAGTAAGTCATATCCCTTGTAAAGAAAGTTAACAGGACTGATTTTTTCTTGCCTTCATTTTTTTTTAACATATTTATGTGTAACATGAAAATCTTTAATTTTCTTGTTGCCTTTTTTCTCAACAGAACCACAGTTTATATTGAACAAATGACAGCATGGTATGATGCAAAATCTCATAGCGAGGTGATCAATCTGAAATTCTTTTCAAAAGTATCTAAGTCAGTTGGAACTGCTGGATTGACTGGTCTCGACCGTCTTCTGTGCTTCATGATCGTTACAGAGCTTCAGGTAGGTACTATTATTAGGCTGTAGATTTTGGATCCATTTCACAAAATAAGAAATTTCATACATTCCTTGATATGCATTCCTTTTTCCTGCAGAATTTTCTTGGTGCTCTACAAAAAGGTGTCCTTAAGGATAAACAGTGGGTTGAAATGTTTTCTTCTGTCTCAAAAGGCATGACGCCCCTCAGTGGTACTGTTAGTATGTATCATTCAGTTTCTTAATTGCTGTTAATTTAGTTTAATCCACTCATGGAAATATAAATGGAAAGGAGTAAATTAGGTGGTTTTCATAGTTGTGTCCATGTCAATTAACTTATGAAACTTACTTACATACTGGGATTGTGAAACAAAAATTCTGTTTTAATTCTACTTTTTAATATGGTTTGAAAAGTTTTCAATAATGACCAATTTCTTTTCTTCATTACAGATAATCCTAAAAATTTTTATTCTCAGTTTATTTCAAGAGCTCAAAAAGTATGGCCTCAAATATTGGAATGGATATTAAAAATTGGTCAACTGCAATTGTTGAGAAAGCATATTGCTTATGAACTCAATATATCCTGCAAGTTTAATTCTAAATATCTTGCCAGTGCACTACAACTATGAATGAGTAAGTTTTCAACACTGCATGATATTATGCATGACCAATTTAACATTCATTTCAATGGTATTTTGCCCTTCTAGTGCTGTCCTGGCTGATATCGAAGCACATTATAAGGATCCGTCTAAACCATATCCTAAAGAAGAGAGTCCTCTTTTGTTTGAACTGGCCAACTATTTGGATTGGGCAGGAATTAGTAATCCATATGCAAAAATTTATATAACTACTAAGAATTTGCAGTATTTTCCTCTGCTTACATTTTTATTTGTGATTTCACAACTTCCAAAACTACAATACATGAAGCAATTGGGTAAATATGTTTTCATATTTTATCTTCATATTATTTTTAGCTTTCAATGGTTTTCAATTCTGAAAGTTATGTTAATGCTTCAAAGAAAAATTTGATTTTCTCAAGATTCTGTGTCATTAAATTGTCTGAATTATCATCAGTTACTTCTTTTGAAAATGAGCTGATGGTGAAGTTATCTAGTATAGATCCCATGTTCTATTTTCTTTTTGTAGGAACTTTGTTAAGTCGGAAATCTCAAGAACCTCTAGATGGTGTACCTTTTGTGGTTGGTGTTCAGACTGTCTTTCGACAGTTTCATCCTGAAATAAGAAATACATTTTTGTTGTATTTGTCTCAGTATGTAAAGTCGTATGTAGAAATTAGTACTAGGTAAGCTTGTGTTTTTTATTCAGAATGCTTTGTGTCAAAAGTTTTAGGCTTTCTGTCAAGCTTTTCTTTTCATGTAATCTGGTTTCTTTGCAGTAATAAGCCAACAGACTTGCCTGGAGAAGTTGTAAATACCCTGCACTTTATGGAAAATTTTGTTCATCATTCAGGTCTTCCTCGGAAAATACTAGCAAACCATATTCCAGATTTGATATTGGACGAATATGCCTCTATTAACTCCTGAAAGTATGTTAATAGATCTGTTGTTTTGCAGTGCGCATACACAGCATCTGTCACACGACAGAACTTGGTGTGAAATGATATTGTTTTTCCATGAAAACATTTGGAAACGTATATAAAATATGCTATGTTCAAGAATAGCAATGTTAAATGTATTCATTAAAATGGTGCTTTCAGAGATATATTTGCCAAAATAGTTAGCTGTGATTGATTAGTGTCTTGTAAATAAAAAATTTCTTACATTCCATTATGTGGAAAATTGTGTAGCCTTAGTTACTCAAGAATGATAGGAAAGACTTCTTTTTACGCTTTTAAGGTAGTGACTTTATAAGTACATACCGTAATACCAAAGGATAAATATGAATTATCCTGCATTCTTTCTAGAAACTCTAAATTTCAAGGCTGCCAAGACTGATAACAAATTTGAATAATATATAAATAAATTTCAATTTTCTGTCTAAATTATATTTCTGAAAGGTATTGTTAGTGTGCTTTCATAAGCAAACAGAAAGATTATAAAGATATCATTCTGTAATATATTCTGTTACAATACTTGTGAAAATATTGATATGTAATGTTTTCTTGTACTCTAATATTATATTATTTGATTAATACGTGTGATTTTACCTTCTTATATAGTTTTATTTTTATCCCTTATGTGGTTGTGGATGGTGGTATGGTTTGGGAGTTTGTGATTTATTCCTTAATCTCCAACTGTACTTCGGTACACATCCATATCAATTTTAAATCATAACAAGGATACAAAAATCATATGGCATGTGATATGATATTGCAGGTAACATTCATGAGGAGTTAATGTTATGTAGTATTGTCAGTTTTCTGCCCTTATCTTAATCACTTCTTTGAAGAAAAAAGAAAGACTAAATTACCATCATCTTCCATTTAATGATATTGTATATTAGCTTGTTGTTTTAATAACCAGTAAAACTGTGCAACAAGTTTCATTTTTGCTTCAATCCTGGACAAGTCATCCAACAATGTTACTTTTTCTGATTGGTTTCATTTCTAAGCTTATTAAACTATCAATGGATTTCAGATGTACAGTTAATTTTATATATCTGACAGTTACGAAAGTCAATTTGCATGTTGTTGAAAATACTTATAATTTGTACATTACCTATCTATGAATTATTTCATTAAGACAAAGGATTGTTAGACTCGAAAGCCTAGTTTCTTCCATTGTTACTAGAGATTATGAATGAGCAGTGGTATTATAAGTTAGGCCAGAATTTAGCTTAACTGTAGTATTGCTTAATTGTAGTATAACAGAACTCCTCTGAAGGGAAATTTGAACATGAGGTTTGTTATAAAAAGAATGGCTCTTATTTTTACCTTTACTTTCCATGAATCAATTAGCATTCTTGAAAATAATGTTTCAGAGCCTGCTAGTGAAATTTGAAAATTATTTTCAAGTCTTTGAACAAAGATTCTCTATCCAAACAAAGCTGACTTTTAATATGAGAAGGATAATAGAGAATGTATACAAGATCTTACATTTCAAAAATACAATTTCTGAAACAAAAATTAATGAAAAAGAAGTATCAAACATATATGACAAATAAGGAAAAGACTGAAAATAAAAAATAGCCAAGTAAGAAAATGCTAGAAACATATTAAGAGAATGAACACAAATAAAAATCATGTAAATACAAAGGTTAGGGAGTGCAGAAAATCGAAACTAAGATGACAAGATGAGGAACACCTCAGTGACTAAGGAAATCCAGAGTTTGAAAGGAAGAGATCGTGTTGACCCAACTCTAGACGATGATGATGATATGAGATCTTAATCAGAGAAAGAAATTTGTGTCCGAGGTCTGACTTATTGAGAGAATTTATTCTATTTTACAATTTGCACCCCAAAAAAGTGTATCCAGTTAAACAGTCTTGAATGGAGATGTGATGTCTTTTATACTTGTAATGCAGTTTTTCCTCTCTGGAATTATTAATGAACGGTAAAAGAACATTTTACCTAACTGGTTAATTTGTTTAACAGTTTTAGACCACTATGATAATAGTAAAATGTAACTGCAACATCTGTGTTGTCGTATACATATGAGTTTGGATGCAGAAATTGATTTAGAGAAATGTTAACAAATTAAATGAGAGAAAGGCCTTTACATTGAATACAATAAAAAGGTTGAAAAACGGGGGTGGAATGTTTGTTTATGGAGGAGGGAGCAAGTGTTATGAATTGTAGAAAAGGAGTAAAATAGCTCAATTTTGCGGATTTTTTTTTAATAGTGTGTAAACATATTCTTTGTAAAGTAAGATATATTGTATGAAAAGGAACTGCTAGTTCCATAAGGAATGCTTTCTTTCAAATTCAAATAAAACAAATTTTCAGGAAACAACAATTATGAACTTTTTATTAACATTGTTCATATTTTGCATTGTACATTGCCCTCAGTGCAAAACTCTTTGTGCTAACACTCATTAGGACAATACTATCATACAATCATTCAAAACACTTTAATTTACAGAGTCACTCAACACACACTTTTCACTAAAAATATATTTTTTTCCATCAAAGCATGACACTAAGTACATGGAAATAAGCTGCATGACAAACGTGGATTCTCCACCCCTAGTCTATATTTGTACAACAAATGTCTTCTATGTACTTGTAGATATAATTTTATGGATATAAGCTTCATTTAAGTGTTCAGCGTTCCTCAAACGTAAGAACATTGGCCAGCATTCAGAATTTTTGCAAGTTACAATGCAACATTATCCAAGGTGTTCATCATACAAAATTAAGTAGCAATATTATCAAACAGTACAGCAATTGATAGAAAGCAATACAGTTAAATAATGCATAGCACTTTGTTCAATAATAGTTGGATAACAATGGAGAAATTCTTTATCACAGTTTGAGAACCACTGATCTGCACCATCCATGGAAATATATGATATTTTGGAATATCATTCTTTGATAGCAGCCTTTCTGATTTAATCACATACACACTTCATAAAATCATACGAACAAACTTCACTTATACATTCATGTTCTTGCGAAGCTCACAATGCTCGTTTATTTAAATAAAAGGATTTTTCTCCACACTAGCCACATCATAGCACCTTTGTACATTAAATTAACCCTAGAAATCATGTCCATTAAGTCATGACTGTCCTTCACACTTCTGTAACCTCTCTCAAGCTTACCAACTTGAAACAATTTCTAGAAGCCCAGAGTTCATGAATCTTTAAAATTCCTACTATATGCTGCAAATCATAGTATCTCAGACCACATACATCTGTATTTCTTTTGCCAAGGCACAATAAAAGCCTCTAAAATTGAAAGTTTGTGATTTTGTTACTATAAATACGAGACACCAAAGAATGTATAATTCTTATTCAAGTTATAATTTTCTCTGCAATTGTGATGTATCAAAGCCCTAACTAGCAGAAATAAAAAATCCTCTCCTACTCTGGACTTCTAGTCACTTACATTAGAACAACAGAAGTCCGAAAAACACAACCTTCAAACTTCCTTTGGAAGCATAATATTGAACACAAGTAACAATATTTGTTCATCTTTGAAAATGACCAACAAATATGAAATGATGATATCATCTGCAGTCAGTACCAGTTTCTCTCATATAAAAGTACTTGTGATGAAGGGTTCAATGGCCCCAGATGAGACGAGAGATCATGATGAAAGGATGAAATGTCCACGAGAATGAAATTGGAGAAAATGTCTTTCTGAGTTTTCAATATAAAGTATCTTGAGAAGGAGTTCCACTCTCGCCCTCCTCCATGTTTCCTAAGAGATTCTTCTTTTCTTCAGTCTTTGATACTGATTTATCACTTGTTCGAAGTTGAGGTTCATAACATGGCTGTAAATGCATACCCTTACACTTAATATGATATTATAAGTAACTACAATAAAATGATTGTACCCTTTACCATTACCCCATTGTAATGGCAATAGCTCAGGACTTGGGGTTATATAAAACGCATTTCTGATCTGAAGTTTCTGGAATGGGACTGCTTACCGTTTCACAGATGTTCATATTGCAGCAATTCTCTATAGTAATTTCACACTGTTCACCCACAGGAGATGGGCGACATGTTAATGGTGTTGGTGTAACATTTTTGCTTACAATAATTCTCTTCTTTATTCGGGGACGCCTTCTTAACCTTATCACACTCGTGACGAGGCATACAATAACAATTAAGAATATTACACACAGCCCACCAACAGCCATCAACGTAAAGCGCAACTGCATTTCAGTACTACTATCTTTTTCATCAGAAAGTTGGCTTACAGTGGCATTTTCCATATTAGCGACGTACAAACCATTTTTCCCACCACATCTGAAACAAAGTTTAAAATTGTTAATGGTATAATACCAATAATGGATTTACATCTACCCAAAATGTATTTATATTAAAGATAAAGTTTTTTAAAGGTTATCTGAACACAATGTACACATTCTGTGCAATTGAGTTATTTCTTAAATATACAATACATAGTATATTTAGAAATGAAATAAAGCCAAAACTTACGAACACACAGGCTTTCCTGCATCGTAAATGCCAGAACTTGGGTTGTTCTGGCAAAACAGATTGCAGTCAATTTCACATCGTGAACCTTGAAAATTGCCTTCTGCAGTTCTGCAGTTGCATATTGGTTCTGACTGGTTTCCCACACTACAAGAACCTCCATTCAGACAATAATTAAAGCAAACATCATGCTCACATCGGGATCCATTGTATCCTTTATCGCAGCTGCATCGTATGGAACTATTTGATCCAATTCTACACATTCCTTTCACACAATGATCACATTTTTCACAAAACTGACCATAAAAATTTTGAGGGCATTTACATTTAATATTCTGATTTAATTTAGTATTCAAGTCATCTGTATTTAACATATCTAAGTCACTGGCTACTGGGTGACCACCATTGAGGCATACCCCAGCACTAGGGTCAATCTGATATATGTTTCTTTCAGCATCTTGTTCACTGGAACTTTTTCCTTGTGCACTACTGGATGAACTAGGTGGGTAAGACTTGATTTCAACTACTGTGTCATCAGAGGCACATTTTTGAATGCTCTTATGTGACACAATACTTCTGGGTCTGTCAGCTTCATAGTTGAAAATAGTTTCTTGTTTTGCTTTTGTGACTTTTTCCATCCTTTCAAACTTTTCAGATTCAATATTAATCCAATATATGAATTTTGCAGTAAGGGCTATTGATGTTGGCTGCACCCCACTGCCAGCAATAAGCTCTTCTCTGGAAGATCCATCCAGATTACTTCTTTCAATTGTGTATAAGGAGCCTGCTTTCATGTCACACCAGTAAAGTTTCCTTGCTGCCTGGTCAATAGTCAGATCCGTTGGATTGTGCAAATTGTTTTGGTGTAGTTTTATTCTATTACTTCCATCAAGATTCGATGACTCAATGTATCCAATTCCGTCACGTACTATGTAGGATGTCCAAAACAAAATTCTGAAGAAAAAAGGAAAATAGAATTTTCTACATGCTGAATTTAAACTTGAAAATAGCAATGTAATAGATTGTAATGTAATATATTCTTTCAGATTTATCAACATTCACCAGCAAGAAAAAAATAATTCATGGTAATCACATATACTTACTGACTGCATTGATCCAAAGCCAGTCCACTTGTGATTAACTTAGCCATATTACTGTCATGTAAAACAACTTGCTGCATGCTACTGTCATTAAGTTCTACTTTTAATACTTTTCCACCCTGACCATTAGTCCAAAACAAAGTATTTTTAATATAATCATGTTCTATTCCAAGAATCTTTCCTTCCATCTTTGCTGGTACATTTGTGTCTAAAGAAGAAAATGCAATGTAAACCAAGTTGTAAATCAGTTCTTCCGTAAATTGGAGGACCACAACAACATTTTTATTGTGGTATTATCTTACTCTTGTGAAAAGTAATTAAATGTGGAAATAATATTGAAATGTTAAATAACAACTCAAATAATACTAGTAGTTATAAACTTCTCAAAAACTTCCTTGGTTATTATTTAAAACTGGATGTTCTCCATGAAACACTACAAATTGGATTAAAACTGAAAACAATACTGTCAAATCTTACCGGTAATGACAAGTTTCTCTTGGTACTCAGTAGATAGGTTAACTCTATATATGACAGTTGCATTTGATTGGATAATACCACTGATGTACAGAATGTCTCGCTTGGGGTCATGTACCAGGGGTCTTGTTGTTTCATGGTATGCTCCAATTAAATTAATTTTGTGCACAGCCACCAGGGATCCATTGCCTTCTTTGGCCAGATGCACCCCGTTCGTTACCGTAATGGAGACATCTGAAAAAGGAAACAGTCTCAATTAACTTATTCTACAATTATCTAAGCCCTAAATTTAACAAGAAACTTTCCATGGAATGCAGTACAACAGCTGGGAAGTGATTCCCAAGCGATCTTGTCCACCATACTTCCTAAACGGGTGGCATAATTGATGCACAACCCGAGAAGCAACAGTACAAAGACAAACGCAACAACAAAGCCGTGCAACCAGTCCACGCACAACCGCTCGCGTGCAATCCGTGCAACACGCGCGCCGTTCATTTTCCAAGACGTTAGGGCGACGCTGGGCGTTCGAGGGACCCGAGGAACCTCCTCCTCCTCCTTCTGTCCGTGGAGATGCTGCGCCATGTTAGGGTAGCGCCAACTGCTGCGACAGCGCACTGCTGCGAGCTGGTACACCCTCGCCCGCCCGCACGCTCCAAACCCTGCCGCCCGCCCTCGCACGTCACCCCGCCAGTGCGGCCGCGTACCCACGACCCCGCCCACACCCACACTACCGTCCTGCCCTACCCACTGTCCCGCTTCCGCCATCATCGATTTCTGCGCCGCACGTAGTCCGCTACTAGCAGCGCCCCACAGTTAACTCCGAGCTGAAGGCGGACGTCTCTTCACTAGACTGACTACTCGCAGTTTAGTGACCGACTATCAACTATTTCCTCATCACATAGCTTCAGACACAGAGGTTCATGTGGTCCGATAAAGCTGTGTTTGCGGAATAAGAGCAAGAGAGACCGAATGAGACGGGAAACAATCCTATGTCAACACGAGATAACCTCATAGTTACGCAAAAGCATACATGGCCCCTAGAGACGGCAGTTACCATACTAGGCACCTCATTTTCGCCGCAATTCGGAAGGATTTAGGTCGGCTGCTATTGGCGCTTGTGACGTGGGAGGACAGAGGGGGAGCGTATTGACCCGTTCGGCTCCTGAGGAGGCGCCATCCACCCTATCCTCCATCCCCTTCTCGTGCCTCCGGATGGAGAGATGGGGAGGGGGGCGCGAGGCTCTTAAGCGGTCGCGAGGGGGTGGCGCGGACGTCCGGCAGGGAATGAGGGCGCTCCTTGGGAAGGTAGCGTCCTGACGCAGGCGCGATCAGAAACACCAGAAGTCCCGGAGCTTCGCAATGCAATACCAATCTCGAGGCATCCATTACATGACAGTACCGAATGATCTACATTACTGTGAATGACGTAGGCGTGCTCAGCCGCAGCTCAACAAGAAGGGGAGAGGGGGCCACTACATTTCTGGGGCTTTTCAAAACTAACAACAACACTTTTCGTATGACATTTTTCCATTAACTGAAATGTACGAGGGGAATGAAATTGTCACATTAATGACACAATTTGGAAACAATTTCATGTTCAATAATTTACAGGGTTGCCAGACACCGTTGAAAGCCTCCTCTGCAATTCTTTAACAATTCCCGTAATTGTTAGGTTAAAGCGGGTATCAGGGATTAGACCATGTTTAAGGAAATAAAATGTTCTATTACATAGTTCTACAGGGCCTTTATCAAAATTTCAGGAGGACGCGGCTTTTCAAAAATGGGGGGGGGAGGCACAACCCCCCTGCCCGCTTTTGCGCATGCCTACAGTGAATTTAACGGAAACCTAATTACTTGAATCAAGAAATCAATGTATTGGGATCGAAGTAGATTGACTAGTTTCATTTAAATCCGTCTTTTATTGTTATGTTTCGACGTAGGTTCTAAGCAGTCCACGAAAACGCAATGGACCGAAAATGAATCGTGACAAGAGATCGGAAGGACTCCTGAAACCGCAATTAGACAGCTGCATTCTGTGTGAAACATGTTCGAACAACCTGCGGAACCGAGGCTTCCTTATTTCAGACCCCGACTACATGAAAGCGGAACTTTTATGAGCTACCAGACATAACAACTGCAGTATTACATCAAATATCACCACGAACTCTTAAAGAATGTACCTCTAGACATAAAATATAATCATGTTTGCAACGCTCTGCATCTAGGATATTTCATTACATTACTGTATTTTCCACTCGATTCTTTTTGAAACGAAACTTATGAAACAAACTAAAATTTCTAGAACCTGTCCTGAAGTCGATAGCTTTAACAGGCAGACAAGACTCTAGAATTTCGTTTCAGACAACTAATTTGATGTTCGTAAACAAGCTCAACTCATTCGATCATTAATATTTTCCCACATTCTCATAACCCCACTTCCACTGATAAGTTCACAATGAAACAACTTTTCCCAGGGTTAACATTTCTTCACGGTAGCATATCATTATGTCCTTTGATGCATAAGGGAAAGACGTCAGTTTCCAGATCGGTTATGTAATGCTAAAAGAGGTAGCAACGGTGACAAGGAAGATGGGGATGGTGGAAATGATAGATGAAGTGTCAACCCCGACGGCGGAGACCATTTACAAGAAAGAATGACGTGATCGCCAAGAGTCGAAAAAGGGACAGGCATAACGAGTGGAAATGGTATTGGAAGAGGTGTCCCTAGCAACTTGCTAACGGGTCCAAGATGAGTGAAAACGTGGAGTTCAAGGGAGAAACAATGACTCATAGGAGCGGCAGGAAAATATGAGTAAGAGAAGACGAAAGGGATCGGGTAGGAAAGATGGGGTAGATACAAAGAAACAGATCCGCTGGTTACGAACGTAGGGCAAAGAAAGATGTCGGTAGTAAGGTGACGGCGGGGACGGTCAGGGAAGATTAGAGGAGAGTGGGCGTGGATGAAGAGAGGGGTAAGGGAATCGGAGGGGGGAGAGCGAGAGTGTGCGCCGGAGTGTCGGGGCCAGTGGCGAAGAAAAGATCTACTCGCACGGCGAGCACGTGGGTGAGCAGGGGGCGCACCTTTGGGTGTGTGGGGGGAGCCTGCGGGGGGGATTGGGGAGGAGTACGGGGGATTGGGGGGGCGAGAGTGCGCGTGAGGGGAGAGTGGTCAGGAATGATTGGGGGAATGAGCGAGAGGCGGTGTGAGTGGGTGGGGCTGGGGAGTGAACAGGGGATATTTGTGGAGGGTGGGAGTGGAACGGAAGATGGCCAGGTGGGGGAGACGAGCAGGGCTGCCTCGCCCCCACGGGCGGAACAAGGACAGGGCAGAGGGGAGGCTAAGGCATCAGCGGCGCCGACGAGGGGAGGCAGTGGGCGGCGCAAGCACGTGGGCGAATGCTGTCTCATCGACCGGCGCGCAGCGCGCGGAACGCCCCGCGCGGCGCCGCAAGCGCCAACGACGCTTCGGCTCGCCTCGCCGCGCCGCGCCTCCGCCGGGCGGGCTACGTGACCGGCGCCGGGCGCCGCATGGCACCCAGGGCGAGGGCGGCGCGGGGGAGGGCGGCCGGGCAACGCGGCCCAGATGAGAGGTCGCTGACAGACGCCTCGCGGAAGACCCTCTTCCGACAACACTGAATGTATGCGGAATTTGACCTCGCCGCGACGACCGCGTACTTTACTATAATGTGCAGTATCAGAATCAGTCAATTGATAATAGATGATCGCCAATATTGAGAGAGGTTATTAGCAAGAATCACTCGAGGCCAAATTACTCGCAGATAGGATTGAACTTATTGCTACGTTTGAATTTAACTTCACTTCTGAAGAAAAAACTATAAATAAGATGGTATCATCGAAACAGAAAATTATAGTAGGTACTAAACCACTTACACTTATTTGTCCAATTTTTAGATCTGCGCCAGTAACTCAATCAAGTATACGTTTATGTAAGTCTTGAACTTAAGTCTCACTTCTAACTTACTTTAAAATGTCACAGCATTTTTTAAAAATGTAATGCCTCTTTAAACTTTTATTGAACTATCTAGAAAATACAGAAGCTTCTATTAATGGTTGTTATCAATTCAATTCACTTAAATGAGTTTTTCTTGCATCAATAGTTTCCACGTTCGGCAAGGTACCAGTTTTCAGAGAGATGCCAGTGTAATGACAACGAATAAGAATTCTTATGGCCGTGAAATTATGCTTAAGACAAATTATTTTCTTATAAAATAGTTGGTACTGCAAGAAAGAAAAGGCAACATTACTGAAAGGAATTTATAAAATTTTCAAACAATGCGCATTTCAAAAGTTTCTTTCTACAGGATGTGTTATAAAGAGACCCAAATTATAATCTTGTTAGATGCACTTCTTTTTTACTAATGATACGCAAACTACCTACCTGTCTAAACCACAGCACTCTTAAGGCAAGTCTACAGATATGAGAGACAAATGAACACAAACCGGTGTTGCGAAAAGACCAACATTTTATTCGATTCTTAACATTTTCTAATACTACGAAGACGACTAGCTAATTTGGTGTTTGTTTTTCATTCTTTTTTATTTGAGCACATGTTCAACTGACTTGACATTCATTCACACTCCACACGAAACAAGCAAAATTAAATAATTATTAATAAGCACATCATCGAATGATTACAATAAGCTGGCAAGAGTTACTCATGTTGCTAATTTAAGTTTAAGAAATCAGTTACTTAAGGTTTAATGGATGTGGCTTCAAAAAGAACTTTTTTTTTGTCTAATCGAGAGCAAATATTCATATTTTTTTCCACTTGAAAAATTTGTACTTAAAAGTACAAATAAATTTGTAACTTGCAAATAAGAAACAAATAAAACATTTCTATTATAAGTGATTTATTTAATAATATTGTTAACAACGACATTCCCTAACGTGTGTCGTGTTTGCTGGATAGTTGAACATTTTCGGTTTGAAATCACTATTCTAAAAACGCAACTAAAAAACCCTTTCTGTACAGTGATAAGTAACACTTACTCGCAATAAGGATTTCGAAACAAAGGGTAAGTGACATTTCAGGACATTCAAAGTGCGATTTCCATCCCCGTTTGTTCAAATACCAAGGAATATTTGCTATTTACACAGACGGTGGCAATTAATTCTGAAGAGCTGGAATATACCGCTTTGAAACATACAAAAAACCGAGGAAATCGGACTTTAACTGAAGTGAAATTTACATTTTACAGTCGAATGATTGGTGATAAGAATCATTTTGGTCACCTTTGATATTTAAGAAAGAAATTAAAACGTCTATGGTTCTACAAAGGTCGCCATTTTATTTATTACTAAAATGTTGCTACTAGCCTTTACGATTAGATTTTTGGCATGTAACAACAAAAACGCTGCTGAACAAAACCACACAAAATGGTTTTCCAAAAAAAAACTCGCACACTACTCAAAAACAACTAATACACTGCTTAACTAGAAGACAGCAATAACTCATTGCAACAAAAGCAGTCTTTTCACTAAATTGTGAAATAATACGTGTATCTATTTATTCAATTAAACAATTCTTTACATACTACCAAGAATATAAAAAAAGGTGTTTTTCCTTAACGTAACATGTGAATAGTAAATATTAGTAAGGCGGGATCTTCTTCGGTCAGCTATGTCATAAACAGTGATGAACTGAGTACGAGAATTCAATCGGTACGTGCAGTATGAGAACAGATGGAATAACATATTAAATGTTTTCATTTTGTAGAGATAATAGAAAGGTTCATAGATTTTGGATACTTCCTGAGTTCCGAGAAATGCAATGAAGCCATTGACACTTCTCATGCGGCTACAGAGTGCTTAGTTTTCTGACGAGTTCTACGTGCATACGAAATTAGTAATAGATGTTTCCAGAGAAATCTATGTTATTGGTTGTCCTCGTGGGTTTGGTAGCATAGTTAGAACTCAGCACTTGCCCAATTTTTTGTTGTAAGTTCTTGTCCCACTAGTTTAAGAGGACCTCTCAAAAGTTACATTCGTCGTGCAGGAGTCTGCGATCCCCGGATTCTTGCGCTCAGCTTTAGCCTCTGCGCTGGGGCAACTACCTGTTGCATGAGAGATGCTTCCCCTCCTTTCCCAACAAAGGGCTGTGGCGTTTCTGTGCCGACGCGAAAGGGATGCTGGGTAAACCTCGGAAAGCGAAGAATGGAAACGCAATTAAAAATGGACCGGCACGACGCAGTGACATCTAGCGAGACACAGCGTAGTAAAACTGATATATCCATTCTGTAAGTTGGGCCACTAGTTTTCTAAGGTGCTTTTACCCAAAAACTTAGAGGCCCTCAACATCGGGGAGGGCTGAAGTTGGGCTGGAGTGCATCGATCTCACTCGGCTGGATTTTGATCAATCTGCCCGGAAATGAGCCCGAATAGCGCCTTAACCCGAGCCAACCCGACCTGACCTGACCCGGTGCGACCCGGTCCAACCCGATCCTGCCTGATCCGGCCAGATCAGGCCCGACTTAAGTTCGAACATGTTAACACACAAACATGGAATTCATTCCGACCAAACTCAATACAAGTAAGAAAAAATGTGTTATACAACTAGTTTCCCGTGTGTTTCAATAGTCATGTAGACTAGGGCTGTTTCTTTCCCTACGGCCATCCCAAATACGAAACCATGCGGATTACCAAGTCTGGACCACGCTGGGGCAAAGTAGTTCAAAATCTTGACTTGTTTGAGGGTTTAGTTCTGTACTCGTAAAATTAAAAAAAGATATACTTTTTTAATTTTCTGATTCGTCAAGGGTGTTTGAAGATAAGTCTACGAGTAACCTCAATCACGTTTATAGCCCGTATTTCTATTCGTATTAACTCGCATCCTGCTTTCCCTCGACTTTAATTCAGTATTTTTCCCAAATCACTCACTTGCTATTACCATTCAGACAATTGTAAATGATGTAGTTTTCAACCAACAAACAAGTATATACAATTAAAGTTATGAGTATCTTCACGACATGGGTAGTATTCGTTCTACTGCAGGGTACCACTTACTTTCCAAATGATTCCTTGCAAACATGAACAGAAAGCATAACATTGAATAGGTGTAGGCGATAATAATGAAATATCACTTCTTAAACGTATTGCTGCGTTTTCCAGACGCATTCTTGGTCATATTCATTGTAACATATTCGTCAAAGGAGTCAGGAAAAAAAAATTCTTCCAATTACAACCTTTAGAACCTGTCACGAGGTTGTTCTAATACTTCTCAAAAACAGGAAAACTACAAGGAAAAAAAGGGTTCCAGCCAATCAACACTACTTGCGGTGATAATCGCGTTAACACTTCTCAACCGAACTTGTCGAGTCGTAACTTTAATAAAACCACTTCCTTTTCCTCCACTGTAATTAACCACATCCACTATACAATATCAGTTAGTGTCTTGCAAATCCAGATATTTACGTACCAAAATCTAAAGGGGTCTAAGAGTCATCTCATCAGCTGCCATCACTTTTTTTTATATATATTTTTAAGTCTAATAATCATCCAATGTAGTTCTTAATATCATGTTTGCAATACATACAGAATCTATTATGAGCAATGAGATAAAATGATAATATGGATACTGAGGAGAAATTAGTATACAACATCGTAACTACTTCCGAAGTTGGCTACATGGGATGCTCATGTTTCAGGAACAAATTTTATCAATTTAAACTATCAAAATATATTTTTAGAAAAACAAAAGCTGAAAATTACGCGCCAATTTTCAGAAAACATATTTTCAACTAATATTATTTTATTTCCGTAGCATTTTTACACAAAAATGATACCAAGAACTACGGCGCGTGTCTTATTATTCCGTACGGGGCAAACGAGGATAAACATTAAATACATTTGTTTTAGTGAATCAGAAAATCTTCAAGTGCTGGCAATCAGTTACTCTTAAAAGATCTGAGATCACGTTTTAAAATTTAAAAAAGAGTGTCTTTCCGAAGGATTAACACCACTTTCACTTCTCTGAATACTCACGTACATCTCATGGTACCCTAGGTACACCCCTTGGTGGCGACAGAACGAGAAATGGTAAAATAAGATATCTCTAGCTCAGTGCCGACGTCACCAGGCCAACAATTACCTGATCGGATCCCCGGTCGTCTGACAGTTCTTATAAGAAAAAAAAAAGAAGTAATCATTGTCAAAAATATCAGTTTATTAAATAGTTCACGTGCATTACGTTTGCAATCATCTATCTCGCTGTATAGATGTAGTACAACTAATTCATTAGGCACATATTAACTCATAACTGTATAAAAAATGTAAGATATAAACATTTTTCATTGGGGGTATGTTCTAAATTTCAGCGTAGCCTGGTGCCCGTAGTTGTGTAGTTCGGGCACTGTTCTCAGTCTGGAATCTCACAAAACGGCATTTGGGATTCCGAGAAACTCGAAATCAGCCCGGTGACTAAAGAAATAGTGCTACACTCTCTTAGTGCTAATAAGGATTATTAACATTTAGCAAAAAGACGCGTCCCAAAGCGGGAAGCTTGAGGTAATTCATATAGAACACCCAATTCCTGATTTTTGGAGTTCGCCTTTTACGAGGTCAGGTCTAATCTCTCGAACGTAGAAATTAAAAAGTCGGAATTAATATCCGAACAACAATAGTTATGCTTAAGAATTGAACTCGGCAATTGAACTTGTAATAAATCAATTAAACAATCAAATGTTTGAAAATGTAGTTACAACTCAAGTAGTAAAATATCTCAGCAAAAATATCAGTTCCAGGAAATTCTAGAACCTCATTCCTGAACACGAGGCCGCAGACGCAAAGACGTAGTCGCTGAGCTATCAGCGCCGGCCAAAGTGTTTGAGACCCCAGGGCCTCGGGAAATTGGAGTTGTACCCCCTAGCTGTACGCCTACGTTTACCTCTTGATCCCTATCCGGACGAAACGGGGGCAAAAGCCAGCGCATTTGTCATTCGATTTTAACTACTAGCAAAGTGCTAGATATCTAATTTGCGCCATTCCATATGGATTTTACGATGGGGCTACGGCAGGTTTATATGCTATTCTCTTGACTCCTCTCACTGTTCATTCAATTGTATCTAGAGATTATAGATAATTATTCCCCAATCGTTCTTCCCTGATCGCCCACTTCTTCCCTATATTCACAGGGACAGTACACCCGTGGGTCGCATTCGCGTTAAAGGCGGCTTCCTTTTCTTTTCTACGGCGAATTTAAAAAGTAAAGGAGAAATAGTAGTTGAAAGGGAAGAACAAGAATAAGAAGAAATTACGAATAAGAAAGAGAGGATGAAGCAAAATAAGAAAAAGGAAAAGAAGGAAACGAAGCAGATGGATGTTAGTACTATTTCTTTAATGATGTTTATTCCCCACCATTTTTTTCCCACAGCAGTACTCCCACATGTGCTGTTTTCTGAAGGGATTACACTCAAACGGCATGGCAGGAAGCTCAAGTGGAAACCAAAGCGGTGTTTCAACAGCCCTATTCTATCGGTTGCATCTACATGTACTAGACAACTGTTGCTAGGAGTGCCAGATCAGAGGAAGTGGGCACGAATCCAGGGGCCCCTAGCGACCACGCAGAGCCGCACATGACCATGCTCTCCTGCTATCCGCCACGCCTTGAATTGCAGGACGACTCACCGCAGGTGAAGGTGTAGCTTGCCGCGAAGAGCTGCGCTATTGGAACGAGTGCTTAGCAACACTGCGGTGGGGCGCAAGCCTTGAGGAATATAATATGGCGGTGTTTGAATAACGAATGCATTCTATTCTGAGAATGCGAATCATCTTTAATGCAGGGAGCAATATAGTTTTGGCTATTACGAGTATTAATTCATTTCGATATCAAAAACGATTAAAAAAATTCACCGTAAGAACATCGTAAGAATTTAAACTTAAACAGTCGTACTTTCACTGACATTTTTTTAACATTCCGAATCTTTGAGCATGTATTTTTTGAGCCCTGCCTTTGACTCCGCCAACCAATGCAATGAACTATAACTATGAGTTCACCAAAACACATACCTCGTTTCTTCTTCAGATTCCAACCAGGCAAAATTCCTTTAATGCATTAGATTAATGAAAAACATAACGTAAATATTACCGTGATAAGGCCAATATTACCGTTAATCAGATATCATTAACTACTACCACATATCAATTCCGCTATGCAATTTTTGAGGTGGCATTGTCCGAACGTGTTTTGTATTGACATTCTGTTTTTCCCATTGACGTGTTTACTGACATGTGACATTCTGCCGTATCTAAATACAACAGAATGTCAGTAACGAAGAAAAGGAGCGTGAGTGAAATTCAGCAGTAGCCTTGGCGTTCTTTCCTATTTCTGATGCCGCAAGACCTTCCGAAATGGTTTTCGAGGAATTTTCATGATAATGTAATAATTCCGAAATTCCATGCTACCTTGCGTAATCAACCGAAAAATAAATCATTTTTTAAAAATGAATATTAGTGCTGACAAAATAAAATTATAAACATGAACAAAATAAATCAAGAAAGAAAAGGCTTCGCAATGCTGAATAGTTGGACGTACTAACCACATGCTATTTCCAATCAAAATTTAGAGATGAAGACGATAGATGTTTATGAAATGTACAATATTTATCTGAAAGCTAAAGACAGTTTGCCAGGTTTCAATATTTTCATTTTCTAAAAGTAACGTTCGTAAATTTTCGAATTAGAGTCAAGACATCTCCTGAATTACTTTCTATTAATCTCGTAGCTCTGAGATTTATTCAAAAGAAACAGTTAATTGTGAGAGGTAGAGGTTGTCGAGAATCCACCGTGTCTTGTCGATTCATCCACACATAATGAAGACGATTGTGTGCCGCATAGGTGCGTCGAAGCTGAAATGATTACTCGATAATGACACTATTCCAATATTCACTCAACTAATATCAAGTTGTTTCGATTTCCTGGCAATGAGAACATGTTACGTAACATACAAGGTCGAATGAAGCAAGAGCAAATGAGCATCAACTTCCCACTTTCTACAAGGAATGAGACTTCTGAATCTTATTGAAAGAGTGAGAAAAAATGAGAGAAAGATTTATTTCCGCAACAAACCAAAATCGTTTAAGAATTATATTTGAAAAACAATTATATCCGATTTTCCTTATCCTATGCCAGTTCAATTTAGTTGAGCTCACATTCCCACTATTAAAAAAGAAATGTCTTCTTCTGACAACCCAAATGGCTGGGAACAGAAAATAATGCTTCTCAAAATTAATTTTAGTTATTTTCAGCGTGTTGCCTCCTAAGAACTTCAAAGGACGTTTCTTAGGTTCACTTTACCGAAAGACGAATACATAAAATGATAGTTATTAATAACAAGGAGATCATTACTACATCAGATTTGACCCAATTCAACTTATTTAGCAAACACTATTTCTTGTACAGTATCTGCCAAAACACACGATAAATAGTAAGGGCATTAGTAGTATAGAGATATAAACGTAATTTTCAATTATTGATAAAACTTTGTTTTTTGAGTTTCAAATGAGCAAAAATATGATGTATAGCAATGTACAGTGATGTACAGGAAAGCTGATGTCAGTACGTATTTGAAAACACCACGTGGTGTTCAAAATAAATATTAGCTGTATGTAGTAAACTGTAACACCATTTTATTTCCGTTATCTTTCATATGTATGATCAATTTCGTGAGTCACTGTGCATTCCTAGGTGACCGTTGTATAATATCGAAATGAATTAATAATAATAATATAAAAATAATAATAATATAAAATAATAATATAAAAATAATAATATAAAAATAATAATATAAAAATAATAATAACTATAACAATGGAATGTACAACAATCACATTGTATTACACACTAAGTGTATTTTAACTTCTGGCGCGACAGTGTCTCAAAGGGCGCGTTCGGCACGCGAACGCCTAATTGACCCACACTTTTCATCTCGAAACGAGCAAAAGGAGCATCGGGGCTCTTCCAATCACACGGGTCAATGGACTCTTGTAAAAGTGATCGATTTGAATTTCTTCGATCCCTCGGGCGCGTGTCGCGCGAGATAACAGCGATGCGTCGCGCGGCCTTTATGTAACTTGTTTATCGGTCCATTGAATGGGAAGTTCAACAATTCAATTAGGGAACTATTGACTTTGCTCTGGATTCTAGCTTTACTACTTTTCATCGAGACAAAAGTGAATATTAAATAGCGATTCAATTCAATGTGTAATTAAAGATAGTAAGACAAAGTTTAACCCATTTTTAGAGTCTCAGTAAGTACGACAATAAAAGAAAATAGTCACTATAACTTATGAAACACTACGCTTTCGAAAGGACCTTCGTAATGATTATGTGCGAAGAGACGCGTTAAAAACAAAACATTAAACGTTTATAAACCAGGTATTAGGAACATTTTTTTATACTTCATTAACTGTTAATTCTAATTTCAAACAAATCAAAGTGTATAATTATGAAACGAAAGTTTTGGTGGCATCATAGCGGAATTAAGAAGTATGTGTGTGGCACGACAAAAGTACGTGTGTTCGCTGTCCTTCGCTCGGCGGCTATTTTGACTCAATCATTGGGAACGTGTCGTTCGACACGTAGTTGCTTTCTCAAGCCCCAGATTTCTGCTGCTTCGAGTAGAGTGTTCGGAACAGTAACCCTCATTTTCTCACGAACGCATTTTAAAGTTCCATTTTGTGAGAAAAGACTGATACGCGTTAAATGGGGCATTACACCATTATTGAGGAGTGTTTACTCCGGGATTTGAGCGTCATTTACGAGTTGTGGTACGTTCTTGTGATGCAATCTCTGAACAAATTTGATGTATTCAAATTGAATTTTACGAGAATATGTTTATAAAACCATGCACTATTAACTTATTATATTATACAAATAAATATATAAATAAATATGGATGAACACATATAATACATACAAGCAATATAAAAATAAAGATTGATTCTTTGACCATTTTACTGTTTACTTTGCAACATCTTAGTCATTACACTAATAAATACAGTAAGATTACATCAATATTGGTGTCAATCACAACATCTTCATTTTACACCTGTAATAAGGTCACGTTGTCCCCAGACCTTCTAACGTCCTTGAAGACTCCGTCACTTTCTCCTCCAATCAGTTGCCGTTACTATATCACTACCATGATGTGAGACAGGTGACTTCAGTCAAGTCCTTACACGTCCACACAGCATCTACTTCCTTTCTGAACAGATGACTATCCCTTTCGTCACACTCCGAGAAACTAGAGCAGAAATCCTTCAAGATTTTATTCAGTACTTCCGGTCGATTCCTCCGGGCAAATTTCGAAATAAGTCTGTGAGTAATACGTTTCCGTTCAGGCCAGGCCAACTAACACTTTCAAACGAACTTGACGTAACCTTGATCATGTCTTTTAAAGACACAAATTGCCAAGAAAGCATTTTAATTAATTTATATGGCGTATAAATGGAGCTGTATTAATGGCAACGATTTTCTATATTAATAAAAATGTATCTAATAGGCGGAAATATGAAATAATTATGAACGTAGGAGCAGAAAAATAAAACCAGAGGGAGGTCGTTTAATACAACGATATCTACAAGTCCCACAACTTTTGCCACGAGCAATCAATTTTTGAATAATTTTACAAATAACTAATGCCTAAGATAATGATGAGAAAGAAACCCGCTGCTACCTATACTTGCGCATAACACTGATTGAATTATCTGGGAACATCTTCCAGAGAGTAGTGACATATTAAGTATAGCGTCCTGTATAATGAAAAATCACGGGTTCACGACGTTTAATTATGTTTTAATCGTAAAAATAATTATAACGTACTTAAACTACTTTTAAAATTCACTTTTTAGTTAACCTCTTAAACAAGGTCGCTACGACGGTAGCACAAAACTTCCTGGTTCTAGTCCCAGAGTGGGGTTTGTTTGGTTGGTTGTGTTGGTTTAATCACCAAACGTAATTCTGAGTAGTAGCAACAACCCAATAACAACAATAATAATAATAATAATAATAATAATAATAATAATAATAGTATAATTTATTACAGATTGTGATCTTAATTTGAACACCTACCCAGAGGATGTATGGTGCGACCACTATTCCACGTCGCGCTAAATGAATTTTTAAAAAATGCACAATGATCTGTCATCAACGAACAACGTAATGTTGAGAAGTTGTTTTCATTTTGAATGCAACTACTATCCGTCTTATCCCTGCCTCAAGGCTTAGAGCAAGTCCATGGACACGGAGCCGAAGGTTGCACGTTCGAGTCCCAAGAAACACATAGGTGTTTTCACCAAGGAAGAGTGGAGTAGTTGGCTTTCCCACACCACTTTGTATCTTGCCTTAACATTATCCCTTTCATAATCAATCTCAATTATCATCACAAGAAAACCATCACTATCATCATCATCATCATCATCCACATTCATCCCTCGTGATCATCCTCCCACCTTTAATGCACTGAAAAGCACAAGTCTCTTTCATCGCTATATTATGAAATCGATTATGATCTTCATCATTACCACGAATATTTTAGAGTTCATCTTCAGTGATTGAATTAATGAGCATTTGTGATACCAGGCGAATGCCGGAGCGGTACCCTAATAAACGGACGATGGATCGTACGTGATATTTCCTTCCTCTTGTCCTATCCTCACCCCTTACTTACACATACACACTGACATGCACTACACAACCACACGTGCCCTTAGAGTTTGTCCCGAATTGGGGTGGTGCCCCGCTGGGGAGAAATCTGGAGAGGGATATCCCCTGCAAGCAGAGGTGTAGGTCGGCGCCAGAACTATCACGTAGCAGGGAGGGAACACTGTCACCTCCTAGGAAGAAAAACATTCTCTACGCTAACGGAATTAATTATCATGGCAGTTGATGTCCCCGGAATCAATCAATCACGGATAGATCCCTTCCGATCCATTTGGGGCAACCGAAACGGTCACGGTCTTGTAATCAAGATCTGGCCTTTCTCCACAAAAAAAGCTCAGTATGGTTACATATAGTTAACATAGTATACCTATGGATGTAAGCAAATATGTATTTAATGTAACACAAATAGCCACGAAGGTTAAATAAATCAAATCGAAATAAAATAAAATCACCAACTTCTTGGTCGACAGAAGATAAGAAATACCAAAAGATAAGAAAACTTCTTTATATTACTTTTCATTGTTTTCTATGTCGAAGTCAGTGAAACTCACAATAGAATTTTGAATAAAGTATCTTTTAATACGAACATGTAGGAAAAAACTATAACTTTTCTGAATTCCTAATTAAAAGGTGATTAATTGAAGCTTTTAAGAAATTCCTACCTCTAAGGTAGATGTTCCCACTGAAGAGGTAAAAAATCGTGTTCAACAGCCTGAGACATCGTAACTACATTAACGTAGCTCCTGCAACAGCGCACGTCGCACAGTGGGGCCAGAAAGGAGAAAAGTTGGAAGAAAGTGTTTTTTAAGCGTTTTTCGGAACTTTTGGGACTTAAAAACGCATTTTATAATTCAATAATTACTTATTTAATTGTTTAACCTCTTAAATATTTATTTACATAACCCCAAAGTCATGTGACTCTTCAAGAAGTGAATTTGTACTTGAAGCCATTATCATTGGTGTAACTATTAGGTTCAATGCCTTTGTGATAATTTTTCTCTTTTCCATTTTTGAAATCAGTGGGTTAGATGCAATTAACATCACTTGTGCAAGTTCAAACTTGCACTGAATGGAGTGGCGTGATTCCCCCTTCCTTTCCTGGTCGGGGAACAATGAACGAGACATTTTGCTACCCTTTTCATGTGAAATGGAGCTTCAGAAGTATATTTTGGATGGTTTGGTTTGGTTCTTTCGTTTTTCCGGGCGCGTCAACTACTTTGGTCATTAGTCCCGTTAGTGTAGTGTATGTTTTTATCGGGAGATGGCGGTGGTCTTCCCCCGCTGGATGGCGAGATCCGGCGCCGACCTACCGTCGGCTAGTGAGGTTTCCCCCTAACCAGGACTCTCCCACCAGCGGGGCACCGCCCCAGCCGGGACAAGCTTTAAGCTCCAGACCGGTCTCCCGGAATATGTGGTAGTGTAGTGCATGTTAGTGTAAGTGTATGTGTAAGGGAGAGAGGATAGGACAAGGAAGAGGAAGGATAGATCGCGCGCGGTCCGTGGCCCGTTTTGTAGGGTACTGCTCCGCATATATATATATATATATATATATATATATATATATATATATATATATATATATTGGACTTTTTGCCAACTTTCCCGCTCCTCTGGCCCCACTGTGCGCCGCCTCGCAGGGGCTCCATCCTCTGCCACCCGGCGCGGCTACGCAGCGGGGGCGTCGGCGCCCGATAACGGTATACGATAGCCCCCGCGGCGGCGAGAGAACAGATAGAAACGGCCACCACGCCACGGCGGAGCCTGCAGCGACGGCGTCAACGACGTGGCAGAAGATGCACAGAGGAGGAGGAAACGCTCGTTGTAGGCGGAGGCGTGCTGCAGAAACGGGATATACTGAAATCGTTGAAGCCCAATCGACATTCAATACGATGGGGAGGGAAGAAGGAGATTGCGTCTCGTCGAGCAGGAAACGTGAATGAGTGAGGGAGATTCCAATGGAGAGTTGTCGACCAAGAAGTTGGTAATTTTATTTTATTTTGATTTGATTTAATTAACCGTCTTTGCTACTTGTGTTGCATTAAATACATATTTGCGTACATCCATAGGTATACTATGTTAAATATTTACACATTTCATTTTCTATTTTTAGATATTTCATATTTTTCTATTAAATTCTTTAATTTTCTTACCTTTAAAAAATTAAAATCATTTATCAAATACTTTCTTTGCCTACACATTTTTTCTTCAATTTTTTTTTCTTGGCTTGTTCCTCTTGTTGTTCTACCTTTCGCTCTTTGCAATTTGTTTACTAAATGTCCTGTTATCCGATTTTTCATTGAAAAATACAAATAACCGTCTTGTAATGAGTTCTCTGTTCTCAAATGAATTCTACTGATGGGTGCAAGGATTTAATAAGCGAATGAACTAAAATTGAGAGAGACACGACGGGGATTTTGTATCTCTCTTCTGAGAGAGAGCGGTAATTCTGCTGGAGACTCTGAAGGTAGTGAGAGGGCAACAAGTTTGTCACCCGCTGGCGGCAACGAGGGCTGCAAAGGGAGACGACGCCACCCGCCAACGCCCGTGGGCGACGGAGTAACGGCGACGAGGCGAAGGCAGAGGCCGTTCGAGGGAACGTGCCGTGATTGAGGAACGGCAGATTCTTCGCCGACAGCGTGGGCGGCGACGGCGGAAGCGGAGACTGTAACTAGCGACGGCGGGCAGAGGAGATCAGAGGCGACGGCGCGGGTGGCGACGTGGGCGTGAGTGGCGAAAGAGGGACACGTGGGTGGCGGAGGCTAGGGGGGCGGGAGGATCATGGACGGCGGCGGGGAAATTTCGGGGGGTTAAGACGGGCCGGGGAGCAGGGGCGGAGGCGGGGACGGGGGACGTGGACGGCCGCGACGGCGAGAGCGTTCAGTGGTGCCCGCCAAAGCGTCGCCATGCTCGCCCACACCGCCTCGAAGACGCCACGTCGTTGGCCGAAGTGCCGCGCCTTGCTGGGTACTCTGGGCCTGGCGGCACCGCGCGACGGGACAGGGTGGGGTGGGGTGGGGTGGGGCGAGCGCGCGTCCTCACTCTCGATTTCGAAGCCCGTCCTCGCCGCTGGCACTTTCCCTCGCCGCGCGCCGCCGCCGCCGCCGCCGCCGCGAGCAGTTGCTCCACGGGGCGAACCGACCGGACAGAAACGTCCCTGACCGCAACGGACCAGCCCTCATGGAGAGCAAGGCGTGAAGGGAGCTACACGAGCAAGTTCGCATGACACGAACGAGTCAGTCTGGGAACGGAAATTTCTTGTTTTCCAACATCAATGTAGCGAACCTCACTCGTTGGTAACTTCATATTTCATATTAACTTAAATATTAAATTTTCGACTGCTGGGTGCTTTGCGATCGATGAATATTCCGACTCCTACTCTATTGGAAAGTTTGGTGCGGAGATGACATGAGCAACATCCCCGACCATTCATGTTAAAATGGCGGTATTCTACATTATTGTCGTTGTGTATAATGCTATTTCCGTGATTGAGCAGTCTTTACCTTATCCATTACAGAGACGGAGTTCACAAATAAATGTAATGTACGTGTTGCTCTAATTTGAATTTTGACTATGATTTTTCGTACGAGAACCTTGAAGTCTAAACCGAGAATTATTATGGTAAGGATAAAACGAGTAATAGCCATCGAATGAATTGAATGAGAAAAAAATAATAGATAATGAGATCTTTTGCAAATCACTTCAACGTGAATAGACCAGAATTTGGAATATGGGACTCAAAAGCTGAAAGCAAGCAAGCACTCACGCTACACTTCTATGTAGCCTCTTCAAACTTCAGCCTCAACAAAAATATAAGGTTACAACCTCGAACACCTAAGAACACAATTGCCATCATCAGTTAAAAGTTACAACGCGTTAAACCAGTATTTTTTTTTTTTTTTTTTTACAATCCCCACAAGTAAACTAGTCTCTATTGTGGTCCTCAACCCCTAGCATTTTCGAGCACACCTCAAACAAATAGTTTTAATAGGCAAGTGAAGACGATAACGCTATGAATTGAACAACAGTGAAGAAATTACAGAACAAGAAGAAGGAACGAAAAAAAACCACGGAAAAAACCTACAGCGAGCTCGCTTTCTTCACAAGTTCCACACGGATCGACTGGGAGTTGAACCGCCAGAGATGGAAGGCGAGAACTGTAACCACTACACCCCTTTGAATTCCCCAATGTAATGGCACACAAATACAACTGAGGAGACCCTGGAGCCGTGAGCAGCGGCCCACAGCGCCACCTGACCTCTCCCTCGGCGCCGGCGCTCTCCAGGCCGATGGCCTCAGGCTCCGCGCCCAGGCGCCACAGCGCTGCTCCTCACGCCGAAGGCCTTTCTACACCGTTCCGTCTTCGTGAAGATTGCAAGAAAGCTTGCAGTTCAGTCTGCATGAAAATGTTTGAGAATGTTACATTTTTTCCTAAAGAAAGCGTACAGTAATCAAGCGCTTCTAGATTTAG
Source organism: Teleogryllus oceanicus (assembly GCA_964035755.1). Classification (NCBI taxonomy): domain Eukaryota; kingdom Metazoa; phylum Arthropoda; class Insecta; order Orthoptera; family Gryllidae; genus Teleogryllus; species Teleogryllus oceanicus. Next base: position 64,991,905 of record CAXIVR010000005.1, on the reverse strand, counting down.
ATTTTATTATTAATTCTGCATTAAGTCGTGACTTGGTGGCAGAATATTTTAACTTTATATGCATTAAGCTTACATTGAATAACAATAAGTTACAAAAAAGTAGTTAAAAACAATAACTGCACAACACTTTAACTGTGACGCATTTCTTCCGCATTCCTTTCCTTCCCGTCATAACACAACGCTGGCGCACTGCACTGCACTGCACTACACTACACAAAACCTAGCGGCAATTTTGTTTGTTTGTTTTTGCAGCGGAAATGCTCCATTCGTTTCATTTCACATGGTTAGATTAGGTGCGATTCGTGAGATTTTGTACTAAGTACTATGTCAAATTCGATTTCTTGGCTATTCAGGTGTGTTTCTTTCCTTATACGTGCAAATATGACGTTTCTGAACCTCGCTTCTGTATCCAGGACTTCATCAATTGGGAGAGCTCATTCTGCACATTCATAAAGCTTCCGCGACCACAAAAATGTTTGTCGCGACAACGATGACTGCTTCGTATTTTTTCTCACGTTTTATTAATATATAAAAATCACACACCGAGAACGCACGTACACAAATGCCGCGAATCAATGTACTCGGGAGGCCGTTTGGAAGCGGTGGATTTTTGAAAGGCGGAAAATCTTCTATTAATAATATGTATAATATAATTAATAGTGTAATGTGACACGCATGTGGCCCGGCAACTACCTGAGAAAAATTAACTCCCTCCGGCAAGATATTTCGTCTTGACGAGATCCCACGTCGTGCAGTGCGATTTTGTCGCATCTCAAGTCAGATAGTTGATGTATTGACAACTCATTCGAATCTGACGGAGAAAGTGAGAGTCACATCCAGACGCTACAAGGGACGCCCACGAGGCACGGAATGATCCCCTAGACACGCGCCAGGAGTAGATTTCAAAGCACGCCCGAGTCGAAAGTACGGGAACGCAGCCAAAAGGCCATCTAACGACAACTGTTCGGAACGAAAAATATAAATTTTAAGAGGCTGGGACCTCTCGAGACTCTAGCTCAGCTCTTTTCCCTCGCCGACTAGCCGTGCCTTTCCGTTCCGTTACCGCGAACTAGGCTACACGCACTTCGATTCGGCCTTAATGAGGCGCCGGGGTCACTGTCTGCGGCTGACCTACTAATTCTATTGTGGTACAACCCGGCGGTTGCGATTCACAAAATGCGAGGGTGTAATTCTTGTTTCTCTGGCGCTTCAACCCTCCATAGGTTTTGTCCCGTGTTCCACGTACTCTCATTACTGCCTAGTCCTTGATCATGAAGGTAAAAAAATGTGAGGACGACAGTCAGCCCAACCCCCGTCCCCAAGAATGCAAGACGAGACAAAATTGAGAAAGAAGAATCGCTGTGGGCTGTGGCCGGTAGTTTAATGATATTATACTATATCCGGAATCCGCGTGACACTGAACGAAGGAAACCCCGGAAGCGCTCCTTGAGACCAGCCGGCCTCCAACATTCTCATATCCACGCACACGCAAATAACGAAGATTCTGCCGCTTTTGGATTTAGGATCTAGATCAGCCATGTCAAGGTCGCGCGTAAGGTAACAAGCTTCCTAAAACTCGTGGGCACTGCGTCCAGAGAAATTGGCGCGAGATTTAAAAGTAAGGGTTGTACAATTATTCCTCCGGAGTGGCGATGTGTCACTGGATACATGTTCCATAACAGTATTTTGGAGAAGTCATTGGACGTTATTGTCCCAAATTTAGCTATATTAATTCCCATTTTCTCCCCTAAAGGCAAAGAAATTATCCATTAAAATGAAGTAATACATCAGTCCGATTTCGAATTCTCAATTAACAGTAAAATTTAAAAAATTTCAAAAAAAATAAATGAACTTTACATTTTGTAATTCTGTTTACTTAAGAGTGAAATAAAAGCATGAACTTTCTACGTTCAGGTTAGAAGGTTTAACAGGCAATATTCTCTGAAAAAAGCCCTGTCCGTCCGTAAGCGAGAATTGTTAACTTATAGAGACTTGTTTATTTATTTCACATTATTGCTAAATACAACAAATATTTGCATGATTTAATAACACAAAACGAAAAAAGGAAAGAATTCACCATTCAAACATATTCCTAGCCGGCCCGGTGGCCGAGATCGCTAAGATGTTTATATAAAGAAGAATTTAGTAAGAAAATAATCAACAAATAGAAATAAATAGTGAAGAATATAAACATAATACAATTCTCGATTATTTTATAGTAAAAATATGGCACACATATTTTCGAATGAAGCATTTTTCATCGCCTCGTGCCGCTTCGGCTTGCGCATGTACACCCCTTTCTGGTTTTATGGCGAAATGAATTCCGAGTCAGGGAAAATTGCCCGTAGGAGCGCCGGTCTTCCCAGGCGGGCAAGCAGCTCATGCGGGCGCGGTTTGACGTGCCTGATCTACATCCATCCGGTCTTCGAAGGTCCATTTGTACACCCGCAACTTTATATGCTGTCGCACCCGGCGCGAGGTGAGATTAGAATTGGAAATAGCTACGATGAGCGGGTAGAGGTCGCTCCACGTTGGGTGAACGCCCGCAAACTCAGTCAAATGTGCGTGGTCAGCTCTCTAGCAAATCCCTCGAGCACTTATTTTACGCGAATGCAGCGATGATTACCGAAACAAAAGAGTTGCGTTTCACATGTTCGAAATTGCGAAAGCATATACGACCGCGCCGTGACGGGCAGTCTCGTCAGATCATGTGATCTGGCGGTCTGTGTGAAATATAAACAAAGCGGGAATAAACTTTCAAGTTCTAATTAAACCATTTTCCTTTGCTTTCGGGTGCCGTTGCATACCAAACTATATAGATTGTTTAAGGTCATATAAGAGAACCATCTCAAACTTGAACAGTAAACATTAGAATTGGTTGTTTTTTTTAATTTACGAATCTTTTATTTATGAAATCCATCTGAGACCCATTTTGCTCGAGGGAACAAATTTCAAAGAATATTCAGAGGAACGATAAGTTAGAAATGTTATCATTTCCAATAATTCTCTAAAACAAATCATTCAAAATATTCCAGATTTAACACAGATGCGAAATATCTATTCTTGCTCTGTTGAATATCGACATATCGACACTCCTAATTTATTTGGCATTGATTTGAAAAAAAAAAAACTTTTTATAGAAGTTGGAAAGAAAGGTGAATTCCAATAGACATTTTAACTAGTACTTCCCTGCTCAAGAATTCTAGAAGTATGCGATTGCCAACGATACGTCAGAATGCTTCGTTATCAAGCGAAGACATGAAGTGACGTCTTTGAATACCAATCACTAGACATCGGATGTTTAGGCACTAAAAAATTGCCTTTCAGGCGCCTAGAAATGCACTGAATCAGGAAGAATAAGGATAAAAAAGTACTGTTATAAGTTACATACACAATAAAAGGAAAAATTGTATTATTTCTCTATATTCTTTTGTAAACTTAAATGCACAAAACCAGTTCGCACATTTTAATGTAAAACTAGATTTACATATTTACAACTCTTCTACATTTTATTTTTAATAGGTTCCATTAACCAGCAATATTTACATGTTACCAATAACTTTTCAAGGATCGCAATTTCAAATTTGCCACGACAGGGAGGCGAAATCAGATTGAATGTGGAGAAGGATATCTGAACGATGTGACTGGCATATATTTTAGCAGTCCAAGACTAGTAACACTGAAACCTTCTGGCTATTTATTTCCACTTAAAATTTCGGTTCCCTTGGTGTATTGCCAATCGACCATGTTCTCAGATTATGGCTGGTATTTATGAAATACGAAAATGGAGAAAAATCAGTTGGTATACTTTCAGGAATTCTCTCGTAATTTTAAATTTCAAGACGTGAATTGAAGGTTTCGTAATGAATGGTCACGTTGGACCATCGCCTATTTTCCGATATCTTAGCAATAAAAGGTAAAAAATTCCTAAAAAGGTATTTGTGCAAAAAATAGGCATTTATGCTAAAATAAGCAAAAATAAGCATTATAAAACTTCGTCATATGTCATCATTTGTCATGATTTGTGCACATATATTATCAGCCTTTAAATAAGTTCTCTAGAAAAAAATAGGCATTTCCCTTAACACCCGATGTCTACCAACCACCCTCGATTCGACAATGCACACACGATTAGCGAGCGCCACATGGTTAGCATTTTATGAATAACCGCTTAATTTCAGAGCGATGTTCGTAAGCGTTTGAACTGCACGCACGCACATGCAAGCGAAAGAACGCGGAATAGCTTGGGTACACACGAGTCGGCACGCGTTATCGGAAGCGACCTTGAGTAACCACGTCACCAGGGTCATGAACGCTCTTACTTTCGTCATAAATTTTCCAGGGTCGTTAAGCAGCGCCGTACTACGCTAACCGGCCCCCAGCACGCCCCCTTCAATACTGCTTACAACCGGACACTGCAATAGGGTGACTGACGGCGGCCGGGTGAGCCTTGTTTGTGAAGGTTCACAACAAAACGACACGAATCAAAGTTGTTGTTGTTTTTTTTTCTTTTTTCAACAAAATATTTTTAAATAAGACAAGTTATGCTTCTTAGTGAGGATTGACGTGAATAACGCTTTTGACTCAATAATCAAAAAAACATATTTGACGAAGATGGACTTGTGACCTATTGTTCTGAACCTCCACGTTTAATGTTCCGACCTTCCGTAACTACACTTCTCGAATGAGATCAGATGATGAGTAATATCAGCAAGAAAGACCAGGAACCACCAGCTGGCAACGTAAGATAAATAAACAGCAAAGCAGTCCTGAAAGTAAAGTGAAATATGTTCTAAAGGAGAGAGAAATTCACTCCGTTTGTTGTACCGTATTTGCATTGTATTGTGGAGATCAAATTTTTGAGAAATAAATTTGTTCAAACACTAGATTTCTTAATAAACTGCATTTATATTGTAATTGTGCTTTAATTTAGTAAACAAGTTCGATTACCGGTCATTCTTCTCGCACAAATCTTTAAGTTTTCAAAACCATTCAACTACTATTTTGAATAAAAAACGTACTTTTCTTACAGTTAAAACACCTGAAAGTACATCAGAAATATTGCTTTATGTTTACGTGATTCACACTCGGTTATCTTTCGAATACTGCTTCTGAATTTTATACTAAACACAACACCAATAGCCCGCATTTACGTATTATTTCAGTGAACATGGCTCATTAAAAAGCAGAATAAACGTACTAATCTATACGAATCTCTTTCTCTCGAGTTAACTGAATCAGACGTAAAAGCAAATATTGATGATTCTACGATTAATATTTAGAGGAGATATCTCGAATCAGATGCCAAGGGATATCAATAACGACCACCAAACAATGGCACGATGCCAAGGGATAAGTCGAGTACAGCAGAAAAAATTGTAAAACTTTTAAAACGGCGAGTAACTGATAACGAAACAATACTTATCTGGAAGCCTATTACAGGATCTTGAAGTGTTTTCGTAGATTTTCTCATTGTCATCATAATGGCAATGACACAATGATTTGAAAGAACGTATCTGGCAAGTAACTTTCTCTGAAACCTTTTATCGATATTCCATCAGGATACCGGATAATATGATTGGAATGAGTTCCTGATAAACTAATAACAAAATTATCTAAAATATCCGTGTCATTATTTTTCAGCCTTTTAAAGAGCACTGTGGGCAACGAATTTCGTTGCCTACTTTTTGAAGTGCATGCTATTAATATTTTCATAGTCATACCACTTAGAAATTTAGAATATTCGACTACTTGCTAATAATTTTTCGAAAATTGTATGGAATGTATGGTGGTCTCCAATCGGCCCGTGGAAGATATTCCTATGGATCCTTGCATAGACAGAGGTGTCTCCTAAACCGATAATCTCCTCAGTTGCAATGTTGGTGAATTATTTACAACAGCAGACTTTATTCATTCTTAATATTTCACGTAAACAGCGGCAACTGAATTCACCAAACCGATAATATATTTTTCGCCTCTTCAGAGAAATAGTAACTTGAAAGGAGCCATGCATTTGTTGGTTCTCCACTAATAATCATATTATCTTAAGCTAATCTTCATGTTGTTTCTTGCAAAATAAAGAAGACATACACCATTATGTTACGTTCAACAAAAAAGACAGTATTACCCAAAATATTGTTTCACTAACTCCGGATCGAGAAAACATACGAAGAAATAACTGGCTCTTACGAGCTCAGGATACGTGACAATTTTACCCGTAATTGCGCGTCGTCAAGTTTTAACTTTTATCCGGAGGCGCCCACACATGTTCAGTTTACAGTTCACATTCAGTGGGTCGGGTCTCTTAGCGCGTCGGGTCTCTTAGTTCAGTAATTGTGTGACTAAATCTCTTCCGCGCCATCGGCTCAGACGCTGGACATTTCTGATGGGGCGACGGTGCACAACTCCCTCCTGCCGAGAGATCCGAACTCTGCATACGTACAGGCGCATCGGTGGACGAGTGGTAAACGTCCCCCCCCCCCCCAGCTAACAATCCCCAGGGCGCAGATTCTATCCAGGCTGAAGCGCGTGAATTTTCGAAGGACGAAATATCCCTCAATCGCCAAGACATGCTTGTGGCATTTAACAGATCCCTGGCAGGTGCTAGGCAAAATTAAATCCCTCCGGCAATTCCGTCCTAACGAGATATCACGTTCTCCGCACCAGAAAGCTCGGATATAGTTTGATTGAGATCGTCATCTCGAGGAGAATACGAGAGTCACGCCCAAGCGCTTAGGGAGATGCCTATGGGGCTATATTTAATTGCTCTTCAAACTTACGAGTAATTAATTGTGAACTGCCGGGCGCACCCGCAGCCCTACGCAGTTATTACGCAAAAAGTTGAAGAGCAATTAAATTAATTTTGGCGTAATTAATTAGCAATTAAATAGTTTTAATGGTGGCGTATGTGGTTTTGTGGTAACCGATTTTGGTAGTGCCAGCGTAAGAGAGGTCATGTAGCCCCGTACGAAGGACGTCCTGCCCGGTCCAGATCCGTTCCGAAACCACCCATTCGTCCGCCAACAGTTGCGCTTGGAGCCGGTCCACAAACCAGGCGTCACCTTTGCGTGACGTGCGCCCAAGTTCCCACGTGACGGTTCCTTCGGGCGGGCGGCCCACGCGGCACGTGTGGCACGCGGCCCGCAGCCCAATCCCCCCGCCAGCGCGCGTCCCGGGAGCACGGCCAACGTGCACACGCTCCGGCCCGCCAGCGCCCCGTGCGAGGGCCAGCCGGCACCAACACTTAACTTTTTTTTAACGTGACAGCTGAGGTTGGTATCTGCAATACGGCATTCGGCACGACTTTTTGAGTCGTTCTCAGTCCTGCCGCTAGAGTCGCTTGATCTGCAGCACTGCTTGATGCGGTGGCGATCATGCGACATCTTGCGGCAGGTCCAAGAAAGACGCAAAAAGTCTCTCCGAAATCCATCTCGGAGATACTACCCTCAGCCGTCACGTTAGAAAAACCCAAGTAAGCGAGAAGTCAGCCACCGCCTACAAATAGTGTGGATTCGGGATGGGCGATTTAAAAGCGATTAATACAATAATCGATTCTTTGATATGATTAATCAAAAAATTGAAATCGATTATTTTTACATCGATTAATTTTTCCGATTTTAAGCGATTATTTTAATTCAAATATTAATTTTCAAGGCTAGCAAAATGTGAAAGAACGTCTTTACTCTTGAACTTTAATTACTGAATTCCTCGTCTGTTCATCTCTTTCTAACCACAAAATCATAGAGAAAAATATACGCCATTAATTTCATGATAGTAAAACTACTAAAATAAAAAAGTCACTATGTACGTTCTAATATTTTAATGACGGTATTATAATCAGTATGAAATAAGAAAGAGAGAATTATCAGTTTTCCTAGAATCAGCCTCAACCAAGTACATCGTTAGATTAAAATTACAGGTGTTACTATTTCTAGAAATTCTACGACCATTTTCATTTTCAACTGGGTTACAGTCGTTTCTCGTGAGTACGTGTGTGGAAAGAATAAATAAAGAATAAACAAATATGAATTAAATCGTGCCGTGCTTCCAAAAAACTAGTACATGCCTAATTAAAACGCTTAAAATGCTACTAAATGAATAATTAATATACAAATTAAAATTAACGATTTTACGCATTATTTAAAACATGTGAAAAATAATCGATTATATAAGATTAATCGATAAATTCGGAAAGAATAATCAATGCATATTAATCTAATAAAAAAATCATCGAGTAGCTTTTAATCGATTCTTATTTAATAATCGACCATCCCTTGTGTGGATGGGTTGCTTGCCATTCGCCGAGCGACGAACATTCGGTGCTCTTCCTACCCACCGCGCGTCGGTCTTGTGGACACATCTCAGGAAGCGCGAACATTTCGCAGCGAAGCGCTCGCGATTGGGCGAGCACGCGAGTAGCGCTCGCTACTCGCCGAATACCGAATGTGTAGAGCCGCCGTAAAATGGTGCCCTGGTGTCTAAGACTCACAAACATGCTGGATGCTTTCGTTGCATTAGGCGTCCTTGTGCCGGCCCAAACCATTGCGATCAAAACTTGTGTTGCTTCTACTAAAGCTGTGGGTTCAAACCCACAGAAGGCGATCATAGAAGTCTTTACGTAGTGGGGGCAGTGTAAAAAGCGAAGAATAACCGCTGCCCACTACTGTCCTTAGAAATAACAATTATAATTAAGTCTGTAAAGACTTGGACGGTTCGTCTTAAATATGGCCAAATAAGTTTCCTGAATAATAGAAACATGCGAACAAGAATTGTGATAACACACGACAAGTTTTTGTGACCTCACCGGAATATTTCGTTATAAGGCACGGCAAGAAGAAAGGAGAGGAACAAGAAAAAAAGAAAAGGTAGACGAAAAGGTGAAAAAGAAAAAGAGAAAAGAAAAGGAGAAAGAAAGGAGAAAAAAAGGAGAAAAGAAAAAGAGAAAAGGGGAAAGACTATAATGGCGACGCTGCAACTTCCTATCTCGAATGTTGCACTACTGCTCTCATCCTATCACCACTTTATTCATACCCTCGCTAATCTGGTGGCCTTAAAACAAGACCTGCCGTTCATCCAAAATCCTCATCATTAAAGGCATAGGCACGCATTCATTTCCATCACCTAAATTTCATAATCACCATTCACCCGGAAGGGCAATTGAGAGAAGGGAAGGTAACCACAATGAAACATATTCCCGCCAGATCACCAACGTCTTATTCACCGTCTGCAGCCGCTACCACACCTGTCGCCGCCGCCGCCGCTGCCAGTGCCGCGTGCAGTCGCGTACTTCCACGAACGCGGATCTTTTTACCGAGAGCGAACGGCGGTGGCGGCGAGGGCATTGGCAACGAGAGACCGACCGTGCACCTACATCCCCGCAATGGACGCGAGATTTTCGCCGACCTACTAGCACAAAAGCCGTCACGTTCGCATACATATTACTGGGGAGGGGGGCGGAATTTTATAATTTTAGGCTGTTTGAAAAGCCGATTTCACCTATATCACTTTTTATATCATGTTAGTACCAGACAACAATAAATAACATTGTTTGCTATGTATTACATGTTTTTACTACTGAACTTAAGCTACGTTTCTCCAGACTGATTACGTACCTCTAGACTGATTTCATATAGTACTCCCGGAAAACGTGAGTGAGAAAACTGTGTTTGGGATGTTCATCTTTCAACCTGAATCTGCTAAGTGCAGTAACTGTAGGAAAAAAACTGCGTATCCATGAACCAATTCACAAACAATAACACCGAGATCAAGATGAACTTATGTAAAAGTAATGTCTTAATGTAGAAAGCGAGACTAAGAAAATGGAGCAAAATTTGTAAGAGCTAGTATTGTTTTACCTGAAGTTACATTCATACTATTTATCAATGTACTTTTTTTTATACAAAGAACACGAATAATTCATACGAGATGGAATCCTGAGCGACGATAGAAGTATCCATTGCAAATTTATAAGTAGCAGTGAAAGGTTTACGAGTAAACACTGAAGATAATGCGAAACACGAAAGTTACCACTGGGTATTGAGAATACCTAGCCGTGATGCCCACATTCTGTAACTCTTCCATCTTTACTGTGTTTAATGCAATTTACAAATGTAGCGGAGTGTAATAGAAGCGCAGTTTCTCGAAATTCGGATAAATTCTCACTTCTAATCCACTCTAACTTCATCCCAGGCTGAGATGATCCAAACAAAAAATGTATATAATTAAGAGTGCACGGCAAAACCCCACATTTTGCGAACATTTTATTCGTACACTTCGAAATGGCGTATATTAATCCAGGTGTGAGAATTCACGTTTTGAAATTGAAGGAATCACCTTATTCACAAAGTCCGTCTGAACGTGCTTTGTTTTTCGCGTATCAATGAGTTGACAATCTGCAGTTGAACGGCAGGTCGGTGGTAGAGCGGAAAACCTATGGTGTCACGGGAAACCAAGGAATCTTACATCTTGACTACGTGACCAGAGCGAGATCACCAATGGAAAGAGGAAAAAATGCAAAAAAGTATAGTGGAGGGTAAAATGAAACTTGCAGGGTGCAGTGTGAAGCTACGGGATCGAGGAAATTAGGACAGGTCCTTTACTTGTGATGTAACCGCACGTTGAAATTGCCTCAATAAATAATTTCATGGATTCAATTTAATTCCATCATTTGGATGGTCATTAAAAGTTTTATTCCTAAAAGTATTTTAATTATTCAATCATAACAAAAAATACTCTACTTCTTAACATTAATTTCATAAGAAATTACGTAATTTAAAAATGGCGGCGTAAGTTAAAAAGAAGTAAAATTTGTGCCACCGAAAATTGACAATCGAGAAGATTCGTTTTCTTCTACAAGCTTCTATTTTAAAGTGAATTGAACTTCGAGCTTTCCCAAAAACGACGTAATCAATAATTTAGCATTTTCGTTCTTTAAACATAGTAATTATAGTATTCTTGGCATAGGGAATTTCTAATAATTGTATGAAGAATCGAGAGATATAGTGGGGAAAATGTCTGAGGAGTTGTCCTGCCCCCGTACAGGAAAATAGTCCGCATTACTTAAGGGTCGGAGATTTCATGAATACATTGTGATGGAAAGTAAACAAGGAAAGTAATATTCGTCGTCGCTCAGTTGTTAGTCCACGGCCGATCTGTCCATAAAGTACTAGCACGTTCGAACTGTAGAGTAACATCTTCACACACATCTTCTAACAAAGGAAGGAATTTATTATTGAATGCTGATTTCGTAGGTAAATATGGCTTTCTGTTTAGAATCATACTCCAGTGCATGGTTTCAATAACACCGAATACATATTTGTAGACTAATTTATTTTTAGCACTATAAATGTGATTCCTTAACATCATAATCATGAAATGTGTTGATTATTAATTTCCGATGTTTCGAAGAAGCAAAAGAATAATCGTTAACTTATTTCGACTTGGGATAGGTGGCTAAAAGTCCTAACTTCGGTAGGAAGCGTCATGAGTTTGAGTCTTGAAATTTATTGTTTGTGAATAGTTTTTCATCTTTCAGAATTATCCTCGTAACTCATTCATACAAGCATTGTTACCATAGCTAAAATTTGGAGACGCCTCTAGCATCCTTATCATCTTTATTACAAGCTCTTGCCACGTATCATTAAAACTACGTAAGATTCCTAATTATCCTAACGTATGACCATTTTACGGCCCATTCCTCATGGCTCCTCAAACGTAAGAAATGTTGAAAAAAGTTGACTCATATCTATTACTTTTTAATTTATCAGACATATACCAAAATCACAACTAGAGAAGCATTTTACTTCGTTTCAAGTCTCGCAATTATTTTCGAACTTGCAAAAGAAGCATCATTATGTATCAAGTATAGCGAATGATCTTACTATATGTTTTTGCACCTTTCCATACCTACGGTCATCCCTCCGCTGAAAATATTTCCTCCAAGTGCAGCCACATTAGTAGTATTTACCAATCACCTCACTCATCTCGCCGATGTGACTCCCGAGCCCATGGACGTCAAGTATCAGGGATTTGAAACATAATTTAAAGAAGAATTAAGAATAAATTAATTCGTACACATACGCATGTTTTATGTCTTTTGCACCCGTTTTGTGTCTACAGATGTACTTCACTCTCTGGATGAGACTGTTCCTCCAAATACAGCCATTGTAGTATCTATCACTATCCTCATCCTACGTACGCAAGGAATGCATACCACGCCACAACACAAAACGTCCATGTCCTACTGTCCTAGGCAGAATTGGAACCCACAGCCCGGATGTAAGGCGTGCTTGAGAGCAACTCAAGCCACCTAGGCCAGGGCCTCTTTCGAGTAGGTTTTCTTAGATATGAGATATGAATGGCTCGACGTAATTACTCGTAAGCAGCCTTGGGTAGCAAACACCATTGTCATCTTGACCATATCGCCCCTATCGGCTCCCTGGCAGATTGTGGGTAGACAATGCTTACGTGTGTGGTGCACATTAGAGTTCTCAAAGCATGTGACGAAGAAGGCAGACACCATGGTCTACTTCTGTGCCTGTTCCAAAACAATACATATATAAAAATAATAACTAACAGCAAATGCACGACTGAATATAGCTTTCTTGAAAATATTTTATAGATGAATTTCTGTAGAGATGTGGATAGAGCGGTGTGTAGAAAGAAAGTGAAATTGTAATGATTCAAAGCTACGGGATCTGACTCATACGACGTTAAAAGTGAAAATTCTCGGATATTTGAAGATACCGAACCTTATTATGAATTGCTCTTTATACAGTATAGAAATGTCCAGGCCATTCTGAACTTAATTCAAAGAAGTTGTTTACAATTTCTAGTGATTCTGCATCTTAACAACATTCGTTATACTGAATTGTGGACATACGTGAAAAACATCCCTACCTTCATGTTTCTAATAAGAATTGATAGCATAGTCTACGACTGTGACCTTGGCCAAATATATACTTATTAGAAAACGTTAGAAAATAGTTAGATGAATACATGAATAAAGCTTCCTTTATATGAAAGAATGTTTTCGAGGTGCGACATTTTATTGTAATAGAAGATTAAAATAATTTTTTACTTAAAAACAACAGGTGAAACGAAAAAGAGAAAACAAAAACATAGTTTTGACCTCACTTTTTATGCGTGTCAACACAGTGCTTTTTCTCGTTTTCCCTTTTTTCTTTCCGAATTATTTTAGGTGCCAAAGTTTTTAAGATCATTAGTACAACCACGAAGCTTTCTGTTCTTCCAGACGTTATAGACTTCGAACCGTTAGTTAACCGACAGTATATAATTCCGTAATGAGGATATGTTATTTAATTTAATGAAATACTCGCTTCAAATAATCAATATAAAATTTACGAAATATCCAGTTAAACTACTTTTTTTGTTTAAACGTTTGTATCAAATGGAATTTAAAGAGGAGCACACTTTCCTTGATATAAAGCAACGACGCATTAACCAGGGAACATGGATTTCATAACGTGCAGTAACGAAAGCTCATAAGAGAATTAGTGTTTGAATACGTGCACAACAGCACACGACACATGGCGGGGTTTGGGGCTCCAGCATTACCCGACGAAGATGGAGTGGCCTGCGTCCAGCCGAACGCGAAAATCGAATTCGTTTACGGCCGATAACGCAACAGCCCATAAGGACGTGCGCGTTTGTAGTGCCGCTAAGCGCCGGTTACAAGGGCGGAGTCGCCCATTGAGATAAATTGGCCGGCGGCCGACATATGGGCGAGCACGCCGCCATAATGCACGCGCCGAGGACGCCGCGCCGCGACGTCAGCCGCCGTCCCTTGACCGCACGCGTCGTCTCCGTCTGGGGCGAGCACGCGCGTGTCAGTGGCAAGGCCCAAAGCTCTTCCTGAAGTCAAGAGTACACCGAAAATATGACCGGGTGAATTGGCTCAGACTGATGTCAACGCTGTGCCTCTGATCGGGAGGTGTTAGGTTCGAGTCCCAACGATGGCAGGATTTTCGACTCTTGCTCGACGGCAAGGTCGGATTCAGTAACTATTTGGAGGAGATTTCTAGCGGCCAGCCGATCTGATCGGTATTTTTCCGTGGTTTCTCCGATCAACACCAAGCGAATGCCGGAGCAGTACCCAAACAAACGGACCGCGCGCGATCTTTCCTTCCCCTAGCTTTACCTAGCCTCACCCCTTTCTTACATAGACTTACACTCACACTACCACACTTGCTGGGAGAGCGGTCGGGAGCTTAGAGCTTGTCCCAGTTGGGGCGGTGCGGAGAGTACGGGTGGTGGGACTTACCTGGTTAGGGAAAATTCCGCTAGACGTCGGTAGGTCGGCGCCGGATCTCACCAGCCAGCGGGGAAGATCATCGCCACCTCCCGAGGAGAAAACATGCACTACACTCACGGGACTAGTGACCTTAGCCATTCATGCGCCCGGAATCACTAACAATCACCGAAAGTACGAGACTCAATGTCTGGAATGTTTCGGAATGTTTTACCTAAGTGCGCGGACCCAGTCCCGATCGAAGCCGTGGATTTTTAATGGCGAAAAATTATTCGTTCGCCTTCCATTGGAGGAGAAGTACAGCCGGCAGTTCCGTGTTGTTGATTTACTGCATGTAAAGATTCTCAAGCATACATGAAAGCTCTGAGCTAAATTCACACTGCCTGTATCGTCGTCCGAGTGACATCTTTCTCTGGTCGAAGGTGAAAGGAACCTAGCAAAATTTGCGTGGTGATGCAGAAGAGAAGGTCTGATGCCCTGAGCCTCACCACGTAAAATAAGGCATTATTGCACTGAATTGATTTATGAGCCCTGCACGTTCTAATGGCGTTGACTCCCATACGTCACGATCTGTTGAGTAGATGATTGCGATGATGGAAAATAGTGAAGCGAGGGGCAGCGGAAGCGGGGAAAAATCACGAGAACGTTTTCCGAAAGCTCACTTTGTCTACCACCAATTTCGCATGGATTGACCGAGGATCAAACCCGGGCCACAGCGCATATATTGGCCACTATAACTACGAGCCCCGCGGCTCCCCAGTTTTCAAATGCAAGGAACCTGGGGTGAAGGGAACTTTTGCTCCATACCTTTCGCATCGACATCAGTCAAAGGACAAGTTCGAGTCGCGTTGTTTCCGGGAACGTTAACTGCTATTAGTCCCACAAGAACAGTGCATGTGATACCGCTGTAAGTGGCTGTGATTGTCCGTTGGTTGAATGTGGAATCCAGCACCGACCTACACGCCCGCTTGCGATGGCTTTCTCCAGGTATCTCGCACTAGCGAGGCACTCTTGCAGCCGAGAGAAGCTCTGATCTCCTGAGTGGAAGTGTAGTAATATAATGCATGTAAGAGTGTGTAAGTGGAAAGAATAGGAAAAGGAAGAGAAGGGAAATATCACGTGCGGTCCATAGCCCTTTTTAGGGCTCTGGCATTGATCTGGTGACGATCGGAGAAACCACAGAAAACTGCCAACCAGAACAGACGGCCGCAAGAATTATCATTTAGACAGCAGCTGAATTCGACCTAGCTATCTAGTTAGAAAATTATTATTAACAATGACATGTGTATCCCTCTCTTTGAATAGCTATTGACACGTAAATAATTCAACTGACAATTCCGAATTAAGTCGTGTCAGAACAGAATGTGAGTGGAGGCATACATTACCTCATTTTGATTACTTGAAGTGCCTTCACTCAACTCATGAACTAATATGTGTTATATCTGTTATATCCCCTTTTCCCCGCCCTGCCAGAGTAAAGGAAGCGATTGTGGAGTATGCGAAATGGAGTGAATTTCTTTCGATATGTGTAGATAAACCCTTCCAATACATCAAACAAAGTAATTGTAGGGATCTGATAAAAGGGATGTTTCTATGAACGCAATTATGCCCCGAGAGAGTATTACGATCAGAATACATTGACCAGATAATCAATGTAATGTTTTTTTTAAACTCGTGTTTTAAAGAAACTTCATAACATACTAAAAATAAATGAAAAGAGATTAACTTATTTGAAAAATAACGAAATGGAAGGGTCTTAAGAAATATTTAAAAATTAAATTCCTGTTTGTTACTGTGTTGTGTGCGTGCGTGGTGCATGCGTGCGTGCGTGCGTGAGTGCGTGCGCGCAAAATCAGTAAAAAGTCGTGTGGATATTTTTTTTAATTTACGAATTATATTTTCCTCTTAGCGGCAGACGAATTATTATCATTATCATTACTATCATTATTATTAAAATTGTGTTAACAAATACAGGAGTGTGCCAAGAAATACTATCATTGGAAGATAAAAATAGCAAAAAAGGGCGAGACAAAAATATCTGCCTTTCAGTTCTGAAACAATCATATCGGGGATTAGAAGTAGAAAGCAGGTTCTTGCGTTAGACGACATGAAAATTCATATATTCTGTGAAGCCCCAATCCCTTTAAAAAAGTATTCTCTGTCTACTTTCGCAATTCAGAAGGTTCCTATTCCCACGTACTAATTTTCTTCAAATATATAAAACGCACAACTTTGCATCACAATGAACTACAAAATGTACAATTTAATTCGTAACGGGTTGCGTGTTCTTTACGCAAGAAACTCAATTAGGATCCATGCCCATATTTAGGGCATACAATGTTCATTTTTACTTTCTGCAAACTTATCCAGATCAAATTCTTCAACATCTCAATTTTTTAGAATCTTAATCTTTTCTCACAAATGGAATTTGGCTTCGTAAATTTCTTTAAATATTAAACATTATTGCTTAAATGCCCCGTAAAAGGTAATTGGCTGCAATAGAGAGTAGTTAAATTCTATAAGGTTTGTCTTGTAGTTTATTTTACAACCCTTTATCTTGTACATGTATGTTTGTATTTGCTTTACAATTGAAATTTCATCAATAAAATTTTAAAATTTTAATTTCTAGTAATAATATAATGTACTTAGTTACAGGCTTGAAATATACTCAGTTACACGATTGTCATACCAAAATGTTTCCTTTTCCCCCTTTCAGAATAGGGTCTCTTTGTAACGAGACATCTACATAGTTCTATACGCATTTCCGCAAATACTCCGTTAGCTCGCTCCCTCCATTCATCAGCACAATCAGCATGCCATTCACAGGAAACACATTCGCGCCGATCATCCTGTGGTCACATAGTGAGGAGCCGACGTCGGTGGGTTGTCAGATGAGCATCCCATATGCAACGATCGTGGCTCGCCGACCAGCACAGCGTGCTTCCGGCGATGCTGTGGCCTCGACTACAATACCGTAGAACAAGGGGTCTCCAAACCTTCCAAGAGAAGGGTAAAACTGCTAAACGTGGCCACTGCAATAGGTCAGAGTAATATTGACTAATATGAGAATTACGACTGAGTAATATTAGTGGCCTGCAGAAGCCAAAATGCTACTGAACGAAGCGATAGAAAATGGTTTTTCCAACAAAACAAAATGTAGTACACACTGGTCAAGAACAACAAATAGAATACTTTCTTATAACATACATTACATTATACTCTCTCCTATCGAATATTTTACCACAAAAAAGTGTTCAGGAATACAACAGTAACAGCGTGTAGTAATTGATACCCAGTAAAAGAGATATTTACGTATCCACTAAGAATATCAAACAAGTTCCATACCGCAACAGGCGAATAGCAAATATTTCAGGCATGGACGGTCTCTTCTTTGGAATCTTGCTGTCGCATGATGGAAGCTGACTCGAAAGTGGAGCACATTAAGCTTGAAAATTCAGTCAGTAGGCGCAACATAAAAATGGCAGAATAACACAATAAAATATTTGCATTTTCAAAAGAAATTGTTTCGAATTCTTTCATTGTTTCATTATTTTTCCCGAAATCCTGGGTATCTAACAAAACCATTGACACCTCCCACATAGTCATAGATCGCTTAGTTACCTCTGAATTTCAGCGAGTAGGAAAAATTAGTAACATTATAGAGTACGTACCTGTATTACAAATATGTATATATGAAATGAACAAGTAACAGCATTTTATGAAACACATGACATTTCTGTAAACTTTCTATTTCTATTACTTTTCCAACTCTTTCCAATCCTATCCAATTTGACTAATGTCCAATTATTGTACAAGTATCATTTTAAACCGTACAGTGAAATCCACAACAGAATACGTGTCTCTGTTACTGGTTTGATTCTAGTCAACACAGAATATCATTAACTAGATAATTTAAATGTAGAGCATTATTTACTCTCTTTTGACAAGTTCATGGTCAGTTTATAACAACTTTGATCTTCTCATAATTCTGAGTACAATTACCTTTTGGTACCTCTTTCATGATAATAGCTACGGATGTCTATCTCTGCACTATGTCATCTTGTGATAATACTGGGTATTACGCTCCTTGATACTTGTGATAATGTCCATCCAATATTTAAGTTATCTAGAGGACGTTGTAAACTCAATATTTACTTCGAATCGAAGTTCATTTATCATGACTTTCACGCAACAGCTTTTTATTACAACGAAATTCACGAGAAATTCCTCTCAATGCACGACATTGAATATATATTTTTGTATTTTTTTTTTAAGAAACCCTCAAAAATTGTAAAGAAGTGTTTTCGCAACCGTTTGCCAGATCACAGAATATACTGGCCAATTTCTCTAAAATATACTTGTTTGTTTTCACAGTATTATGCCATTCATTTCCTTAAGCTTATCAGAAAAGCAAATTAGATAAGCATAGACGGAACATGCATAACAGTTCACCAACTCAGTCGAGCTACATCATGTTGTGAAGTAGTTGAGCTTTTGGCCGACAGATCGCACTAGCATGAGCGTCGTCGCAGTGGAATGTTGGTAGTGCCGAATTTCGATATATCGTACCTCACGTTTGAACGGCCTTCTATGAGATTATAGAAACGATAAATCCCCGGAAGTTTAGAAAGTAAATATCTCATGGATGTGATAAAAAATTGCCGAAGAGAAGTCTGAAATAAATTAGGTACGTAAAGCAAACATGCATGTCTTTTAGGAGGTAAGATTTCTGCGCCAGCTCCTATGCCAGTCTGGAGCATACCATTTTTGAAATGCCTAATGTTCTTTTTAGAAATCTTGATTTTATGCTTTGGAGGGAATTGAGGAGATTAACCATAAGCATTTCCCGTAATAGCTCCTGCCCAAACGTTATTACTAAGATTTTAAAATAGGATCCTAAGGATTTTAAAATAGTCATTGCTTCTCATTGAAACAGTATCGTAAGTTATTGTAGGTCTTATAAGTTTCTGGTGGCTACCATCTTATTGTGCGAATTCTGATTTGGTGTTGACGTTCTTATAAGAAGAAATAAAAGAGGTAATCTTCGTCAATATATTAGCTTTATTAAGATAGCCGGCTTTCGACGGCTTTGCCGTCATCGTCAGTCTACAAGATACAGAAAGATATAACAAAATTATAAATAAATACACAATAAGATAGAAAATTAAATTACAATTAATGGATACATCTAAAGTGTTTAGTTACAGATAGATAAAATTTTCAAAAAAAGAAATGCAATTAATTCCCCCCCCCCCCGCCGCAATTCATTTTTGCAATTTTATCTGCTATATGTTCCTAAACTTTTGCAATCACATAATGTGTCTTTCTTTATTGATTATTTATTTATTTATTGTTTGTTTGTTTAATTTGAACTGCTACTAATCCTCCCGTTGCATTTCTTTTTTTTGAAAATTTTATCTGCTATCTGTACCTAGATACTTTAGATGTATCCATTAATTCTAATATAATTTTCTATCTTATTGTGTGTTCATTTATACTTTTGTTATATCTTTCTGTATCTTGTAGACTGACGATGACGGCAAAGCCGTCGAAAGCCGGCTAATATGTTGACGAAGATGACTTCTTATTTCTTCTTACCATCTTATTTCTAGACTAGACTTCATACTATCTCCTTGTGCATCTACCATTGCCAAATCTAGCCTCATCAACAAGCCACCAATGTCGCCGTCGTTCCCCGATGAGCAGCGGATATGCATCGGCCATGGCTCTCCAAGCGGCACGTGGTATCCGGTGCGGGCGCCTGCAGTCATTGGTTCCGCAACCAGGCCCTAGGCCAACTCGCAGGAACGCCTAAATTATTTCCGCACTAGCGGGTGGCCAAAGAGAAGGCAGCTTTCTCTCCTTCATCCGCCTACCCGCTACAATCATTTCCGTTATCGTCGCCTCCACCATCCCATCGACGCCGACTCCACCATCTCATCGGCGCCGCCACCATCCATCTCCACTGCCTCCGCCACCTACCCCCCCCAAGGCCGCCTCCGCCGTCCCATCATCGCCCCCGCCGTCACATCACCGCCGCCTCCGTCATCACAGCGCCATCGCCTCCGCCAGTATATCACCATCGCCTCCGCCATCACATCGCCGCCGCCTCCGCCTTCACAACAGCACTGTCTCGAATATCACATCACCAATACCTTCACAATTATCAATACCAATATCATACCCCATCACCACCAGCCCAGACTAGTCTATCTCTTACACAACCTTGTGACCTCTTTGGATGCAACGCCGCTACCTCGACGGCGAGAGATAATGAATTATCAATTCTACAACAAAGATTAATCAGTATCAGAGACTTAATTTACGAGATTTCAAATTATCAACTTAAATGTAAGTAATCATGTAATTTATATCACGTACATTACTCCCAAGATTACAAACCAACAACAAATCTCCATTTCTCCATCATACACAGATATCAACCATCATTGTTGCCGTTGCAGTCGCCGTTAACGTCATACCCAGAGCAATTCACAACAACCAAGGCACAACGCCAGAAGCACCACCGCCCACCTTCACCTCCGTTAGCATCACCATAGAAGACCACAGTTTTCTCCGTCAGAATATCACCATCATCACCTTCGGTTCCTGAAGGCATTTACGGAAGAAAAGAGTCGACTGACACATTTTTTTTTTCTCTCGGCGCAGAACCTTGCAGTCTTTCAGAATAAAGATGATTTCTCTGACTTTGAGCAAACACTGAGATGGCTCCTTGTTTTGCTTCTGGACATAAATGTAACATCATTATCTGGGCACGTTTTCTGAAACTCAACATGATATACAGTTATTAAAACAACCGTTTTCCATGTTCTTGCATTATTAAGTAGATTCCTTCGAAAGTACACGATCAGGGATAACGCTGTAACTCAATTCGCCTTTTCAAATAATTTTTACACATATCAGATAATGTTTTCCTATCAATTCTTAACAAAAACGTTCGTTTCCACCTATACTCATATTTCAACTTTTATATGAGTTAGGAGAGGAATCCCAGAAAATGTAGGTACTTCTTACCATAAAATGTCACAGTTTTTAACAGTTTTTTACGTTAAATAAACAGACTGATTACGGTCTTCACAGTGACCGCTGCTCTCCTGAGAATCAACTTGCGGGCAAAACGACCTATTACCCCAGTGCCCTCTTTGTCGCAATAATTTGATAACAATGTTCGACTTTACGCGCAGCTGATTCAGTGATCAACGATCTGTGACTTGCGTACCGCAGAGGTTACACTAATGGTTTTTGCAGCCTCCCCCAATTTGTTTGCCTATTTGTAATTTGTTCGTCGGTTTGTACGGTATTGACTGTGAATAAAGGAGGTTATTTTGCTCAAGCTGGTTGAATTGAAAAACCATAAGCAGGAGAGTGAAACAATGATTTCCAAATCACCATTTGAATTTTCCTTTCATTATTCCACAACTACAGGAGAGAACGATTACAATAATCCAATATAAAGAAATAACAAACATATAACAAAATTATGGCATTTAAAATGATTTACAAGTAGTAATTCTTGTTAAGCGCAAGGATTGCATATTCTTATTTTCATTTTCCTGAATTGTTCTTTTCACAAAATTTGTAGCAAGAATCCAAATTGACATCGTGAAACCTTACGGCCCTGATAGAAGCTGGAGTACCTAGGAAGTAGACGAAATCCAGTCATTCAGTGGAATATGCCTTTTATCTCTGGTAGAATTTGAAAATAGAAAATTCAGCTCTCATGCGTGCATTTATTACAAAACTATCGTAATTTATGACCTCGCATAAAAGATTAATGGTCTGTACTAATTTCAACAGTCCTGTGCTTTTCGTTAACTCTACTCTGCGAATTGAGGATTAATTGACATTTGCATTATTATTAATTATTTAGTATGACAGATTATAAGATGCGGGGGATGGCGAAACTTGTGAAACTAAATTATTGATTTTTATAACTGATACTAGTATTATTCTTACTGATATATTGTCAATATTATTTTTATGTGGCATGATTGTGACCTGGAAGGAATTACGTTAAAGTTTCGAAAGAGATGCTAGGAGATATTGAGGAAAAAGACGTATACATGTGAATGCCATATCTGATAATCACCAGATCCACATGAAAAATATTTATAAATCGGATAAAGATATCAATTTTTAAGATATAAAAAAATTAAACTATAAAAATTACGCAAATCGTAGCTTGTGGGCTGTATACCATGAAACATTATTGCAATCGCACTTGAGATTTCTAGCGTATCTGATACTCGGAATTGACGAGACCAGCATACAGCCACAACACCGGAAATACCAAAGATAAGACGATACTTCAATACTAATGTTCTCAGGGGAATAATATTACATATATTATCGCCGTTTTGCTTACAGTACCCAGTGACCCTTCACGACGGTAATGTGAAAAATGGTTGAACAACCATTTCGGGAACCAATCTATATAAAGAAAGTAGAATCGATAGAATGGAAGTGGGGACAGAATAGTAGGAAGAAGGATTATGCGTAGTCTCTCAGAGGTTCGTTGTTTAGCCTAAATGTACCGACAAATACTTGTAAGGGAATTGAAAGATCGCAGCAGTATCAAAGGGAGAATTTACATTACCAATAACATCTGAATACATGTTTCGATTCTGTATCTGTAAACGGTATTCAACTCGTTTCGAATATAGCATTTACTTTGCAAAGCCCGTTTAAAAAAAAAAACAAAAAAACATGCAAAACACGTTTTACAAATCGCTTCTCATGCTTCCGGGATGAAATTAAAAAACGAGGGCTTATAGTGTTGGATACAGGCATGGCGCCTGCTTCCAACGCCCTCCAAATCACAAGAAAATGTGCAGCGTACGTGTGTAGCGTAAATGTGTTACTTTACGTCGCACCTTGAAAAATACTGCTTTGCGGCGCGCCTGTAACAGATAGGACAAGACACGGAAAGGGCAGGTCAGAGAATTGAAGTAAGGAAAGCTCAAGTCTGCCCAAGAATTCTCAAGGCAGCTCAAGAATTCCTTTAAAGGCAGTGGTCGGCATCTAGCCAGCCATTTAGCCGGCAGACTATTTCGTGTTCCCGGGCGTGTTAACTGCTTATCAGCCCCGAAAGCGTAGTGCATGTCACGGGGTCTGTTTTCCTCCCCACGACTGGGAGTGGTACCTCAGTGCATCAACTGATATCACTGCTGCGCCTCTGACCGGGAGGTCCTAGATTCGAGTACTGACGGTGGCAGCATTTTCGACACTAGCTTTTCAGCTAGGTCGAATTCAGTCGCTAGCGGCTGCTCTGATCGGTAATTTTCCGTGGTTTCTCCGATCAACACTAGGCGAATGCTGGAGCAGTACCCAACCAAACGGGCCACGGGCCGCGCGCGATATTTCCTTTCTCTTCCTTGTCCTATCCTCTCCCTTTACACACACACACTGACACTAACATGCACTACACTACCACATATTCCGGGAGACCGGTCGGGAGCTTAGAGCTTGTCCCGACTGGAGCGGTGCCCCGCTGGTGGGAGAGTCCTGGTTAGGGGGAAACCCCACTAGCCGACGGTAGGTCGGCGCCGGATCTCGCCATCCAGCGGGGAAAATCACCCCCATCTCCAGAGAAAACATGCACTACACTTACGGACTAATGACCACCGTAGTTGACACGTCCGGAAACACGAAAAATCAATCAATCAATCTCCCCGCCGGATGGTGAGATACAGCACGACCTACAGGTCAGCTTGTTTGTGTATCTCCCACAAGCGGAGAAGCGCCTCAGCCAGGACAAGCTCTAAGCTCCCGCCTGATCTCAGATCTCCTGTGGTTGTGTAGTAAGTGTAAGTGTATGTAGGTAAAGGGTGAAGATGGGATAAGGAAGAGGAAGGGCATATCACGCCCGGTCCGTAGCCCATTTGTTACGGTGCTGCTCCAGCAACGGGACACTACCGATCAGAGGAGCCAGCTAGAATTTTCCTGTAAGCAGCGACTGAACTAACCTAGTTGCAGCCAGTGCCAAAAGTCCTGCCACTGTAGAGATTCGAACCCTAGGACCTTCTAGTTGGAGGTACTGCAGTGAAAGAATTTGATGCCCTCAGCCACTCAACCAGTCCGTTTAATCGGTTTTCCAAACCCGAATTACGTCCTCCCAAGTTCACGTTTCAGTTTCTCCCAAATTACAAGAGTTAGTTGGGACTCACAACTGCATACGCTAAGATCATCAGCTATAAATTTCTGAATTGTGTTTCTCGACCCATTCGACGTGTCAAAAATATTCAAATCTTCCTCCTTTCCATTCCGATTTCGAATTACCGAGCTTCCATTGCATCTGCTCAGAAAAACAACTCGTCCTCGACCTGCACGTCGAAATGCATTCCCAGTTCCGGTTCGCGGCACGAAATGGTCGTCTCGCGAGAACGTTCTTGACGTCCCGCGGCGCAAACCGTGGAAGCGTTGCGCCTCCATCGTACACGCCTTACGCCCGTGCCGCGGCAAAACCGCAGTTTGGGCGCGTATAATTGGGCTGCTGCCACGCGCCACAGCCGCCAGGCATTCAGAGGTCAACGCGGGCCGACCTCATCGTGGCAATAGAAAGCGACAGCTCGACGGGTTGGTGATAATGGGACAGACGTTCCGGTGCTGGCGATGATGGCTGGGTAAAACTGGCGTGTGTTGGGATAACGCGATCGAGCGGAGGCGATCGAGCGGGGCGATCGAGCGGAGGCGATCGAGCGGTGGCGATCGAGCGGTGGCGATCGAGCGGGGCGATCGAGCGGCGGCGATCGAGCGGGGCGATCGAGCGGCGGCGATCGAGCGGTGGCGATCGAGCGGGGCGATCGAGCGGTCGGCGATCGAGCGGGGCGATCGAGCGCGCGCGGCGATCGAGCGGTGGCGATCGAGCGGGGCGATCGAGCGGCGGCGATCGAGCGGCGGCGATCGAGCGGCGGCGATCGAGCGGCGGCGATCGAGCCACCGACCGGTGGTAATCAGGCAGTGACGTGTGGCCGTGTCTCGCGAATGTGTGTGGCACAGTGAGGAGGTAGCGAGCGAAAGGAAAGAAGGCGGGCGATGTCTGTTGGGTGGAAATGTGTTAATAGAAGCATGCGTGCCGAATCAGAGAAAGTGGGCTACCACCGACAAAAGAACTGTACTTCGTACACCAAACCTCGAGTGCCTGCGAAACTTATATCACATCTAGCGTACACAGGAGGCGGATGGAGGCAACACGTCACGTCTTTGTTTAGTGCGTATACAGTGCGTCAGCGAAAATGTGATACCGTATACCACCTTCACAGGAGTGGTACGTGAGTTCAAGAACGTATTACAAACGTAATTCATTGATGATACAATATACCGATGGTATAATTTCTTTGGAAATTCTTTTTCTAGTATCGTCCCTAGTTGTAAGAGAAGCGTTTCATACTTCACAAATTCAAATATTCTGAAAAAACATCTGTATTCCAAGACTATAATGGAGAGGTAGTTCACGAACTCTTCGGATTTAAATTGGTATCCAAAATCCAAAACCAAACTATTGAAAAAACTAACACTACAAAAAAAATGAAATGGCATATTACTCTTTAACCTGTTATACAACATCAACACATTCCATTCCATTCAACAGATGATTGGCATTCCTATTGTGAATACGCAAATATCGACTAAATCACACGCAGCACAAATCGTAAATCCAGTTCTGTGGAAACTGCTAATTACCTGAAATTTACAATGAAGTAGTGTAAATCTTAAGAGTACATAATGAGTGAATGTGCACTTTATACTTTACAGCACAATGCGCACGACACCAACGATTAAGATGCAGTGGTTATCTGAGACACGATAAAACAACAGTGATTCCTGGTGCAATTATTATTCCAAAGATAACACAAATACCGAGGTACGTACTATAAAGGTCGATGTATCAAAAAATGGTAAATTACTTAAATTAATTTACGTTCACTAATTCGTGTTGTAAGATATAGTACATATCTCTGTCGTCAATATCCGTACTAACTCTTGTTCCAAAAACGGAAACTTTCTTCTGAATAAATTGTGTACTCCTGATGATAGGTTCTGGAATTGTAGGAATGAACTATATGATCAGGTATTTTCCTTCAGATGTCATTCTTTATGGGAATGTACTCTGCATTAAACCAAATTTTGTTCCAAAGTGTATCTGGTTTCTATTCTGGGTTTGATTTGTGAACACAAAGTTATAGTAGTAATGCTTTTATTGAAGTCACATATTTAATACGCAATTCTTAGGCTGTGAAATTTTAAGAGAAGGAAAGTCTCCATTATCCCTGAATAAGTTGTCGTGACCTCGCGATTCGTGTGGTTTGAGATTCGAATCCTTGCCTACCGAAGATAATTCTAGGTTATTAGACAAGTCTAGCGAAAACCACAGGCTCAAGGAAAAGTTAACAATGTGATACTATTGCAGAATTCTTGATCATACTACAGGAAACAATCGAAGTTAACAGATCACTCCACTTTTCTCACTATTTTTAAAGCTCAGGGGTGTTTTGAACAACCATAACAAAACTTTTTCCCAGGATTTAGGCATAAAGTGGGAATCATTCACGTAATAAAAAAATAAAGTTTATCAGATGAAAGTCGAAAAATGAAGCCTGAGTTCAAGGAAAAGTTAAAGTTTTATATTTGTAATTCAACGCATTTTTAACAAAAGTTAGTAATTTCTCAAAAATATTGGTTCACTGAAGATCATTCAAATTACACAAACCTCACTTCATACAAAAACCTAACATTACCATAATTTATTCCTCTGTGGTTGACGCACCAAGATATGAAGAGACGATAAAACAATCGTCTTCGTCTATTTGTAAATCCTGGATTCCTTATAGACGCCGACAAATACCCGACTACTCGGATAGTTGCAGAGTATTTACATTCGTTAAAGCGCACGACTAAAATCACATACGGGTAGAAGTCTTCTTATTTTTTAGAAACAAGTGCTGCCTTGACAACAAGTAATGCGCTGCCTAAATGTTTCGAGATTCTTTCGTCTGTCAACTCTTCCCTGTGACAGGTACTCCTAGCTCCCATCTATTTCACGACGCGATTTCGCTGAATGAATTCGTAACCGGCGCCACTTACATTGAAGAAACTCTTCAGTTACACCTTGACGTCAACGCAAAACTGCAGAATAAATTCGAAAACAAATTCATATCCACAGAAGGCGGGAACGCAGGACATTCACCTCGCTGAGCATTCAAAATCAAACTCTACCACACTCCGTGCTCACTAGAGTCATAAAATAGTTCATGGAGAACAACAGAACACAATTCGAAAAATAAAGTTTTTAGATAAAAAACGCGTAAAGTTTTCCCTAACGGTTGAAATGCTGGTATCACACAATTATTAACTTTAGGTTAGGTAGTAAGCATTACCGAAATGCTTTGTAGAAGTTCTGTAAATAATTAGTACTATAAAATATTGTAAAATAATAAGTCATACTTCATTTTTAGTTGTGCTAGTGTCGTAACCCATGGTCGAAGTAATTAACGTTTTCTTCCCCAGAAAATGAGTCTACTCTTTTAATTGCGTATACCACGTCGTAATTGAACTTTGAGTACGTCTTTTGAGAAGCAAAGAGTAATAGTGACGTGGGGAGGTGTGCCGGAAATGAGGCAACAGACTTCGTTCTGCACGCAGTTACCTAAGAGCACCTCCTGGAGTAAATTGGTGGAAGATAAACTAAAGGCGATAGCGCCTGCGTCAGCAGCTAAGCGACGGAGAAGGGCAAGAGGATGAGGAAGGAAGAAATAGAGGCCGCAGTCTTAAGTTAACTGTTCCTAGAGGACGCAGTGCCTAGCACACCAAGATGATGGACACTTCACAAATTACGCCGATTAGGAAGGCTAAATTAAAATCCCGAAGTCACACACATAATACAATAATTCCGGTCCCGTGGCGTAGGAAGTTGCGACAGACGTCGTTTGCGACGAGGAGGCTGCAGGTTCGAGTCCTGTTTAGGCATGGTTGTATTTGTGAATGTGCTTTCACCCCTCATTATCATCCTATTACATCATAATTCGTAATTCAAGGCTTAACAACCTTGTCTTACAAAGAGATACAGTCGAAAAGCTGATCCCCCTAATTACACACGTTAATTTCTGCTCAGGATATAATATGACTGTGGCTCCGAAGAGAACGTGAAGCATTACACAGAAATGACCCATAAACAAATAATAATAATAATAATAATTAATAATAATAATAATAATAATAATAATAATAATAATAATAAAATTCAAGTGTTATGGGAATATCGGCTCGAGTTATTTAGGTTCGGAATAAGTAGTTAAGTTACGTAGTTACGATTAAGTAAAACTTACCGTCATAGATATGAGAATGATAACGGCAAGTTTAACCGACAGGAGCATTCGATAACTCAGCGGCAATAGAGAACATTTAGCCCGACATCGACGAACATTCCATGTCTTTTCATTGGGCGAAAAGTCCATCCAGGTATCTCCCCCGTCGGGTCAAACTCTAAGCTCCCCACACGTGTGGCAGTGTACAGGAGCTTGACGGTGTACGGTGCAACGTGAGTGAAAGGGTGCAAAACTATCTTCTCTTACGCCACGCCCCCTTCGCACTGGGGCGTGGGGCGACGTCATCTCAGTCGTCACTTCAGCGGCGGCGCCTTGGATGTCCTCTCAGGCGGTGGCGGCGGCGGCTGCGCTCGGCTTTGGCGTCGCGACGCCCTTGCGTCATCGCCCGCTGCGCCGCGACGTCGCCGCCGCCGGGCGCCCGCACAGTGTCAAGGCCCCAAGGCGCCACTACCACCGCCGCCTTCGCCGTTCTCACAGTGGGCGGTCACACTAAAGAGTCAAGAGTGCCATCAAGAGATATTGGTATTTTATAATTGATTTATTAGTGATTCCGGGCGCGTCAACTGTTAAGGTTGTTAGTCCCGTAAGTGTAATGCGTGTTTGTGTCGTGAGACGTGGCGGTAATCTTCCCGCTGGATGATGAGGTACGGCGTCGAACTACCGTCAGTTAACGGAGTTTCTCGAAACCAGGTATCTCCCACCAGCGAGACACTGTTCCGGCCGGGACAAGCACTTAAGTCCCGACCTCTCTCCCAGTACGTGTATTAATGCAGTGCATGTATGTGTAAATGTGTGTAAGTGAGGGGTGAGAATGGGACAAGGAATGGGAAGAAAAAAAGCGCGGGGTCCATGGCCCGTTTGTCATGGTTCTGCTCCACAATTCGCCTGGTTTCGATCGAAGAATCCACGGAAAACTACCGATCAGATCAACCGGCCGCTAGAATTCTCCTCCAGACAGCACCTGAATTCGACCTAGCTCTCTAGCTAGGGTCGAAAATCCTGCCTCCGTCGGGACTTGAACCTAGGAACTCCCGGTCAGAGGCACTGCAGTGATATCAGTTGATACCCTGAGCTACCTCTCCCGGTGAGGGATATTTAAAAACTTCGCTTGTTTTGGTTTGTACCTGGCTCCACCACGTTCACACAATTGTGGGATAACTTCTGGAAACAATGCAGCTTCGACATATTTACAATTGGCACAAGCCAGAGGGACTGGAGTTGTTTACACATTTAGAAGCAAATGCATCAAAGGAGGAAGGGAAAAATGAAGTGAGGGAAGAGCAGAAAGGAAAGGGATGTGAAAGAAGGGGGAAACGAAAGAAAGGACAAGAGAAAGAAAGAAAAAGCAACAGCCTGGTTTCCAAGGATACGTCTTGAGGGAAACCACTCGATGGAGAATTCGCTTTATCACCAGGGACTGGCGTGCTCTTTCAACCGAGACAATCCTGCACAATCGCTAACACGTTACCACGACGCTACATTACCAACATGAAATAGAATCCTACAAAAACACACTATCTATATGGAACGGGTTTACCTCTATTTTGCAAGAATTCCATGACAAATATCATTATCAATGTGTACATCGCCATTAATACTCAAAGTCCCCTCAACAAATTTTTGATTATATTCTTGATAATTGATGTTACACGTTTTGGGACATCACTGACTACTTGATATGTTTCTTTCGTTCGCCAATCTAGCTCGTACTCAGCCGCCAACGCCGTCTACGTGACAGCCCCCAACAGCATAACCCCGGAAACAACGCGTTGGATGTGGCGGTCGCTGGCGGGTCGTTTCGCTCCGGCCTTCCCACCGATCCAATCGGGCACTTCCTTTCCGCGCGGAAGTTCTCGAAATCAATTACGAGTATTGTTTCAACGAGATTTTGCACGCAGCAGTTCTAGTCTCGCTTTTAGGTTTGTCCTAGGCCATTAAAATTTACTATAAGACATAAAAATGACGAATGATGACGGGGTTCACGTAGTTACCCATTACGTCCCATGTCGCCGACGTGTTAAGGCGCCCCGGACCTCACTATCCAATGAGGAAAGAACACCGCGACCTTCTGATAAAAAACATGCACTCATTTTGACGCGCCCGGAAACACGAAATAGCCAAACAATCAAGTAAGCAAGTGGGTGTGTTTTGTATGTGTAAAAGGGACAGTAAGGGGCAATGATGAGATAGAAAAGATCGCGCGTTGCCTGTGGCCCGTTTGTTATAGTAATTGAACTGATACTGACAAAGAGGCCCGGTGCCATAGAACTTTGCACACTCTTTCTATTGTTACAATATTTATCTATATGATACACATGAATCAACACACTCGACATTCGTTCTATAACGCGGCGTACAATCTCCTCTACATGATGTGACGAAGTAGATAAGAACGTACAGCAAGTATTAAAATTGATTTGATAATATCTAATAAAGATCAACAAACTTCTGAACTGCTTTCAAAATGGGAAGAATAAGCGGATACTATTCGAATATTTGTTGTCGATTTTCAAGAGCATTATGGTGCATACTCATGGCTATTTTGTCAAAATATACATCAACGTGAAATAGAACTAAAGATAAAATGAACTTCGCCGACCCCTGAAACTCAGTACCCTGAATCCTAGCCTATTGGGCCCAAAAGTCCAGCTCAGCATCCCATTTAAAATATTTTATGCCCAAAATTCAATTTGTCTCATGTTCAGAGAATGAAAGCTACATTTCAGCATTACCATAAAAAACAGGAAATTTTTAATGTAATACTCTATTCTGTGCAATACAAAGGAGATTCAACCGTTTCTCGGACGTAGGGGACAATCGTTAGAAAATGTTTTAGACTTCCCACTATCCGATATCTCTATTTGTCTTTCAACGTCAAATTGTAAAACTGGTGCCGTTGAGAGTTCTTACAGCAGCGACTATAAAGTTTACTCACGCAAAAGTGAAAGCACATTACCCAGGTCCTTCGCTCTGGTTTTCCTCGAGACAACCTTAACCTTCACGTCTACGACTATAATTTAATTCCAGCTGTCACTAATTGGCCTGAAGGAAATTACCTCCCGATCTGTTGATCCTCGGCAGTTTCCTTCCTTCTTTTCTTCCTTCCGGTCAACCTCGCGATTCACATCAAGCGGTCACTTACTTCCCGGACACAAAAACGCGGAAATTTGGATTGGACTGCGAAGTCGACCTCGCGAATCGGGACGTTCGAATCCCGGGGCCAACAAGTAGCACCAAGTGATCGACCCGTTCTTTTTTTGTGGTATTTGTCCACAAGTGGCTCAGCATTACACGACTAAACTGCACTTCCCGGCTGCAATATAGCGGAAGTACGTTGTTGACGTACAAGACGGTACAAACCACTGGTTGATCACACAAATGATTCAGGGGACAAATAAACACTTCAAAAGAATATTTCAAAGGTATTCAGTTTCAACCACAGCTGTATGGTGAATGGGTATTTGAATATTGAAGTGTACGAAATAACATCTAGAGCTCCATCTAGAGCTAACGAATTTGGTTGTCTCTACAACTGACTTGTTTCGGTTTGCAATGGTTTACACATGACTTATTAAAACATGAACGAACGAAAAACATAATGAAAGAACGAACGAAAAAAGAAATGAAGGAACGAACGAAAGAATGGACCAACGAAGGAACGGACGGAGGAAGGAATGGACGAAGGAAAAATCGAAAGCGTGAAGGCAAGAAGACAGGAGTGAATAAAGGAATGAATGAATGAATGAATGAATGAATGAAAGAATCGACGTGAAATTGCGGCGTGAAATTGGTGGACGAATAACAGTGGTTGTACATCTGTGACGGGGACCCGAGGACAATCTTTCGAGGCCATCCGCGAACAATCTTTCGTGTTAGTAAATGAGCGGGACTGAAGAAGCGGTGTCACGGAGATTGAAGACAAAACACTATACGTTCCTTCAACAATTATACCAATGGAAGCAGTTTGATTTGCTCCTCGAAGACATCTCTCAACTACCATTTCACCTAAATCCTGAATTTAAATAACATTTAAAAATAGATTCCAAGAGATTAATAGTGAAAATCAAGAATTCATTAACTCTCCAAAACCTACAGCATAAACTTTGTATCTACATTATCGGCGAATGAGACATTATATTATGGAGTGGACTAATTAACAGACTCCTGATAGAACCTATCAATTTACTACGGTTCTAGATGCAGCATTTTCACAATCTAAATTAACATTGTGCAAATAATATAATGTAAAGTTCATACTGTTCTCGTTAAAAATGGCAATGTTTATAACATTGTCGTAGATAATCCATATGTATTGGAAATTTCCTATAATTTCCTGAGTCATTTCCATTCCACCTCCTATGACCGATGCATCAGAACTCATGATTAGCTAACAGAGAGAAGTGGTGATAGAAAATGCGACATTTTTTTTAAATATATGCACCCTGATTGGAGTATATCAGGTGAATTCTTAAATGTCAATGATGTTAATTTCATGAGTGGAATAGTCAACGCAGAGACATATGGCAGATCATTGTTTCTTAGAACCGAGAGCATATTTTACCGAAAGGAATGCTCCGTGAGGACACAAGTTCCCCCACGCCCAACAGTAATGGGACAGGTTCTCCGGTAGCCTACATCCGGCCTCCCGCGCGGTCGCTCGCCGTAAGCCGCTTACGCAAGGCCCCCCTGGGCCTGCCCGGCCACTCACGGCCACACCTGCCGCCACTCGCGTCGCCGGCTCGGCAGGTGGGCTGGCACGGGGGCGGAGGAGCTACGATCATCTGCGAATTGCAACGAGTCTTGGGAGGGACGTGCGAGGAGGCGGACAACAGAGGACCGCAATGGCACACCCCAAGGCCGAATGGCGCCGCCCACAAAACGTATTTTAAGAAAAGGAATTTCCCGAACCCCATCTCGAGTCCAGGTTTTCTGGAATCCCATCCCGGGTCGTTTTCTCGAAGCCAAGACTGAGTCCTGATTTCCTTGAATCCCATCTCTGGTCCTGTTCTTCTCGAATCGCATGTCGAAATTTTCCCCATCTCAAACATTTCGAATTCTTCCTTCATAATGAAATTAAAAGTAATAAATGCACGCAATTCTCAGGAAGAAGACAAAAAATGGGAAGGTTGAATCGAATCTCAGGAAACAAACGTTTTAGAGCACTTAAAGCAAAAAAATCAAATGTTTTTAACTTGCAATTAACTTCCAGCGAAAAAAATTAACTGTCACATTTATCGGACAAACTGTGAAAGGTGCTTTACTTGCTATTTAATGAAAAACATGATTTTATTATTAAATTCATTCAGGAAGTCTTGTAGAAATAATAATGCCACGAAATTCTTCAACGTAAGTAGTAGTTTCAGGTGAGTTATAAAGCCTCGGCAGAGAAAAAAACCACATCGACTTCGTCGTTTGGGTCAGAACTCGAAAATTTCGAAAAGTTTCAGTCCTCTCGCGTTACGTTGCACGTATGCGTCCATTAAGGCTATTATTAATTGAAAGCTGAAAAAACGAAAAAATATCGAGTCTATTGTAACAAACACAATTGTGAGTGCATACTAACAACAGGAACTATTCTAGAGAATTGTTCAACGCACTAATCACCGAAGTTCAGAAATTAATTACACTGTAACCGAACGTGAAGAAAAAGAATGGCCAAAACAATTTGCAATGCGCATGGCAGACAAGATTCAGGTAGTTTTATTGCGATACCTAATGCATTCCGCGAAGCCATTCCATCGTGCATAGTGCCTGGGGAAACTGCAAATCAGGAATTCTGAGAATATACCTATGCAACGTTTCTGAGATTCCTCTTCAATTATACACCGACGAGTTTATATTAGGATTGGAATTTCTCCTGCGGCGAATTTTAGGAACTTGGACACCGTTACTCTCACCGGTTTCATACTTGCAACTTCGCTAACCGACGAGAGAATGCAAATCTGCACAGTGATTCAACCTCCACCTTTGTGAACAATATCTTTCCAGTGAGTAAGTCGCCCTCTTGTCCTGATTTGATAATAGTCTATTATACTACGACGAATGAAAAGCAAGTCACAAAAAGATATTTTACACGTGAGCAGCATTAAAACTAATGGGATATTTAATGCAATTGCAAGAAAATGTTTAAAATAAAACGCCAAAGAATATAATTAAAAAGGTTCGACATGGTCGAAAACACGTCAATAAAAATAGGCGCAAGAAAAACATTTGTCCTGTTGGAAATGTAGGCCACATGGGAGTACCGTCCTGTCATTTACGTTCTGTAAAGTACTTTAAAGATACCAGAAGGGCATTAAATATGTCAAACGAAGAAGAAAGCAGGCAGGAAATAATATTTATATAGTGTGATAATAATAATAATAATAATAATAAGAAGAAGAAGAAGAAGAATATAATGATAATAATAATAATTCTCTGCATATCAGGAATTTCGATATTTTGCGTCTCATTAACTGAATGAATTTCCTTTCATGAGCTCTCATCTCATGTCATCCTCATAGAAACTGTTGTCATGGCCGAAGTGGCTAGAGCGTGTGCCGAATCAGCGCGGGTTCGAGTCCCGCCGTGGGCATGGTTGTTTGTTCCTTGTCTTTCATGTATGTGTGTTGTCGCAGAAGGCCTTGTGAACCTGCTGACCACAGACCAAGGAACCCGTGTGTGTATGTGTGTGTGTGTGTGTGTGTGTGTAGTAAAGATTAATAAGTGTCCCCCTGAGAGACATGGGTACCCTGCACAGATAGACGAAATCGAGACATCCCCTGAAGCTGGACAAAGTCCGTAGAAAAGAAAACAAAACTGTTGTTCTTAATCAGATCATAGATTACGAGTTGTGATGTAACGATAAACTGAGGATTAAGTGGAATCACAGTTTAAGATAAGTAGAGGTATAAGTTTAAGATAAGAAATAGTATTGGAAAAGACCCTGAGATTGTACGATTAAGCGTACTCATTTTATCGCCTTAATCAAATAATTGCTTCAATGAATTCAGAAAACTGCGTACGTCTAGCAGATGAATGCGCAGGAGCACAGGCTATCAGCATTTTTTATATTAAGACAATACAAATGTAAATTGTGAACTGAAATTTGAAAAATCTGAAAATGTTTATAATAATTTTTTTTTAAAAAACAGACTATTTTAACTAATATTAAAAAACTTCCGAAAATTGAAGTCATAAACAAATCTGACTGACTCCTAAAATGTATTATATTTTAGATTTTAAGCCAATAGCTTATAATACTATTATTGGATAAGCTGATGGCATGCGTTGTTTGCGAATTCTTCACGAAAAAAATTATAAGCCTTACAGAGGTTGCAAACCCACCTGAACCGATTCATTTCGCAGAAATACTTTTTATTTGGCCGTCAGTCCAGTGTTTATTAGCTTTACTTCTGTCAATAAAGCAATCCAATGACCAGGCACACTGGATCCCAATAAACCGACCAAAGACGTTTTCGCGAAAAAGTTTGAAGCCGGGTCTTCGCGTACAAAGGATTTTCCTTGTTCGAATGCATTTCCTTATTCCTTATCCGCGTACAAGGGATGCATTGTTACTTTACAAGCAACTACTAACGTTATGAGAAATGAGACAAAAAAGCGAAGAAAGAGCGCGAAACCAATCTTTCGCGGGGAATATTGCTTAAGGCTCAACTTTCACTAATTACACGCTGTACCCCTAAAACGTTTAAATATATTCATCAGGTGTATTCTAATTTAATTTTTTACTATTATTGTCAACGAATGAGCATTACGTACGCTAAATCTACCCATCAGTACTCTCCTGGGGGAAACGTATAATAGCGGTCCTGATACAAGTGGAGCTTTAGCTAACTAATATCGTTCTTAAGGAACAGATGGATTATGTTATCATCTGCCTCGCACATGATTTGCTGGACCTTCTTAACCTAGACAACACAGCAGCCAGAATTATTGCAGCTAGAGACACTTGCAGAAGTCCAAAATTAGTAGTGTGTGATGTGGGTGAAGATAATTCAGTATTGCGTATGTCAATATATATTTTTTCGTGACTATCTTCTTTAATCTACCGGTACCACATGAGCTTTATAACTTTACAAATCAATAAAAACTGTGGCGTAAAGTATAATTCTGTGAGCTAATATTTATATCTCCTTTTGATGTACACCGCAACATTTTATGTGGCACAGACGCCCATGACCAGCGGGCACATCAAATGTTCGGTCAATAGAACGCAAGGCCCTCTGCGACACAAAACACGCGAAAGACAACGGAAGTCAAAACCACAACGTGATCCAATCAGAGGGACTCATGTCGCGCGACTCTTCGCATATTGACTCATCCGGTCCAGCAACATGTCATCCAGACCAATAGAATTAATTTGCAGGCAAAATTGTATAGAAAATCAGGTAGCACTTTCCTATTTCATTTTGCAGTACTACCTCAAAGCCTAGCTTCTACGATACATTCTAGGTTCTTCGTCATCGGAGAATGACGACTTATGTATAGAGTTGGCGTCAGTGAGGGTTGTTAAATGAGTGACGTTGTCTCTCGTTAAGGGTGAAATACTACTAGAGGCTATTTGGGAATTCCAAAAGAACTTGAGGTTTGGGGAAATTCGACGGACCTAACGAGGACCGCCTGACGTCTGAACAACACTAGGAAGACTTCAGAAAACAGTGAGGATAACGGGAAAATGATAGCGAACCTACTCCCCGAAGCGAATTGGTAGACGAAGGTAGAGGTACAGGAAGGGGAACGAAAGTGGAGATGCAACGGAAGGTGGATGCGAAGCAGATGACGAA
This sequence comes from Teleogryllus oceanicus, assembly GCA_964035755.1. NCBI lineage: Eukaryota > Metazoa > Arthropoda > Insecta > Orthoptera > Gryllidae > Teleogryllus > Teleogryllus oceanicus. The sequence goes on along the minus strand of CAXIVR010000005.1, from coordinate 64,954,508 downwards.
GATCAAGGGGAAGGAGATGACGAAGGACATGAAAGCGGAAGTAAAGAAGGAGATGACGTAGGAGATGACGAAGGAGATGAAGGAGGAGATTACGAAGGAGATGAAGGAGGAGATTACGAAGGAGATGAAGGAGGAGATTACGAAGGAGATGAAGGAGGAGATTACGAAGGAGATGAAGGGGAGATTACGAAGGAAGCGAGGATGAAGAGAAGGCGAATTGGACGCGAAGGCCAAAGGAGGAGGAGGAGGAGGAGGAGATGAAGCGGAGGATGAGGCGAAGGTCGAAACCGAGGCGCTGGTGTCACGAAGGCTAACTGGGGGCGCGCCGCATCGTGTGACGTCGCTTCCTGTGGCGTCTCGCGTACGCAGGAGGAAACGGAACCTGTCCCAAAGGCGGCGCCCAGCCCCCGGCCAAGGCAACGGCCAGTCCCTTCCCCCGCCCCCTCCCCACTCGCACTGGCACTGACACTGAAACACCTTCTATTTATTATACCCGCCTGCCAATGCCACCGGCGCCACTTTCACTGCATGCCGTTCCCGCTCGCGTCTCAAGCATGTAACAGGTTCTCTAACGACGTCACCTCACATTAGCCGGCTTATTTTATGACATTTCCCCGTTTGAACTACCACTAACAGCGTCTGTGCTCCGTTCTGTATTTACATTTCAATAAAAAAAAAAACAAGCTTTTTGGCGAGTTAAAGAAGGCCAGAAGAATTCCAGATCAAAACAATTTGGTGTGGTGAGGAAAATCATTATAATATTTGTACATGTTAATTAATATTACATTCCTTACTTAATAGGGACTACTGCGTTCCCAATCTCTGCGTCCTTGCTGTGAAAAAACACCGTCTACTGAAGGGCAGGGGCACATCAGGTTTGCTGGTCAGCCCAATGCGAAGTTGAGGTTGAAAATGTACTGGATATGGCAGGATTCCGGGCTGCCCTGGTCGAATATCCTGCATCCCAATACAAATCCAACACACAAACACACGTACTACATGCTTACACACAAGCCTACACAGTTACGCACAAACATACACACATAATTACCAAGAGCAAAGATAATAAAATACCACATTACAAAGCAATTTGCAAACAATTTTCTGGTGCAGTGAACAAGTCGCTTATCGTTAGGTCAAATATGACGACAAATTCCAGTAACGAGAACGTCCATTAAACTAGTTTTGGAAATTCCAAATTTAAATTTTCCTGCATTTTGATATTTAATCATTATTAATTAATAATAATTAAAAACCAATCATTCCTAGCAAAAACCTACTTCAATTCCTACTTTAAAATATATAACCATCTTTCTTCGAAAAAATTCAACCAAGGGGATCGAAAAATGGGATAAGTACAACGATGGAAGAACAAAGAACAAAGCGCTTTAGAGAGATACAATAGCACAAAGGCACAAAAAGGAAGTTTCTTGAAATGCTCTAACAAACAGACGTCGCTTGACTCCAAACATGTTCATGTCCTCTATTTAACTTCAATAGCACATAGCTTTGTAGAGCAGAATGTCTTCGAGAGACGGCACACGCTTTCTACCATAAGCCTTACAAACCTCTTGTCAATAGTCCGTTCGTATCCGGTCTCACATTCAAGGACGGAAATCCGTTGGGAACGAGACTTTCGCCGTGTCCACATTACGAAGGAACATCGAGAGAACGAAGAGTTAGTTGTCAGCATCACACCTTATGATCGTTGTAAAGGACAATAACGCGATTTGTAAAGGGCGAAGAACAATAAGGACGAAGGAAAATAAATTAATTTTTAGTGAAAACCCCAAATTATCGAAAACCAAATAGCACTTAAACAAATAAAAGACAAAACCAACCAGAGGAACACACCAACTCAAATCATGAATCATAATGTCTCAAAATATATTAGCTCGACGATTATTGAATCGGTTCACTTTTTAGAAATTGTCAATAATTAGAATTCCAAAAATGTTTGAAATTCTAGTGAAAATGTTGACAAAAATGAAATGCAACCTACTATGAGAAATCCCTCAATCTTTTACTCCTCGGAAATATTTCAGGCAAGTCATGTAGATCATGCAATATACAATTCTAACCTCCACTTATGTTAGCTTTCCGAAGAATGGCGACCTATAAAGTCAGTTATCTATGTGGCAAAAGACAGCAAACTATGAGGTCTGTTACTCAGAATTTTCAGGAATCCAGGAATCCTACTCATTCTGTACAACCGTTCATCCTGATTTCTGAGCAAAGAATGCTCATTTTGTTCTTAAGGTTTTTTTTTTTTTTTTCCCCAAAAAGAACAGCTTCTAACAAGTTTCTGAATTCCCCAGATACGTTCTGAAGGTTTGCAATATGAACTTCCAATGATTTATCACTTATTCTCTCGACGTTTTTGTTTTTCTTCTTGAAATATTTACATTATGTGGCAGGACCTAGTTTTTCCCCTTTTCAGATAGTTAAAATATCAATAACTTTATTTCTAGTTGTGGTTTGAGTTTTCCACATGAATGCACATTTGTCAGAAAAATATTCAAAATATCCATTATAACAAAAATACTTATTAAGCCCCATTTATCAGAAAAAATATTCAAAATATCTTAAATATTCAAATATCCACAGTAAAGAAAACAAGTTTCATAAGGTATTTATCAAATTTCGTTATGACACACCATTGAAATATGCAATTAGATACATTTCAGATACATTTTATTTGGCATTTGGCATTTGGTATTTTTATTTTTATTTATTTGGCATTAATAAACTACGGTAAATACGATTCCACAGAGTGGAAAGAAAATATGCTACTTACGAATGATCAAGCTACTTAAGACACTCAGCTAACTTACCTGAAAACAAAACAGAACAAATTTTTAAAATATATGATTTGGTATTGATTTCTTATAACAAACAGAAAATTAAATTTCAAATACAGCACATTAAATAAGACATAATACAAGCAAAGTTGTCTACATTCATTCTATCGACATTCCTGATTAACGAGAGAATCAATGTTAATTTACTTTATAATCAAATTTAATGTATCAAAATTACTTATATTAATGAAGAAATTACAACAAAGAAATGTAATATAAGAAAATGTCAACAGAAAACGGAAATAAAACCACATGAAAGCACACATCTGAACCTTACATTTCAACGTATTTATTAAATTAGTGGTGTTAATACAGCTCATACTTTCTCGCAGTATTTGTAACTTTTCCAATTTTCGAAATTTCAGGGTTCAACAAAAATTCAACCTATGCGATTTTTGTAAGCGCACTTGCTCTACTGAAAAAAAATGAAAAAATTGAGTCCTGATTGAGAACATTTGTTTAATTGTTTCACTTCAAGCAAAAATTACGCGAGAACTAATCATAATATCAAACTATTGAACATAAGTTTATATTAAGATATATTTTTAGGACATTTCATTAGGAAAAAAATGTATCATCAATATTGTAGTTTTGCAGTTGTAAACTTTCGCAATTTTCGAATATCAATTTGCCCGCAGACAGGTGTTTGCCTTAAATCAATTTTTAGGTATCAACAACCCACAAAACATGGATTGTAAATGGATTATTTTTAATTTGTTGCGTCTCCAAGCCCCTTAAGAGGCGTTGAGCGATTTGCGCTGGGAGTAATCCTCCATTAATTTGCGCGCTTGGGAGTAATCCTTAATCTTATGTCATGTCATGTCACGTCACGTCACGTCGCAGTCAGTTGCCAAGAGGACCACCAAGTAGCATCTCCGCGTACGTGAACTCGTTTTGTTGGAACAAATTTCACATGAGATTTGACGGGAATCGAACCCAGACCTCAGTGGTAAAAGGCTACCGACTTGGCTATGTGCCACGAGCGAGCTTTTTATTTTTTTTTTTAAAGAAATTTTCTGTGTTATGTGAATTGATTTTTTTAAATTCTGACTACACAACTTGCTTGATGAAATTCAATAATTTTCTTCATCTAGGAACCGGTTTTATCCACTGTTACGAAATCCGGGCCTCAAATATTCGTTTATATTTACGAAAAATCACCACTTTCCGCTGCAGCATTACGAAACATTCTCTTCTGTACGTTTGGTCACGTGATCAAGAACAGCTATCATTTAGGAAATGTTGATCGAAGATTAGAAATCTCGATATTTTTTCCAGAAAATATATTAATCTAACAATCATTTCAAAAAAAAAAAAAAATCATCAAACGAAACATTCTCAATTCAATTAAGGATTTTGACTCTTGACTTGTTAAGAGTCACAATGACCATGCCAATGACTATGTCACTGCAAAGAAATATAATACGTACTTCCTTTCAAAACAATTGCCGGTGTTTTTCACACTAATATTAAATGTACAGTAGTCTAAGATGATAAATTAACTAATCCACTACAACAACATACGATCTCTCTGTGCAGGTATTACAACCGTAAAACTATTATTAAGTCAAAAATCTAATAATTGAATTTTTACAAATAAGTATCTAAACACGCCATTCTGGAACTGATACACACGGAGAAAATAGCATGTGTCTTTCCCACTAAGCACAAAAAAAATCGTAACATTTGATCAAGCACTTTTGTGGTGTGCACACGTGGTGTGCTAATACAGTCACTGTAACAGTGCAAGAATCGATTTACCAATTTCCCTGCAGTGTGTAATCCTGCAGTCGGCCATGCACTTAAACGCTTTCGATGAAAACTCGAAAGTGTAGAGATTGACGCCGCTACGAGCTTGAGCAACCACTTACCGAGAAAACTGATTTCATGCACAAGACAATAAACAAAGGAAATTCGTTGTTATTGTTTTATATAAAGGTTATGTTAACTTTATTTTCAATTAGTACATTTATTCATTGTAATACTTCCGAAGAAACAAAATTTTCGTATAACATCTAAACTCGATGAAAGGAGTCTCTACAAGGTGTGTACTATCGAGCGAAATTAAATTAAAATTTCTCACTTGAGAATTTTCATCGTTCAATGAATTCACTTTTGTCCGCAATTTTGGTGTTTTCAAACCGTTAACATCATCGATTTGATAGTTCATTCAGAAGTCGCATAAGAGACATAGAATAAACTAGAAAACACAATTACATTCCTGAGCTACGTGTTCGTGAAAATTGTTTTCAGGATTCGCTTCCTCCGAAGGAAATTTATTTTTAGGTATCGCTTAAGAAAAGCCAGTGTCAGGAATCTGGTAGTGATTCCTAATTCAGATATATTTGAGATTAGGCAAGATGAGCATGTGTATTCTGACGTCATGCGTCTTTCCCAGTTCACAAAAACCTGTCAATGACGCACGACTTTGTAAGTATTATCTTAGGTCAAAACCATCAATTTTCCAACAAAATTTCCATAAAATATGTAAGTGGAGTTAGGAAACGTCACTTGAAAAAACATGAAACTAAGCAACTCTTAGTAGCAACTTTTAAACAAATACATTTCCAGACTTCCGAAAAATTACAACCCATAATTTTGTTAGAACTGAATTCAAATTGTGGAGAATGACGAGAAGCTTGTCCTTACGACGATGCAGAATTCGAGGAAGATAAATGAAAAAGTAAAAGACCTATCATATCTTAAATTTTACCACTTTTCCTCTTCATTATTCAATGTCCACGTTTCCAACGATAAACTGAAGAACAGATATTCTGGAACGGAGTTACCCGTGTTCTTGCTCGTGTTTTCGTCGGTCAATTCAACAAAATTTGACAAACCTTTGTTTTATCAATTGCCCTACCACGCTTGACATCCCAGAAGTAGTGCGTGCAGTTCTCCGACAAACATGCTAAACTCGAAACTTCCCATTACCTAATCCAATCCTGATAGTTTCAGGACAACGGCTAGTCTCTTGCCTTGAACCACCAATTACAGCGATGTGTAATCGCTAGAGCTCTGCACCGCCGGCGGCCGACCGGCTGCGACCAGCAGTGGACTGCCCTGAGTCAAGCACTGAGAACCATTCGGGTACGGCTACGTTACGCTCGCTCCTTCACAGCGTACGCTGCCGCCATCACTGAAATCCCTGACACGGGCCGACTTAGCGATTTCCTCCGGCTGTCCTTCACTGGCCCCTCTGAGATGAGTATAAGCATTCCCCGGTTTTAAATTCTGTCATTCATGACGTGGAGAGAAAGTATCTTAGTAGCGTTTATTAATTAAGGGGTAGTGTAATTTTATTAAATTAGTATGTAATGCAATATCCTCACTCATATTTTAGTTCCTTCATTCAATGATCATTTTAAATCAAATGACTCAAAACGTCATCACTCACTTCCTTTCTTTCTTAAGTGCCTACATGTAATTGTTTTCGCTTTTAGTACTAATTCACTCCCATTCATATTTGCAAAAATAAAATCATATTTTTAATGGCAAAACGTTATTTTTTAATTTTATTTATTCAAAAAGGTGTACGAAGTTCGCATGTTCTTTCCACATCTTCCTCTCCATTCCAATGTACTCATTTCTTCTGGTGGTGCACGATTGCAAAGCAATTTTCTCGCTGATAATTTTATCCATTTGGTTCATCAGAACGGCGAACGGTGAAGTAGGTTCGAAGGATTTCTGGGTTTTCCGAATCCATCGAAAGTGCTATGAGAGAGCCCTGGAGATTATGCGAGCGGCGACGGCCGGTCGCCGCTCGCCCGGTACTTTCCGAGTTGGGGCAGATTCACAACAGCGGCGTGCGCGGCAAACGTCTTACCGGTCTCCGAGCACTCGCCAGGTAGGAACCCGAGCAGTCGGCTGTTTTCGCACAATGCAGAGCTCTAATATGCCAGAAACCGCCCTTTATAATGTAATGTAAAAGATGTTTGATAACAGACGTGGATCAGCTACTCTACTGTAAGTAAGTATGTACGTATGGGTGTATTTGTCATTTTAGCGACGGATGAATCTTATTTTCCTAGCGGCCTGAGTTTTTCTTCATTATCCACGTCTGGGTGTCCTGGAGACATGTGGCGAGCATGACGAATTCCATTCACCGCATCTATAAGTAGTAATTATCTATAAGTAATAAACAAATCTAAATCTAAATTATGAAGAATTCAATTCAAAACACGAAATCCTCAAGTGTGGAGAGTTCCTTTTGCGGCGGCGAAAGTGCTCCGCCAAGTCCCCTTCCCAAGGATTAGATCACCGTACGCAGCCTAGTGGCATTGCTTCTCGTGCAGCCAAACTCTGCAACGGAGCAATTGCGGATGCACGTGTCGATAACGCCCCCAAAAACACGAGGTTGTCCGAAGTCTCACAGTGCTGTCTCAGCCGAGCCTGAGATATGACGAATTCGCACAACAAACACATAAAAGGATGGGGTGCCAGGGTTCAATGGTTTGTAAGTGTGAGATTTAAAAGGAAAATTCTTATTTGTTTGTGTCAAGATATATTCTTAAAGAGACTTTAAGAGTTATCGGAAAGGGCTAACAAATTATTAGATAGTACATCACAAACATTTGTTTGTGACGTACACACTGTTTGTACACAACTATTTTTTGTGACGTTATATAAATAAAATTAAGACTTCGGTTTTCTTCTATCACACAAATAAAAGGAAGAAATGGAATGAACGCTCCTTGGTACGCCCAAATCATCGCAAAATACTTCATGGCCATTCCTTACGTAATGAGCTTTATTTGCTTCCCAAGCGGACAAAGTTCGTCAAAACAAACCGCTCACACGAGCACCATCCACGTTTTTTTCGTTTACTAGTAAAATACGACGCAGTACAATTCGTGCATACGGAAGTGATAATTTAAAAAAGTCATTTTTTGGTTAAGCGAAAAAATTATTTTACCAGTAAATGTACGAAAAGTATTGTTTACTAGTAATTTACAGAAATATAATTTACAAGATAACCGTAAACACTGTTTATGTTAGCGAAATAAACGGATCCATTTAAATTAAAACCGTTCTCCTGTGAAATGACACGTTTTTTTAGATGTGTGAATTAATTTGAGTATCAACAAATTGCGATGTTCGTATTTTGTTTACTACATGAGAATCGACAACCTTTTGTCTCATTCGAAATATGTAAACTACACATCCCTAATTCAATAGTTCGTTTATAGCTATTCATGCGCGAACAATTTTCATAGTCTATTTCAGGAGTTGTGTTCACACAATTTTAATTCATTTGCTTTTGGCAAGTCATTTCTTTCATCATAAATGTTTCATAATTCGAATTAAAACAAAATAATAAAACTTGATTGTGGGTAAGGATGATAACAGTATAGGTTCATGAGACGACAAATATCTTCCTCGTAAATACGAAAAACGTTTTTTCATGTAAAGTGTGAAAATTTTATTTGCAATGTTATTCCAAATACTTGAAATTTTGAAATACAAATAAAAATTGTTAATCACACGCCATCCAATGCATTTTCAGTAATATCATCCCCCTTATTATCACTGAACATTCCAGACTGTTTTATAAAATATAAATGGCTGAATACTCACTTGCCTCAATTAATGAATTGGAGTCTAGGTCTAATGATTGAATTAATATTTTATTTTCAGTACATTTTAATATTTTTGCAAGCATTTAAGCAAAGGTTTAGAGCATTCACACTATTACCATTCACCAATTCCTCGGCAATCTCATTTTTTAGCTCCGTCTCCGGAAACTAAGCCCCCCCCCCCAAGCAGATTGCATTATCTTCGTCTCGGAGTCCTCCCCTACTCAAGCATTGCGTGTATCTCGAGTACTTGATGTCGAAAGAGCTGGTCGGCGGACGCGACGATAAAGCGAAAATATGAAGCGAGGCTGATGCGTGAGTGCGGAGCGCGTACGTGTTGGGTGAGAACACGAGTCGAACGAACCTCGCCGCCCGCGTGTAGTACGCTAAATGGGTCAAACCACGAAATCGCTTTGGGCACATTTAGCTTTCATCTTGATTACGTGAGAAATATGCTCATGCACTACTTCATCACGTCGTAAATTTATGATAAAATCGGAAGAATGGTATGGTGTTAATTGTATCAAAGTAACCATTTCAAACACTACAATTCCACAGTGTTTAGCTTTATTAGCAGCGGCACTGTTAGCGCCAAGTCATTGGTCACAAGAAAATAATTTGACACAACAATTATAGTTATATTTAATACGTTAAATTACAGTTTAATTATTTCATCAGCTATCAAATGTCCATCATTAGCATATTGTATTTGTTTGAATATTTGATCCAGTTTCCTGATGATCTATATTATAAACAATGGAATGCTCCTTTGCTTTGTCTTTGGACAGTAAAATTAATTACTATTCATCCCAAAACGATTTCAGACGAAAAATACCTCCGTCATTAAATAAAAATTACGTCCTATAAATACATTTTAAAGTTTTATCGCACAACGTGCGCGTAATTATTAGTAAATTATTTGGATGCAATTACTGACACATATAGCGACTATAGAGATTACAATTCTGTAGCCATTCGCCTTTTCTGAGAGTTCCACAAACATATTTAGTAAAACTAGCATTAAAATATTTTATTTCCACAATTTCCATACATTACAATTTTAAGCAGTAATAAAAATGTACAGTAACGTATTTTTGTAGTAATTTTCTCGCATACCCATATCAGAAAAACCCACATTTTAGTGGGTGAAGTTTCGGAGAGCATGAAATGACAGAAGTTATTTACACAATTTTCTTTGCCCCAAATATTTTATTAAATATGTCTTTAATGAAATCAACACAATGTCGGAATTAAACAGTTGAAACATTGCGATGCTAACTTTACAATAAACAATATTACAACTACAATGTCGAAGAACATCTTAAACAGTATGTTCACACGCGAGTCAAACGTGTATTGACTTCACGCAGTGATGACAGAATTTCGACATAGTAGTAGTGCTAACTCCACGTTCAAAGGAAAGTATACGACCAACCTCCGGGATGTGGCGAAGTTTCACTGGAATAGTAAATTGTCGTTCAGCTCGTACAAGTTCATTCATTCATCTGCCCATTTATTCTTTCACGCATATTTCTTTTGCAGGGGTACCTGCCTTCTACATATTTTCAAAAGTAAGTTTCATAGTTTAAAAGAATTTACATCACAAATTTCCAATGCGCGCATAATAGAAATAAACTATTAAGCCTTCGACCACGTTTCCTGAACGATTATATTCTTACATTCCACACAGCTGATGCTATGCGAAAATGCAGAAGAAAGAAGTTCATTATTCATGGGTGCCGTTTCTTTTTTAATTTATTTCCTGCCCATTTGGTCCTTCAGGCTTTTTGAAGGTTATTATTTATAAAATATATAGTACTGAGAAGCCTGCCGTTTCTGAACAGCCAATTTTTGCTCCTCCTGTGCACCATTTTCCACATATTCGACAACAGTATGTTTGCTGCTGCGTGTCAGAAGTATTTCGAAGGATTAGAAACACTGAAGGTTCTACAAGATATCATGTTTCAACATCGACTCAGAAATTAAAGAAACTCAGAAAAACACCAGCCCCAGGTAAATTTTTGACGAGAAGAAATTTCTCACAGTGCTACGAAACGCGTTTGGCATGTTGAAGAAATCTGGCAAAATTTAATCCACCAACAATTCACATCTATTCAAGGAACGCCTTTAGCAAAGGGATCTTCGCCTGACAACCGACACTTTGGGAAGTCGTCGGAAGAGATCGTTCGGGGTCATTATGACCATTTCCGTTTTCCATCACGTGCTTGAACGAATACGGCACATCGAACAAAACCGTGCGACGTCAAGCTGTCAAAATTTCGGTGAAAATCGGCTTCACTGTGACTGCCCGCCGCCTTAAGTCTTCTCCAACATTCACCTTGTACTAATGGAAGAAACCAAGAATATTTACCGATCGGAGCATCCGGCCACTAGAATTATTCTCCAGACTGAGGCAGAAAGTGAAAAGTACCTCTGCTTCCCAGTGGCAATTTCTCCGATACACCGCATATACCGCCCGTATACCTAGAAATTCGAAGTGTATAATAATATTTCATAAGTTTGGTAATTCTCTGACAAGTTATTGAGATTTTGGAAGCTTTGAAACTCATGCGAAAAAATAACTGTTTTGATACCGAGAGCATCCGTAAGCGCTATGAAGTGCAGTAGAGTGGGAAGTTTCAAACAGTTCTTAATGCCGTCCAGAGAATTCGCTAGCGCAGGCGAAGACACCGCATGCCAGCCGCGATAACCAAAGACTCCTCATGTTTCAAGGGCTGGGAGAGAGGAGAATGCGCGTCTGGATGGTCGGTAAGCACCTCAAAATATTGCGGCGAACAGTCCTTCTCTGGTCATTTGTAAGTTACGCTACTCAAGATTTTATAATAATGGAGTGTGTTTAATGATCCAGAAGTTAGTGGTTTGTGTAATTGTCTTATAGAACAATTATTAAGGACGGAATTTCATAGCATTAGGATTTCAGAAAAGCTTAAAATAAAAGACAACGGTAGAGGTAGCTTCCATAAAGTGCGGTATATTCAAAATAATGTTCAGCATTCGCCTCTGCTGCTTCCAGTCTCGCAACATCCCCAGAGCCCGCGCACTCTGGCCACAGCGGTTGCGAATGAGCGGAAGCGGCCGATGCACGGTTGGGAGCGGTCGACGCCAGCGTTTCCCGCACTTTCAACCCGCTCCTTCGCTCGTCCCGCCGGGCGCCGCGCGGAACGGGGTTGCGCATGCGGTTAGCGATCTCGACACTTTCCTCGCAGCTCGGGACTTGCGGTGTTAGCACGTGAACGAATGGAATGCTGGACAGATGCAGTTCATTTAATCAGGTAGCCTTTAATTATTAACAGGGGCGTCCAGAACGGGATGGGGTAACTTGCCCCAGGCCCCGAATTTTTCTTCGTGCAAAAGAAATGAAAAATGTATTTATCTCTAATACAAATTTATGGGATGGCTCTGGCAGCATACTAGCTTCCCGTGCAGTGGTCCACAGGTTCGATTCCCGGTCGAGGCAAAAATTAAGTTGTAGCTTTCCTTTAAAAATCGTCCCAGTTTCTGTATCTGTGTAACGAAGAAAATCACAAGCAGGCGGATCTTGCTAGTTAGGGTGAAGAGAATACGCCATGTTCGCCTCCTATCGCTCCTACCCCCAAGCTTGGGAATTTAACTAGATCCAGGCAAGGGGGACACGTAGCTGGCCGGCGAAGTCGTTCTACCGATCCAATAACAAACATAATCCAAATACATACATATATAAAAATTAAACGCTAAAAGTTATTTCTGATGCATGAAGAAATGTATTCTGTAAATGAATTGAATTGGGGAGGAGGACCATCCATAAATCTCACCTAATCTTACGTGGGAGAGTGGGGTTTCCGCAAATGTCACTTTTTTTGCCAAAAACAGGGCAAAATTGCGAGAAAACTGAGACAATTTAAGTAAAACACGTTTCTATACTGAAATATGGCTTTATCTTGCACAATTATTTTTATCGCAGTTATGTGAATGCTACAATAAGTACCAAATCGAGAAAAAGAATGTAACAAAAATTACCAAACTTTTATCATTAATGAGATAAATCTCATTACCAGTATTTTTTACAGAAATTTTAAAAAAAATTACTGAGCATTTTTAGAAGTGCAATAATATTCATTGTAATTCAGTCACTCAATTTTCTAAATAGTAGTCACATCCAGTCTTAAATATACAAATTGGTAATTATTCGTAATTAAGGAAATTATATTTTTTAAATAAATCCTAAAGCAATCACAAATGAATGTACTTACATTAAAAACATGCATTTGAAAAATCTCACGTGAGATTAGAAGGGGGGTTAGGGGGTCGAGCCACATCTCCCAAAGGGGGGAGAGAGAGTCGAAAAAACGCCAAAATCGACCAGGTAATTTATGGACGGCCCCTAAGGGGCCCTCTTGGATCAACTGCCCTGGACCTCTAGTGTTGTCCGGTCTCCCTGATTATTAGGGAACATTAAATTAAACTCATTATTCACCTCATTCGCCGTATCATTTAGTTGGGTACACAGCTTGTGTGTTTTCAGTTTTTGAGAGTTCTTAGTGTCGATTGTTTTGCCTTGGGAGTGGAACCGATTTCGGGGACGGATCACGATACTCAATTAGCAAGTCTGCCTTTTTTTAATTAGCAGTTTTTACTCGTTCATTATGATTTCAGACAATACTTGGAACTTTCCACTCAGTGTGACAATGCGCTATTCTCATTAAAACTACATCACTTAAAAATAACAAAACTAGAAAAAACAACAAAACTGTGGTACTTATCTGTGAAGCTAAAGAAATATACCGAAATGTTTCGTGGAAGTTAGGTTGGCAAAGCTAGTCCAGAGATAAAAATCCAAGAGATGAACGTGGTGATTAAGGAAGAGCAATAGAGACAGAACGAAAAATAATTACAAAGAAGGGGAAGAAAAAGAACGAATAACAGAAATATAGATACAAGGAATATCATCATTATCGAATTTAGATATAATTTTCACGATCAGAACGACAACAAAACGTTTAAAATCCAACCTAATTCTCACGGAAAGAAAGAGGAGACCTTAATTAAGTTAACGTCACAACAATGTCTTTCCCACCTATGACGAACGAACGCCAGCTGACGGCTGAAAGTAGGCCATGAAATCTGTGGTCCCACATAACTTGCCTTGCCTACACTGACACAAAGTAGCACATTCTTACGATTATGGGTTTTCTCCCTGCTTGTCACTGAAGTTTCATAAATCAGACAATGACACGTTACTTGGAGGACAAGCTCATTAGATTGAGGAAATGACTCGGAGACTTTTCTAATACTTAATTGTTTTACTGTGTCAAGGATGCACAATTAGATACTCGTAAACGCACAACTTCCTAGATAAGTACTTATACATGCAGCAAGTTTTTAAATTGAATATTATTCAGAGTTTTTTCACAAACTAATACTTTAATTTTTATCTTCCTTTTCTTTGTTGAAATACCAAATGTTTCTTAATACTTGTTGTTACCAACTCTAGTATTCATTACTGTATTGACTCTAGACACTAGCAGAATAATAACACCGGTTCAAAAGATAAAACGACTAATGAAAATCGATAGGAAAGGAAATAATGAGAACACGGAACCTACGACAGAGTACTCACCCCCGTCCTCTCCTTCGTAACGAACTCAGTGTGCACGTATTAGATTTATAGTTTGTCATCCACAACTTCGCTGATCTCTAATTCCTAAAACGTAGAGAGCGTGTTATCGTCTCATCACTGCCTCCCACGAGGCGAGACTACACATGGCGCTCCGATTACCACATCCCACATCCAGGTTCTGCGACATTTCCAGACAGGAGCTTAAATACATTTCCAATTTCAATTCAACACTATTGATACATGAAAGAAAATACGTTGGTCTTCCTTCTCAATTCCCTGCATTTTGTATGTTGAACAGAACTGAAAGGTGGCGCTTTCTCCCCAAACAGTAACGCTGAAGAAACACGACTTTTGTAAACGGATATTTTAAGAATTCACTGCTCTCTTCTAGTGAATCATTATTCACGTGAGGTTTTAAAATTCACGAAGTAACCTGAACTTTTGCGAAGTTGCAAACCTTGCAAATATTTAGAGATGGTTTTGTTTTTTTAAATGACGCTCTGATTTACCAATCACATAATTGTGTAAAACGAGAATAAAGAGTGCACGTTGAAAAAAATGTTACGAATCTTTTTAACATTTTTGATCAATAAAGATTATTTATTTTTATTCTGTCGTAAAGATTAATTTTTAAGATTCAGAAAACCTGGAACTAATTTTCGTGATTCACAGACAATAAGGACAGAGTTTAGACAAAACCTTTACATTTTCTTTCCAGCATATTCAGAAAAAAGTAAATTTGTTCCAAGAAGCTAAAAAACACCCTCACAAACAAAAAATTGTCGAGTGGCTCAAATACCTTCTCTGACATTAACTTGCTGCGTGACCATCAGACACCAGGATGTACGCGCCCTTTCTCACATATGCTTGTCTTCGCCCATAATCGAGTTTTAAATCGCACTGAATTAACACCTCTACGCACATTAATTCTACCTGTCCTCGTATTTAAAAACTGGTATGATTAGTGAGAAACAGGTACGGAACGTGTAGAGTTCTCCAACTGTGCGCGAAGCAAAATAAAACTAGAAGAATCCTCCATTGTCATCTAACAAATAATCTCTTCTCCAAGATTATTTTACGCCTATGCATTTTATCATTACATCGAAAAAGAGAGGAAGAGAAAGGGAGAATGGAAAAAATTAAGAAAGATAGATAAAGAGAGACGAGGAAAAAATAGTGAAGAGAAATGCCGGGAGAGACAAGGTGAGAAAGCGTGATGAAAAGGAGGGGGAATGAAAAAAGAGATCTAAGAAGATCCCTTTAATTCAGAGAAGGAAATCGGAAGATAAACGGGGACGCAGACACTGCACGCCTTCAGGCAGAACATCCTCTCAATGACAAGTCAGGTTCCGCATGATCACCATTCAGAACCCCTCTCGTTCGTGATGCCATTCTCGGAGAGGCTGCTCATCCCCCCTAAATCGCGCACGCCTCGCGGCGCCGCGCCCGCGCATGACAGTGCTCCTACGCTCTCGCGAGCATCAAGATGCAGCTGCGCCCCGCCACCGCCGCGCCGCCCCCACCAACCCTCGCCCGCACCTTGGCGCGGAAAAGATCCCTGGCGAATTAAGGAGGAGCACGATGAACACTGACGGAGGAAAAGGAGAAGGAAAGGAGAAAAGGCCCGAAGGGAAGGGAAGACAAGAAGGAAAGGAAAAGAAGACAAGATGGAGAAGGGAAAAGGAAGACAAGACAGAAGGAAGAGACGGAACGCAGGGAAAAGAAAGACGAAAATAAGAAAAAGTGAAAGAAAGAGGTAACAGAAATAAAAGAAAGAGAAACAAAAAAGAGGAGAATGAGAAAGAGAAGGAAAAGGGGGAACAATTTCCACTCAAAACGCAAACCAACATTTGTCACCCTTTCTTTCTCACTTTACGGAGAGGCATCACTTCCAAGACGGCCCCGAGCGAACCTTCACTTCCGCGGTGCAGCAGGCAGGCAGGCAGGCAGGCAGGCAGGCAGGCAGCACGCCTGCAACCCTGTCGCACCCGTCGCCGCCACCGCCACCGCCGCCGCGGCCACCGCCACCGCGCGGAAATGCGAGCGGTCGCGGGCCAGCCCTCGCGGGTCTGGCCCGGAGCCGCGCTGCTCTGCGCCGACGCGATATAAATACGCGTGCGCGCGCCCGCGCCTGCGTGCCTGCCAGGACGGCCGTGCGTGTACGCCACGCCACAGTCGCCTCTGCCGCCGCCTTCTCGCCTCTTCACGCGGCCGCACAGTGGGAGGTGGGGTGAATGCAACGGGACACACACACGTCTGAGCATGCGCTCTAGACTTATTAGTGCTGGCACCGTCTCTTTATTTTTGTCAAATTTTTTTTATTCCCCCTTAGCGCCATTTGCCTTATTTCTACTACAGTAAAACTAACTCAATGCGGAACGTGTGTAACACAGAAATCTGTCTAATGTGAACATAAATCGCGGTCCGGGCAAACAAACTCTACAGAATTTCATTGCATACAGCGGAATCTTGTCTAATACGACAAAAACATTGAGTTTCGCATTGAGCAAGTTTTACTCTATTAGGACGGTTGCACAGCGAATGGCGGAGAGTATCCGTCAGGACAAACATCGAAGTATGTGTCCTTGTGTGAATATACTTTATATACTGTTTCTTTTTCTCCTTCAAGATATTTTGTCCTCGTCTCTATCTTTTTAAATTTCCCCCCTTTAATGGCGTGCAATAATTAACATATCGCAGAGCGAGGTAGTGTGGATCTACAGGGCAAAACAATAAAGCAGCAGTGAGAGTGAAAAGTCGAACTTTGTAAATACGTAACTCAGGGTACTCATTTTAAAATATATACTTTTTCCGTGCATGAATGCAAGTTTCGGAGATTTTTCTGACGAATTTGCCCAAATTCATGTCCAATGTTTATTGATTCGTTTCACCGAATAATATGGCATAATCGGATTTTTTCCGTAAATTATGTAAGAATTAAAAATAATATATACATAGAATGTTCTTAGAATCTGTTAACGGACAGATGTCGCTTCTTTCACTGACAAGCTCGTGCTTCTCCCGCAGATTGTACTTCTACCCATGTGTCACATATAGTTCATTAACAAAATAAATGAAATAAAAACAGCAGATTCTTGGAAGACTTAACCCTCGGCTACCGACGAGGTGTCCCTGGGATTCCTCCGACTTCGCGAAATTTCTGAAACCTACATTTACGCTTTATTTAAAATCTCGATTCTTCTTGAAACTTTCCCTTCTACAGTTTTAAGAAACGGTTCGCGAGCTTACTGTTGTGGAATGCAGGTGCATGCAATTGATTGATTTTTTCGTGTTTCT
The DNA here is from genome assembly GCA_964035755.1 of Teleogryllus oceanicus. Taxonomy (NCBI): domain Eukaryota; kingdom Metazoa; phylum Arthropoda; class Insecta; order Orthoptera; family Gryllidae; genus Teleogryllus; species Teleogryllus oceanicus. The sequence goes on along the minus strand of CAXIVR010000005.1, from coordinate 64,937,157 downwards.
GGGCGCGTCAACTGCTTTGGTCATTAGTCCCGTTAGTGTAGTGCATGTTTTTTTTCTCGGGAGATGGCGGTGATCTTCCCCTGCTGGATGGCGAGATCCGGCGTCGACCTACCGTCGGCTACTGGGGTTTCCCCCTAACCAGGACTCTTCCACCAGCGGGGTACCGCCCCAGCCGGGACAAACTCTAAGCTCCCGACCGGTCTCCCGGAATATGTGGTAGTGTAGTGCATGTTAGTGTAAGGTGTGTGTAAGGGAGAGGATAGGACGACCCACCCCGAAAAAACTCAAACAGACAGCGACTGAATTCGACCTAGAAGAGGAAGGACAGATCGCGCGCGTCCGTGGCCCGTTTGTTAGGGTACTACTCCGGCATTCGCCTGGTGTTGATCGGAGAAACCACGTAAAACTACCGCTCAGAGCAGCCGGCCTCTAGAATTCTCATCCAGACAGCGACTGAATTCGACCTAGCTGAAAAGCTAGTGTCGAAAATCCTGCATGTTAGGAAAATTGTCTATTTTGGCGTGCAGGAGACCTAGGGACTCCACGTCAGTAGATGTGTCACTCTCATTGCGCGCCCCACTTTGCCTCTTAGTAGTGTTTGTTCTCTGGCGCCTCTAAAGAAAGTGCAATGGACAGAAGAGCATGACTAGGCCGTTAAGAGAATGTGTGAATATTAATGACGATGATTTTGAAGAAAATATTGCGCAATGAGTGGCGCAAAAGGACAGTAATGTGAGAGTAAATCTTAGAATCATCAAATTGAATGTGAACGGATTCATCAAGCGGACAATCGTGTGCAGAATCTGGGGAAGAAAGAAGAGGATTCGTTTCATTCATTAGAAGAGGAATTTCTTGAGAATGATGAACTCCAAGAAAAAATAATAGAGAATGTAACTCAATATAACGGAAAGGGGAAAAAAGTCTGCAAGATTTGTGAAGAAAAGAATCCTAATGAACCTAATGTCAGAATTTTAGTATTTGCGGTAGAAACATTTTTGTACTTGATTTTCAGTTCTAGAGTTATAGCAGTTTTCATTAATATATATTTTTAATGTTCAATATATTTTGACGATAAAGATAAATTCGTTAAATAAAAGGTATGCTTAATTTTACTTCACCATTCCTAATCACATGATATTCCCTCATTAGATAAGTTACTTACAAATATATCTTTAGTCATTATTTATCGTAAGTTTCAATGCTCTTCACTTAAAACACAATTTAATACTCCAATATTTGAAAATATATTTTAATAGCCCACGGGACTCCACGTCGGTACCGATGTGACTGAATTCCCACGTCGTCAGCTAAAGGTTAAGAAAAGTAACTACGAAAAGAATCCCATTTCGTTGGGGGAAATACATATTCAAAATATTTCCTTTGTAGTCAGTTTTCAGCCTGAAAAATAAACCGTGGCATTTCAGCGTGAAGTGAAAAGGGCTTAGCTAGAGGCAGCTGCATGCCCACCTGGGTACGTGCGTGCCTACCTGCCTAAGGAGCAAGAAACCGGTACCTCAGGTACCCGTGTCAAGTACAGTGTCTGCAAAGTGCTCTCGAATTTTTTTTCCCCTACAATAACACATCGCAGGATGAGAACATTCCATGGCATTCCCTTGATCCTTCTCAAGTAACTTGCGAACAGTAATACGTAATCACGATTCTCATATTTGCTGTTTTATACGCTAGCGTATTAATCAATATTAATTTATATATTAACCATATTACTTTACCTTTGGGAAATTATTTGTAGATTATATTACAGTGTCGCACCCAAGGGGGCAGTAGACTCGTTGGGATTCAGCTCCCCCAGAAGCCAAGGATACATATTCAAAAATATAGGTAGCTTTTACTAATTTGCTATCAAAAGGCAATTTATACATTGCTAACGACATAAATATTAGCTATGAGACAACAAAAATATATATTTAAAATCAATGTAAATGAAAAATTCTTTATAGGAAAAAAGAAGTCCGGTGGACACTATGCCTGTATACCCCGTCTAGAGAAAAATCCTGTGTGCGCCTCTGATTATACAAGATTTTTTAAAAATAACTATGCGTATATATTTTGATTAAAAAATCTAAGCGTAAGTGTACTTCTAAAACAACTTCATTCACAATGAGTCATTATTAATAAAATAAATATTCTTTGGCGACCACACATCTCGTGAACCTCTCGACCGAATTCAAATGATTAGTTTATCGCTTTCGCAGAGGCTACTTCAAAAGTAGTGGGTGGACGTGCATTACCAAGTGGTGTCCAATTTATTTGATGCACACACCCTTCACTTACGTCAGATTTCCAAGAGGCCATGACAGGAGTGTTGAGCACGTGACGGTCAAGTATTATCGTTTCTCTTAAGACTGTCAAGTGCACGATGACAGTTGAAAGGCGCAAACTCATGAAACTTTAGAACCCGAATTACCCAATTGGAAAATAAACTCCTTAAGAGTTACAAAAATTTTGCAATAGATGTTGGCAGAGCATTGGTTTACAGACATCCTGAAATGCATGGTTAAGCGTAAGTAATAAAAAGTATTCTTTGACCAGAAACAGAAAATAGGAGATATTATGCTGTTGTGATTGGATACGAACTATATTATCCATCTATATTCACAATTATTGCATTATTGCATAGTCAATTATCGCAACAGTATTTCCAAGTATTCTAAACGGATTAGTAGAAATACGCAGACGGTGTCAAGACTAGAAAGTAGTTTTGACTACTCGCACGATAAACAATAGGCGTTGGCTGGCAGATTCTATACCAACTGAACAACAGGCTCAGTTCAATGTGACAACGCAGAAAGACATCCGGTGACAGCCGAACAGATGTTGCCGTGAACTTAAATCATGCTTGAATAGAGATTTTGGAAGTTAATCACATAATGAAAATGACCCGGAGAAAACTTTTACGTAGTCGAATGTCAATCTAACATTAACAAGAGATGAGCTTCAAAATAATTTCAGTTCCTTATTATCTTTTTTGAAACAGTGACACATATGAATGAAATGTCACAAAGAGTTTATCAGAATGCAAGCATGCTATCTAAGCAACGTTCACTGGGTCAGAAAGTGACCCATTTCCCGATATCATTAATGAAAGTTGGGACTAAATTTAACGCCGCGTAAAACTACTACTACTCGCGCAACTTTTCTTGAACGATGACCTTGCTCCCCCTCCCTTGCGCAATAAACAGTTGAAGGCAAAAGCTCGCAGCGAGCAATGATGACAACATTCCACACATTAAAACTTCGTTGGCGCGAAACAGAAGCTAGTCAAAGCTAGTTGTTTCACAGTCGAGAACTCCTGTTCAGCTTTATTACCATTATCTAAAGAAATGGCTGAGGCAGGTCCAGGACCTTCAAGGGAGGCACCTAAAACTTCTATCTAGTGTCGCTGCTGTTGACTACCCAGAGCGATGATCTGGCCGCACACGTAGCAGGTTGACTTTGATTTCCCAGAGGTTGGCAATACCGTAAATACTCTAGTGGCCGACTTTGTGACTAATATCCTCACTCCTCCCGCATTTCTTCAATCCATCGTTCAAGAAAAGTTGCGCGAGTAGTAGTAATTCAAGCGATATCTAACATTTTACAACGTAGCTTAGAGCAGGCCAGTTTCATCCAAATTCATCACCACAAAAAATAGGTCAATCTGACAGCAATTCGTCACTTTGGTTCTTCGCGCAACGAAATGAATGGTGGAACATTAAGAAATCTGTTGATGTGACATTAAGGACCTTTAAGACCTATCATTAAAACAAATGTATAAATCAAGGCTGAGAAATACGACAAAGTGGTGATATTTTCCAAATGCAGCGCCATCTTGTACACTATAAATATTTTTAATGCCACAAATCCATTAAAAACGAAGATGAATGCCATTGACTGTCGAAAAGTGCAACAATATTAGAGACAGATTTGTTTTGTCGCACTAATTTTAAATATGGTATCCAAGAAAATTCAACATGTCAGAGAATATTCAGATCGCAGGGCATTCCTGCTCTCTGGAAACACGTCTCCAGATAGCTAGGTCTCTCAGTTGTAAGGATTTTCTCAGGTTTTTCTATTCCTAGTAAAAAGGGAGTTTTCTGGAATAATTTCGAAGACGAATTGAGACTGGAGATTGTTAAGAACACAATTAACGTGGCTTAAGCGACATAATTGCTTTTAATCGTGCGCCTGTGTTATCAAATAAAATGAAGTTGTGAAAACTTTCCTTATTTTGTTTTATCGTGAGGCAATTCCTGACGCAGCAAGATCTCGCTTACCAGGCCTGAAGTAGCTGTAATTCTTTCGAATCCTCACTCAAAGTGTGTTACGTGTTGATGGACGTTCAGAGATAACGCTTCTTTGGAAAAAAAAGGGAGAGCTTCGAAAAAGTTATTCAATACTCTCAACACCCATGTCCATAAAGATACGAGAAATCGAGTACCTCGCACAAAACTGCTCTTTGGTTCCCAGCGATATTTCACCCACGTAGGCATTGCAAACATTCGATCTAGAGTCACCAATTGGGTCATTACAGTTATCAAAAGATGACGAAAGAAGATGAATATATATTCATAGCAAGTGAAATAGCATACGAAGAAAAATATTAGGGGTCAACAGCAATTACTTTCAGATAATGATATCATCCCCATACCTGATGCAGAGGAGAATTGTGAGATAATACAAATCATTATCAAAACAGCCTGCTCTGTTTAATTAACTGACGATTTATAACTCATCCGAACGTTGCTGAGATCTTTTATTGCATCTTACTATCAGACACATATCTCCATTTTCACATAAAATAAATCCGTCTAACTCTCATATATCGTAAAGGAGTAAAAAAAACATAGAAGAAAGCAAAATGAAGGACTGAATTTGCGTAAGTAATTATTGATTGATCAATTTGGATGTGCTTTAGATAAAGCTGAAAACGTATCTCAGCAAACTAAAATGGTTTGACAGTCAATTTCTCACAAATCAAGAGCAATCGTATCTGGAAATTATCCATCGGGTCCAACCCAGACCATGACCTTTCAGAAATATATACACTCTTCATCAGAAACGCAGACCTCTGTTTCTCGTACTGTTACATTAAAATAAAGGCATTTAAAATTACAAAATGGAAGCTGTGTACGCGGAAAGACAAGAACTTTTTAAGGAACAGCAGTGAATTGAATAATGTTAATAACAATAACAAATCACATTGAAAATTGAAAGTGTCTGAACTTGGCAGTGCACCGCCCTTAAAATATTCTAGAACTTCTTTGACAAGAACATCACCCCCACCTTTATGTAGAAAAATATTTGTATCATATTTTTCAATACTTGAATGGGCGGTTTTTAGCAACTGTTAAGATAATCTATAATTTTACGAATTTATTTTTGAATTCGTTCAAATGACCTTCATTACAAAAAAACACCATGACATCACCAGTAAAGCAATTTTAATACCCACGATATATGAAAACGAGTCGCTTATTATTCTCATTGGCTACTTTTAGGTCGCTAATTTTAAAGAGTAACACACCTCCAGTATGATACCAGTTATTACAAAACAATTAAACTGCCACAAATTTCAAGTCCCCTTCGTCAAAATCCAAGGCCAAACAGTTGGTGCGATCCAGCTTCTGGGTAGACCTGCTCAAAACCTGCTCAAGACCAGCTCGACTGGGCGCGAAATCTTCCTTTGTATTCAACACGCACGACCACTCCAGGACATCGCCATCTCAGGGAGGCGCCGTGCAAATTACATGGGCTTCTATAGTAGCTGGCCGGCACGGCGGGTCGGTCCAGTTCCAGTTCAGACGGCCGTCTAGACGACCTCCAGACGCGGGCTCCCCGCCACGCGCCGACGTGTGGTTCGCCGGCGTTGTGGTTCAAGGGAACAAAAGGAAGGGGGAGGGGGCAGCGACTCGGTTGAGACGATGCATGACGCCTATGCACTCGGTGCACGCCTCAGTCACATTAGCAGCGTCATGTGTGTTTAATTGCCGAGATAACAAACGGAGAATGCATTATTTATGACAGTGGTGCAACTAGGAGTTTTTTTCTTTGTTTTATCGCTCAATTATTTTTTAGTTGATTTATAGTTAATATAACATTAAATGTCTTTCGAAATTACAGTAAATTAGTCGAAACTATATTTGTGAATATGAGTCATCGATTTCTGGGGGCGAGGGGTAGTACAGCCACACGCCCCCCCTCCCACCGATTTAATCCATTCCTGACAAAACCAATTTCGTGTGTTTCTTGATGCTTTAGATTTTTTCCGGAGTATAATGACTGTTCCAATGAATAAACTTCTACGTGCATCGTATTCTCAAGTAAATTATGTAGAAAAATGAGGAAATTAGAACAATTTCAATCTGCAAGTTAAGTACGGTACGATTTGTACATCGCAGTAATGAGAAAAAATGCAGAAAGAAAATTCGGACCCTGAAAGTATTTCATTAGGGAATTCTGAAAGTATTTCAATTACGTTTCGGTTCCCCCTCCATAAATTTGTACAAAGAAAATATCAATGTTTAGAATTAAATTTCTCCTTCGTTTGATATCTGCTAGGGCCACCTGAGAATACTCCTTTGGAATCTGATGCGACGGATATGGGACAAATGCTTTCAATAAATTAATAAAAATACAAGAAAAAAATTTGGATCCAGAGAATGGCTACACCCATCCAACCTAAATACGGTACTGTTCGGAAATCTCGTTTTGCGTGTCCTCAACATTGTAATTGTAAAAATATTCCGACCTTTTCTCTTAACAGATACTGTAATACTATTTTTTCAAATAATTTATTTATTCATTAAATTTATTTTAAAAGAGTTTTTTAGTACATTTTGAAAAAAAGTATATGAATACTCTCACAATTTTAATGTAACAGACGTTAACTTAATCCTTTAAATTCGATCACGAGCCACCAGTAAATCTATCACGAACATTACCTGTCTGCTATTGATTTTCATCAGGACTCGTGTTTGTGGATGTCTGTATCCTGAAGGTGAGAGCGGTGGATCTCATCTTCAATTGCGGATACCTCTTGGTACCGACGCATCATAGTTCAGGGAAAGGGGCCGGGGCAAAACTATCAGAATTAAAAAAATAATTGTAAACCCAAAATGATTAATTTATGTAAACTGATGATTTAGAAGGGGCTCAAGGACGTAAGAAGGTTGAGACTCCTTCCATCTATTAGGGCATTTTTAGCGATTTTACCGCTGGTATATTAGTGGCGTAACTGAGGCAACTTCACGGAAAGACTGTCCCTGGGGGCACATTTAGAAGTCGTTTTAAAAAGCTCCTTAGGGTACGATACTCTAACGTTGGCAATCATTTGTTACGTAACTGAGACTGTTCACGTTACTAAGAGCGCCCAGATCCTGGACAAGCGTTTACTTTGATCAACGATGGCTCCCTACAACCGTTTCGCGCGTATTACCCCCCCCCCATATCGCCCCTTCACCATTTGTTCAAGATTTTTCAAAATTTTATTTATTTTATGTCATAAACAGTTAAAAAATGTGTGACGTGCTATAGAGAGAAGTGTATTTTCTGCACGATTTCTTAATTCTGAGATCACTCCCCTAAACCATAGGCAAGATGAATTTTGAATCGAGAAAGAAATGAGCGTTTTTGGCAAGTATTGCTAACAAAATATTCGCTCCGATGTAATAAAATATATTTCAATACATTTCAGGGCAAATCAACTATAAATTTGGGCTCTTATCACTCATCATGCCTTTCGTTGATTGATTGTTATTAGTGATTCCGAGCACGTCAACTAATGAGGTCACTACTCCCGTACGTGTAGTGCATGTTTTTCATTGGGGGAGGTGGTGGTGATTTTTCCCCGCTGGACGGCGAGATTCGGCGCCCACCTACCTTTGCGCTAGCGGGTTTCCTCTCAACCAGGTATCTCTCGTCCAGGCACCGCCCCATCCGGGACAAGCTCTAAGCTCCCGACCGGTCTCCCGGTATGTGTGGTAGTGTAGTTCATGTTAGTGAAAGTGTATAAGAGGTGAGGATAGGACAAAGAAGAGGAAGGAAAGATCGTGCGCGGTCCATGGTCCATTTGTTGGGATACTGCTCCGGCATTCGCCTGATGTTGATTGGAGAAACCACGAAAAACTACGGATCAGAGCCGGCCGCTGGAATTCTCCTCCACACAGCGATTGATTTCGACCTAGCTGACAAACTAGTATCGAAAATCTTGTCACTGTCGGGACTCGAACCTAGGACCTCCTGGTCAGATGCAGTGCAGTGATATCAGTTGATGCACTGAGCCACCTCTCCCAGTATGTCCTTCGTGAAGGAATATACTTCCTGCCGCAACATGGAGAACGATACTTGAATAACCATGTTTCTCATTGAACTCTAGAAGACGTGGACGGATAATGAAGATACATTTATGGCTAGAAGCAAAACAAGGGGGCCATCTCAGCATTCGCTCAAAGGATCAGGGAAACTGGTCGAAAAACTTGATCGAGATGGATCTTTCTTGGTAGTTGAAGCACCTTCGCCCCCAATGTCCCACTAATTCACACCTTAGTATTTATTTGATGCTTTCATTTACCTTCCCTTCTGTGTCCCTACATTGGACGCCAAACGTAAATACCTCCCATAAAGATAAATGAAACTTTTTTTTTAAGTTCCACTACAAGGCGTACATTGTTTTGGAGTCGATGGGGATTGTTTTGGGGATAAAATTAATTTTCTTTTCTGAAAATCCAGTCAATTTCTGTAAAACGCCGACAGAATATATCACCTCTAACAAATGTAGATTTTGAGGATATGTCTTATAACAACACATTAAAAGCATTGTAGTAGAATTGTCACCTTCTCCCTTGCACTAAAAAAATTGATATTTCTGTTTATATCGTTGACTCACTCGACTCGAAAAGTTTTAGTTTTAAAACTTCTTTAAATCACCACGAGTTTTCGTTTAGGAAGTTGTTTTAATATCATTAGAAGAATGAATATCATCTTACAGTTAATGAAATGAATGCTTATTTGCCAGTCATGAGTCATTAACTCATTACTCAGGTTTTGTGAGCAACTGGAGATAGACCCGTTTCGTTTGGTGAACCGAGTATGGATTTGAGTTAGGGAAGCGACGAAAGAGAGTTTTCTTTACTTTCTTACATACAACTTACAGAGTACAGCGAAATAATTGTAAAGCTGCAGCAAAATCGGCGTTTTTCGATATAAAAATTTGTATTGTAGGTTCCTGATTCGGAAAATGTGGATAATTCTTACTCCGATAAGTAGTAAATAACGTCCTCTAACGTGTTGTATAGTCAGAATCCAAACTTTTCGAGGTCCTTCATTCCGAAAATTGTTTTACGACAGATGGCTGTCTGTCAACAACACTAGCGACTAAACGGTACGCAAGATTACCACTAAAATTGATATTTCCCGATCGAATTCGATGGTGTCGCGACCCGTTCAATTTCAAAAGAATATTTTGATTTTTGGGAGTATTTTCAATGAGTCCCGACGACATTTGCAATATTTTCTCAGGTAGAGTGACGTGGTTCCATTTTTCGTTGAACTCTCCAAATTTTTCAAAGAATTGAAAACATTACAAGTTATGCGAGAAAGAATGTGTTATTGAAGGGCCTTCAATTATATTCTTTAGGGAGGTTCCTCACATTAAGCTTTTAGTACACCACTAAAACATTCACTTTACTTCCAGTGACCAATATCACGTGCTCTCATCGGCCAGCTGATTATGAAAGATGTATATTCCATTGATTTCGTCATGTTACTATTCATCCATTATCATTGAAAACAAAACAAGTATATATCAGCATGTGAGCATTTCTAAGGTAATTCTCATCGCTACTTCCAGAACAGTTTCAAGTGTGTGTTAAACACAATGAAACACTGTACCCAAGTATTGTGCAATTAATAAATTATTCCTGTTCTATTCATTTCTATTTCAATAAAAATGCCAACTGATCGTTATTGCAAATGCCAATAAAGACTTCGAAAGGCAATATTTATCGTGTCCCGTCGCAATATATTGAATTGCTCCGTCTTTAGATGCCAATATTTTTTTTATTACAGCATCTCATGCTGAACAAAAACACTTTACACATTGCTAAATAACTAAAGAAAATAATACTACGTACCTTCAGTTCTAAGGTTTACTTCATAGTACATGAAATACAAACAGAATACCACAGTAAGAACAGTGGCGGTTGAACTATCACTTCGGACACCGGGACAGTTATTACAAGTTAAATTAATTCAATTCAATTCACGCGTTATTTTCTGTGGCGAGGCTCAGGCCCGGAGGCCTGCTCTTTCGCCTGACCACGCAAATTCCACTACTCTCCATTCCCTGTCTGGCAGAGAAAGGACTCGGGCGACGTAACTGGCGATTTTAAGTTTGCACAGAGGCCTCTTTTAGACTGGAGGATCTTTTACATGCTGTAAATCTACAACACGGAGAGCTGGTTTTACTTCCCATCCGAAAGAAGGCATTTTGAAAATCCGCACCTTCGATCGGTTGAACCCGCTAACTTCGATGTACCACTCGGATCCGCTAACCGTTACACCATCGATGTCACCGGAGTCTAGGTGGGTTTGTATATTTGATGTTCGAGTTCAGTGCAGTATATTTGACGCTCCAGATAAATCAAGTAATGTTTCCATATTTTAGTAATATTGCTAAGCAGTCTAATGGAAAAAACACTCATAATGAAAATAATACTTTAGTTAAGTGATTACATTCAAACGATGAGGCTTAAATTGATGATGATGATGATGATTATAATGATGATAATAATAAGACCTAAGTAAATATCCAAAAGAAAACAACAGTTGTCATTATTCTCCCGTTCCCCGCACTCTTGATACAACAGAAACTGAATCTAGGAGGGTTCAAAAATTATCTTCTACTGTCTTTCGCGAAATCCGATCGAGAGTAGCTCACCTTCAGTTAAGGGAGTCTCTACTGCATTTGAAGAAACATAATGTCCGATTTCCTCGAAAATGCTTATTAAACGCAATAAAAAGAAATTAATTTAGAACAGAAAACTTGTTTATTGCATCTCTCGTTTTCAGCGCCGCCAACTGAGTTACTAAATATAATTCCTATTTCTTAGCATTCGGAATTTTACGAAAGTAATCTACTAACCAAAGCCAGTCGACACTGTTGAATTTCGTGCAACAAATGTTCCTCAAAAGATCATTGATAACTATAAATATATCCTCGCGCGTCCTTATACAAAACGTGGGACTTTGTTCTCTGGGCTACGTGCGTGCGTCTTTCCATTCAAAGCCCCGCAAGGTGAAGAGGGCAAATAAAAGCAGCCAACTGTTTGCCAAGTCCACTCTTCTCCACCCACTCCACAAACCGGCATGACGTAACTCTTGACCCACACCTTACGTTTAGTCAAAGATTCACTATTCTCGCGGTCGTGGGAACAGCGTCTTGAAAGTGAAAGTAAACGTTTTCGCCTTATTTATCCATTCACTTCAATATAAGAAACATTTTCCATTGGAATATGCATCAGGTAACGCCCTGTACTCTCCCTCCTGCAGCGAGTTGATTAAAAAAGCGTCTGTTATCAGATTCGTCACCGAAAGGTAGATCCACCCCCAAAAACTCGAGAGGTAAACCAGCAACTCCCAGTAACGATGAAAGTTACGAATAACGAAGTCACTAGGGCAAATTACTCGTCCCGTATCTTATCGCAGGGGAAGAACTGTCTGCGCTAAAGCTCTATCGGTCAATGTCTTACGGTCCTCTCCCACGCAATCGCAATTCCCACGCCACCTGCTACTCTGCGAGCACACGAGGCTCATTGAATCGAATGTCACACTGCTGAGCTATGCATGGTTTGCTAACACTACGTCGCAGAAACTGGATAACAATAAACAGAAATTTGAATTTCAATGCTAAAAAGAGTATTATCTAAACCAGCGTGATCAACATTAATATTCCGCTTGAATGAAGTATTTCTTCCCAAGAGCGTTAAGCTTATTTGCTGACCTGCTTGAAAAGCGTAATCTTATAGCCGTAAACACAGAAACACCAAGAACAGGTAGAAAAACGTGTTCTTCGTAACCGGTTAATGGCGACCTCGTAGGCTGCCAGATATTTGTCCTCACGTGCGCGCACTACGTCGCACTAGACGGAGTTCAGAATGAATGGAAGGAGGCAATGAGTCAACAGTGTAACGTAAATGGTGTTACTTTCACTATGTCATCAATCACGTGTTGCTGGTAGTTCAATATGAATAAAATGAAACAAATTCAAAGTGTGCCAATAAGTGCACACAAAAAGAAAGAAAAAAAATTGTTTTTGTCAATCATAACATTCTCACGCTAAATAATTTGTTTAGATCATGAGATTCTATTTAATTTTTAAGTATAACACTTAATATCTTGTTTGTACGAAACAGAAATTGATATTATACTCTTAATGATTACCAAATTGATGTTACTACTACGGCTAGATTAGCGCCAAAACTGAAACTAAGGCTACAACTAAGGCTAGAACGAAGACTAAATTCAGATCTAGAGCTGGAGCTAGGGTAGGTAGGGAGAGAGTTGGAGTTACGGTGAGAGAGAGGCTGTCAGCCAAGATAACTGTGGGGGGCGGAGTGCACGCGTCGGTGGCGGCAGCAGCGGCGACGGTGGTAACTGCGTTGGAAGGACGAGTGACAAGCCTCGGCGACGGCAAGTGCCAGTGGAGGGAGATGCCGGCAACAGGAGCGACAGCAAGGGCGAGAGCCGGTATACGAGGGTGGCGCGGTCGACGAGCCATAGCGGGGATGTCGGGAAGACTGATGGGGTGGGGCCGCCAGTCACCAGAACGCGGCGTGGCCCCCCGGGCGAGCGCTCGCCACGTGCGGGGCTCCCACGTGCGTCGCACTCTACGCAGCACGCGCACGAGGGGACCCGCCATCACGTCGCCACGCCGCGCACCGGGCGGTCCAGCGCGTGGCCAGTGGGCGGCCAGGGCTTTCATGGCCAATGGCATAAGAGAGGCCAGGCCAACTAACTTCTCGTTCTTGTTTTTATTACGATCTTTCGAATATTTCCGTCCTTCAATTGCCTTTTTTCTTCTAATATAATATTGCTCCTTTCAACATTACTTCGTTTATGAAAAACTATTAGAGCAAGTTTACAAATATAATATATTTTAGTGTCGTTTACAAAGAAATTGAAGTCGCTTCATAGAAAAACATATTAAAGAAAGAGACCTCCCTTCGCTACTCGAAAGTGATGGAACAACGATATCGTTTTCAAGTGCGTTGAGCACTTCGTTTCCTTAACAGCCTTTGCAATGCATCGCCTGTCTTCATAGAAGTCTTCTGTCAACGCCTACACTGTTTACTTTTGCACAACGAATGGCGTGGTCGGAATAACCCATACACAGAAAAATCTTTAAACATGATTCCAGATGAGTCGAAAAACACAACTCGAGCATATTTTGAAACATGCCTCCTAAAGGTAACTTTTTTGAATTAACGAGTTTGCAATCAAAAGAAGTAAAAATAAGAAAAGTTATTTCGCTTTCGTCACTACTTGCAAATTAGGAACAAATTGTATGATAATAACGGCGATTCGTGACAAAGTCACAAGGCACTTCATTAGAAATGGAAAAAATATGTAAATCGAGGATTGGCGAACCTACTCTTGCGTTAACTTTTTGAATTTCAAAACACCTTCTGACGGAGAACACCCGATGCTTTGAAAGTCTGATAACAGGCTCACGTGAAGTCACATGAACTATTGTCTCAAGCAACCAAAAGCGTTTGAAATCAGGGCAGAAGATGGTCAACATCTTTAAATGCGGAGATCAACTCCAATGAGATATGAATCCACTTCTAAAACAACGAAAACATCATAGTCAATATAATATATTATACATATACTCCGTATACTTTAAATAATTATGTAAGGTTAGGTAGCCTTCCCCTATTTTTTCAATTTTTACAAAATCGTATGCATGTTCAACTTTTACAAAATCGTATGCATGTTCAACTTTTACAAAATCGTATGCATGTTCAACTTTTACAAAATCGTATGCATGTTCAACTTTTACAAAATCGTATGCATGTTCAACTTTTACAAAATCGTATGCATGTTCAACTTTTACAAAATCGTATGCATGTTCAACTTTTACAAAATCGTATGCATGTTCAACTTTTACAAAATCGTATGCATGTTCAATTTTACAAAATCGTATGCATGTTCAATTTTACAAAATCGTATGCATGTTCAACTTTTACAAAATCGTATGCATGTTCAACTTTTACAAAATCGTATGCATGTTCAACTTTTACAAAATCGTATGCATGTTCAACTTTTACAAAATCGTATGCATGTTCAACTTTTACAAAATCGTATGCATGTTCAACTTTTACAAAATCGTATGCATGTTCAACTTTTACAAAATCGTATGTTCAATTTTTACAAAACGTATGTTCAATTTTTACAAAATCGCGTATGTTCAATTTTTACAAAATCGTATGTTCAATTTTTACAAAATCGTATGTTCAATTTTTACAAAATCGTATGTTCAATTTTTACAAAATCGTATGTTCAATTTTTACAAAATCGTATGTTCAATTTTTACAAAATCGTATGTTCAATTTTTACAAAATCGTATGTTCAATTTTTACAAAATCGTATGTTCAATTTTACTTCTTTTAGCTGTTCCTCACCTCCCCGTTTTAAATTTGCTGTGAACTGGATTCGCTAAGAAACGCTAGACTTCAGCGCACAGCTTTGATCAGACCGTGCAGACCATGGCTGCATAGCATACCCTTCCCTTTGATGTCCTTCAGGAAACCCGCGGGCAAAGCAAAAGAATGTCGTTACGATTGGTCTAAGACCACCAGGAACCAGGCGGATTGTTACAGACCCAAAGCTTAAAATCCAGAGACATTTTACACAACTGGCTCACTAAACGTCAGACTTCATGACAAAACGCGCGGAAGGGTCAAATTAAAAGAAAAACAAATTTGGAGTTTCTGATTGTCAGTTATCTCTAGAAACTAATGTCTTTGCAAAATAAAAGAATAGAAATGTCACGCAAACAAATTTTTAAAAAAATATTATCCACAGTTAATTACTTGGTTGACCTGTGAAACGATAAATTAGTGGTGCTGGTTACCTTTATTTCAAGCAGAGATAACGCGAAAGCTTCTCGCATTTAGAAAAAAAATGTACATAACCTCATTTAAAGAACTAAAATTTAAGAACAGATTTAATTAAAATCTATCTTCAATGTAATTGTAGGAAGAGGACCAATGTTTTCAAACTTTCGCAATTTTCAAAAATTCATAGAATTCGACGAAAATCTGCATTGCGCCACTTGTATAAGTGAATTTTGCTCCGATAAAAAATTTATTCCAACATTTGGAGACTTTTTGAGAAAAATTTGATAGTATCCTTGAGGCTTCAAGTGAAGTCGCCCCCCCCCAAAAAAAATTAAAATATCTCAGCGGAGTGAGAGAGGTCCGACGGATCCATCATGGAATACTAATTTTGGTGAAAAACCTACTTTCGGTTTAGCCCTAGTCATCTTCACAGACAGTCGATTTGCTATTAACCAATATTTCGATATCAAAGACCAACAAACTAGATTTCGATTGTGTTAGAGGAAGTAATTTACTACATGTAGCAACATGAATTATGCACGTTTATGATATGAGAGACCTACAATACGAATTTTCTGCTGAAAAATTGCCGATTTTCGCTGCAGCAATAATATCTTTCTCTATACTACGTACGTAGTAAGCGAAAAAGGAAAACAAATAACTCTAAGGAACACTCGTGCAGCATAACAACCATAGATGTTCTAAACATTGGAAGATTTGATTATGGAAAGAAAGTTCTTCAAATAATACTAAAAATTCTAGTTTATGCAAGTATAACAACCCTAACATGCAACAACTACGTTTTTTTCAGTACCTGAGATTCGTGATCCTCTACTTGTAATAAGACTACGACAACACGAAACGAGAAAAAACGTGAGAGTCAGTCAGAACACATGTTATCTTTCCATTGCTTGAAAGATCTCCAAAAATACGAAAATTGGATCATTTCATTGCAATACTATTGATTGAATGTGTTGCACCAAAGTCATGAAAAAACAACATAAAACGCAGATTTTGGCATTTCACTTACAGATTTATTATTTAGCATAAATATTGTAATCAGTTCTCAGAATGTAGAACTATCGTTTTAACTGATTCACACACATTCATTGCAATTTTATTTGGATGCGGTGTTATTATTTGAAATGGTTTCCCGCTTTTCTTGTGGCGCACTCTGGCGGTGATCATGACTGCCATACGTTCCTGACCTCTGGTGGCCAGCAAAGTAACCATCCACAAGGTACAAGAAAACTATACAATAAAAATTTACACACACTACCAGTCACGTGTCCATTGTACGTGCTACCATGTCTAAAGTTTAATGCGTTCAAACAATAGACTATTATAACGCCTAGAGATTCTGCATTGGGTGATAGTGTACTGGTTATACAGTTATTACGAAGAAAATATTCCAAATAAGCATTTGAAACTATTTCTTATAAAATATATTTCTTTCAATTTTCCTTGTGTTTTTCTAGATTCTCATAAATAGAACATCAAATATCATTTAAGAGGCCTCGGAGTCTTAATGACTTAAACTCTTCCGACTGCAAATGTAGTATTATTTCTTCCTAAAGTTGAGGATGAGAATTTCAAGTTATACAGAGAAAGATCTGTGGTTAAAATTCTCAAATACGTAAAAAATAGAGGTCGCTGCTGAATGTACAAGTTCTTCAGACTACCGCAGGAAGCGCAGAGAACGATCTGTACAAGTTCTTTTAAAACACGACATTTTATCCAAAATATCTATAAAAGAAAATACACGATCACATCTGCGAGAGAATATATACATTGGTAGGCATAAAATTGTACCAAATAACGTCTTGAATGATAGAACACAGAATGGTACTCAGGACAGTTGTTCTGAATAGGTGGCAGCACTACAAATGAACAGACAACAAGCGGCAATTCAAGAGTAGTATCTGCCAACAAATATTGCCAATATTTCGAAACTTTCGTAATATGTTATAACTTCTTACAGACTGATAGTTATTAACCCTCCGTCGCAATACGAAACTATTGCAACAAGACGGAGTGGACATTAGTAACAACAACGGCAGATGTACAATTCTCAGATACTTTTCGAAATAGGAAACTTATCACATTAAGTAGAGTAATCAGTGAGAACAGCTGAAACACAATTCTCATCTATTCCCAAACTTAAAGTTGAATTTTTCCGCGCTCAACATTTATCCAGTTATCAGGAGGATAAAGATATTCACAAAGCCAAGGTTACAGATATATAGAACACTGCATATCTGTGATTGCCATGCAACGTACTGAACTTTCAGAAATTGCACGAACAAACGAAATGTTTGGAATGAATCGATTCAATACGAAATTATAAAGTTATACAAATGTATGCCGAGTAGGCTGCCAAACGATTCATTTGTTAGGAGTTCACTAGACTAATAAAGACAACTAGTTCACCAGTACAGTAAAATGTTGGATTGTAGGTCGAATGCCAATTAATGCATTAATATTTATTGCCCTGCGTAGCCTCTTATATTGTTGCGTCAATGAAAACCCTTACAGTAAGTTAAAGGTCGATATATACTTTCCCAAAATTGAGAATCGGGATACACGAAAACGTTAGGAGCGAAAGTATGGACGATAGTTTCGTAAGAATCCTCTAAGAGTCAATCGATTCCAGCGAAATAAATAATTCAGAAAAAATATTAACACGTGAAAAGCGGCAAGATTGCTTGAGGCCAAAATTACACATAGATAATATTCAGGGCATTCCTCACGGAAAATATCCATAAATAATGCAACTTGGTTGAACGCAAGTCCTCTGAAGCTTATGGTATCGCATTCATTGAAAGTTAATAGTTCTTTCCATCGCAAGTTATTCGCATGAACGCGCAGGTGCTACTCACTATCTCTTGTTTAAAGAAACGTCACCACTCCCCGTGAAGTACCCAAAAAACGCGCGATAACAAGTTCTCATAGCAAAGATAACCACCGTCTCATAGAACCCTCCATGCGACAAAATTTGTAGGTCATCCAAGGCCAAACACAATGCTTGAGCGTTTAAGACTCCGCCCCCTCCCTCCGACACACACAAAATTAATTTGTTATTAGGCCTTATTATAGCCACTTGTTTTAACAGTTATAAATGTTAAAAGGTACCGATTTTAAATTTACAGTATAAAGATACCGTATTCATGAATGCGGAGCTAGTTCACATTTCGCCGGAAAGAAAATGTCAAAATTTCGAATCCAGGTTTGAGAGAGAAATGATATGTAAATGAGTTTCCGACAGTTCAACATAGTTCCTCTCCAAGTGCCATACGTTTGACAAGCCCCTTTTGCATTGACTTATTAGAGAACATTCATTTGAAGAGAGAAGGAAAAGAAGAAAAGGAAAAAGAAAAAGGGTAAAACCATCGTCTGTCGCGATGACAAGACAAGAAAAAGGTAAACCTCGAGAAAATACTTACATCCTCATGATTGACGAGTGCCCTTTATATCCTCCCCTTACCTGAGCACATTATCTCAGTGGTGAAATTGGTATTGTTTTGCATTTCCTTTCAACTGTATGAAGAATGGATGATCACGATTAGAGATGCCCGAAGCAGTGCGCTAACAAACGGTCAAACCTGCCACGGACCGTGCGCGATCTTTCTTCTTCCTTATCCTATTCCCACCCCTTACACCAACGTCCACTACACTATCACAGATGTCGGGAACTTCGAACTTGTCCCGGCTGGGGCTGTGTCTCGCTGATGAGAGGTACCTAGTTGGGGAAAACTCCGCAAACCGTTGGTAGGTCAGCGCCGGATCTCGCCATCCAATGGGGGAAGACCACCACCGCCTCCCAAGAAAAAAACATGCGCTACACTTACGGCACTAATGACCTTAGCAGTTAACGCGCCCGGAATCCCTAACAATCAATCAATCGCCATGATTAGAGATGAAATATTATGAATGTGATGATGGTGTGGATGGGTTAAAGGGTGGTTTTAGAAACAGACAGCCACTACAAGATGAAAACACCCATGCCTTTAGGTCTCGAATTCCTGAATTAGCGCGGTTCCGCCTAATTAAACAAAGAAACAAACCCATGTTCCACCAGTTAATTATTTAGACGCTGCTCCAAGCCCCTGTTCCACCAGTTAATCACCGGCGATTACATCCAAAGGCCCACTCATTAGGTGAGAAAACTAAGAATATCGGCCCACTGGACGAACAAGCCGTTCCAAAATTAACTTCACTATCGCCCGACCTGACTGGCTGTAGAGACTTTTCAAATGTCATAGGAACTTCCACTTGCGCCTTGGCAGCAACTGCCCCTGTAAGTAAAGGTTTCCCGGAGTTCAGAGCACAAAAAGCCCAACAATTATAGCTCCTTTTAGAAAGAGGAAAGGTGACTGAAGCTTCGGTAGTATAATACAATGCAGTACATTTAACCAGATCAAATTTTACCAAAGGCAGGTTTTCGTATCGTCGGCTTTCTGCATAAAATCCTACAACGCAGTTTTTTGTTTGAATCTACCTCATAAATATGTGTGAGGCGGCTTTACATTTTTTTGTCAAGTTTCTCTAGACTAAAAGATGTTCGGGCATTTTAGAAAATACAATAATTATTTTTCATACTATATTCAATATTAAATGAAGTAAAAATGTATATGTGTTACAGTACGTCATTTATGATGCACTTTACCGGGGCATGAAATAATCGTCTATCCAAAACGAGTCCAGTTAGCTTTTACGAAAGAAAAATAAATATAGAAAATGACAACTTAGTGGTCAATATTGTTCTCGCATGTGTTTGTCGTACTCTTAAGTGATGCATTGTAAGATCCTATGACCGAAATGACTGACCATTTGTTTTTTAAGAATAGTGTGTCGTCCTCTTTGGATTTTCCATTCTTCCCTACTTCTTTCCATTGTAGAACCCTCGTCATAATTCTCGCTATTCGGACAAGCACACGTCATGTTTCTTTACGCTCAACGGCCTAGATATTATTGATCTTTCCGCTTTCAACGGAGGTACTTCCCCTTCACTGTCTCTTAGGTTACTTTGGTTGTCCCTAATTTTGACACGCATGCACACACTCAAATGAACACACACATCTCCAACAAACATAAAATTCGCAAGGGGATCTCTTGACAATCAAATGCGACCCTATGTGTCTGATGTAGGTAGTAGGCGGAGACAATAATTTGCACGTACGTTGGTGAGTGGTTAATGTCAATGGCACCTACGTCGTAAAAATGCAAGGGAATAGTGAATGGTGGAGTGTGCTCAGAATCAACATTCGAAGACCCCCCATCCTGCGTAAAACTAGCACGAATTTTAATTGAATTTGACACAAAGAATATCAATGTTCTTTCACAAATTCGCTGTTCATGTATAATGAATAACAAAGACATTCATTTAATTAAATAACATTTAATTTTCAACCCAACATATTTGATATAGCCAGCACCTATATCCACTTCCCGTTTACACATACTCCACCACTCATACTATTAACATATAGCCTTGCCCATTACATTTTTATTTTTATTATTATTATTATTATTATTATTATTATTATTATTTATTTTTATTAATTTCCCTCTGCCACACTGAGTTTTACGTCGTTATTTGTTCCTTTCGTAGTTTACTGTATGCCAGCATTTCGTACTCTCCATTCATGATCTAAAAGGCAATATTCAACGTAAATAGCTCTTCCATCAGAAACAATAAGCTTCCAGTGAATAAGTGCGATGGGCCTAGTAAGTTTCCTTAGATTTAACAAAAAGAAATCAAAATTCCATGGGAAAACTTCATTGTGGCAGATTCTACATTTTCTCTACAGGCGGTTTTTCCTCCTAAACACCAGAATTGAGACATTTGCCATGTCATGGGATCAACGTATTACTCCTGTGTCGTAGACGTCTGTTCCCCGGGAGAAGTACTACCGTTTAACCATGAACTGTAACTCTGCATCATTGTGATAGCATAATGCTGTCCGGGCAGAATTTTTTTTTGAGACTTAATAAAAGAGCATTTCTTTAATCCCATCCCCCAATTTTCGTGCCAGATTTCCATGGTAGCAAGTATCTCAACCACTGACGACATGTGAAGAAAGACTATTCACCAACCATACCAATAAAGTAAAATATTTCTTGAAATCCAAAATGTGCTTCCAAAGGGTATGGTAGAAGAAATCGGGCTGAAACGGTGCTCTGCCTGGAAGGAATCCAAGGGAACCCAAGACAGAAGAATCCTTGGAGATAGATCCCCATCTGCTTTCTTGAGCTTTTCCTTACGGAAATTCTGCACACTCAATTCAGTGAATTAGACTCCCCGTGAAGACACAAACCCAAATGAAGGGTCTACTTTTAGACGTAAGGCATAAAACTTTAACAACTGGAGTGGAGATGCCTTTCTCACCCGGGATCAGTAGGCCGTGATTTGTCACTAAACTTCGGTGTACAGTGAAACCTATTAAAATTGCCACCCCATTAAACGGTCACCTTAACTAACGGTCATTTAGTGGAACCGATTGATTTTTTGGTAAGATGCGAGTAAATATTCCCTCTCTCTCCAGCGACCATCTGGCTAAGCGACTAGCGGCCACGAACATGTCGTAATTGTCCTTAATAAAGCTGTCACCTCAAGCGATTTTTAATGGTATTAAAAAGCGGAAAAGTGGTTACGATTACTTTTCATTCAATGTCTTCCTACGACGGGACGCAATACAGATAACTTTGAATATTGAGAATCGGGGTTTATCTGTCAGGGCTTTTTTTTTCAGGTAACAATAGATGATTTTAATAAGTTTCTCTTAATGAAACAACAACGTATTCGTTTCTCCCAATTCACGTCATTCATAGTATGTCTCGCTAACACATATTCCCTTCAGTGAGAATCTTTTAAGGAGTTAGGATTTCGTCATCCGAAATCGCGTGAAACCGATCTAAAAGTATTTTGCTAACTCCTGTAAACGGCTCTGTTGCAGTTTCTACAGCTTGTGAATTGCATCTTCAAGTCCAGTTTGCTTGTATGATTCAGCGAGGTCAGAAAGTGAATTCTTCGACTAAGACAATGTCTGACTAGTCAAGGGTGTGTTTTGATATTAGCCAAAAGAAGGGAAATGACCTTTTTTTTCGTCATTTATGATAATTGAAACTGTTGAAGAGGTTATACTTCTTTTCATAGCAATTATCACGATAACATTTCTAGTAGCTTCAAAACCTTGATAATCCGACCACCTCTATTAATGGCAAATTTTTGCCGGAAATTTTGGCGGTGCCTTTTGATAGGTTTCACTGTAGTTGAATTACATTTTTTAAGAATGCTGGTTGAGTTATTCAACCGAAATCCTCCCGTGGATCCATTCAATCAAACTTGTTCCCAAATTCAACCGCTGTCTGGAGGAGAATTCTGCCCTGATCATTAGATTTCTGTGGTTTCTCCGATCAACACCAGGCGAATGCCGGAGCAGTACCCTAACAAACGGGAAACGGACCACGCGCAATCTTTCCTTCCTCTTCCTTGCCCTATCCTTACCCTTCACTTGCACACACCTACACACTACCAGACACGTCGGGAGCTTGTCTCGGCTACGGCGCTGCCCAGCTTATGGAAGATACCTGTTTGGGGAAAACTCCACAAACGCAAGCCGACATGTAAGACAGCGCTGGATCTCGTATTCCAGCGGGAAGGATGATGAGATCCAGCAACCTCCCACAATAAAAACGTGCACTACACTTACGGGACTACTGCTATTAACAATTGACGCGCCCTGATTGACTAATCAATCACCCAAGGCGGTCCCATTCCCCGCCGCCAGTTTCGCCCATCTGGTGTCCGCCCGGCCGGCCACCTGTGCTTGTCCCGCAGTCTGCGTCTCTCCGACCACCCCCCACCACCTTCGCGGAAGCACGCGACCGCAGCGGAAGAGCGAGGGAAGGGAGGAAGGGAAGGGTGGGAGCAGGCGGGCCGCGGCGCAGGCGGACGTGCAGCCCGTAGGACCCTCTATGGCGCCACGCGGTTCGCAACTCACGCCTAGGGCCGACCCGCTTCACCTGGCACGTGTGGCCCCACTGCGGTGCCGACGAGTGGAAGGTAGAACAGTAAGCAAGCGCCTACGCAAACTATATAGACAGATGCCTAGGGAAGCAGAATATAGAAAACAAGGGACCCATTGAGTAAAATTTAACATTTTTAATTTTATAATTGTGAAAAAAGCGATTTCTACTGTTGTACAAGACATACAGTTCTTTTAAACACATTCATTTAATTCAGATTTTAAAATTTTTGAATTACTGGAATAATAATTATAAATAAGAGGAAATCATAAAACTGAATTATATAACAATCATTTTTATTACTTAAAAAAAATTATTTTGTTGTTCAATACTAAAAGGAATCCCCAATCGAATTACCGTGTAAGAAACTTGGTTCTCGAAGACATAAGCATGCGCAGTCGAAAAACAAGAGGTGGGAAAACTACATTTGCGGGCCCCCATTAAACTTTATTATTTATGTGTGACTGAGTATTTTACTAATAAAAATAAATAGAACACACAAGGACAATGAAATTATAACTTGAGCTAATAGAGAGTTTTTTGCAAGTCGTAGATTTGAAAGGCGTAACACAATTCTGTAGAGAACTGAACTGCGCATGCGCCGGCATCAAATGGGATTTCGATTGACGGGTCCCAACATTCTCCCTGTTTTGTCGTCTACGACAAATGTGTTCGTGACTTACACTTTAGAGGTGGCGGCGAAAACTACGTAAACACGAATTCAAGACTAAAACACAATAAGCATGGAAGTAATGAAAAATACAATATCCATATTACCAATATAATAAGAGGAACTAATCTTTTTTTTAATTAATCAAATATAAAAAAATCCAGATGTTCAATAAAAGCTTTTAGATCCTCTTGATGTATTCGTTCCAATTTTTTTCGATTGTACGACATGCAAAAACTCCTTTTTCTGAAAATATGTGGATTCCTATTGACGATAATGTTTACGTACTACAATGGATTTCCCATCTTGCAAAACCTCTCTATTACAAACATTTTTTTAAATGCTGAACCATGAACTAAACATGCTTTGGAGAGCCTCTTTCATAAATATCGATAATAGTTCCCCAATTTCTCGAGATAAAAAGGGGAAATCAAAGATTTGGCATATTTAAGGAAATAAAATGTAATATTACGTCAGTCCACGCGATCCATTCCATAATTTTTAAGGGGAACACCGGTCCCCTCGCCCCGCCCCGGGTGCACGTCTATGGGTACAACCATATCCCAGGGAAAATACCAGACATGTTTAGGACACAGTGATGCTCTCTATCGGCTCCTACGCTTCTATAATGAAGGCTCCATACATTTGGCTTTCGACAAGCACTGAGCGACCGCTCGCCAAATCTCGAGTTCTGTGGATGAAATAATTGCTATTTGCCCTCGCTTGGAGAACGACAGTGCGAATTCTTTTTCAGAATGTTTTTCGGGTTTTTTTTTTTCAGGGCCATTTTATACGGCAGTTATGCATGTTGGTCATTAAAGATGATTGAATGATAGAATGCTCGCAAATTCATAGCTTGATATGTTCACTTCCGCTATGTTTATTTCATTTCATAAATGAAAGCATCCTCTCCCGTACATGGTTAAAAAAATGTTGGTTCTCTGAGTAAATATACGGTAGCTCTCACAGGTTTCGATCGCGAAACTCCCGACACGCACCACTGTATCCCCCCTCCCGCTGTAGCTTTTGAACATTCGCGCGCTCAACACCAGTAGTTTACTCCGATTGCCCCGCCTGGGTAAAAGCTGCTCAAACACCACCAAGGGCTGTTCGTGAGCCTAGTTTGCGTCTGGTTGTAAACCTGCAGACGCAATCGTTACCTGCTTATTTGTTCGCACAACGAGAAACAATTGAACTATGAACATGTTGCCGCGTTGTTTCTCGCTGTGCAAACAGCAAGCGAGAGCACACGACAGGTCTGCAACCGACGCAAGCCAGGATCGTCGAGCTAAGCTTGCCCATGAGTGCCTAGCTTTATGAGTTCTTACACATTAGGAATACGACACAGCTACCCATACACCAAATTTCTAATTTTTTTCTGGATACGCTTTGTCGTTGGCCACATCCTGAAGGTGCGTGGGCGAAAACCTGTATCAAATAATTTCGTTAACACTGAACGCGAAAGTTCTTGCGTTGAGAACGAGTCACTGTAAACGTGGACAGGTAAAACTACAGAACTGTGGGCATTAGGTTAAAAATGAGATAAGCAAATTCGGATGGGTAAAACAATCGCGAATCGCAACGACTACTGCAACCACCACGGTTGCTCTGAGCTACGAATTTTCAGATGTGATACGGTGAAATTTGGTTCTAATATCGAGTTTGGCTTCTTTTGTTCTACACGATTTAAATAGAGTATTAAAACGTAATTGTTTCAGAGAGCGTGTCCCATCAGCGAATTGACTAATAATGACGTAATTGATCATGGAGAAAACGTGGGGAATCACAATAGACCATACGTCTATTGATTTCAAATATTTTGTTTTCTTTGTGTGGTCATCCCGCGGTCCTCGGAAGTACAAGTGCAGAACAGAGCGTACCTCCCAGCGTAACCAACGTCACAGAGACCAAACGACGCATTGTAAGCCTTGAGTACGAGGGAATTTTAAAACTGGTTAAAGGATGGACTCTGCTTTGTACACATTGTACAATGGACGTTAACATTTCTATATATCAGAATGACTAGGTTCCAGATACATGATATTTTTTGGTGAAAATGATGTTTCACCATGTTCGAACTCCTTGTGTCAGATCTACAGCGTACTACAACAGTTTTTAAATCACACCTCTAGAAAAACTTGTGCATTTGTTGCATCCTTATTAGACACCTCCGCTTTCAAATTGCTCTCCTGTAAAATTTCCCCAAAGTCGAATAGAACCTTGCCATTGGTTATTTTAGATATGCATTTCTGTGAGTTCTCGTAGTTCTATTACGGGCCACAATAATCGTTTGACATTTTCCACAAACACAATTTCTGCTCTCAAACAATTTCATTTTAATGAGCTATTGTAATAATTTAAGAGATCCTGCGCGAAATTAGGAGAATATTTTACACATGGTATTAGAGCAAAGTTTCATAATATCAGCTATTTGTGTTCGCAACGATTGGGCAATAACGACATTTGCCATAAGAAAACAATGGCAATCATATTTTTTCAAAACCCAGTCCATAGCCAGGATGGAGTGGGTTAGGAGAGGGGCAGCCTATGTTGCTTTTGATTGCATTGGCTTTTTGATCGTACCTGTGCATCAAAGGAATAGCACAAGCAAATTTACTTCACTAAATTTCACTACAAGGAAAAGTAACACAATAATCAGCAAGTATGAATTTTATTTACTAAGGGGAAAAAGAATCTTATACATCAAATTTTCAAAAATGTTATGTATATTCACTGCACGTACAAGAAATTTAGTAGAAATTAATGCCTGAGCTACGATTTTTCATACTAAAATTGCATTTACAGTCACCTGCATTAACATTACAAAAAAGACGTCCAAAATATTTCTTCACAGTTGGGACAATTATTTTTTATGCGACTTCGACTAGGCGATAAACGATATGCAAGCGCCTTGGAAGTAGAAAAAAACTCGAGTAGATTATGATCCCGTACCGTGTACTATATTCATTTCGTTTTTGTGAGGAGCGAAATAAAGAGTTAAACACGCAATTGTTTTCGTACATATTGCAAGTGGACTATCGAATAAATGTTGGGATCAGGTGCATATTCACAACATTGTGTATAGAAATTACCTAACCATTATACGAGCAAAACGTATTCACCTTCTAAGAGCAGGTCAAACGATAATAAAACAGGCAGACAAAATCGCACGCGGCCGCTTTCTGTAACTAACAACTTTCGCTACTGCAGGCACTGCATTCCCAGGTTCTATATTTACAAGCATGTTGACATTTAGGTCAATGCCAAAATCCAAATTATGCACGAATTTTTTTGTCAGTGAAACCTTAAGCATCTGTGGGGTGAAACTGACATAAAAGATACAACGCTGAAATAAAAACCCACAGGTTTGGCAAGGAACAAACGCGAACAGCACGTGGTCAGAACGAACATGCCGCGTAAAATTTCAAATTACGAAAGTTATACGACAGAAAGAATGCGTGAAAGATTAAACTGATACGCGGTTTATATACATTGGACTATGGCAGTTTTAAGTTTAATAACTACATCAAACATAGAACTTTCGAATTTTACGAAATTAAAAATTGAAATTTGTGGTTAAATATTTTTTAAAATGTTGAACTTCAAAAAACGTATATTAAATACATTGTGCACGAAAATAGTAGAATGTACCGAAGAATATTATTCGCACACACACCAGCGTTTGAATTTTGGTACGAAATAATTCAATTTTTGCCAATATGAAAAGTTTTAGACAAAATTACTGAAATTTTGGAGGAGTTAATTTTCGATAAACTATATATATATCTCTCTCAAAAAGTAATTTAATGTGTAAAAAATATAACCAATAATATCGTTTTTTTTAAATCGTCGCTGATTTAAAAAAACTTGACAAATAATTGTCTCAGGGTTTAGGCCTGAAAAAGGGGGAGTTTATAGTTAATGAACGGAACTCACAGTACACTGTTACACTTCACAATAACATTTAATATTCAAACTCGCATAATATTCGGTACAAATTTCTCAAATCCAGGATCCTACAACAAGCAAAATTTAACCGCTTTCGCTTGTTTTCGCACGAAGAATGTGAAAAGACGTGCGATCGCTACTCAGCTGATTCTCGTTCTCGCTGGATACTGCAGCCAGGAGCTATCAGCTGGGAGCCCAAAACTTCACTGGGAAAAAATTGAAAGAAAAACTTCACCTAAGATTAGTACAAACACGTTAAGCGTATGTGACGACTTGCAGCGTTTTATCACACCGCTTACTTAAGAAGTTATGTAATGTGTTCATTAATAAGTTTTTGCTGTCCTGCTTGCTGCCGTGTTAAAAAATAAACACAGCGAGACAGTCGAAAAGGGATGTTGTGCCAATAGGTGATATTTTACGCAATCGAAGTTCGCATAGAGAAGACTTTCTTATTCATCATCATGTAGTGACAAGAATATAATAGAGATGTATTTTCGCCTCAGGGGTCGTTCTACTCGATTATTTTTAGACAGCAGAAGGAAAACTGAAAATTCTCCCATGCCGGATATCTGGGCTGGAAGGCCACACATCTTGCGTACGAGTGTAATCGCAACACTCGTGAGAAACCAAGTGCTAGAAGCAACTTGTGCTTTTATCATGGCAATTTCGCGCCAACATCAGCGCACTGCATCTTCGAGGCGACACTAATTGCTCTCATTGCACAGGGCTGGGCGGCCTACGTGACCAGTACTCGAACCCTCATGGCAGAAATCGTGGCCTGGATTTTCGGCGATTACCTTTGTGAAAATGACATACACAACAACATCACTGGCTCGAAAAAACTATGTATTGATGAAAAGATGACTTACCCCAGGCTGTCGATATGTGCGGCAGGTGAAACAGGAAAATCAAAGTTAATAACCTAAACATCCCCACGGTTGGCTCGGTTCACCGAACGTTCCCTACCACACTCCGAACACTCATGCGCCCTGACGACTGGCGAACTACATTTTAGCTTCAGCGCTGCCCGAACCTGGGCGGTACGTACGCAACGGGAGGGGGCACCACGTTGGCTTCAAACGGGCGCGCTAGCGCTATCTCGTAATAGCGTAGCAAACTTCCACGAACCGCTACTACAATCAATACTCCACGAAGAGAGAAGCAGAGCCCCCTTCATATGCATTCACATGTAAAGTTAGTCAAGTTGGCTTTCCTTGGAGTTGGGAATGAAAATGGTTGCCTCTGGATGGTTCTCTGGCGCCATGTTGTTCCTCCACTGATGGGCGCCTGATTTGAAAATGTATTTTATTTATTTCATTAAGTAATTTTAACAATGTAGTTAGTGAATTCAAAAACTTAATAAGAGAGTGTAATCACAAGTTAAGACAAAAAATATTACGTCTAAAGTTGATTATATGTAAAACATCATACAATATTGACAATCATATTTTAATCTCTAGCATGTTAATATTGTTTCGGAAAATACATATTAGTTCAAAAGTCAGTCTAATAATTTAGAAATAATATATTTCTAATGTGGAACTGATAGTTTGCAAACAAAAGGACAACTTCACTGTTGGAATATTTTGCATAAATATTTGTTTTAAAATTACTAGGTATGTTGTAAAATTGTATTTGATCCTTCATATTCTATTACAATTTAAAATAATAAAAAAGAATGCTTGACATAACACGGATGGAAATTGATATTTCTGACAGGAAAATACTTGCAATGCCTTCTTATCAAGTCCATGATTTTAAAGATACAATTCAAACAAATATTTGTTATATTCAAAAATAGCCATACATTTCTTGTGCTGAAGTTAGTTTTTCAGTCAAAATTACAACATTGCTTGAAGAAAGCAGCTGCACATACTACATATATTAATTATTCAATTTATTGCCACCAATAATTAATGTGAATAATACTTATTGAAAATCATCCCCTTCTGACCATTGAAAGAACAAATGAACATGAATGATATATACTATTATTAATAAAATTACCAAACAAAGAAACTGATCAGAATATTGCTTTGTTAGTGAAGGAAAGGGCCAAGTGGGGGAAGGATGCATTAGAATAGATAGAAGTGGGAGAATAGGACAGGAATGGAGAGAATTCTGTGTAAAACAGAAAAATTAATACCAGAGCAATGTGGAGCTGTGTGATAACTTCAGTGTAAATAATAAAACTAATAATAAACAATAACATAGCTGAACACTTGAGCTATAGCCCTTTCTCATATTCTCATAATGCACTGAATAAAAGGTATTACTTTTCCTAATGTTTTTATTCATTGAATAACCAGCAATGACTTTGCTTTATCTTCAGATCTGATGGAAAATTATTACAGACATTAGGTATGGAAGTACAAAATAATGAACAAAAGTTACATTATAAACATGTTTATTTTGTTAAAATGTCTTTGTACTATAATTTTTACTTATTATTTTCTTTTTCTACACTTAATTTTTTAAAATTATTTGGTGTAATATCTAAAGCCACAGTTTAGACTTCAAAAGCTGCTAATCTAATGAACAAGGAACAATACCTTTTGATTAAAGTAAACCACCAATCACATTTCAAACTCCTATGTAGCTTTTTTTTTGATAATAACATTATAATATAAAAATTATTTAATAAATTATAATGTAAATAATTTTAAAAATAGGTATATAATGTATAATATATCCTATGCATGCGGAGCATTTCCTCAAACATCTGGGACAGTAAAGCACCAATTTTTGGGACTAAAATTTTTTAATGTAGTATGTCATCAAAATATTTAAATTATTCATTATTCTCATATCTGAATAGTTTACTTGGTTATACATTCATGAATAGAAATGTTTCCTGTTTTTTATCTAAATTCTTTTTTATCATCATCATCATCATCAGTATTTTTTGCTCATATTTTTTAGCAAGAGCTGAGTAATCAATTATCTTCAGCCATTCTTCATGTTTAGAATCACCGCTGAACAAAATTTGAGAAATTTTCATTTCAAAAATTGCAAAATGAAGAATAATCAAATAATATTATCAACTTTTTTAAGCATGCAGAGAATTGTCAGAACACATGCAGATGATTTTGCAGACAAAATAGAGATAAAAAAGGAGCCGAATTTCTACCATAAAAAAAGAAAATGATGCTTGTTTTCTTCCTGACCAATTTTACTCACAATTTTTTGAAAATAGATATCTTTGAGAAATTATGCCTCAAATATTTGTCTTATATAGGTACTGTCATGAATATGTAAGGCTGATATGTAAGTCTCAATATCAGTGTTACATATTCAATCATGTCTCACTATTCCTCTTCTCGATGAGGAGATATGTC
The DNA here is from genome assembly GCA_964035755.1 of Teleogryllus oceanicus. Taxonomy (NCBI): domain Eukaryota; kingdom Metazoa; phylum Arthropoda; class Insecta; order Orthoptera; family Gryllidae; genus Teleogryllus; species Teleogryllus oceanicus. Next base: position 64,906,054 of record CAXIVR010000005.1, on the reverse strand, counting down.
CTTTCTATAAATAGTATTTCATCTACAAGAGATACTAACACTTCAAAACACTTATCTCACATCATTGTTAAAATTGTTAAAATTGGAGGTAACTTACTCATTCCATTCTTAATCACATTTTGTTTGCTAATATTTACTTTTAGAGTTATTTCATTGATAAAGAAATTGCATATTTGTCTCTGAGATTATTTATCCTTAAGTTTTGCCATCTCTCTTACATGATTTTCACTTTGGCCCTATTGCCTTGAGACTCTGCAGGAGGGCCATTATAACGGTCTCTAATCAAAAATACTTTATGCATTTCAAGAAAGGAGGCATGACATTACATTTAGTAATATCTGATAATAATATCAATTACACAATAATTTTGGGCACAGAAATTGTCAATTTGAGGCCAAATGTAGCAAAACAATACTTCTTTAAAGAATAGCTTTCTTTATGAATATCAAAAAACAGTTAAAAAACTTGTGTTTATTGTGCAATCTGTGCACAATTCTTGAGCTCAGGGATCACTGCCCTAACTTTTACATATTAAGATAAATTATGAATACAGTTTGCAATAACCATTTTTGCAAAAATCGGTAAGAAAATACTTGGCTCCCATTAAAAAAAACTATTTGCAAAGGCAAATCAGCTACAGAGTTTAGCTATTATCCCTTATCACACCCTTCTTGATTAACTCAAATTACAGCTGAAAGAGTATGGAGAACAATTACCTGAATCACTACATTCCCCATTGAACTCAAGAAATTGTGCAAAAATAGTGAAGGCACATTTATGCCCAGCAGCAAACCAAGGGCCATCTAAACTTTGCTCAAAGGGTCAGAGAACCTGGTTAAAAAAAGGTCATTGACCCAGAAGCTGAGGTACAATACTTGTTACAGGCATATTTAGTCTTTTAGAATTATATAGTCAAAATGGTAAGCAATACATTAACTGTTATAGTTGATTGCAATATTAATTTCCTTTTTAATGCTCAATCTAATCTCTAATTGTAGAGACACATTTCTGCAGCAGAAAAAATTGTTTTTAGCACGTAAACTTGTATTGTATTGATTTTAATATTTTAATGTTCTCTGGCAATGGCTTGTGAAATAACGAATTATATGTGAAGTTTTTGTAGTGAACTGTTGATTCAGACACATGAATATTATTCTGAATACACTTGAATATGATTGATCTAGCGTTGTAGTTATAGATACCATTATTGGTTGTCCCACTCTTGAGTAAGTCATTTTTGACAAAAAACACTGCTCAGTAAATCAAGAGGCAAGGCAATGGTTGAATCCAGGCCGTTATTGGGCCCGGGCCCAGCACCCTCAATATTCAAGGGTCCCTGATAGTTCTTATTAGTAGTCTATACTACATTTTTCAAAAAATAAAAAAGTAATGTATGATTAAACTACATGCAAAAAATTGACATAAGGGAGAGATGTGTCATGCATCATTGGATAATATTTATAATATGGAATGTTGCTGGTTGGTGCAAGAATGTTATTCAGTGATGAGTTTAGTTTTTTTAACCAAACTTGTCTTTAAGTTTGGGGAGAGGGGAAAAATTGGTGAAAGTAAGAATTGGGGACCCCTAAAATCACATGGGTACAATTTACTTAATACATACAATAATCATACAATTTTTTTCCGTTATCTAATAGTCTGGGAGCTATAGGATAAGTTTCTCCAGAACATTATGCAATATCTCAAGCAGGAATGATCATTTGCAAAATATACACAACAATCAGTACGAAGGGGACCTGAATTTGAAAGAATTCTGAATGCATAGCATAATGAACTTAATTTTGGGTTCAGTTCATTTAAATGGAAATGCCATTTGAGATTTCACAACCATTTGACTGTTCATTTATGATTATGGTAAATTATTATCTCTTGTAATATACAAATATTTACCAAAATACACAATTAACTAATATTATATTAACTTTAAATAATAAATTTGATAATACGTATTGAAACATTAGGTTCAGACGGGGTGTCACATCCCCCAGGCTTCAAATTCTGAAGTGCAACTTATCGATGAATTCAGTGGTACTAAAATAGTACATAGTTTCTCACCCTACATTCTCCAAAAATATGTGCCTGCCTGTGTTATATTGCAGTGGGACTGATGTAGAAGGAGAATGCCAAACCAAAATTCTATTTCCTTCATCCTGAATTTGCTAAATGCACTAGGCATCATAAATATCGTTAAATCATTTCTGAATCAATAGTATTTTATTATTAGTATTGTTACTATTATAATTGATATTACTATTATTAGAATTGTTATTATTACTATTACTATTATTATTATTGAGTATTGTTAGATCAATGACCAACTTGATCAGGGTTTTTTGTCCAGTTTCCCTTGATCCTTTGAGCAAATGCTGAGATGGTCCCCCTTGTTTTGATTTCTGGACAGTATATGTAACTTCACTCTCCATATCTGACTCTCATACACGATTGAAATTGTATATGTGACTCAATAAATATTATTATAATTATTATTATTATTATTATTATTATTTAATTATTATTATTATTATTATTATTATTATTAAAAAGTACTCAAATTTTCGAAAAATTGTAAAGAGCTTATTGAAAACCTATCTGCAAAGAAGGTATTACAATAAGGGGAAAAATTTATATCTTTAATATTTTAGTTGTAGGAAGACTTCAAAAAAATGTTTCACTTTCGCAATTTAAAAAAAAGCAGGGTTCTTAACGAACATGAAACCTGCACCGTTCTCTTAAACGTCCTTCACTCAAACCAACGAAAAACAAATTAATAAAAAACGATGAAGCCATTATTTGAAAATTTGGGAAACGTCCCAGGGGCTTCATGAAAATTAAACCCCAAAATTAAAAAAAAATTAAAATTCGTTTTCAATTCAAGGGGCTGCAAGATCAGTCAGATCGATTGGGGTATATCAATTTTGGAGAAAATCGGCTGAACGGTTTGGCCGCTAGCATTTTTCACGGACAGTCGAACAGACGTTTTGCCGTTATTAGAATTTTCGGTATCAAGGACCTAAGAATCATGGATTCTAGTAACACCACGTGTTAGAGTTTTTCCCTCAAATTTAGCGACTTGAGTTATCCAGTTTTTCGTAACCAGGGCCCTGTAATTAAGATATTTCTGCCGAAGATAAGCCGTTTTTTTTTTTTTTTTTTTTTTGTTTTTTTTTCGCTCAGCATGATATAACTTTCTGTCTACTGCTAAGCGGTAGCTAGAAAGTAAAACATTGATGTAAAATATTGTAATTAAATACTTGAATCCAAGTAACCAAACTATTATATTTTTCTATTGCGTCAAGTCAAATTAATTTCTTAAGGTGTATATTGAAAGTGCGTGAATAATTTGCGGATTAAGTTTACTTACGGGGAATCCTTGCAGCATCCATACTTCATTCGTAGAAATCGATTTCCAACTAAACAATTGTAAGTTTTCAGAAGTTATTTCGACAAATGAACGTCGACTGAGGTGCAGCACAAAAATGGCGACGAATTGGATTAAGTTTAAACAAAATGTGAAAGGCGAAAAGATATGTGTACTGAGAGTGGTGCTGGGAATAAAAACGTGTTCTCTTGATAATCTGTTTTCGATATACACAATGTTTTATGTAAATCCCGAAGGACACAGTCTCCGAATTACTTTTGAAATGCGTTGGAGACTCAAGCATGTTTTATGTTAATCGTGTAGGCCAAAACCTCGTAAAATTCGTCACGCGTAGCCAAGCTCCGCGTATTACAAGTAAATTATGTATAATTAAAGTGTGATTTGTAATTTCGACACATTTCCAAACTTAGATATTTATTGTGCATGCTTTTAAAAATGCACTGGTTCTGTTATGTAGGCTACATCAATCCACATTCACTTTTAAAATCCGTTAGGTCGGTACTGTGACAGAGAACGATAAAAATGGCGTCGAATCTCGATAAGTAAACCATTCCCAAACTGCCCATTTGGATTTTTCATTGCACATTTTTAGCACGATGGTACAAGTTGTCACCAACCCAGAATGCTTCAATGCACGGAAGCTGTGGTCTAGAAATGACACATCTCAGAATATAACTAATTAATTCAATATATTAAGGAGTTCGTTTGTCAAATTTTAACCATGAGCGAGCGCGACTTATTTATTATTCTTTTGAAAGTTCTGTCTCTTACTTTTATGTAATAGTTTTCTAGAAAGGTTGAATGAATGTTGAATAAATATGAAAGGTCCCTGCTATAATTTTCTTATGCAGTTCTTACGCTTAACTCGTTTTCTTTCTCAGGCCGAAACATTTAGGCCTACCACTAAAAGAATAATTTAGTTTCACATTGTCAGTATTCTTCCCCATTTTCCCGAGTCAACGTTAGAAAGAAAGAAAGGGAAATTAAATGAGATGTCTCCTTCTGAATTAAATAAAAAGTTACATATTGAGGAATGTTCATTGCAAGAAAACGGGTAATTCCGACGGGTAATTTTCCATAAAAAGAGGTTTCAAACATACGAATTTCACGCAAATTAAGTATTATCTAGATTCTGTTTTTATTTATTATATTTATACCATTTATTAAAAGTTTTGTCAGTATCACAAATGCTGCATCGTACTTAAATCTTCAATATTGATGAAATTACTGGTTTATGACTTAGAGGTTATCGCATGAGCAACCAATGTTGGCTGTCAATAGTATAGAGCATCTTTCATTTGAAAAACGGGGAAAAAGATCATAAGCTTTAGAACAATAAACTGACTTATAATTATGACATATAACTAAAATAAAAATGACATAACTAATAATCAAACCTAAACATATGTCTTCAAGAAGTCAATTGGGAATTTGTCAGTTTTACTACTTAAAACGATTCTGAAACCATGCTCCTGAATGTCATTTCCCAGCACGTAAACTGATGTAAACAACCAAGAGTTAATGTAGTAGTTACTCGAATAACCACTTGTCGCGCCACTGCACAGTCTCCGAAGTGGGAGTGGCGTTGGTTGCCATTAGCAAACAATTGTAGTGTGCCATTATGAAACTACCATTTCCAGACCAATTACTTGACACATTCCGCAGAGGATAGATGTGTGGTCCAAAATCTTGTCAAAAAGATGAACAGCGCCATCCTTCAACAACGAGAATCACGAAAATCCTGAGGAGTCACCTCTGTAGTGCACTGCGCGTGATCGCGCGACGCGAGACTGACATGTAAAGAGGAAACAGCGACACAGTTGGAGCAGTTAGTCACGTGCGTGACTTCAGAGATAACTCACGTCATACATGTCCATTTATAGTTAGAAGAAATGTTACTGGGAAAATTCCTTATTGCCTGCCAATTATCTCTTGAGTTTGAAGTTATTAGAAAAAAACATTTTTTATTAAGATGTACGGCACCATTCGAACTTTCACCGTCGAAAGATCCAGAATTATTTTGTATTTTATGTATTACAATTGTTGAGAACGTAAGTTTTTAAACGCATTTTGTTTTTTAAAAAACTTAACCTGATACTTGGTAACTTTTTGGAAGCAACGAAGTTTTTTGTTTTGTTTGAAGAAAACACTGAAACTCTACAAAACACTGTGTGTTCTGTAGAAACTTAGAAAAGCATCTACATCCGCTCACAATTAAAACATTACAATAACGTAGATAAACACTATAATCGTAATTCTCAGCCTACTATTCTAAACACTATTATAATAATCCTCATTTTAATACTGGCCTACGAAAATCACTATTGGTCTTATTTACTTGTTGACTGTTAATTTTACTTGAATAACACTACTTATGAATGATGGAAAAATAGTATGTAGCGGAGACGCGGATGCCTGGTAACGAGTTAAGTTTGCTGAGCCTCTGGGCCATGACGTGATTAGAAATGCTCACTTATGTCGTAAACATCAAAAATATTTCGCCAACTTCTTTTTGAATTCATAATGGACGACAGAGTGCAACGGGACTACTTATTCTGTAAATGAGAAGCATACGTTTGCATTACGAAACCCCATTCCAATGGTTGATTGCGAATTAAGAGTGGTGGCATGTGTGTACGAATAATCGCATAAATTGCCTTCCGAATCTTTCAGAATTCAGAATCTTTCTTGAACGACAACACTCACAAACGGGCGCAGCGTGTATGAGCGATGTGCAAGAATTGAATATAAATCAGACATCATACATCATCAGACAATATAAAAGAGACATCTTTTATTTTGATAACGGATGATAAAATTGTGCTCAAGAAAAAAAAAAAGATTTAAAAAAGTCTTCGCAGCTAAGAAAATGTGAAAAACTGAAATGGTCGATGTTCGTAGCTTAGTTAATAAGGATGGACTCTGCCCCATGAGACCCTACTAGGAACTCGCAGCCCCTCTCATCTCTCAGTACAACTCTTGTTCATGCATCCCTTGTTTAACATACGTCGACCTGGACGGTGAATCCAGTCACGGACCGTTCTAAAAAGAGGAACAAACTCTTATCTCGCTGCAATTGCTTGATTGAACATACTTCTCTCTCGAAAAATTAGTCTCAAATCAAATTATTTCAGGCTCTAATGGACGATATTCCTGGCATTTTATTGCGTTTGTATATCACAAAATACGTCTGCGAAATTGTATCGACAACCTTATTATTATTATTATTATTATTATTATTATTATTATTATTATTATTATTATTATTATTATTATTATTAGTGGCATACACAAGGGGGAGTCAAAGCGCTTTAGCCACCGCTCCAAAGAGCCAGTGATACTCAAAAATATAGGTCTTACTTATTTTCTAAACTAACAAAAGTCATTCAATAAACCGATTGTTAACATAATAAATATTAACAAATCAACAAAAAATACAATTTATGTTCAGTATAAGTTAATATTTTTATTAGAAAATATCAAGACAGCTTGACTCTATGCCTGTGCCCCTCCCATGTTTTTTATTAATTGGCATTTGCTATTCGATGATATACTTTTTATTGCAGTGAGACTAAATAATGACTTTTTCTTAGTCATTTTGTTTCCATTTTCAGCATATTGAACCATTCTGAAACGTTTAATTCTCCCTGACTTCAATTTTTTATTCATTGTTTCACACAATTACCAATTACCCCTTGCGGTTGGCGAACGAGGAAAGGCGGGCCACCAATGATCTATTTCGGCGATGGGCGCGCTGCCGGCAAAACGCCGCCTCTCCCAGCCCCAACAAACGCCGACACCATGCGCTCACCGCCCGTTTGTGCTCTCTCCAACCCTGCGATGTCTCGCCAACGCCTGTGTGCACGCTGAACACTTGGATCTGCTGAATAAATAATAAGTAAAAATAAATTAGTGTTAGACGTGTTGGACCCGTGCGCACAATCTTGTTTTAAAACTGAAAATATCTTCAAGCTGGAATCCAACTGCGAACGGTTTCTGACTACCCGTGTTACGAAGTGTTGGTACTCGCCAAAAACGAATTAGAAGGATCAGAAAAGTCTCATTTTTAGATAACATAAGTACCAACACGTCTAAGACCGTAACTCATCTTCCGAAAACTGTGTGTCGTTTCTGATTATCCTTTTGTTCGTGGAAAAATTCTGATGTAAATACAAATACACGTGTGCTTTTGCACTCGGATGTTTTCAATTTGTTACCAGTAGCAGTTAGGCATGACGAGTGTCCTAAAGGACAGTTAACTAAGACTGTCAATCTCTTCTGTTAACGAATGTAATAATACAAACCTGTGTTAACGAATGTAATCATACAAACGTCATACGCAGTTTCAACTGTTTTTAACGTAAAAAAATAAATAAACAAACTGATCAAAGGCATAAAATGCTATTACGTTTTTTTCTCCATTCCTCTTTGTTAATACACTTGCCATCATCTACTTTTTAAAGTGATTTAAACAATTAAATCACGAGGTAAAATATTATGTTGTTATTATTGTATTACAACGTTTCAATTTGCCTCAAGCGCGTCCAGTAGACGTGATTGTGAACGCAATATCTGTTTCGGTCTCACCGGATTTCTTACGGTGATTGGAAAATGCCATTGCCGGAATTTACATATAAATGATATCTATTTTCTAAGAAAACTCTCACATATCCACAAGTGCGTTAAAATGCGTACAAAAACGTACATGCGTGCGTAAAAATGTAATATTGAATTGAAGCATTTTCCCATTATTTGCAGATATTGTCATCGTAATAGCTGTGTATATGTTATAATGAGATCCTTATTTTGGTACAATTGTAGCATCATACTGAATTTAGTTTGTTTGTTTTTTTCCTCGTATGTACACTACTTGCGGTTTATGTCATGAGATCGATGTCATTTTTAGTCCGAAAATGTGTCCGTCATATCAGAATGTTCACTTGTTTTATCACGGGTGAAAAATTGTGAAGAGCGCTCAATCCGAGTTCCAAGCGATTCTAGCTCATTCCATACGGTGCTGCTTCCATGCGGCCAACTGCACAACTTTCTCGGCGGCAAGGCAGCGGACGCATGGCGGCTTCTGCAGGCCGGTGCTGTTACGTATTTTTATCGGTGACGGTCGGCACAGCACATCAGGCCAACAGGCGGGAGGCGGAGAAAGCCGATTTATGTATATCGTCCGCGTTGCACCTGCAACCCAGAAGAACGGCGTACCACGACCCGTTTGGTGCTATTGGTGCCGACTGTGCTGGGCTCAGGGATAATACAAAGAAAATGCGGGGGAGATTCAGTTATTCCCGCCGCTGCTACGTATGTTTTCATTTTTTGTGTGTGGTCTGCCCACCTTTAAGTTCTGCCACTTACAACTAATGTTTTTAAGAAATTAAATTGTTTTGTTTTTAAAAATTAATTTTAGTTTTAAGGTTCTCAATAAATTAAGAAGATCCTTAACACAAATTCTTCCCCGTTCTCTGGTATGTGCTGAAAACTGGAAGACGATCTCAGTAGTCGGATATGAAAGTACTTATTGTTTGTTTTTCAGTACTTTTGTTATTCAGACTTATTTTCATATAGAGCGGAAGAATGGCTATTTAAAATGTAATACAAAATTAAGTTCAGAAAGTTCAATATATTTCATCGGGTCGAACAAATATAAAAACAATTTTCTACATACGATATTATGAAAAATAAATATACTACTATCACCTACTGATACTCTTCAATATATCATTACACGCTCCTAAACTATCATTCAGCACCATTTTCGGACTTATAAGATTGTACTACTTTGTTTCTATTCATTAATTGCTCCCGTAGGAGCTTCCAAAAATTGCCATAGCCGTCGGTATTTCACGACGTCTAGGCGGGGTATTGGGAAAAGTTTTCAACTAGCAATAATCGCACCTCAGATAAACTTCATTGGTTACGATATTGCCACTGCGCAAAGCTAACGACCTTGATGATAATATTGACCCCTATGAAACCATTGTCCAACGAGTGTATGCGGTATAATACAGTATATAAATAACAAAAATTTTATTTTGGAATATTTTTGCAATTAAATTAGTATAAAACAATGTTTATATTTTTATACATCGTCTTTATGTTTATGCATAACATCTTGTAATATTTTAGATTATTAGTGGCATTTTGAGTACATAATGTCCTGCTTCAAATTTATACTGGACACTCGTACACTCTACCGGCGAGCGGGAGACCTACAAATACGCCGCGCCGATTCAAATTTAGGCGCGAAAACGTGTTTAGAAAAAATGTAAATATGGTTCATTTTTTCATCTATTTGTTATAAGAACAACTAATAATGGAAATTTAAATTATCAAAAATTTATTTTGCACCGAAATAATAATTCAAGAAATGCTTGTGGTTGTAATTATTTTAAATTTTTGTTGAAGGTCGCATAAGTTCCTTAAAGAATTAAGTACATTACGTTATAAAGAATTTTAGTACATTAAACAATATTTAGCCCATATACAATTCTTTCAAATTTTGAAAACTTGTATAAATTTAATTTTTTTTAAAAATAATTGTTTCGTGCTCGTTGGAAACAACGTTCTGTAATACAATATGCTTCTCTGGAATATTAGTATATCACTTACTACGTTATAAATTCGTTTACTTCATTATATAACTATGAATCTCAGCAACGCGAGTAATTTATTTCCCATATCTTCCATTATTGTTGCATTAACCAGTTTTAAGCATGTAAACTACTTTACAAGTTATTGTATTTAATACAATAGCTATCTCAAATTCACGGTACTACACATATTTCTCCCGACAGTACTGGACTAACATCTTTAGTGTCCCACGTGGATGCATTTGAACGAGTAAATTTCTAACCCTGGGATGGTTTTTAAGAACTTATTAGCTAACCATGTGAACGTACTGTAACAAACAAGATTCAATCTGTTACAAATTTAGTTTATTGGTCAAACCCAACTACATAGACCTTTGCGAACTTTCCGCCCTTTTTCCGAAATTTCCGCACATGGAAATGATGCCTGCATTATGAATATAGCTTCATGCTGGAACCTAACTCCGTTTGTTTCTGACAGTGCATTGTATGGAGTGGAGGGTATCCTTCAAAAATATGTAATAGAATGTCCATAAAGTACTCATTTGGTAAATTACGACCTGAGAAATATCTCATAGACACGAAAACAGGTTTTTAAGGATCTATCGTTTTCAAGTTAAGCAGGATAATGTATGCAGTGTTGCAGTGAACAATACGGAAGGCAGGTAGGCCTGCCGCTTGCTATGTAACATAATCTGCGAACTTCATTTTTTTAAATTTGTTTGGATACCCCTTCGATAATTCCCTTCTCAGCAGTAGTAAACATAAAAACATACAAAATTCTATTATTACATCAATCAATAGTTCAAATATCTTATTTCCTTAACCAGAGCCGTTTTAACAGTGTTGAGGGCCTTTGGACCTAGATTCATTCAGGGGCCCCCTATTCTTACTTTCACCGACACCTTCCCTCCTATTTCAATGCTGAAATATAAAGAAAATCCTATCAATTCACATTTTGTATTTTTTAAAAAATACTTTGAAAGTATTTCCTAGTTTTTAAATTAAACGTTATTCAAACAAACATTTAAACACACACACACACACGTGTGTGTGTGTGTGTGTGTGTAACAGATTTATAATTACAATGAAAAGACTACAAATTAAATATTTTTAATATTTTATTGAATTGTATAATATAAAATTTAAACGCATCAACCTGCAACATTCTGTATTATACATATTATCTAATGATGCGCGCATATCACTCCTTTATGTCAATTTTTTGCGTATAGTTTAATCATTCATCACGTTTTTATACGATATTTTATTTTATTTTTTGAAAAATTTAGTTTCAAATATTTTTTAAGAACTATCAGGGGCCCTTGAACATTAGGGGGGGGGCTGGGCCCGAGTCCATCGGTCCCGTGCGTTAACACAGCACTGTCGCATCATACAAGTATGTAACTTTTTGCTAAGAGATACGAGTATAACCTATGGGAAGCTTCATCAGATAATGAAAACCGCTTTACTCTGTCTTCCTTTTCGAAATACGAATTAATGTAACATAAAAATGACGACAATTATAAGTGAATTTTCACACGAATCGTGTAGGACTTCCATTCCTTTATAAGTATTCGATAGGATATGCACTGCAAAACTGTGATTTTGGTCTTTCTTATCTGAACCAGTGACTAAATGCTCGCTGCACGTGGACTATGGTGGAAAAATATGGGTGAGCTAATCAGGCGAACCGATTTTTGCTCGTTCTGCGCAGCAGTGTTGCGAACTACGTGACCACAAGAGGGCCACCATTTGAACATTTTGAAAGGGAAATAAAGTGACAATTTTCAACGGTGCTCAACCACAAATAACCCCATGAATGTGTAATTGAAATAAAAGCTGCAAAATTTAAAAATATGCTTCATATATCTGCTCCAATGACGTAACACAGTAATAATTTTGGTATTTACAATTCCCGCTAATATTGTGACAAACTGGTGCCTGAAGCTCATTGGCTGAAGGTCGGAAACAATCCGCAATAGATGATGTAGGCTTCCGCGGCCAGAGTTATGATTTGGGCTGTCTGGGTGACCGCGTCGAAGGATGAGGTGCCGACGTTTCGACCAACACATCTTGCGCTTCTTCAGCTCTACAACCCTGAAGAAGACCAAGATATGGTGGTCAAAACGTCGCCACTTTGGCCTTCAATGCGGCGTCGCCCGGTCAACCCAGATCAATGTTCAATAGATCACCTACGTTTTTCCATCATGGTGTGGACTTGTCGATAAAATCTCGCTTGTAACTCTTGATGGCAAATTTTACCAAAACATCGATAATTCGATAAATCACCCAAAAGGTTTTCGATGCCGGTTAAAACATCGACAAAAACATCCATGTTTAAAATACCGATGTTTTAAATATGATAACACATTTTGTTTCATCATGATTCGATTTTTAATTATAGCATTTAAATGAGATTTTTTTGTGAAAATGCTGATTTTGTGTCGTTCACATTATTCAGGGAGAAAATAATGTAAGACATCTTTGTGAATTTGAATTTATTAAGATTCTTAGAGACTTGTGAATTTAAATTTATTAAGATCCTAAGAGCCTTAATAAATTAAAGTTGACAGATGTTTTGAATTATTTCATCAATATATTTTATTGTTTGGTCACATACAAGTAATATGTGAATATACTAATGTATACCGAATGTAAAGAAGAAAATTAGAAAATAAAAATCATTGTTTTTCTATTTTTCCATTTATTCACTTCCATTCTTAAAGGATCATAGTAAAACGTCCTGGATCCATTGTGACACACAATATGTAAATATTAGTTTTAGGTGTATTCTGTCTTAAATTTAACTATTATTTCAATATTCTAATCAATATGTTTCTTAACCAGGCGCAGCTCGTCATTAAACGCTGTAAGGCGGAGCCTCTCCTATAGAAATCACCGCTCAAAAGATATTTAAAAATATTTATAAATGTATTTTATTAATAATGGCTTTCTGAGTTTCAGTATATAACAGTCATAGCAACATTTTTGTTTGTGAGTTCGATAACGATCGTCCGTTACGCATTTGAAGCTGTTGACAGGAAAGACAAAAGCGTTAGGCTCCCACTTCAATTCGCCATAAGGCCTGTGTAAAACGACGAGGCGTGACGTCATGCATTCACTGCACAGGCTTACGGGCAGGTGAAGGCTGCGGCTTTCAAGGGTGGGGGGTAGGGTCTTAAGAAGGACGTGCTCACCAGATAGCATTACTATGCAGCTCAGCGAGTAGCATTTCACATCGACTAGTTTTCTCAATTTGCGATAGGAGCGCTACTCCCTTATGCCTATGTATAGAAATATAATGCACGCAATGCAATACAATTCAATGCAATGCATTTGCAGCCTTCCCTATTAAGAAAACCATGAACCGCGACTGTTCTTAACCATTTCTTATCATACGTACACATGTACTGAATTTTAAAGAAAATGCATCGCTCGCTGCAAACTGAGTCTCCCTCCATTCTTTCCATGAGTTTGACAATCCAGACATTTTTCATGATAATATTATATGCATTAGAATTTAATGCTCACATTTTAAATAATTTTGGATTTCGAGCCGATTCCTGACTACAAAGAGTTTGCTGTAATCGTGATTCAAAACTATAAGGGGTGAGAAAAGAAAGGAGTTCACATCGTTATTTATGCAACACTCGACGACTTCGGTACCAAAACAGATAGCCAATAACATTATTGACGTTTTTTCTCTAAATAGTGGTGTTGATTAGAACCGTATTGACATTACATACCTTTTGAGGATCATTATGTATATGTAGAGGGAATATTAGCAATAATAAAACAATTACAAAAAACCAAGAATGCCATGGTATTTCAGCTTGTTTGTATTATTGTGGTATTAATATAAAAAATCGAAATATTTTTCTTCTGTTTTCCTTCATAAAAGGTTTAGCAATAACGGATCACAGCTTTTGAATTTGCGAATGTCTTGGCCACTTTGCCTCCCTGGCACTCGTATACCTCGAGCAACCTTGGCCGCCTCCCAGAGTTGAGGAATTCGGAGCAGAGAGGTCCGGGTTTGATCCCCAACATCAGGGCATTCGGCTTGGCACGACGGCGAGTCAAGAACAAACGAAGAAAGGATGAAGGATTGCGAACATTAAGGTTGTTGTAGTGTTGGAATGCACAGATGACAGACTAATCTTTAAGTCGTTTCATCAATATCTTACCTTCAATTCAATACAATGAAAATTGTTCATAACTAACTTGTTTGTTTGGTTGGTGTATTTTACACATTGATACATTCTTCTTTCCATTGATACTGTGACATACGAATATGTCACTGAATATTGTACAATATTTATTATAAATGGCGTCAATTAAAGGGGATAAATTATGTGAATATACTAGCATATCAACGGTAAGCGAGCCGTCGTCAAGGTCAACATATTCATACAGTGACAATCGCGGAGACGGTTGGTTAATTCTGTATAGAATTCAGGGATTGGCCGAAAAAGCAGTGACAGTCGTAAAGACGGCTAGTTCGTTTTGCAAGAAATTTAGGGATTGGCTAGGTACGAAAGTACATCAAATGTTATCTGCAAATAAACAATCGAAAAAATGGACCGAGCTTTGCAGGGCTGAAAGAATACGAAAGGCATTCATTCTGACTGATGCCGTGCTCGTGAACGGATCGTGCTCCAATTAATGTTAGGAGTTTTTTTTTTCTTTGGGGACTTGTAAGCATCTACTAGGGAATGGATATTGAGAGAACGTCGAATTTGAAGACTAAGTGTGACAGTGGACGCCATTTATAATAAATATTGTACAATATTCAGTGACATATTGGTATGTCACAATACATTCTTTCCATAACACTATCCTCTCTCTACAACGAAAGAAAGAACTTGGACCCTTGAGTTTCGCAATAAAGATTGAACTTCTTAATTAAAAATAACTGAATCGGTTATTGTGAAAAGGCCACATCTCGTGAAAATGCGAAAATAAATTCAGTTTGTCATATGATTCAGAATATTTTTTTTTCGCTTTTTTACATGAGAAAAGTGTTTACTCTGTTCGATAAAACATTATCTAAGGAGCTGAGGAGGTGTGTTTCTCCGTTTACTTCCTCGGAGCTGTGGCATTCTTTAACAACGAGCGTCCGCCGAACAACTTCAAAATGGATTGATTTTTGTGTTTCCGGGCCCGTCAACTGCTATGGTAATTAGTCACTAAAGTGTAGGGCATGTTTTTCCACGGGCGATGTGTACCCCTCCTCGATGGTGAGATCCGGCGCCAACTTACTGCATGTCCATGTCGGCTTACGGAATTTTCCCTAGCCTCGTATCACCCACCAGCGAATATCCGGACTGGTCTCCCGACAAGTGTTGTAGTGTTGTGGATGTGAGTGTGTGCGTGTAAGTAAGGGGTGAAGAAAGGACAAAGAAGAGGAAAAAAAGATCGCGCGCGATCCGTGGCCCGTTTGTGAGGGTACTGCACTGACATTTGCTTGGTATTAATAGGAGAAACCACGAAAGACTACCAATCAGAGCAGACTGTCGCTAGAAGCACTGCGGTGACATCAGTTGATGTCCTGAGCCAGCTCTTTTGCCATTTCCAATATCTCAATTGAATACGTTTTAAATAATAATAAATGAACAAAAATGAACATTTTTAATTCTGTATAAATAAAAAATTCTTTATAAATAACATTAAGTCGGCTGGACCCTACTTTACCACGCAAGCAAAGTATGTGGTCAACGATGCCAGTCGCTAGAATTCTCCGCCAGACAGCGGCTGAATTCGACCTAGCTGTCTGTGTAGCTGGTGTCGAAAATCCAAAAACTCATGGAGATGTGGCCTTATAGAAATAACCGATTATATTCAAGACAAACATTGTCGCATTGATGTTAGATATGAATATGTGATCTCTTCAAATAACCAATTCTGTGGTACCTAAATCAAACATATAATTCATCGTATTGACGTACGAAATGAAACAATATTACTAAATCCCTGATTGACATGTCATTTCAGTGCATAATGCCAACTTCAAAGTCTTGATCCTTTCACTTCTATTTGCGGCATGGCGTAGACTATAAATAATTACGCGGTTTTCTTTCTCTTCTCAAGAATCCATTCTCAGACGGCACTGATTCAAGTTCACGGTAAACCTTCCAGTATTTACACGCCGTTCCAAAAGCACTCGCCATACTCATAATCCAGATGCCTTCGATTGTCTTCAAACATAACTCAAGTTTTCACTATGACCGCTGCAAACTTCCATTGTATTCTTAGGCACGCGCACAAAGACGTGATTATTATATCAACACGGAAAAATAAAAATAAAAAAAAAGTGTAAAATCTCCACTTAACCCTTATAATGGATTGAGTTAGAACGGCTTTCCGCTGATGTTTTAAATTATTTCAATTATTTTTCAGAAAGGTAAAACAGTAAATAATATACCAACAGGTTTCTTATAAAAGTATCATAATTTTCGTTTTACTGTATACTACTAATAATATTTTTTAGGAAAATATATCAACACTGTCTTCTTAACATGTATGACTCTTTTTAGTAAAATGTTTTTCAATTATTAATAAAACTTCGATGCCTATTCTCCAAATACTTCATGATATTAGCACTGTGGCAGATTCATTCCATGTTTCGCAATGTTTCATTTTAGCCGAAAAATTGTCAATTGCCAGCCATAAGGCAACACTAATGTAGAAACAGAGTAGAAAAAATTATGTTATAAGAATACAAATTAAAAATCGATAAATAAATTTACTTGGTATTTCGGAGTTGCACTGATATCGGGATGACAAACGCATCACGTAACATTTCTCACACGGAATGTGTATCCGGAAAACGTTGCTCATTACGTGTTTAAACCGATAGTTATTCTAATTTTTAAATCCACTGATGTGTTGAACACAGAATTTATAATCAAATAACTCAATTAAATATTTAAATCAATAAATAAAAGAAATATAATCTTAATCTTTGTATAAAAATTACAGTGAAAATGTTGAACTGAGATAATTATATACTCATTAGACATTTTTAAGCTCCGTGAAATTTTGTGTAACTGGTGAAATTGAATGCAAATTAATGGCTTAATTTAATTAATGGAATTGACTTAATTGATTCATTTACTGTAAGATGCGTGCTAAAACCTGGTCACTCCCATTCCCTACTTCTGGTGCACGCATATGGTACGCTTATGTTCGAGACATATGCGTAAATTCCGTGAAAAGATGTTTCTTCTCTCTTCTGGATCCACGTGTATGAATCATTTACAATTTACCATTTAAGACTCCAAAGACCGTAACACAGCTTTAAAATACGTGCACTATTTCAGTCGATTCAACGGCCGAGGCCTTGGGCGCCAGAGGAACGTACTGAAATATTTCGCTCAGTAAAAAATTGGCTCTACTTCAGCCAAAGTCAGGGGAGAGGTTATTTTTGGGGGGGAGGGGTTATTTAAGGTCGAATCAGCATCTAGGTCATTACCGACCACTATTGGAATTAACGTTAAGGTAACAATGAAGATGAAACGAAATGGTGATGATAAGGAGTGAAAGGACAAACACAAATGCAACCATGCCCGAAGCGGGACTCGAACCAACGACCCTTCCGTCCGAGATCATTATGACACTACTGCCTTAGCGATCTCGCCCACCGGACCGATGCCCTGTTTTTATTCACATTATTTGTCGATAAAAGCCTTTTGCCCCATCTCGGTGCTTATACTATTGTTCTGGGTGAAGGGATTCAATTATACAGTTGCCTGCTAGACTCACACAATGCGGAAATTCGAATTTACAAATTGCAAAATTTGGCTAAACTACTCATTTTTAAAAAGAATGTATTTACCATTTTAAAGAACTATTTTTAGAGCATATTTAATTTAATAAACAAATCTCTATTATCAATAGTGTGCTTTCGCAATGTTTTGCAAATTTTTTGTTATTTTCGAAAATACAGCGAGTTTCCCAAGAGTAGCTCCAGCATTATTTTCTTTACCATACAAAATTACAAACTCATAAAAAGAAAGCCCCACAAAATACTGGAGTTAAAAATGACTTTTCTAAATATAAATGTATTTAACGTTGCAAGCCAGTGTTTCATGCGCGATTCAGTTGCAATATTCCAAGAGAGAGCTTGTGTTAACATTTTGCGAACCGAAATTGTAGTTGTTTACTTTGTATACTTTTAACACTGTGTCGACAGGGCCACTTCATCCCTCACCCCTTTCTTTACCCCTCTACTCACTCCTCTGCGGGCGGCCCAGTGTAACCCTCTACCAACCCAGTCTTCCCAGACTTGAAGTAATGTACCCGACGCCAATCCCGATACCAGAGGTACCGTGGGCGAAGCCTCTTTAGCCAATGTTTTGGGCAGACTCAAGCCAGGGTTACGGGCCTGTCTTTTGCTAGTAGCAAATTTGACATCACGGTTGTTCTTCATTGTATGACCAAAGAAGCAGGTAGCAGCAGCTTAGCCCGTAGGTGTCTAGCTGAACGTCGCTACAGCACGCGAGTGGAGTGAGTGTAACATGCGTGTCCTGGAGGAACGAACTGCAGGTTGCGCCGTTGGGAACTGGCCAGAAGACGAGGCGATGCGAAGCTGTTCACCGCGGGAAGCCGCTCTCTGCCTCTCCCTCCGCCACCCCCACTGCCCGTCACAGCTGTCACCGGTATTGTCATCCTTCGCCACACCCATAGCCCGTATTCTCTCTGTCGCTGTCGCTTCCGCGTCCGCGCCCCCTTCCCTCTCCTTCGACGCCACTTTCATCATGACCCTTGTCTTCACTCTCACCTTGGTCCTCGCGCTAACCATCGATAAACTTCGCCATCCCCCCAAGTTCTAACACTCAAATTTGTCATTTCACCCTTACCTTCATCCGCGTGGGCGCCTCCACTCTCTCCATTCCTCTCGCTCTTGCCTTGCCCTGACCTCGACCGCGTCCGCGCCCTCGCTCTCGCTCTCACCTTCACCCTTGCGCACTCTCACCCTCGCCCTCCCACTTTCGCTTCTGCCCTTGTTTCGCCCTCAACTTCCCCCGCCCACACTGCCAACTCCAACGTTTCCTCCACCTCGACCCTCACTAACGTGGCCATTCCGTTGCCACCGCCTGAGTGGGCTCCGTTGCCGCCGTCTCTGCCGTCTCCGCGGCCACCGCCGCCTCCCGGGAATAACCCGCCGGAGCGCGTATAAATACGCGCGGCGACCCAGGTGGGCGGAGCCCCGTGCCACGCCGCGACTCGCCTCGCCCTGCCGCGCCGCGCCACGCCGCGCTGCTCCGCCGACAATGAGTCAGCGGGCCCTGCCACGCCGTGCCGGTCCGAGAATCCTCTCTTCCAAAAACAAAAGTCTTCATTTTGTTCTACTGTAAATTACTGTTTCGTTATACTATTCAATTACGAGTATTGTCGAATTAACCCAACCAGAGAAACGAAAAACCAGTCTAACGGCACAGTTACGAGATTTATCATAGGTAATACTACGAGTGCTTTGGAAAATATTGATAAATCCCCGACTCGCGAAGCGAGGAAGGGATTTACCTGAGAATTTCTAAAGCACGAGTGGTATTTAAGAGGACTATTCCACGAATGAAACTAAACTGAACGAATGAAACTGGTTCAACAGAGTTCCAAAATGGGCTAAATAATGAAAATTACTGAAAGCATGTTAAACTCAAAGACGTAATGTTGTTGTACGTTTATGTTGTTGTACGTTGCGTTTTATTGCACATCAACGTACCGATCGATACATATTGCATCCTAACCTAGATGAATCGATGATTATTATTGACCAGTAGGGAGGGGCAGTAAGAAATATCGGACAGAAAAAGCGATACATTTTTTTAGATACACTGCCCTGATCGGGGCATTTTATATATAACGTTATACATTATTGGTTTTAATGTCTTCTTCTTTCTTGGGTTTTATCCAGCCGACAGCCGGTTACCCTTTACGTCCCGATGGGACGCATATTCGACCATACACTAGACATCAACACACTTGCGGGCTCCTCTGATCTGGGGTCAGCAGAACGCGAGGCCCTCCGCGACAACACATACATACAAAGTCAAGGGACAAACAACCATGCCCAAGGCGGGACTCGAACCCGCGATCTTTTCGGACCGAAGCGCTGAGTCGGTACTCGTTCTTAGCCACCTCGGCCATCCAGGTCGGCTGGTTTTAATGTTCCGAGTGGAATTGTCAACTTAACTCAAACAGATGAAAAACACTCTTAACGGCCGTCGTACAGTTACGAGTATTATCTTCTTAACGCAAGAAGGAAAGGGAAACCACTCTTAACGGTAGTCTCTGTTAAGGATTTAACAGTCCGTCGCGCGTTAACAACAATGAAAAAAGTGAGTTCCTGCCAAAGATGGAATATTGTATATTTCTTATTTCTATGAATTGTTTGTAGAGGAAGAGGTTATTGTGAAAAGTATTGAAAGAAACTCGGCTGATAACACAAATAACAAAATTGGTATTTGCTGTTTATAGCCTAATAATTTTTTATTAACTAGTTTGTTATAGTTCAGGATTGAATGCCAAGGAAAGTACCGGTGACTTCTGCATGTTTCAGATATTTGTTATTGTCAGTACCTTTGCTGTGTTCAATGATTATTTCAAGTGTGAAAAAGAATGTACATTTTAGTTGTGTGTAATAAAAGAGAAAGCTTCGTAAAACGAGTTTTCTTGCCAAATCTGTATTTTTGAAACTCCTTACTTTTCTCCAAAGATCTTTTTCGATGTGACTACCTGATGCCTGAATAGTAACGACGAGTCAAGTATGTTTCTTCCTGTTTGAGTTAATTCGTCAATGTCAAGAAATCAAATGATACAAGAAAAACATTTAGATCAAGGCATGTGATCTAAATTCAGAAAAGTATTTTAAAATACTCATGAAAGCACATGATCTAAAATGAAACACAAAAGTATCTGCTTGAGGACACTCATCGATCTTTGTCATATAATCGTAGATAAATGTAATTTTGAGACAAACTTTTGTTTCTTAAACATTAATATTGTTACGTTCTATTACGTAGGCTGACGTGAGTATCACTGCTCTTCTGTTAAACTTGTAGGTCGTGACAATCAGTGGATTCTCACGCGTATACAGTTTCAATAGAATTTAGTAGGTCATGGCGTTTTAGTTACTGGTGTGGTACACAGAGAAGACGCGGTAGTACACGGATACTAAAATGCCGTTTATTGACAGTCTATATCACGTATGAATATCATCATACACCAACTATTATATAGAAGCAACTAGAGGTGACCGATCAGCAGCTTAGAGGGAAATTATTTCCCACGAAATGTCATGCTTGTGACAAATTTAAATATACAAAAAAAAAGAATATAAGTACATACATATAGTATTTGTCTACATTGTTCACAAAAATACATCAATTATAGAAAAAATGTTTTTGTAACTAAAGACCACCAATAATTATCATAGAATTAAAGTAAAAAAAATTACTCGGCTGTTATCCGGATCACTTGTGAACTCATATTGTTTACGTGTTTTAATCATTTTGTTTCATTTACAGCCTTAACGAAGTGTTTCTCAGCCTAATGATCTCTTATTTATCATTTTCTTACAGCAACGTATACTTAACGTTTGTAAGGTGACAACCAGTGCGATAATTACGGTCGCAAAGCACCCCTTCTGTACCAATAGTAAAGAGTTAATTTATTATAATGTAAATAATGTTAATATAGTGTATCCATTAATGGATTAAAGTTAAGGAAAATTATCAATACCGTTTTTGGTAAAAGCTGAATGTTGAACAAACGCAGAACCTTTGCTGTTCATGAACCGAGTGAGCTGCCTCGAAACCAAATAGGAGTTGAGAGGATCTTCAGTCATTTGTTTTTCATTTAACTAATCATTGTGTAGGATTATTTGGGATAACGCAGTTGCTTTTTTCATTTATGGAAAAATGGCTAATATTTTAAATATTGAATCTACTAGAAGGATTTTACATAATGTAGAATATATTAAGAACTTTTATACGAGGATGTTAATATTTTTTTTAAAACTGTTATAAAAAGAATTTTATGAAAATAATTATTTGATTATACTTACATCTTCGTTTTTATTTAATAAATAAGATAAAATTATTTTTGATTAAAAAATTGCTGTATATTGGAGGAATTTGAATATTGTTCCCATTAATTATAATACCCAATATAAAAATTCAAGAAGCATTCAACAAACATCCAACTTTCAAGACCAATATTTAGTACTCAATATAATATTTCTTAAAGACATTAACTTTCATCAAAAATGAAACTGAATTTCAAGCTATCTGTGGCACTATCAAAAGAACACTGAGAAAGAAAGCGCGAAAAGAAAGCTGAAAATCAATAAAACAACGTCCAAGCCCATGGAAGTGTCTTCTATATGGGACGGAAATGGGTTAAACAAAATCCAGGGAAAACACGAGAACGATGGCAAACGAAATGTGATTTCTAAAGTACGTCAAGATACATCATTAATGAACCAATTTAAAAATGAAGTTATGAGAATAAAATTGCGTACAGACAGCTCACAAATTAAACTAAAAGTCTGTAGAAAAAACTAACAGAAACTTCTGAAAAGGGTGAAAAATGACAGATTGCTCAAACAGGCATATCTGCCTATTTATGCCAAACGGGAAAGAAAGTATTAGGAAGAGCAAGGAAGAGGTCTTTCTTGAACGACTTTGCCGGAACAGGTGGTCTAATTCTTCGCTGCTGCTTATTGTATTGTAGTTCACCTGAGTCAGAAATGAACCTATTTGAGTAAAATAACAGAATATTAAATATGATTCCTTTTAATATTTCTTGGAATACGTAGTACTAGTTTCTTGACCCTGCTAAATCAATCTTTCCCCCAAGATCATTAACACAGGTGACTCATAAATAAAATTGTAGGAAAAAAGAACCACAACACCGTTCTAAACCATGAATGTAGTGGCTGGCGATGTTGGTCGCCTCTGATTCACCACGTGACAGCAAGCATTGTATTTTTGGAAGAGTGAATTTTCCCTCTTCGCGTACACAAAAAGGTTAATGATGGTATTTTTACCAAGTAATTTGGCAAGCCATGAGAAAAAGAGAGAAAGAAAGTAAGAAAACAGATTTTACTAAAATCACCATTGTATGTTAACTCGATTTCACTGGATTATAGTCTTTCCCTAATATCGACATCTTTGCTTGGTGGCTGACTTCAGCGAATGTGTGTAAGCAAGAGGCAATATTTTATGTATATGTGTTTCGATAATCTCGATCTTCTCCCGTCTGTCAACGCAAACTGAATAATGCTCCCGTTTCTAAAGACCTAATTCGGAACCACGTGTATTAATTTTAAGGAGGTATGTGACGTTTCTACTAATTCCATTTGCCCCGTCCGAGCAAATGCGAGCGTCACAGCCCGATTGATAAAAGTGACGATCGAAATCCGCCAGCTCCAGGTTTTCATGTTCGCGTTCATGTAAGTTGTTCACTGAAGTCACTGCCCTGTTAGTATTATAAGTAGCCTAATAATACTAATACTACCTTGATAAAGCGAACTTCTCTACATTATACAGGACAGGTAGAAACGCGCTTACTCAGCCAAAGTACCATTCTCGTCAGCACAAAAGTGAGCAAAGGATGGGTTATCAGGAAAAAAGGCGACTGGGTGGCGGCAAACGCCATTAGGATACGATTAAACACGAGACTTGAGAGTAACACTAATGGGCAAAAATTCACATATTCCGATGGGGGTGTGCCCCTTAAAAGTTATTCCAGGTCGTATCGTGGTATGATAGTATTCATGTTTCTAATTCGAGATAGGGGTTGGTGGCAGAAGTATGGGGATGGGGGGAAAGGCGGAAACAGGGAGTAATACATGAAAGATTTTTAAGATGCATCCTGAGAACAGAGTATTGCAGACCCGATTACATGGTGAGATGCAAAAAGGCATGAGATGCAACAGGCAAAAAATGAGAACAGAGATGGGTAAAACAGCATTTAAAAAAATGGAGGGTGGTGGCGCATTTCTGGCTTCAGAATTGAATTCAGCACATCAACATACATAGAAAAACACGTGTCAGTTTTTTGGATCTGACTTTTTTTGTGTGTCTGTGTTAGTAGTAGAATATTATTATTATTATTATTATTATTTTATTATTATTATTATTATCATCATAATTAAGGGGCGTGCGTAGTGGGTGGAAGCAGTGGGACCATGGACGCCCGGAAACTTTGGAAAGGGACCCCGTTGCCTTATAAAATACAATATTTTCTTTCCTTAAATATGTTTAATACCTGATATTCCACTTTTTTTATATTGACAATTTGGAAAATAGTTTTACAACAATTGGCTACCCACGCTATCTGATACCCGTCTGAATGGTTTAACATAAAATAAGTTCTATTCATTAATTGTATAATGAAAGTTGTAATTTCATTTCTCTTGTAGTAGTTATTACTCATGCCATATACATATATATATATATATATATATATATATATATATATATATATAGCATGAGTAATAACTACTATATAACAATATATATATATATATATATATATATATATATAAAACGTTCAATGGAAGAAATGTAATTGCCGCCCGTCTCGTTTTCGGTTGCACACGTCTACACGTATGCTTATTTTTGAAAAAGAATACCCTGAATTTACTTCGATCTACTTCATCGATTTACCGCATTTTCCTTAATCGCTTCTCACCTAAGCAGATGTTCGAGCAGCTGTTCGCGAGGGTCTTCCCAGCAGGTGCCCGTGCCCGCCCCCCGCCGCCACGCCCACGTGCCAGCGCTGCCCGCAGCCGTGGACCTGGCAGACCAGGTGGCTCCGCGCTGACTCACCTCTCTTCTTCACACGTCGCCCCGCCCCGCGCCGCCCCGCTCCCAACAGCTTCCGCCCAGGGGGGCATTTTTAGATGCGTTCAGGGTTTTTGAACGTCTGTGCTGGTCCTTCGGTACACGGTCAGATTTACCTACAAGAAAAATATTTATTTATTTATTTTTACGTAAAAAAAACAGTTAAAAACTGCGTATGACGTGCTATGGGGACAAGTGAATTGTGTGCACATTTTCAAAATTCTGTGATCCCTACACTAAGTCATATACTACTTAAATTTTGAATTTTGAAAGGGAGAAAAAACTCCCATGTAGTAAAATCTATTTTCAAGGATAAATAAGCAATAAATTTTGTTTTGCTCTTATTACTTCCTACCGCGACAACATGAAAACGATAGTTTGAATAATTGTATTTCCCACTGAATTCTAGAAGACGTGCACAGAAAATGAAGTTACATTTATGTCCAGAAGCAAAACAAGGGGCCATCTCAGCATTTGCTCAATGGATCAGGGAAACTGGACGAAAAACCTGATCGAGATGGGGATAGGCGCTTAGGGGCTCCATCCATCAACAGCAATGCACCCTGTAAAGATTCACCAAAAAATTCGGAAAAAGTCATAAAGGAAGTGTGGGAACTTCGAGTTTACAAATTGCCTGTGTTTCGTACAAAATTACGCAAAAAGTACTCATATTTTCTAAACATTGAACTTGACTTAATTTGAAGATCTGTTTGTGATGAACATGTTTCATTAAGAAAACATGTCTATCTTCATTATGTAGTTGTAGGAACACGCCGAAGTTTAAAAAATTCCAAATCAGCTCTCATAAAAAGATGGTTGGTTCAGACACGCCCAAGCAATTCGTTTTTATCCCCTCGTTGCAGTCGTCGCACAGAGAATCATCACTATTCAAATGATAAATTTCATAATGATAAATTTGATGTTGAATTTTATTAGAAGAAAACATGCTAAGGTTTCAGTTATTATGAAGAAAATTCCTTCAAATTACAGGTAATATTTCAATGGAATCGCCTATGCTACAGCTACTTTTTTGCCTTCTTCGTTTATTGGCTATTATTCGTATTGTGCTTTTTTATCGCATCAAATCAAGTACTGCAACATGCCTACTCAGGCTTATAGATTTTACCATTCATATCACCTAATGTACTAATATAATAGCTAATATTTAAACATCGATAACGCCAAGTTCAATTGCCGGTACAAACCTTTGCCGATTTAGATGACACCACTCCAATTGCCTTTCTGTTTTCATGTTGGTTGAAATAATACGTCCACAACAGATTGCAACAGTAATTATAATTAATATTTTCTCCTTTTGGCTATGCCTACATGACAATAATTTCAAGATATCTTCAGTCGCACTCTTCGACTAATAGATTTTCATTAAGAAACCTAACGATGCATACGAGAGCGTTTTCTTCTCCCATTCAACTTGAAAACTGTGAACAAACTGTGTTGTGCAATGCATAACTTTTTAAAAGAACAACCACTTCATGATAGAGTACAATTTGTAGCTCCTGCAAACACACGAGGGCCTCGATACGGCTATCGTCGACCGTGACTTACCCCAACTGCGACCGCTGTATCAGGGTCGGGCGTTGCGTCTCGATACCCTTTGCAAGGGGATCTTTTTTCAACCGAACAATGCCCACATTCTTTTTTGCAATGGAAGTTGTTTTTACTTCGGTTATCTCAACGTTTGACGCATATAGCGTCTCGAGGGACTAACATCGGTCCCGTAACAAAGTGGTAACGGCGGCAGACGCGAGGACTCCGGGTATGAATCCCGCTTTGTACACAGAAGTTTGCTATAGTGTTGTAGCATGATTGGTTGGTTGGTTAGTGATTCCGGGCGCGTTAACAGCTTA
The DNA here is from genome assembly GCA_964035755.1 of Teleogryllus oceanicus. NCBI lineage: Eukaryota > Metazoa > Arthropoda > Insecta > Orthoptera > Gryllidae > Teleogryllus > Teleogryllus oceanicus. Next base: position 64,879,338 of record CAXIVR010000005.1, on the reverse strand, counting down.
GATCATTAGTCCCATAAGTGTAGTGCATGTTTTCCCCATCGGGAGATGGCGGTGTTTTTCCTCCTCTGGATGGCGAGATCCGGCGCCGACCTACCGTCGGCTCACGGGGTCCCCAAAACCAGGACTGTCTCACCAGCGGGGCACCGCCCCAGCCGGGACAAGTTCTAAGCTTCCGACCGGTCTCCCGGAATATGTGATAGTGTAGTGCATGGTAGTGTAAGTGTGTGTGTAAAGGGAGAGAATAGGACAAGGAAGAAGGGCAGATCGCGCGCGGTCCATGGCCCGTTTGGTAGGGTGCTGCTCCGACATTCGCCTGGTGTTGATCGGAGAAACCACGGAAAACTACCGATCAGAGCAGCTGGCCGTTAGAATTTTCCTCCAGTCAGCGACTGAATTCGACCTAGCTGAAAAGCTAGTGCCGAAAATCCTGCCGCTGTCACGACTCGAACCTAGGACCTCCCGGTCAGAGACGCTGCAGCGACATCTGTTGATGCACTGAGCTACCGCTCCCGATTTGTGGCATGGCGATGCTTACTCTACCTCCAAGTAGCACCTTAATAATCCTATTGCTTCCCATTCCTCTCCCTGCTCGAAAATTGTGTGTGAGTGTGGTATGTGTGACTCGGCCTTAGTGCCAGAACAAGTAAGCTTCGTAATGGGCCTATGAGTTACTACGTGACTGCCATTTAAATGTCATCTTTTCTCCCCACCTGCAACAAAGTTCAGGCGCTGCCACGGGCTTAGGAGTCACTAGCGGAAGGAGGCTGTACTCATCCGCAAAGTTTTACAAGTAACAGCGGAGTTAAGAGGCCCAGGATCAAGTTCTCTTAGAATTTTAAAGACTGGAATAATATAGCCGAGAGCACAATGTGTCAGCTATTAACTGAGAGGTTAAAGCATACGCTAAAATATTCAATAATGATGATGATGGTACTGATGCTTCAGTACAAAGGAACCTTTTAATAAATATTTCCCTTACATAAATAATTAATACTCATTCCCATGTGAACGAATAAAATGTTTCACAGTTACAGATATTCCAGAAGTCTAGAAGGACGTACTGAGCTGAGGAGGACGAACTCAAGTTTGTTACAAAAACGTTACTATACATTTATAATACTGTGATTAATGTTAAACGATTAAAAGAATTAATATAACATAGAAGTTTTTGAGTTTTGTTTAAATTAGAAAAAGGCGAAAGCACTTCATTGATGATTATGATGATGATAAATCTCGGGGACCCCACAGCTGGTCACTGTTTCGCGGACCTCTACCTCTTGCAGACTTTCTCGATCAATTCGAGATAAAGCAATATGAAGAAGAGGGATCACCATATTTCTCGGTAATAAGGATGGGGGGGGGGAAGAATCACGCACATGGTGCATTGATAAACAAACTACTTAGGGCTTTGCCTGAAATTTATACGAGACCACGAAAACGACTGATAAGCATAACCGTCCTCTAGTCTTCTCATCCAGGCTGAGGTTAGCTTTGACCCATCTTTTTGGCTGGCGTGAAAAATCTGTGCATGTGGAGTTCGAACTTAGAATGTGTCCCTGGGGCCAACGCCCGAGATTAGCACCACGTCTTCAAGCTGTTCCTCGAACATTACAGAGAGAGTGAGGCGGATCGCCTCTTAGGGAATTGAGAGAGGAGTGGGGGATGGGTGAGGGGAGGAAGTGGCCCTGGACTGATTGATGATGTTTCTGTGAAAAAAAATGATGATGAAAAAACAAAGATAATTAATCCCTTAGTGAATGTTTTATGGCACGATGTAGCGTTGTTCCTCCCAAATATGTGGTGAAATCCAGCGCCGACCTACACGTCACATTGTGGGGGAATTTCCCATCAACTTTTCTCCCACGTGTATGGTAAGGTAGAGAATGTGTGAGTGTGTGGTAGCGTAATGCAAGTGAAAGAATGCCTGAATATGTCGGGAGGTCAGGACAAGGAAGAGGACGGAAAAAGATCGCTCGCGGTCCATGGCCGGTTTTTTAGGGTAAGGCTCCAGCATCGACGTGTAGAGATTGGAGAAACCACGAAAAACTACCGATCAGAGCAGCCGGGTGCTAGGATTCTCCCACAGACGACTGAATTCGACTTAGGTATGAAGCTGGCGTCGAAAAATCTGCTACCGTTGGGATTCGAACCATAGCACAACCCGGCCCGATTCGCTGCACAGGCTGTGTCTGAGCTGCACTCAACCTGTGAAGTGGCCCTGGAGATTCTAAGGCCGTGTCCTGCGTGAGCTACAACCGGCGACAGCGACAAGCGATAGCTTGCGTCAGCTTCAAGCGACAAGTTGCGATGCCGCGCGACTGAGCGCGTGGTGTCGTAAGCGACAGGAGGCTGCGACAGCGACAGTCGAAATGTTTCAAAGGAAACATTCAAGATTTTTGTTATGTTCCACAAACTCTCCACAGATATTCACTCTGCCAGTTAGTAATATGTTTAATTCACCCTCAACAGAAGCCCGTGAAATAAGACAGACTATTAGCAATTATTTCAATAGCCCTGCCGGTTTGGTTACAATAGAAACCTTACCTCATTTACGTGTACAGGAATACTGGTATATAATACATTGTGATGTATGTACTACACAATATAATTGGCATCTGTCAAATTCAATAAGAATAATATAAATTTACATAATTTAATCAATAAAAAACAAACTTATTTGTTATTTTCAGTGCTTTCGTCACTTCCTTTCACAATTCGCCGCTCACAATTCCACTGTGGTAGTTATTCAATCTCTTGTTCCACAATTCCCTTGTAATTTTCACATCTTCAAATAAACATTCCATTATATTGCTATTCGACATCTTTGAAATGGGAAATTGAAGACCACAGCAGCGAAACTATACGCGCGACACAGCGAGAAGCGGCGACAAGTAGCGACAAGATTCAAACATGTTTGAATCTCGGCCGCAGCCGCTTGTAGCGCTTTCCGTCGCTTCGTCGCGGATGTCGCCGACGCAGGACGGGCCCATAAGATACTGTGTGTTTGAAATGCGCTTGAAGTGTCGGTGTCGCTGCCGCAAGATGTAGCTCACGCAGGACACGGCCTAAAGGTATTTTTCGGGCCATGATGTACTTATATCCAGCTCATTAGCGAGGGCCGATATTCGTCATCGCAGCCGACACACTAGGGAGATTGTGCACCCTAGAACGTTAAAGCACTATGGACCTTCTGCGCATGCGCAGTTCAAGTTTGGAATCACTTTAGTGTATCTGTACATGCGCAGAAGGTAGATAGTGCTTCCCGCTGTGAGGTGCACACACTTTCTAATGTTTCCTAAATATCGGTCGTTGATCGGTCGTGGTGAACAGAAGTCCAATTGTCTTCCATCCTTGTAGTTGGGAGCGAGTGAAATAGGATAATACATTTAGTGGATGATAACCAATGTGTGGAGTGTATGTGAGTGGTATATGTATGTACTGAGTTCACTTATGTGGGTCAATATGTGCTTTTACTACATCCGTTATCGTCAATGTGTCAAAGAATGTTGTTACAAAACAATAGAAAATAAATCCGAACATTCTCAGGCAGGAAACGTTTTGCTGTTTTCTTTCATACATCTTTTTTGATACAAAGTACTTTTTAAAATCGTAGGCATAAACTTAAGTTTATTTAGGTAGCTACGTTCGAAGTATCCAGATGATCTATTATTTCTAAAATCTCTTAACGTGAAATGAATTTAATACTGTTGAGTTTCACTTTTAAAAGTATTGGCCACATGTTTATTTAGTGGTCGCAGATAATGTCGCTCAAATACTGACCATTGTGGAAAAAAACTTACGAAAACTCGTAGTAGACGAGCTTTGAAAGTTGAACTGAGTAGCTAAGATGTTACTAATGAAACACTAGTTAGCTAAGATGCACAATTACAAAATTGGTGCACATGGAAATTAACGAATTTCATTGCATGACATGACAAACTATCATATGAAGTAATGAGGTCGTTATTGTTATTAATATCGTATTCCTACCTCTTAAATAGAATTCTTCATTAATGTACGTTTGCGTTATTATTAAATACAGAATAAAAAAATTGCTAAACAGTTTGCTAAATGATTAGTACTACATTTTACTAATGAAAAAAATTATTTTTTCATATATAATGTGGGATATCATTTGTTTTGTAGGTTTAAAATATTTGCTTTTAAATGTCTAGATCCTACATAATCTGGACTTATCTTCAACACCATCCAGTACAACAAGAAACTTTTTAAATGATCCTTTCTAAGAAAAAAGTTCAACGAACTTTTATGTCAGTGGTTAATGTACCATAATATTGTAAATTGCTGGTGTCTCTTTCATTGAAATGTGTGGCATTACTCTGTTGAGTGTGATTCTCTTTAGGTATCCAACGACGTCTTGTGTGCTAATGTAATTCTCAGAAATTGTATTAATTACTGTGCATTTAATAACAAGGTGTGAATATAAGACGCACATGATACCCCAGTCATTTTGACCTCGTTTCTTTCCTAAGAGCACTAGTGCTATGATGGTTGTTGTTAATATATAGTGAGACAAACAAAGAAAGTGTTATTGACCTACGATATTCTTAGTGGTTCTTGAGTTTAGGTCTATGAAAGGAAACCTATACTTTACATTGCTGACATAGGCCAATTATTCGGTCTTTACCAGGGCTACAATATAGATTGGGAAAATATTTTTTTATATACAGGAATACGTACAGTGACCATTTCATTAATTGATAAATAATTTTGTTGACAGTAATCATTAAAATATACAAATTGAAATGAATGCATAAGGTAAACACTTTTTACTAAAATTTGTTTCAATTGAAGATGTGTTTCCTCTCATTTTAGAAAAATTACCTTGACATATTGACAACAACCGCCTTTGTAAGAAACCATTCTATCCAGATTTTCACACTGATACAATGAGATTCAGATTTATTAATAAAGACAATGAGCTTAACATTCCCAGCATTCCCAGTGAGAATTTCACGAGAACTTGTTACCAAATGTGATAAACTAAATTCATGGCGGACTGAATATTAAAGTGAACGTATTTTACAGAACATAGGTCAATCTCGACGTTTTAATAAAACGAATATATCTCTTCTTCCTGTTCCTTAAAGCCCAGCCTTTGTCACCGTACTTCTGAAGGACTATCGACCCTAGTGAAGAGAAGAAATGAACTGGAAAGGGGTACAGTGCGGTACAAAAGCAGAGGTTGTGTCCGTCTGACAGCGCTTTTGCGTCGATATATCGCTTTTGATGGGCTTCACGGCTCGTTGAACGCACTCTCCTGTGCTTAAGGAGGGATGTGCGGTTTTCCGCTCCATTTGGAGGGCAAGGTCAGTCGATGCCTCTGCTGATGGAGATAAGCTCTTTAAGATATTCCAGGGTTTTAGGAGTTAGTATTGCTGGGTCGGCTCGTGCTTAGGTTGCACGTTTGAACGGGTGCACCACTCCCAGATAATCGAAAAATATTTTATACCTGGGAGTCACCTGGTTATACCTGGGAGTCACTAGACTCCGGAGAGAGCGCCAGTTGAACGCTCTTTCGTTTCAAAATGATTTTATACAGGGTGAGTCACGTAACTTTAGCACCTCCTATAACTTTTGAACGGTTGAAGATATTGAAATGCAGTTTTCACGGAAGTGCATGAGAAAATAGGGCTAACTGATACGTGTATTTATTTCTATTTTATCACTTGTATTTTACGAGATATTTGAGGTAACTTTGTTTTTCAAATGGAACAATACATATTTTTCAGTCTATCATAAAGAGCATAAAAAGACGAATCCAATGATATACATAATGTTCCTTCCCCGAGCGCGCGCTGGCTGGTGGAGCACTGCGTGACCTTCTGTGGCGGTCGGTTACATTCAAAATATCCGTTAAGAACTGGTCGCAAAAGAATACAAATTTCTCAAAAATCCTTATTTAACATATGACAATATGTATATCATTGGATTCGTTTGACAGACTCTTTATGACAGACTGAAAAAATATGTATAGTTCCATTTGAAAAACAAAGTTACCTCAAATGTCTCGTACAATACAAGTGATAAAATAGAAATAAATACACGTAACTGCATTTCAATATCTTCAACCGTTCAAAAGTTACAGGAGGTGCTAAAGTTACGTGACTCACCCTGTATACATTTGTTAATGAAAGTCTAATATTCATTATATTGCTAAAATATCATGAATATCAAATAAGATATAAGAACTCTTTCGATTATCTGGGGCTTATACAACCGTGCAACCTAAGCACGAGCCGCCACTTGGATTGTGACGAGAGCAATAATCACGTACACGGAAATGAAGCGAAAGAGGAAGCCCACGATCACGCGTAAATGCTCGCAGTGGTGAGTGCTGGTTTGCATTCTCTTTACAATGAATAAAATATTAAAGGGAATAGTGAAGTTTGATTGAAAATGAACGGGATCTCTCTTCTCTCTCTCTCTCTCTCTCTCTCTCTCTCTCTCTCCTCTCCTCTCTCTCTCTCTCTTTTCTACAATAAATTACCACAAACGTTAAATAAAACATTATCATACTCTTCTTGTGTAATAGTTTTTCACACTTTTGTTAATAATACTTACGTTGGTAAGATGTGAAAACAAAACAGTTTCTCTCAAATTTTATAACAGTAAGTTAAATTTTTTTTTAACTTAATGTATATTAAGTTAAGGGGTATGTTTAATGGAATCGATCCACTTTTCCTTTCCATCCCTTTTATGTGCAATAAATTACTTTTTTTTTCGTCGAATGTCCGCCTTGGTAGGGTTTTTACGTTGTTTCAGACTAACGTGCAGAACAAATCTATTCTTACCTCTTCTCTCCTGCAGTGCTTACTTTCCCCTGAACTCGTAAAGACCATCCCGTCGCTGATGTTCCTCGGTCTTTTTCTACCTACCGTTGACTGATTGTTTCCGAATATGACAACTGCTATGATCATTAGTCCTGCTAGCGTAGTGAATCTTTTATTCCGGGAGGTAGCGGTGTTCCTCCCCGCTAGATGGTGAGATCCGTCGCCGACCAGTCGTCGGATTGCAGGGGAAATTCCCCCTTCAGGTACCCAGCACCAGCTGAGCTCTATCAGTAATCGCCCGACTGCTCAAGTGGTAGTGTAAAGAATGTAAGTGTGTGTGTGTGTGTAATAGCAAAAGATAAGACAGGAAAGAGAAAGGAATGATCGTGCGCGGTCCGTGGCCCGTTTGGTAGGGTACTGCTCCGGCATTCCCTGGTGTTGACCGGAGAAACCACGGAAAACTACCGATCAGAGCAGACGGTCGCTATTATTCTCATGCAGGCAGCAGCCATCTAGCTGGTGTTGAAAATCCGCCTCCGACGAGACTGGAACCCAAGGGCCCTCGGGCAGAGCCGCTGCAGAGTCAGTGGCAACGCTGGCTCTGAGCTAAACTCAGCAGGCCTTCTATGCCGGTGAGCAGCCGCCAAAGGCCGCCGTTTGGAAGGGGGATCCCAACGGGGACAGAGTGCCAAGCGGCGTTGACGGCCCCTGCTGGGGACGTTTTCTGAGAATGTCGCCGCTACGATCTCGGGGGCTGCGGAATAGGGGTGGGAAAGAGGCTGTTGACAGTGGAGTAGGGGAGGTAGGGAGGGTGCGGAGAGTGCGGCACGGCGGCGAAAAGGGGATGTTGCAGGAGTTAAAAAGGTTGAAGACGCATACGGACACAGCCTGGAAGGGGAAGAACGAGGCCAAAATGAATTCCACAAGGGAGGAGATAATCCAGTCCTACATTCCTAGCATCCCTCGTGTCTGCAAAACGATCTGCTATAGAAAATTCTTCGTACTTTCCTCTTCATTATATTTTTGTTCCTTCTTATTTTCGTGAATTTTCTTCAAAATCAATTTGATCTCTTTAGAGAAAAGATATAAAACAAAAATATCTATAATTCTTAAATAGAATTTTAATAACTTGCGTATGCTCGATACTCCGCCACTCACAGATAAATCCCTTTTTCTACTTCGTAAACCTCTTTGTATTCCTCTTCGTAATTGATATTTATTTCGTTTTTTTATAATGTTATTTTTCATCATTCATTCTATCATTCAAACTCTTCAACTTTTGCCAGCTCTACTCTAGCATTTACTAAATAGAAATATTTTATTTGAAATAGAATCCTTTTTAACATCTATTTAAAAATATTGAACTTTGAAAAACATTTTATAGATTCATTCTTCGAAAAAGGGAAAATCTCCAAACACAAACCTGATTCTGAATCATTGACTCAATTAATGAGTGAAATTTGCGAGATGCAGTTGCTTTCATCTCTAACTTGAGAGTTCATGCTCATCGGTGTAACTCGAATGAGGTGCACAAATGGAATAATTTTCTTGAGGTTCCATCAATCCTTTCGAACATTTCACTATCGACTTCATTCGCAACGACAATTTGACCTTCTGCAACCTCATTTTTCATCATTCCATCTCCCATTTCATCAACATAGTCGATTACTCACCGTCCAAGTCACTTCCTGTCAACGCCCGCTGTTCAGTAGGCTATACGATATAGCCTATAGGGAGGGGAGGCGTTACTCCTGAACGTACCTACTCGATTTCCTACCCCCGACAAAACTGAGATAATTCTCAGTTTAGCGGGAATTCTCAGAATAATTCTCGGCGATTTAGATTTAGCGATAGATTTAGCGATAATTCTCAGAATTAGCGGAACCCGCGAATTCAAGAGGCGGCACATTGGACGTACAATGTTAAAATCGCAAACAAAAAATTCTGTAAGTGTACGTAATACACGGCCACGTGTTTCCACTCGCCCGTTTATTTCGGAGTGTGCGACAAGGTTTTGGCTTTCAGCCTGCGCAATTTACATCTGACAACTTGGACTTTGTTCAACTAATAATTCCCAGCGAATTTTAATGCCAAAATATTTGTAAGGTCAAATTGACATTTGTTCGTGGCTCTTCGGTTCTTCTTCCTTCCTCAACATCCTGGCTCTCAATATTCTGTTAGCTGGACGCCCCTGATTTATTCGAATGCATTCCATAAATATTGTGACGACGACTATAGAACAGCGCTTGCTGTCGTCATGCTGACCATTCATCACAAAATAACTTCAAGTATTCTAAGGGCGATTGAGAAGACAGGCCGATATATCAGTAAACGAGCGTTGCCATGGTAGTGTGGCGGCATGCGGTTGCAATAAACACAGACGAGAGGGGGTTTCAATAATTGCAGGTTTCTTGACTAACCTCAATGCGTGAATAAGTACTGATCTAGGGTGAATGAACTACTGATACTACCATTAGTCCCGTAAGTGTAGTACATCAACCGGGAGGTCCTAGGTTCCAGTCCCGCCGGTGGCAGGGTTTTCGACACTGTATAAAGAGTTAGACAGCTGCTTCGAGTTCATCCCCTGTCTGGTGGAGAATTCTAACGGCCGGCTGCTCTGATCTATAGTTTTTTGTAGTTTCTCCGATCAACACAGGGCGAATGCCTAACAAACGGGCTATGGATCGGGCATCATTCATTTTGGTCGAGCCGGCTGCGCTAAAACATGCACAACACTTACACCTGAGCAGTAGACGCGCCCAGAATTACTAATAAATAAAAAAAAGTGAAAATATGGGCTTTGTAACGTCCGTTACGTGATACTTTGTGTGGCCGGAGCCTCAGAGCGGTCAGTCAAGAGTGTTTCGGTGGCAATGGTGTTGCCGCTGAGCTTGGTGAGGACGCGCCCTGCTTGGGGCGGGGGTGATTCGCCTAGACCCCCCTGACACCCGATCCGCGCGGCGCGGGCGAGGGCCCCGGCCGGGCCAGGGGGCGGGGGTTGGGGAGGCGCTGCCTGGCGCCTCGTGTTACGGAGCTGCTCGCGTGCGCCCGCCGGGCGCGTCTCAGCGCACCGCCCCCCTGCCCACGCCACCCCGCTGGCCCCATCCACCCCGACTGTTCCCGACGACTCTCCACCCGCGTGCACGGACCTTGCGATTCTTCCCAAATTTCTAGAGATAGATTTTGTTGATATGCAACGTCTTTAGAATGGGACCTTCAGCGAGGAGGAGCATTTGGTTAAACCAGGGGTTTTCAAACTTTTTCGTGTCACGCCTCTCTTGACCTAAACGAAACTGCTGTGGCTGTGGGCGCATCAACAACTGTGGTCATTCGTCCCGTTAGTGTAGTGCATGTTTTTCTCGGGAGATGGCGGTGATCTTCCCCGCTGGATGGCGAGATCCGGCGCCGACCTACCGTCGGCTAGTGGGGTTTCCCCCTAACCAAGACTCACCCACAGCGGGGCACCGCCCCAGCCGGTACAAGCTCCAAGCTCACGACCGGTCTCCCGGAATATGTGTGCATGTAGTGCATGTTAGTGTAAGTGTGTGTAAGTGTGGGGAGGTTAGGACAAGGAAGAGGAATGACTGATCGCGCGCAGTCCGTGGCCCGTATGGTAGGTACTGCTCCGGCATTCGCCTGGTGTTGATCGGAGAAACCACGGAAAACTACCGATCAGAGCAGCCGGCCGCTAGAATTCTCCTCCAGACAGCGACTGAATTCGACCTAGCTGGAAAGCTAGTGTCGAAAATCCTGCCGCCATCAGGACTCGAACCGAGGACCTCCCGGTCAAAGGCGCTGCAGTGACATCAGTTGATGCACTGAGCTACCGCTCCCGGTACAAAAGTGTTGTAACACTGATTTTTCAGGAGAGTGTTTTAAAGGTTTAAAATTAGATTGTAAAGTCATGTTTATGAAATACGAACATCGCCAATAATAATCCAAAACAAACCTGAAAAGAAATGACATAACACGTGTAACTCAAATTTCAATTTTTTGAGTCGCGACACTTTTTTTTGATGATGCGAGAAAATAATTACCACAAAAATCGCTCTCATTTTCGAAACCTTACCAACTGAGCACATTACATTGGTATCGTTTCGTAGAGGAAAGAAACAATTACTTGAACACGCACGTGTCACTTGCGCAGATTGCGTTGGTTTGGCTGCGAGCAGGATGCAATGGAAGGTACATGACGTATCGTCGTGATAAAGAAGTTCTTTAACTAGATAACAAATATTGCCACCATATCTAATTTTAAATATCTATAATACTAATCTCCATGGCGCAGTGAAATTGAAAGAGAACTATGCAACCTCCGCCCTTTTTAGTGGGGTACTTCGTTTCGTTTGATGCTCAGAAACACGGGAAAATCAATACACACTGAGTTTCGACTTTGACTGAAAATTTCTAATATTTGATTGTGTTATTTCGCCCATTCTGTACTGTGTGTACTAAATGAATTCTGAAACTCAGTTCGACACTGCTTATAACACAACTGAGTTCATGCGACAGGAAGGCTCCAAGGATGAGGCAGCTTGTCATTTTATATTTGCTATTCACATGTTGGTTAATGGAAGAACAACTTTTCATAGTCCTGGCATGTAAAGAATTATGTTCTGAATATGCACTATACTGTGTTCTTGTAGAATTCATGAAGACTGTTTTTGTAAAAATATTCAGTTTATTGTAGTGTTATTCAAGAGTATTTTATTTTGGTCTTGAGAATGTGCTTGCTACTTTTCGGAAACCACTTTGTGTTGATTCTTTCAGCAGCAGTTTTGTTTCTGCAGACCACTAGTCAAATTTTAAACTCGTTTATTTCTTTAACTTTCGGTGGTTTCATTACGAAAGCAACTTCAAGGCTACGAAGCATTCCGTTTCCATCGTGACTTCAAAAGGAGGTGGTTTAAAAAATTATGTCGGGCTGATTCACACACACACATACACACCAAAAAAATGTGTCGGGGTGGCCCTGTTTTCTCCGTCAACAAATCCAACCGTCGCACTCGCTAGAGTCTGCGGGCTTTTGTAAGCAACAAAAAAATCCCCTGCCCATTCAGTGGGTACTGTGGCGTTGACTGAACCACGGAGGATATAAAGCATAAGTTTTTCTATTCTTTTTTTCAGATGATCAACTTGTTTAACAGGAAATGTGTACGTTTTCTGACAAACAGAACTTGAACAATTCAAACATTCTCCTCATAAAAATATGTTCTCCATATTGTGGAAGAATCAATTAACCTGAACAAAGAGCATCTCCAAAACTGTTCTAATTATTATTCAACACCTCTGAAATCAGTTTACAAATTATATTGAGAAGCAAGAAGGCGAATGGGGGCAATCCAATTGTCTGAGCATATGATGCTAGTTCTACTATGCTTATACTACTTCTACTATCCTAACACATGTACAACTTAATAAATGTTTATTTACGTAATTCCAAAAGTTTGATAGGTTCATTTGGCAGCATTTTCATGATGTTTACTCATCATTAGGAATTCCTTCCCTCTCTGGGATCTGATCACCGGCTGTGAAGTACGCCTGTGAGTGTGAAGCACTCCGCATACGCGAAATTGATCCGATGGAAATTTGGGTGCTCCGTCGATGGTCTTGATCCGTTCCCTCGATGTTCGTGATGAATGCCTAATATCAAGGAGCTAAACGTTCCTCAAAGCCCCGCTGTTCTTCGCTTGTAGTAACCGGCAAAGGTGTTTACGACTGTAGTAACAGGCAAAAGTGGCTTAATTAATGTCACTGCAGTGCCTCCGACCGGAAGGTCCTAGTGTTCGAGTTCCGAAAGTAGCAGGATTTACGACATCAGCTAGACAGCTGGGTCGAGTTCATACGCTGTCTGGAGGAGAATTCTAGCAACCGACAGCTCTGATCGGAAGTTTTCCATAGCTTCTCCAATCAATACCAGGTGAATGACGGAGCAGTTCCCTAACAAACGAACCACGATCAGCTCGCGATCTTTCCTTCTTCCTTATCCTCACCCCTTACTTATACACTTACACTTACGTACATTGCAGTACCACACATGCCGGGATACCGGTCGAGAGCTTAGAATTTGTCCCAGCTGGGGGCAGTGTCCTGCTGACGGGAGGTTCCTGGTTGGGGAAAACCCCGCTAACCATAAGCAGGTCGGCGCCGGATCTCACCATCCATTGGGAAAGATCACCGCCACCTCACGAGGAAAAAACATGTACTACACTTACGGGACTAATCACCTTTTAAGTTGAAGCTCCTGGAATCATCAGTCAATCACCCACTTGCAGTGTATGATACGCCATTATTTGTTTTCGTAGCACCTGGGTTGCAACTCGAAATTAACCACCAGCCCTGCAGTTCACCTGCAGGTCCCTGAGGTGTGGTATCTGATTTCATGTTAATGAAACAAAAAACGTTTGACGCGATTGGAACCTCATAGCAGTACTGACATTGATAATTTCCGGTCACATCAACTATATTCAATAAGTCCGTTAGCATAGTTAATGTTGTATTCCGGGAGTTGGTGGTGATTCCTTCCCCGCTGGATGGGGGGTGATCCAGCGTCGGGGTACGCACCAGCTTGCATGTGATTTCCCTCTTCAGATATCTCTATCAGCGGGGCACCGCCTCAGCGGGGACAAGCTCTAAGTTCCTGACTGGTTTTCCGATGTTTGCGGTAGTCTAGTGCATGCAAATGTCCGTGTGTGAGAGATTAAATCCCCTTAAATAGTACAAGGAAGATGAAGGAAAGATCGCGCGCGTTCGTGAAGCGTTTGTTGGGTAATGCTGCGGCTTTTGTCTGATCGATCATAAACTGATCATACAAATTTTTATCATGAACACTGATCATAAAAAACACGGAAAACTATCTATCAGAGACCAGCTGAATTCGACCCTGGTTCTTGTAAAGATAGTGTTGAAAATCCGCCTCTGTCGCAAATCTGCGAACCCTTGGACCTCGCGGTCAGAGACGCTGTAGAGACATAAGTAATGCTAACTCCGCCTGTAGCAGTTTTATCAATGAAACAAAAAGTGTAGAAATTGAACCATTTATGTAACGAAACTTTGTTGTTGTATCACAAACATTACAAATGACATGAGAAGCTCCTGGATACGACACGTTCCATTCCAATGCAGGCTGCAAAAAGAAATGGACGTGGGTGTCCTATTTTAGACTTCCAGGAGGAATCGTGGAAGAGCATGCACAGATGATATATGATGTAGCTATATAATGTATTTCTGTGCGTGAGTATTCGTGAGGAAAAGGACTGTGTAATTCAATACTTGAATCGTCGATTGAAAATATTTTATGGGTAGGTGATATAAGAACTCAGGACTTTATGAAATATACATTATTTTTCTTCTCTCTTCTTCTTCTTCTTGTTCCACTTCTTAAAGCATTTCCTTTCTTCTTTTTTTTCAAGGATTAGTCTGTACCAGTACTGGTCTTCCCCTATCTCTTCCACTTCCAACTATATTCAATTACTGATTCTAATGCTCGCCGGTGCTTGGCAATCTTTCTAGAACGACATTCTTCTGACGCGAATTTAATGTATGATTATAAACTTTTGGGTAGTGTAGCCCAAGTTCGGTGTTTGAGAAAATATTCGTTTTCTTCAGATAATCTCGTTTTAATGAGAATACTTACGATTATCTCCGAATCAAAACTATGTGTTTGAAATAAATTTTGTTCGTATGTCATTACAATTATTGAATTTCTAGCTTTTGTAAGGCTAATGTACTCGTTGATTTATGTAGTACGTACCTACTTTGGTCGTATTTCCCCTTTTATATACGTCTGTACGTAAATACCTACTTCACGTTGCGACAGACGTGTGGTTCATCACATTATTGAAAACTTTTAAATCTAGCTTTTAAGACTCTTGTACAAAATATCGGCACTACTTGACAGGAAACTATTTTTGATCATTAGCACTGTCACTAAGTTGAAGTCACTAGCTTGACCACTGCAGGTGTTGGAGTGCTCATGTCAAAGCAATGAGATTAAATACAGACGATAAATAAAGGAAATGAAGCCTATTCCTTCACAAAAAAACCTTTGAATAAAATGGTATGCATAAGAAAGTTGATATGTGTAGTTAGTTCCACATATTACTTTTCCCAGCAATGTTCGCCCCTCTGCTCTTACACTAGCAGCTTGTGACAGACATTGAAATGTTAATTTGACAGACTTCGTCAGGGTTATCTAGTAAATTAATCTGGATCAGCATTTCGTGCGGTCTCTCTCTTTTCAGTGGAATGACACATTGTTGTGACGTCAAGACGTTAAGAAGATAAAGTGGTGTATACTTTCAATTATTTGACATAGAGATTTTACATTGAAAACTCATAGGGGAACTTTACTTGTGATACAAGTCTGTTGTTAGGATTAGGTTCTGCAAAAGAATATAAATAAATAAATAATAAAAGTGCGCGTAAAAAATTGTAAAAAGTAAATTTTTAATTTTTTAAATTCTTAAACAAGTAAAATTAGTAATACATTAACTAAATATAATGCATTTTAATTGACTCATATAGTGGCAATTTCGAAGCCTTAGTAACTTAATTGCAGATTGGATATATTAAATGTTGAAAAAATGAAAATTAAAAATCATTCAGAAATTGCAATAAGTACTGAGACATTTAAATAACAATAACAGTTGTTTTGTTGTCTGTATTGATTTCAGAGTTTTTCACTCGTATTTACGAAATCACCATTTTGGAACTTCATTTGATCTTCCGAAATTTTCTAGCTCGGTGACATGATATGAAGTTCCCTTGTCAGCAGGATCAGTTCTGTAATACAATTTAATCTGTGATGTGTACATTGGAGATTGCATTCGCAATGCCCTCGTGCAATTCCATTTCATTAGCGAGGGAATGTAATCTGAGTGCTAATATCAAGCTTTCTGCGTGAATATGCGCTGCATCTACCTGATAATTAACGGTTGGTTGGATTGAGCGAATAGGAAAACAACGTTGAATGTTGTTTATGGGACAATAAAACTCGTTCCCCAATCCCCAAATAGTGCGATCATCATAGAAAATTGATTTAATTTTTGTCGGCATAAGAGTAGTAGATTTTTATTTTGCATTTCACCCAAAGAAACTGAAACGCTGTAACATCACAAACAATGAAGCGTTGGGCTGCATGTAAAGCAACTATAATTGGAAGTCCTGAATCAGACACTAAACTATGAAATGTGGCAGTTAACATGGAACTTTTGTATCAGCAGCATTGTTCTTTGGCACTACAGGAGGGTGCTTAAATGCAAAAATTATTTGCTAAACAGTTTATAAAATTTTCACTCATTCTGTTGTTGTGTTTTTTTCCATCAGGTATATTTTCCTACATTTGTTACTAAAATGCACGAAAAGACGAAACGAACATTGTAGTTGAAATCTTCATTTTTACACATTCTTTAAGTCAGGCATTCAAGTTACAAAACACCGCACTGCTAGTCAGTTCTGCATTGTACCTGCTACGTTTCTACATTATTGAATAGAATCCAAGAGAAATGGCAGTCAACAGGAGAACTTAATATGTCACACAAACCTCTCTTCAGCCCTAATCCAAAATGTATCGTTAATGTTCTTATCTCAAGTTCACTTTGACATTTTCTCTTTCGTTTCGAGGCTTCTTTTGTTAACCGAGACTTCGTGTTTGCAGCCTCTCAGCCTACGGTTTAATCCGGTACTGACCACAAATTCACCTCATTCCTCTCCTAGACGGTAATGAAATTCCTCTTGGCTCTGTCGATTTACTGATTTCTAATCTTATTTTTCCCTCTCTATCGTGTTAGGGGTCCGCGAATTACAACATACCGCATACAATGAGCTATCAAGCTCCGTATTGCCTCCGAACCTCCATTTTGAACACGTCGTTACTTTTCCCTTAAACACAGAGGTCGCTGCAAACCTGTGGTCTACCGGCCTTGGCGAAACGAGATTAGCAGCCCCCCGTGGAACCTGTTCTGGCTCCAGGGCATTCTTTTTGCTAACGACTTTCGCGTTTCGCGAACAAAGTCCAACTGGATACGTCATGGCGGTGGATAGTAAGTTTCCGAAGCGAGATGAACAATTCTTTGAGAAGAATAACTAGTAATGGTTGTTGATGACTTAGATGTTCTCAACTTTTTTCAGATACGTGACTGGAAACGCACAGGTTTAGTGCATTGTTTTATTGAGCTTTTAGCATCAAGTCAGCTTTTCAAGTGTAATTTTGAAATGAAATTGCTCAAAATGTAAATTATAAGGCGTCTCTAATTCGTACTGCACTATTAGGAATATTTGTCTCTGTTACGGCAAAAATATTTTTCTGAAGCTGGGGATCTCTACATTTTAAGTAAACACACATGTCAAAGGTTAGCGTCGTCTAGCACCCAAAAGGCTTCCCATTTTGTCAGTTGTCGTTAGTGAGATGTGAAAATACGAAAATCTATCTTAAAATGTTGATAACCTTTGAGGGTCAGCTTCATTTTAGTTTTAGTATATTATTGAGTTTTTATCTACCGATAAAAAAATTGATGCCAACAACAAGTATTTATACGGTTGTTTTAAGGAAATTTTAATGATTTTGAATGCGATAATCTTCTTCTTTCTAGGGTTTTTATCCAGCCGACAGCCGGTTACTCTTTGCGTCCCGATGGGACGCATATTCGACCATACACTAGACACCAACACACTTGCGGGCTCCTCTGATCTGGGATCATCAGAACGAGAGGCCGTCCGCGACAACACACACAAGAGAAGCAAGGGACAAACAACCATGTCCAAGGCGGGACTCGAACCCGCGACCCTTCGGACCGAAGCGCAGAGTCGGTACTCGCTCTTAGCCACCTCGGCCATCCAGGTCTGCGAATGCGATAATAAGATATGCAAAATAATACATTAGTCATAGTTTCGCGGACAACACGTCGGAGGCTCTGATCCTTAAGATGAACACGGATACGAAAGATAGGAGCGAATTTGTAATTTATAATATTAATTTAATATACGTCGTGTTTCTTTACATCAGAAACCAATTATAAAGTTCATAAATTTTTATGTAAACATTGGGATCTTTATTGTATCGATCAGTCGCAGGTGCATATTTTGTTGCCATCGACTCCCAATCGGCTCCTTGATCATTATTGACCTCCTTCAAAATTTCATCGACCTCTAGGGGGTCGATATCGACCCCCTTGGGAACCCTGCTCTAGAGCATACCAAAAGATCTGGCGAAACCTCTGATCATTCTACTAGGTCTTAATGCGAGTGTAGCATAATGTGGCGTCGACGTCTCGGGCGCAGCCGACCGGCGCGGTAGGACGCTAGCCTTAAGGTGCCGAATTGGCGCGTGACGTCAGTGTGGGAGGGGAAAAAACTCGGGACAATGGAGGATGAACAGAAGTATCTAGTGGCTACACGTGGGTTGTGCGTTGGTGACACGCGCGGCCTAATGAGCCAGAGGGCTAGTCAAGGGGGTTGCAAACGACCCAACTTTCGGAAAAGTATGCAAGACTGGCTAGCTTCCCTATACTTGGGTTTTCGTAACGTGGCACTTGAGGGACTTGTGTTCACAATGGAATATGTCACGGCTTTTTCCGTCTTTCTAGATCGGGCTGCCAAATGTCGCATGATCGCGACCGTATCAAGCTGTGCTTCAGATCAAGCGACATCTAGCGATACGACCGAGGCAGGCGCGAAAATCCATATTCCATCTTGAAGATAAGGTCCTCACGCGCCACGGTACGAAAACCCGAGTATAGACGGGCACACGGCGCAGCGGGTAATGTTGCGATTCTGCGAGTCGGCAAGCGCGCCCAAAAGGCGGGGGAGGCACCCTGACCCGTGATCCTCGGATATTTAACACTCCGTCACTCGCGCCGTTGGATAAAGTCAAACAGAAGTTTCTTTTCTAATTAAAAAAGGAATATTAGCCTTCCACGAATAAAAACAATGCTTCCACTCCTCTATGAGAATGTGTATGAGAATGGTATCAATAAAATTTTTATCTCTGTAATGCTCTGAATCGCCATACCCTGAACTAAAATCCTTGTGCCTGTTTGACAGAATCCAAAATGTGGGTACTGGCGTATGAAACAATGTTCTTGAATACTTATCAAAATGATATTTTTTCTGAAATATGAGAGAGTTTAATATTTTAAATGTTGTGTTTAGGGTTTTCTCTCGTTACAGTGCAAAAACGTAAATATTACAAGCTATATAAAAAACTGAATAATGCAGACGTTGGACGTAGTCCAACGCACAAGTACTCGTGCTACGAATAGCCGTACGAGCGACGGAAATACAATAGAAGCTTCACATATGGTTTGTAATTGATTGATTGATTATTTTTTTCGTGTTTCCGGGAGCGTCAACGGCTTCGGTCATTAGTCCCGTTAGTGTAGTGCATGCCTTTTTCTCGGGAGATGGCGGTGATCTTCCCCGACTGGATGGCGAGATCCGGCGCCGACCTACCGTCGGCTGGTGGGGTTTCCCTAACCAGGACTCTCCACCAGCAGGGCACCGCCCCAGCCGGGACAAGCTCTAAGCTCCGACCGGTCTCCCGGAATATGTGACAGTGTAGTGCTTGATAGTGTAAGTGTGTGTGTAAGGAGAGGATAGAACAAGGAAGAGGAAGGACAGATCGCGCGCGGTCCGTGGCCGTTTGGTAAGGTACTGCTCCGTTATTCCCCAGGTGTTTATAGGAGAAACCACGGAAAACTATCGATCAGAGCAGTCGTCGGCTAGAATTCTCCTCCAGACAGCGTCTGAATTCGTTCAAGCTGAAAAGCTAGTGTCGAAAATCCTACCGCCGTCAGGACTCGAACGAGAACCTCCGGTCAGAGGCGCTGCAGAGACATCAGTTGATGCACTGAGCTACCGCTCCGGTGGGTTTGTAATTATTTATTGTTTTCTTCCGTATTGTATTCGGACGGAGTCAACGCGCGAGTACTCGTGTTACGAATGTCCCCGCAAGTGAAGGAATATTAAGCGAGTGAAGTCTGACGCATCACGGGTCAAGTGCTGAAGTAGGGAAACCGAAATATGCAAAATGAAACCTGGAACATTAACGTTGTATTTCAACAACAAAATGCGTGTTCCGGATGGCTATAGTCCATCTGACCTTGTGTTTTTCTTTATTTTGCATTATTGGCCGTAGATGTCCGTAAAGGGTAGGAATGGTCACACTGCGAAGGTGTGAACACCCATTGCACGTTCACAAAACGGCACAAATGAAACACACGGTGCGGGGTTTGTTGAGTAGTGGAATCTTTGCGCGAATGCATTATTTCTTCACCCTAGCGTGGGTGATGGTCGCAAGCTAATGCTGTACGAAATGACTCTCCTCAAGGCTCTTGAAGACAAGGAGTAGGATGGGCGTGCGCACGTGACAGAGAAGGTTGAGTGATTCGGCTTGCTTCAAGAATTAGGACTGAGGAGGGCGGCCGAAATAGTTTCCTTACGAGTTTTCTAAATATTATACAGTGTTTTTAAGTGTAAATGAATTTGTAAATTGAAATTCAATGTCTATGAACTTACTGTATCATGACGACGGTACAATATCATCTGCAAGAGACCTCACTGCTGGACACAGTTCACAACTGGCGGAGATACTAACGTACTACTCGCGCAACGTTTCTTGAACGGTGGCCTTGCTTCCCCCTCCCTTGAGCAATATACAGTTTGCAGGAGGCAAAAGTTCGCAGCGAGCCCTGATGTCAACGATCCAAGCTTTAAAACTTCGTTGGCGCGAAACAAGGTAGCCAAACCTAGTTGCTTTCATAGTCGAGAACTTCTGTTTAGCTTTATTGCCATTATCTAAATAAATGACTGAGATAGGACCAGGTCCTTCAAGGGAGGCATCTAGAACGTATATCTAGTGTCCCTGCTGTTGCATACCCAGAACGATGACCTGGGCGCACACGTAGCAGGTTTGACTTTGATTTTCCAGGGGTTGGCATTACTGTAAATACTCTCGTGGCTGACTTTGTAACTAATACCCCCATTCCACCCGCATTTCTACAATCCATCGTTCAAGAAAAGTTGCGTGAGTAGTACTATATCTGGGATTCATATTTTCTAGGTGGTAATTTACTGCAGACAAGTTGCTGCTAGCCTAGAAGGAGAGAGATAAATAAACTACAAGAAAAGAAGGGAACAAGAAATAGAAAGAGAAAAAGTACCAAAAGTATATTATAATCAGAGGCGAGCGATTCGGTCGTTAGCGACTGTTCGAGCTGCGCCTGCGACGCACAAAGTTTTTGCCTGCGCCTCGCGCAGTCATTGCTGCGCACTTACGTAATGGCGGCCGGCGGGCAGTGGCGTCCTGCACGCGGTTATCGGCCGTTTTCTTGCGCTGCTTCGTCAGGCCGCGACCCACGCGACGGCTGGCGGCCGAGCTGATAGCCCCACGTGCGCCTTTCTTTGTGTCGAAGCAGGGGCTCCGACGGGGGCGTGGCACGTGCACTTCATTGTGCATGGTTGTTTTTTGTGCGTACTCCTAACTAGGCTAGAGTTTTTTTTATTAATTTTTATGTTAAAATATAATATTAAAACATTGAGTAATACCTCATGTTTCCACGCTCCTACAAAGTTTTTCTGGTTCAAGTCCAATAGTTCACAATTTTTAAATAGATTTTTTAAACTAGATAAATATTTATTTCTTGATATTCAAACATGAAAATCTAATGTGAAACAAGATTTTACTAGTGTCTAACAGTTTTCTACTATAAAAGACAAAAATGAATTGCCCCTATCAATTATGTTGAGATGAAGACGTAACTCTGTTTTCCTCTAATGTTGAGTGACGAAGAACAAAGAATATTACTGATGTCAGAGCACAGTTTTTGGATGTCCAGGACACGGGACATCCTACGTATGGTTGCCAATGTTTCGGTCTTCATACTACATCCTTCCTCGGAGATAAGGGGTGGGGTGGACTCCGCAAGGGAAAACACTATGCAATTGATATAGTAAGTAATGCAAAGATATGTAAATTAGAATGACGCAAATAAATGCGTGCGCCTTCAAGGAACTGGTCTCCAAGGATCCTTGAAGACGGTCGCAGTACGATGATCAAAACGTTGCCAGCCATACCTAGGCTGCGGAGTCTCCTAGCCGTTTAATAATCTATTGTCTTCGATCACGGAAGTCTACATCTTCGTTCACAATACGACAGAAGAGTTCCCAGTATTATCATGTTTGTTGTCTTTGAATACCTTCTTAGCGCACGGCAAATCCCGAGTAAGCGACCTGGATGGCCGAGGTGGTTAAGAACGTGTACTGACTCAGCGTTCCGTCACGAACGGTCGCGGGTTCGCGCCCTGAGCATGGTTGTTTGTCCCTTGCCTCTCATGTATATGTTGTCGCGGAGGGCCTCGTGTTCTGCAGACCCCAGATCAGAGGAGCCCGCAAGTGTGTTGGTGTTTAGTGTTTAGTTAAATATGCGTCCCATGCGGCGGCGATGGTGTAACGGTTTAGCGTATCGGGCTGATGTAGTTCGCGGGTTCAAGCCCAATCAAAGCCGTGGTTTTTTAAGGGCGAAAAAATCCTTCGTACGCCTTCCTTCGCAGGGGAAGTAAAGCCGGCTGTCCCATGTTAGTAAATTTACTGTATTTAAAATATCCTCAAGGCTAAACGAAGCCTCTGACCTAAATTCAAATTGCATGTTTCGTCGCCCAAGTAATACCTTCTTTCTCCCCTAGAAGGTGAAAGGGGCGTAACGAAATTAGCGTTGTCAGACGGAAGAGCAGGCTTCATGGCCTGAATCTCGCCACGTAAAATAAGGCATTCATTCATTCATGCCATCGGGACGCATCAAGCTGTAGGCTGGATAAAACCCCCAGAAAAAATGAGCAATGATTTGTCGAGCTGTGAAGTACGTCATTTAGGTACAAAATCCAGTTACTCTACTTACGAATTCTGTGTTTCTGATCCTGAAGCACCGTGTTTTTGCACGAGGAGAGGAAGAGAATGCACCTAACGGAAAGTGGGCGCGCCCTAAGAAACAGGAACAGTGGAGCAGAAAGCCGCGGCTGTCCGAGTCGGAGGCTGTCATGCCGGCCGCTGTCCGCAGATTCGGGTTCCGCGTCGCTGCTCGGGTTTTTGCGCGTCACCTCGCTTTCCCCAGCGGCCGCGGAAGCCCCGAACGCTCCTTCGCGCGCCGCAATCATCTCCGGAGAACGGACCGAGGAAGCGAGGCAGCTAATGAACCACCGGCGACGCACCGAGGGGCGGAAGGAGGGGGGAGGGAAGGTAGCGCAGCGCCTCGAGTGGCACAATCTCCGGTGTGACACCCTTTCATTCTGTTTTTACTTAATCGTATACGTACGTATATACGCAGTAATATACGTAGTATAGAGAACGCTATGTAAAATCGATTTCGAGATTTCAACGGAAATACATGTTTTGGGGTCTCCTGGTACTGAAAATATATTTTTTCCTTCAAAACGTCCGTCCATCGGTCTATCTGTCTGTCCATCCGTCAATTAACACTACTAGCGCCTAAACCACATGTACTATTTTTCCAAATAGAAGAAACCCTGTCGATCTGGCTCTATTTACTTTCTCGTATACTGGATGGTATGTATTGGATGTAAACAGGCTTCAATCAAATTATAGACAACAAATAAAAAAGGACAATTTATTTCATATTGCACAACGTTTCGAAATCACATTGATTTCATCTACAGGCACACACAATCCAATACAAATACTTGAGATAAAATATAAATTTAGTCAGGTTACATCAAAAACCATTGTCGAGTCATTCTAATATTATATCATCCAAGTACAACCAGGAACTTAACAAACTTCTAAAATTATCAAAGAATAAGGAAACTATAGGTAAGCACTCTTATATGGATGGTATACAATATACAGAAAGTTGTGTTGTTTGTATTTAGCCCTTCTATGTGCCTTAAAGGGCAATTGGCCTTGGCGCTGTTAGATCCCGGAGTTCCTGGTCGGTCACTCAACCAGAAACCCGCGATAACTCGAATTCGTTTAACCTTCATAACTTTACGTCTTTGGCGAATTCGTCAAGCGCTGGTTTCGCGGTCGTGGCCTTTCAGTAGAACCATTTCAGCATTCGCCTGGATGACCGAGGGGAACCACAAAAACCCCGGTCAGGATGGCTGACATGGGGATTGAACACGGACCTCCCGAATGTAAAGTCAGCGTGCTACGCCCTAAGCCACTTTGCTCGGTTAAAAGTTGTGTAATGCCACAAAAAATATTGATGGTAATACACGTTTTGGCTGTCCCTAATAGAAAAATGATGATTTTAACTTGGCTTGGTGTCTGACCGTCTGTGACAATATTAGCAACTAAACCTATTTTCCGAAATGGATATTCTTCGATCGATCCGGCCGATCTGGAAGCCCTGGAAATTTGAAACGCATTCTTTCACTTTTGGGGTACCTTATATGAAGATCCTAAGACACCAGATCTTACCAAAATGTTTAAATGTTTTTGCTTCAATTGTTGAAATTCTTCTTCTTCTTCTTCTGCTTCATGGATTTAGGCCTTAAGGCCTGTTTCCACATCAAGAGAGTGAGTCTCTCCATCTTGTTAAGGGCTGCCAACATTTCTTCTTCCTTTAGGATTATATGTGTACATTATTTTGGGAATTCTGTTTGGAGGCATGCGTTGGATATGATCATGCCAGTTACTCCTAAATGATTGGATTCTGTCCATCAGATTGAATATATTCAGTTCGGTTCTGATGTCATGATTATATTGTCTATCCAAGATATTGTAACTTGGATAGACATTGTTGAAATTGTGCTTATAAATTGGCGATAGATCCGAATTTCGTTATAATCCTCTAAATTTTCGAGATTTCCCTGCATCGTACCTCTTCCAATACCAGGCGAATGCCGGAATTATACCCAAAGAACCGCGCATGATCTTTCCTGTCTCATCATTTTCCCTTCCTCTCCCCTTATACATAAAAATACGTGCACTTACATACACTATATTACAATAAAAGTCCGTCAAGCATAGAGCTTGTTTCGGGTGGGATGGTATACCTCCAGGGAAAACCTAGAATGGAAAACTCTGAAAATCTACGCATAGTCTGCCGCAAGATATCACATTCCAACGGCAAAGGAACTTTGCGTCATCCCGGTATATAACATAACACCCTTATGGGTCTAATAACCTTATGTAAAGGTACCACCCCTATGAGACGATTCATGAATCATACTCACTTACTCTCTGTAGTCCGAGTGGCTTCGCACCGCTCTCCGTTGTTTGCAGAACTACGAATAAATCTCATGGTGCGGTATTGCGCAATCTATCCGGTCTATCCGATTTCAGCCAATGAGCTTCATGCACCAGTTTGCGTCACAATATTACAGGGAATTTTAAATGCAATTTGGTTAGTCACGGTTGAAAATTGTTTCTCAACACTTCCTGCTTGCCATACAGCAGGGTGGCCAGCGACTGTCTTGGCTTTTCAAACGGAGTGCCTGTGTTGTGGTCACGAGGTTCATGACATATCTGGTGCTGCGTAGAACGAGCAAAAATCGATGCGTCGGACTAGTTCACTCATGTCTTTTCATCATTAGTAGTGATGGTAGAATTTAGTACATAAAATTTTTAAAAAAATAACATTTTGTAAACAAGGCTATAGTATTATAAAAATTAAGATATGGCATCGTGTAGTATTTGTTGAGAAATCATTCATTTCAGTAGCATTGACATTAAATGCACCCGGATATAACGCTCTGACAATGCCTGCTGCATCCTTTTCCCATTCTTACCAGTTCTGCGAAAGGGAACATTCTGACGAGGATTCTTTGGGATACAAAAATTAAGTTGATGTTTTTTTATATTTTCATATTAAAATTAGGAAATATGGGCAATTAATTTAATATTTCGCCATTTGTGAACTTCAAAAAAATGTGTTGAAGGGCAAATTTGTTGAACAAAAGCGTAGAAAGGTTAAGACGTAGCGCAGTAGGCGGAGGACCTTCCTTTTCTTCCCTTGTTCTCCGTAGAGCACTTGGGATGATGACACCCCTTGGGATGATCCTGAGAGCTCAGGCTTTCAGGATTAATTTTTTAATTGTTGCTATTATTTTTTTACTTTATTTTGTCACTTAAATCTTAATTACAAATTAATAAACACGACCACACCCAAATGAAAAGTTTTCAAACATCGATGTATTGTTGTTAATGTCGCATACCTAATTAGACAGCGAACACGAAGGTAATCATAAAATAAAATTAGCAATCATTTCGCACTTTTTCGCACTTTGGATTTCGCATTTTGTCGATTTCGCATTTTATAGGAGATTGAAAACATTCAACAAATAATTACTATTTTTGAGCGTTTGAGAACATTTCGCATTTTTAGAATTTAGCCTAACATTTCTAGTCATTGACCTACCATAGATGTGCTCTTTGCTGATCTCGCGGTCGCCGGGACGCAGCCTCCTGCCAGAGCGCGGTCCGTCCACTACGCGCTGACTACCCTACTTTCCTGGCAGTGGGCGCAGTTAGCAGATAATGATGCCCCGATTTCACTTTTGGGTGCTCTCGAGATCAAAAGGAAGAAGTCGATTTAGGTTTCACTTTGTTGTCACTTTGCGAGGAAGCGGATATAACTGATGAGTTGCAGTCCGGTAATTTTCATTTTTCAAGGGGAGATACAAAAAGGTAGAGGGATAAGAAGAGATGATTTCCGGTGATGGGAACTATTTCATGTTGAATGCAAATATTGAGTTTTAACATGCAGAATATGAAACATCTTTCTCCAAATGTTTTTATTTTGAAACATTAAAGAAATATATAAATATGTGAAAATATTTAAATACGTGCAAACTGAATATACCAAGGACGTAATTGTATACGAGTTGATTGGGCAGTTCTCAATTAAGTAAAGTGATGTGCCCCTTTATTTGCTATTTTGATATATATATATATATATATATATATATATATATATATATATATATATATATATATTGTGATGAAGTACTTCTGATGTTTCGACTTACTGTGATATTAATTGTAACTTATATTCCTTATAGGTGTATATGTAGGTATATGTGTGTAAATGTTTCATTTCTCTTATTTTCATTTTTTTACCAGAAGAGCTGAACTGTTTACTTACTCACTGGGAGCTGTTCATTAATATAAATAATAAATACGATATCTGTAAAATACTTTTTTCCTGATGGGCACAATATACTCTTCTACATGAAATGTCGTTATTCCGATTTATCTATTTTATTTAACTTCAAAACCAGTTGGCGTACTATGAGGAGACATGTATTCTGAGCACGTTTTCTTAAATTCTGGGACCCCTACCCTATCCCATACATACGTTGCATTATGAATACGAGTGGAAACGAGCTTTATTGGGCAAGAATGGATTCAAAAGTATTCGCTCCCGTGAAATCAAAACTATTTAGGAAGGTAAATAAGCACAAAGTTTGCTTATTATTCCTCATCGTGGCCTTCATAAAGGAATTTATTTCCTTCCACGAGACCATAAAGGACGATAATTTGAATAACTATATTCCTCACTGAACTCTAGAAAATGTTTACAGAGAGTCAATCGTACATCCAGAAGCAAAACAAGGAGTTATCTCAGCATTCGCCTCAAAGGATCAGGGAATTGACGAAAAGCCTGGTCGAAATGGGCGATGTGTTGAGATTGGTTTGGTTTTTGTTTTTTTCGTGTTTCCGGGCCCGTCAACTCCTTTGGTCATTAGTCCCGTTAGTGTAGTGCATGCTTGTTTCTCGGGAGACGGTGGTGATCTCCCCCGCTGGATGGCGAGATCCGGCGCCGACCTACAGTCGGCTAGCGGGGTTTCCCCAACCAGGACTCTCCCACCGGGGCACCGTCCTAGCCGGGACAAGCTCTAAGCTCCGACCGGTCTCCCGGAATATGTGGTAGTTAGTGATGTTAGTGTAAGTGTGTGTGTAAGGGGAGAGGATAGGACAAGGAAGAGGAAAGAAAGAACGCACGCAGTCCGTGGCCCGTTGGAGGGTACTGCTCCGGCATTCGCCTGGCGTTGATCGGAGAAACCACGGAAAACTACCGATCAGAGCAGCCGCCCGTTAGAATTCTCCTCCAAGCAGCGACTGAATTCGACCTAGCTGAAAAGCTAGTGTCGAAAATCCTGCCGCCGTCAGAACTCGAACCTAGGACCTCCCGGTCAGAGGCGCTGCAATGACATCAGTTGATGCACTGAGCTACCGTTCCCGGTGCGATGTGTTGAGTGTGGTCAATTGAGGTGTGTTGAAATTTTCAATGGGAAAGAAGGGCTAGCCGCCGAGTTCCACGTTATGAGTTGTCCCCTCTACAGAGTTCCCTCCGAACTTTCGTTGCTCGGAGGCTCTCGCGTGGAGGGTGACGTGTCAGAAGTGCTAACTGCGCAGCGCGCGGAGTGGCGCGGATTGAGGTAACAGGCCGCTGGTGGCCTCTGCGTGTCCCACTTGGGATTCTCCGCGAGACGGCGACCCGGTAGATGCGCGGCGTACTCCGCATCTCTTCTGCGCACGCTCCCCCCCTTGCCCAGCTCATCCACGCCTCCTCCCCCGTCCGCTCCCGTCCCTTGCCTTCACCCCCGGCGCCTTCACACCTCCGCTCCAAATCAGCCCCCCATCCGCCTCAGCTTCTCCCGCCTCCCCCCGCATGTGCCCCCCCTACCTCCCCCGCCTCCACCCCGCATGTGCCCTGCCCGGCCCCGTCTTCTTATCACCTACACTCCTCCGTTCCTGTCCCTGCTTTTCGTAACCCCGCCTCCGCCGCGATTCCAACCCCGCCCCTTCACTCCTCTGCCTCATCACCACACCTCCGCCCCAAATCAGCCTCGATCTCACCCTGCCACCATGCCCCCCCCCAGTGCCTGCCGGCCCGTGTCCATATCACCTCTACTCATCCGTCCCGTTCCAATCATTGTCTCAACATCATCTCACACTGTGCTTTTCTCTCCGGCACAGGCTTCTCTCCGCACCTCCGAAATCCGGGGCAGCCCCTTGTCGACTTGCCCTTTTCTCGCCTTTTCGGCTTCTCCGCCCTTCCCACTTCGATCGCGTTTTCGCCCCGCCTTTTCCCAGACGTGGCCCCGAATTCTTGCATATTTATAGCACGCTGTTCTAATTTTGCTTTCAATTCCCTTTGATTTTTAAACACATTTCTGTATTCTCAGTTTACACTTTCCCTTTGCTTGTCACGTCAGTGATTACCTTCTTTTTCACCTGTTCCAAACTTATAATTCTTGGACCTCGAATACATTTAACATGACTTTCAGACAGGTGTGCACGACATAGTCATCGCCGGATCTCTTCTT
Organism: Teleogryllus oceanicus; assembly: GCA_964035755.1. Lineage (NCBI taxonomy): Eukaryota > Metazoa > Arthropoda > Insecta > Orthoptera > Gryllidae > Teleogryllus > Teleogryllus oceanicus. The sequence continues at coordinate 64,850,258 of CAXIVR010000005.1, read as the reverse complement.
TAGCTTCCGCCCACGTTAGCTATTTTCATTTCTTCACTTTCTTAATATTAGCACACGATACAATGAAGTTATTATTGTGGAGCTATTTCCGTGATTTTTTTCCAAAGAAATTGAACAGTTAACTAGTGATGTAACTTAGATGTGAATATTTTTTCAGAAATACGAGTTTTTAGAAATCTCTTCATAATTTCATGTAATCCATATAAGCATATTTTCCAAGGATATTTTACATTGTCAAGTCACTCTATGAATATTAAGAGCAATGAGAAAATTGACATGAAACTATATTTATTTTGTCTATTTTCGTTGACAAACAATGATATAATAAAACTAGTTATTATATCATTTACATATTAATTTATTAGTTATTATTATTATTATTATTATTATTATTTGAATCATCAGTATCGCCAACGTAATTTGTTATGGTAGGTTTCACGACACTACTACTGTGCCAAATCCTGATCCTGCATTCTGGCCGCTTCCGTTGAATGTATTCGCGGTAGGACGGAGTGGAGGCGCCACGTCCGCGCCTCTGCTGCCGCCTACGCCGTTGCCTCGTGCGGTGCGGTGTCTCCTTCCCCCCCCCCCCTGCCCTCGGGCGACCAGTCGCTTTATGCGCGCGGTCACGCAGCGCGGCCCCGCCGCCTCCGCCGCAACCGCCACAGCCGCCGCTGCCGTCGTCACTGCCACCACTAACGCCGCCACTTCCACTGCTACCGCCTCCACAGCCATAGCGATAGGTGCCATCACCCCGGCCATTATCGGCTAGGGCGGTGCCCCGCTGGTGGGAGAGTCCTGGTTTGGGGGAACCCCACTAGCCGACGGTAGTCAGCGCCGGATCTCGCCATCCAGCGGGGGAAGATCACCGCCATCTCCCGAGGAAAAATGCACTACGCTTATGGGACTAATGTCCTAAGCTGTTGACGCGCCCGGAACCACTAACCAACCAACCGACCATCATCACCGTCGCCACTTCCACAGCTACCGCTACCGCCACCGTTCCTACCACCTCCGCCACCGCTACCGCTACCGCCACCGCCACGCCGCCGCCGCTCCACCGCCGCCGCCCCAACCCCACCGCCACTGCCGCCCGCCACTTGCCACCGCCGTCGCCGCCACCCACCACCACCACCACCGCTACCGCCACCGTCGCCATGTCCACTGCTACCGCTTCCGTAGCCATAGCGGCAGGTGCCACCTTCACCATCAACACCGCCGCCACTTGCACAGTTACCGCCACTGGCCATTCGCCATCTCAGACAGCGCCACTGCCTTTGCCACCGCCGGCGACGACGAAGACGCAGCGCGCCTACCAATGTGCCGAGGAAGAAGGCGGACAGCTACTTCGCTGGGGGCAGCCAGGCCAGGCCCCCAAATCTCCGAGCCCTCGCGAAGTTGAGCCTGTTTTCTTGGCTCAGTGACACGTTCTACTCTGTTGGGAGCAATCGAATAAAGCTGAGCTGAAACCTGCGAGTGGCTCAGTAAACCTGCTAAGAGATGATGATCCGGTGGTTTTCGGAAATATTTAAATTGCTGCAGTAACTCTTCGTATTATGATGAAATAATATTTTTAATTTGAGGGAACCATTTCATCACAGTACTCGTATGATTAGCATATTGCTGAATATGGTGATGATAATGGTGAAGGTAATGGAAATCAATAAAAGGTAAGTTTCAATATATTCATGCGTTCGATAATGAAATTGATTTTTTTCTTTCGATTAGAAAAGTTGTTCTGGCACCTATTGTATGGTTTGTACCTATTCATGGTATACATATTCTCAATCCAAAGATGTTTTATATCCAAATTTTACTCAGTTATTCGCAGAGTTTTGTCTTTCATATTGGGCTCTCAAATAATCTTTCATATTTCCTTTCGATTACGTATGGTATGTGTAGTGTGTTATGCCTTCGTATTTTTTCGTCCCTTTGAGCAATTAAAGCAGATTAGAATTTGTGCGTGCTTTCCTAAATCATACGTGTATATTTCTAAGATGCATCTGCACGATTTTCCGTAATTATTACGCCTTCCGTCACGCACGCTTTTGTTCAATGCTCATTCATTTTGTACGTTGTTGGCTCTTGGTTCTTCTGTTTGTAGAGGCGTGCGACGCGTGCGTTTGATTGCGGCGCGTGCCAACGCACGCACGGCAGCACGCTTGTAGTAACTACACGATCTTCCGCCGACCAGCACTTGCATGTGCTCAGAATGTTAGTGCGATTGTATACGGTTCTCTGGGTTTCCGGGGTGTGTTGCTTTTGGAATCGACTCATCACTCGAACGAACGAACCACGTCGACTGGATAAACAATTGATTTTGTTTTTTTCCTTCAGGGTTCTTACAGCCGAAGGCGTTTATAGCTTTATATCTAACAATCTTAATTGCAGCTATGAAGTTGATTACTCTCCTTTTGCAGAACTCACAACCACACATGACGAGAGAGAAGGTGGGAGCTTAGAGCTTCTCCCGGGCGGTCCAATGCACTGATGGGTTAGATACCTACAGGAGGAGAAATCCCAAACGCCGTCATGTAGGTCGGCGCCGAATCTCACGCTTCAACGAGATTCGATCTCACGCTTCAACGCCGCCATCTCCCGGGATATAATTTCCGTGACATTTACGGGACTAATGACCGTAGTCGTTGGCCCGTCCGGAATTTAATAATCATTCACTTTTTCGTAGAACTGATTACCCTCTGGAGTCAGGCATATCGTCTCAGTGCCCTCCTTCATTGTATATTCTGTATTGGTTTATTGTTCTAGTATACTTACTTCCAACCCCAGTTCCCATATTTGATGCTGGCTGGAGTCGGTGGAGTTGCGAAGGACAGAAAACTCTCAGAGTGAACATCGCCAGCCATGACATGCTTGTGGCATGTCAAAGAACCCTCGCATGTGCCCGTTAAAATGAAATCCATACGACAATTTCTCGTCTTAATGAGTCCCACGTTCATCTGATCGCGCAGTTCGAATATAGTTAACCGAGTCCCACATCTGACGGAGAAGGTCAAATCACATTTAGGCGTTACAAGGGACGCCTCCAAAGTCTATTGTTGCAGAATTATATATTATTCCAGAAACACCTAGCTGCACTAGAGATAGGAGAAAAGTAGCCCAAAAAGCATTTATAGAACAAAAAGACACATAAGTCGTTCTGATTTAATATTGATTTATTTAAAAAAACTTGTATTTATTATCACGATAAGATCAAAATTTGTTTCTGTATCTTATTGCGTTGTTAGTAACCAGAGTAAGTTTTTCAAACGTTCTGTGTTTAAGTTTTGATAAACGCACGGCTCCATGTTTCTTGCGGTGGTCATTAAGTTCGGAGGTCTTATTTCTTGTTCTTAAGAGTGTAATATTTTTGTTCCTACCTGAGTGAGAACGGTTGTTCAGTCATCCAGCAATTTCTTCTTGCCTGCCCGTCGGTGGTATTGCAAACTGCACCATTGTGGTGTTACGTCACGTCGATAGTTACACGGTGTTCTAAGTCCTTGAAAATTCTTAGGAATTGTTATTTTGCAGATGCTGGACTGAAGGAAGTTGCATAACGATTCTCGGCACGAAAGATGAATGGTGTTGGACATAATGCTAAGTGTATCCGTTTTCATTCATAGAGTCACCCCGTCTTTTGTCATTTCGTCTCGTTTTGTATCTTCATTTTCTTTCCAAGAAATGTTATTTAATCTGAATTTTATTGCTTTATGTTCTGATGGTGTCATATGAAGTTGTGAAGGAAGAATGTACAAGCAACGGTGACACGTTTTAGTACCGGTGTAGACATTAGGACAGAATAAGTGAGTGTGTGCAAACCTGTTAAAGTCAATCGTAAAATGAGTTATTGAAAGTTACAAGGCAAGTGAAAACGGATGGTTTTCAAGAACCATGCTTTTGTCAGACAGTATTCAGATACAGTGGGTCACCATACACGCTCGAGGATGGTGTTCAGATTCGGAAGCGAACGCTTGCAGACAGTGTTTAGCCATGGAGGGAGATACAAGTATGGATAGATAGATAGATAGAAATCTATACTACAATTGGGCAGATGATGCCCGGTGGCAGAATGCAAAATAACAGTTACAAATAACATAATATAGAAAAATAAATATAAACAAACAAATTGACTTTGTCATTTCCTATAATGCAGATGCATTTAAATTCCTATACTAAACATTAAAATGCATATACACTAACATATAAATGAATAAACCTACATATTACACAAATATACATACATACAAACATATACGCATGTATACATAGACGTAGGAACCCTCACATCACTTCAAATGAAATCACTTCACTTCACTTCACTTCACTTCACTGCACTGCACTGCATATAACTTTATCTAAATATTAATTGTTCATTACTTTTTACTGTAGGCTACGCATAATCGCACCTTTACTTCACTTCACTTCACTTACTATACGTTTTCACCCTATTGACTAATTTCCTATATTTTTTTTCTAAAACCTCGCGCTGAGCAAGGAAAGGGCTCAAAAACTGCCGCAGGCAAATCGTTCCAATCTACTATAGTTCTGTTTACAAAGGCGAATTTCCCTACGTCCGTTCTTTGTATTCTTGTTCTAATTTTATATTTGTGATCAAATCTATTTAAATAATCTGGTTTATCTAGCCTTCCCCGTATTTCCTGCCATGCGGAGCAACCAACGTAAGATTTATACAGCGCGCAAAGTCGTGCCCTTTTCCTCCGGCGTTTTAATGATTCCCAATGCGCAGGTGTGTTCCTCCGAAATGTGTATTTTGCCGCTGTTTTGTCTCCTCTCTAAGCTCGTTTTAAGTCCTATTCTGTACGGATCCCAACAACTACCTCCGTATTCCACTACCGGCCTAACAAGCGAGGTATACGCGATTTCCTTTGCTTTCGTGATACATTTTTTAAGATTTCTCATGACGAAATGCAAAGACCTCCAAGCTTTACCCACTACATAGTTCGTTTGTTTCTCCCATCCCAATTTACAATCCAGGAGAATGCCAAGGTATTTACAGCTCGAGACTCTCGGAACTACGTCATTACCTAGCTGATAAGGTATTGTATGAAAAGCTCTGGCCCTACAAAATGTGATCGCTTTACTTTTCTTCCCATTTATAGTCATTTGATTAGCTATTGCTCAATCGTAAATTTTATTTAAATCATCCTGTAGTTGAAACATATCGTGCTGATCTGCAATTTCCTATATGTACAGTACATTACTTGGAAACATTGTAACTAGGGCCCGGATAATTATATACTAAAAAGAGAGAAAATATGCAGTTCATATATATGTATTATAATATACACAAATATGTACTAAAAAGTAACAAATATGTAGCATTAATTACCAGTATATCAATTATAGTTTATTAAAATACTGTAATCTTAGTGTATATACTTCTGTTTCATTAGCATAAATACCATTATTAATTATTATTCTCCTCAAAATCCTATCGTTTACAGCGATCTTCGTAACAACAAGATCGGTGCCTCTTGATCTGGTGGGTGACGTTTCTGGGTGAAGGTAAAGGGAGAGCCCTGAAAGATGCGAGGCGGCTGTGCGATATCACCTGCGTCCCTTTTCCCAAACCGAACTTCCTTTCTATTCTCTGCGGTACTCGCGCTGAAACCTAACTACCTGAAGCTATGGATTGGCCTTCGATTTGCAATACCGTCCGTATTTATAGACTGACTTATTTCACCGCGATGCAATAGCGGTATTTTAGAGAGGAGGTTGCAGAAAAATGTTTAACAATGCTGATTTTTTGTCTGGGAGATTCCTTATCACAAAGATAAAATAAGAGAAAAATGAATAATTAAATAAAAAATTGCAGTAATATGTAAAAATATGTAGTTTGGGGTAAAATATGTAAATATGTGTTCTTTCGGGTAAAATATGTAAAAATATGTATAAAAAAGCCGACGGTTTTTGGCACTAGCCGATATGAAACGTGAATATATCGTTAAATTTCTGACTTGGCAAAGTTACTCTAGGAATATATGTTATTACATAATTATCCGTGCTTACATTATGACTTCATTTGCAAGTTGTTTTGCCTTTTGCATTATTTTCTTTTATTTCACGTAATGTCGGTGTTCTTTGTGAAAAGCTGTAGTGTAAGTAGCTCTGGTGTTATCTGTACTGTGAGTGAGGATTTTTAAAAGTAAATAGGACGCGCCTGATAATACTTAGCAGCTGGACCGCACTCGGCTCAACGGATTAAAAGGTCAGTGATATCAGCCGAGTGGGGAAACGAAAGCTCCCGGCCAATGCTTGTGTAGCGGTGCGTGTGGAGTTCGAAGTTGCTTTGGTGAAGTGTGTGCGCTCATTTCAAGTTCTCACATTTACTATCGCCACAAAACTGCTAATTCAAACTCATTTAACGTATTTACATCACTGATGTGATGAGAAACATTGAAAATAAAACAGACGAAGTATGTAATTATGAATGTTCTCATTTTATTTTATGTCATTCTTTCTTGATGTGTTTGGTGACATTAAATGGTCCATGGTGGTTATTTTCTTGTCATCTTTAAATGACGTTAAACTTTAAGATTTGAATAACAGATCTATTAAAAGGAAAATAATGTATCAAATTAAAATGGTGAAGTTGTATGTGTGAGTTCACACACCGAAAACATTGACCTCTACTGTTTATATTTATCACACAATATTCTTGGTTAAAACTCGAAAAATAAAACGCAATGAAAATTGTGTCCCTAAAGCAGCTTATTTGATAGAGAACATTGTGTTTCAAGCATGAGTAAAGAACAAGAATCGGAGATGAATATTCATGGAGGCACTGAAAAGTTGGATTAAAATAATCGTGCAAAGAAATTTGGATATTACAAAAGAACTGAAAGATGTATTGTCATTTATTTATTTATTTTAAGTATTCAAAACAAAAAGTATAACATTTAAAACTCACAAAAAATCAAGAAGAATGACTTCTCGTTCAAATATACCTCAAAATTCAAACAAAATGGAAAACGAAAGGTTCTAAAATTGAGGAAATTCTTGATTATGAAAGGACGTGATGAACAGTGCTGCTAGACTGATTCTAAGAATTTTGGAGGAGCTACTGCAGCTTCTGATGAGCTTTAAATATATCGTTTTCCACGAACAGTAAGAATCTGAGTTGTCTTCAGCCCTTAGGTTTCGTGCTTATCCGGAATGAATGCATTGCTTCGCTTCGTTTTGAGAAGAAAGTCATTGCTGATGGATGACAGTAGAATTGAGGAATAATGATTTATAATACTACGGACAACGTCGAATATAGAATCCAGTGGTATATGTTATGTCCCGTTCATCTTTCAGTATGCATATCTGTTGTTGCCTTCTGTGTCACGATGAGAGAAAACAATTGATTTCGTGAGATACGAAGTCTCAATCCATATTTTACCATACACTTACACATTTATAAGGTACTACCTACTTTAATTTTGCGCCGGAATATGCGAATATTTAATTGCGATAGAAATGTGCAATTGTTTACTGCACATGTTTCTATTATTTAAATTATTTATCACTTTATAATTTTATTATTTTTCAAATATGTTGAAATGCGTTCTCACAAATCAAATAATTTGTATGTACGTGCAATAATCAGCTCGGATGTACTTTTATTGCCTTTCTTAGCGTGGACATAATGAAGTCATAAATCAAATGCCTCGTTAAACGCCAGCAAAGCAGGCGTTTCACCATTTGCATACTAACAGCTCGTATACGTTCTGCATGCGTGACAAACACGTTACTTCTCAATCTATCATCCTCAAAATCTTGTTCGTAATTTTTCAATAGAAGCGTGTGAAATTACGAAATAGGCATGTCATAATAAACAATGTTTGACAATCAAACTGGCGTTTATAATAAACATTGTTATGTTCAGTAATGAGTGTCAGGTTATGAGTGTTCAGAAATGATATGGAAATTAGATCAACGCAACTGATCTTCCTTAACATTATCAGTTATAAATTCAATGGTGATGTAACTTATTTCGGAATGTTTTGAATGACGACTTATATAACAATGGGGAATTATGTCCTCTATTGATTAGTGGAAAGGACCTGATTTGCATAGAGACACGCATTGCTTACAAGTTTAATTCAGAAATTCTTTCGAGATTATCGTTACATAGTAAAGGAGTAACCTGCGGCTGTCTATCCGACACCCTTGGTTTGACCACTACATGTCCAGCAATCGGGACAAATGTCATTGGACGGACTCTACTTCATGGCGAGGAACTTCTAATTATTTTGCAGACCTTTCCATAACATTCTAAGATATTTCTTTTTAAAAAGTTTTTTTTTTTCATTTTTCTTAGCAATTAGGAAATTCTGGAAGATACCTAAAATAAACACATATTTATGGTTTTATAATATGAATTGTTATGTGAGCCATATGTTATCGTAGAATAAAGTAAAATATATTGTCAGGAGAGGCCACATTCGGGACGAATCACTAATACTTCCGCGTGGTATTATATGTTACTTTGCTTAATATACTTAAATTTGGAAGGTTATTATTGGTTGAGCAAACAGACAACATATTCTATTAAATAACCGTAGCTTCACTTCTCGTACGTTTTACCGAACTCTCGTTTTGCTAGTCGTTGTTGGAGTAGAGTCGTGGTGTGCCTTAATATTTTATTAGCAATAAAATTTAATATTTTATTGCTGATATTTTTATTTATCATTCAACTATGTGAGTGGAAAGTGGTTATGGAGCTTCAGAAAATGAGCGCAGACTATATTTCTCCTCTTACTTACATTCAGTTTATTTTTATTTGATACAAAAATCAATTAAATCAAATAAATTAAATGTTCATAAAAATGTTCCAACATATGAAGACTGAGAGTTCAACATCCTCAAAGCGCTAATTTTTACAATTGAAACACAATAACGGAAGAAATTTATATGACACGAGCTAAAGCCAGATTAAACATCAGGAAGTTTTCAATACTTCTCATCACAAATAACGCGTGATATTACATTTAGTTCATAGTCAGAGGAACTGTTCCTTTCAGGGAAAGCATTTTCCAGCAATATTCTTTGACATAATTTTACTTTTGCAAAAATTTCAAACGCTTAAATGTGCTGAACTGCATTATTTTGATAAACGACTAATTTTGAAAAGAATTATCACTAGGAACGGATTTCCATGTATTTACATGTTTTTACAGGAACTAGATACCTGCATTAAATTATAATTTTAGAGTTCACAAGACATTCTGAATGAATTGAAACTATTTTTATTTTACATATTTTTACATATTTTGGTATAATTACATGTTTTTACATATTTTACCTACTACTACATATTTCGTTATATTTCAATATGTTTATATATCAACACGGAACATTTCAGATGCACGTTTGCATTATATACTACGGAATAATCTTTCATAAAGATCAAATGTAATGCTGCTGGGCTTCTATGACCACCATATCTTCGCCATATTTGTCAACCCACCCGCTTACTGCGTACTCGGAGCCAAGAATGAGAGGATATCTGTGAAAAAAAAGTAATTCCAACTACGATTTTGCTCATATTTCAAACAGCACATTCGTTACTCGATCGAAAACTAACAAATACTTTTTACAGAAATTGTCTTACGCGTTCTTCGATTGGGGATCGGCATTCCCTTCAACCCCCTTCCCCGCGATCCATCTCTGACTAAACGGTACTACTACATTCATTGGAACACTGAATTCTCGTAAACTGTATTTCGAATGAAATTATTATGTGTGATGAAATCTAGTGTAGAATTACTTCTGTAGAGGTAAAACCTACTTTCAGCCACTCTGAATGCTTGTTAAGAACTGATTGGAAACGTTCTACGCTCTGAAAACGCTTTTAGAGCACAATTTTAAACACAATAATTAATTGTGTGTTTTACATATTTTCTATTTTTTCTTACATGTTTTGGAAAAATAAGTACATATGTACGTAAATATTTTGCATTTTTATTACAATAAAGTCCGTTCCTAATTATCACAATAAGTTATGTGGAAGGTATTTTCTCGCCCTTAAGCACACAAGATTTTCTTGGTTTTGACACATTACTTTATGACGTTTCATACTTACAATCATTACTATTATTTCCATATTTGTAAAATCTATTCAGTTCACGACGTTATCGAAATATAAATGTCTAGCTCGCGCCTATTTGGAAACAGTTTTGAAAGTTGAATAAAGTGTAGATGCGATTTCTTGATGTGTGGCTTCTAGATTAATGAGTCGTGTAGTATTTTTAAGGGAATGTTATACTATCGCAAATATTCTCATGAGATTGAAGCCTCTGAGATTATTAAGGCGACATTGGCATTATACTGTTCGAGGCCAATTCAAGTGCGTTATTACATAACGGTTATTCAAATTACATACAGGTGGTACCAAAACTTCCTCTGCTACGACAGAAACGTGATACGTTCAGTAGTAAAATGACACTTTGGCAGAGCGGACCGACCTCTTTCTCAGCCGGTACGTTCATTTGTTGGCCTACATTTTCTTGCAAGGAAATGAATTGTTATTTAATGCAATAAGATGTATTAATAAGTGTTACTGCAGGAAGTATGATTTTAGGGAGGTTTGGAATGTAGTGTCTTATATTTAGTATAAAACGGATACATTTCTTGATACGTTCAAAACATTTATAAAAAGCTCAATGTAGTGACGTCTGTTTTATGCATTCTCTGCGTGTAAATTCTTCATTTCTGTATTCACGAAAACGTATTTGCTGCATCCATGAAAACTCTCATGTAGTAAACGACATAAAATAATTCAATGTCTGATACGCTTGGCCATTTAATATATGACGTCTCCAAAATAAAATACTGTACAGACAGTAAGAAATTCATTATTGTTTGATTAATTAATTAATGTCCTTCGGGTGCGACAACTGCTACGGTCATTAGTCCAGTAAGTCTAGTACTTGTTTCTTATAACGGAAGGTGGTGGAGTTCTTCTACCTGGACTAGATGGGGAATTTCGGCGCCAATCTACGTGTCAGCTTGCTGTTTTTCCATCCAGGTATCACTCACCAGTGGGACATCATCTCAGCCGAACTACCCCTAAGCTTTCGACTGATCTGCCGTCAAATGTGATAGTTTAGTGCATGTGAGAGTAAGTGTAAATAAGGGGTGAGGATAGGACAAGGAAGAGGAAGGAAAGATCACGTGCTATCCGTCGTCCGATTGTTAGGGTACTGTTCCGACATTCGCCGAGTATTGATCGGATAAGCCACAGAACGCTTTCGATCAGAGCAGCCGGCCACTAGGAGGTTCTCCTTCAGACATCTGCTGAATTGGACGTAGCTAGTGTAGAAAATCCTGTCTCCGTCAGGATCGAACCCTAGGGCCTTCTTGTCAGAGGCCCTGTAGTGGCATCATTTGATGTCCTGAACCACCTCGGTCGGTTTTTCCTTATCATAAATATATGAATAATGGATAATTCCGCCATGTTCTTTCGGTAGTTGGGCGCCTTGAAAGTCTTTCACGTCAAAATGACAGATTTCCTTACTGTTCCCGCCAATGTCTTCCGTCTGCACGTGCAGTTCCCATGCTCGTCGAGAAGTCTTCCTGAAGGATTTACGCTCTTCCTTATGTGCTCTGAGTACTTCCGTAACCTCGACATCTATTTCTCTGCCATCTCAACAACTCCACAATACAAGACACGTTTCGTCTAGAAATCAAGACACGTTTCTCTCGAAATCAATCTCACATTTAAAGTCAAAGAAGCACCATAAGTATTTCTTCAAGAAGTTTCGTGTCCTTTAGAAAAAATATTACATTCTATTGATGGTATTCACGGTAAAATTTGAGGTCAATGTAGAGAAGATGATTTTGAAACATGTGAGAAGTTCCTTATTCTTTATCTGTCTGCGACAGTAACGGACAGTGGGCAATACACGCTTATGTTTTTTGCGTTTATAGAGTATCAGTCCTGCCACTTAAATGTCATCGTACTTCGTAGGGAATTTTATGCTGTATGTAGTTATTGTTTTATTCTGTGAAGATTTCCTTTTTTATTTTAGAGTAGGAGAAGAAAAACTGTTTGTATAAACGTGTTTTAGTATCGTTATACAATAACACAGAATTTGAATTGCATCATGAAGAAAATTGTTCCTTTAGTTGAAGTAAGTAGTTATAAATACCGTTCCGCTATCGATGGAAGCGTAGAAGCGTGACTTTGTTACACAACATAGTGCACAGTGCATTTCCTGTGTTCTTCTCCTCTCCTTCTCCTCTCTCTCGTTATTCTCTTCAAGAAACCACTGGTATTTGCACGCGCACCTGTAATTATTTTCTTTCATAGAGTGAGCTAGAGCTGTTTCCTTAAGGGAACTTTTCAGAGTTTCGCAGAATTGTTTGATTTTTTTTATGGCTATTTGACTTAGGAGAGTTTCAAGCGATATATAGTTTTGATATGTTATTGCGATATTTTCTGAATATGTAGCGGTATCTGTATACTTACAGCAAGATGTCAAACCACCATCAGTTGACTTACGAATTTAATTGCCATGGTAACGAACTTTGATTCTTTTTTGGTTTCAGTGATTTGTAATCTGTAGAAGCAGATTCTTGAAGTAAACTCTGACCGTCAGAGCACAGAAAGTGACAAGTTTCACAAAATAATCATAATTAAATAATTCAAAACGCGAATGAAAGTTTCAACATTAGAAAGTAATTCTCCAGAATGTACTTGTTAGTTTGGAATCTTTAAAAAATATGCCGCTGTATATTTTAACAACGGGACAATAACGCAATAATATTTTTGAAAAAGTTTGGGTTGTAACGTGGCAACAACCTTGAACCCGGCGATGACAGGCAATGGCATTCACTGTTACGCACGGACTTTTGCGTAGTTTCTACAATCAATACACACATACACTTTCATGCAATATACTACCAAGTGTGAAAATGTACCTGAAGGTTATTTAATTTCCTGATGTTGCAGTTTTTAGTAAAAGCACAAATTTAATTTACAAAATTAAAAAAATTGATGGCATTATATTTACAAATAAGTAATTGATAATACACAAAATATATTATTTAAATATAGAATCAAGTCAGGAAAACACCCTGTATTTCTCACAAATTTCCTTATGTAATCTTTGAACACGGCTTCGTAGTAAAGAACAAACAAGGAAAAGTTTGCCAAACGTTTTGCCAAATGATTTCGTCATTCAAAAATGTGTTTGAGGTTCTCGCGACCAACTAGGAAAACCCACCTCTTCAAAGTAGGCATAGTTTCTAAGGAGTTGCAAACGTCATGGATACTAAACAACTTTTTTACATCTTTCATTGTACGAGTACATTAGATTAGCGTATGTTTTAGGACTGTATCATATTCGTTTTGCCAATGCCACATTTTTGTCCCTTTAGAAAATTTTTCTTTGTCCGGGATAGAGTACATCTTCACTACGACTTTAAAGGGTACCAAACAGGTAAATACGAGAGTCACATACTATGGTATTTAAGTGATTGATTGTAATCTCACTGGACATTGTAATACTTTAATATCGATGAAAAGTGGTCTCAAGGAGTGCAATGTGTTTTGTTGCGAATCATCAGCTAAAACAGTGTAGACTGTTTGATTATTCAGTGTTTCCGGGTCCCGTAAGTGTACTGTATATTTCACATCCCAAGAGGTGGCGCTATTCCTCCCCCACTGAAACATGAGATCCGACGCCCCACCTACACGTCGACTTGCAGGCTTTTCCCCTCCAGATATCCAGGCTTCCGAGAGGGGCATCGCTCAGCCAGGACAAGTGGTCTCCAGGACAAGTGGTCTTCAGTCTTCTTGGTAGTATATTGCATGAAAGTGTATGTGTGTATTGATTGTAGAAACTACGCAAAACTCCGTGCGTAACAGTGAATGCCATTGCCTGTCATCGCCGGGTTGAAGGTTTCTGGGTTCGATCCCCAAACTGTCTACGTGATATTTTTAGTGGGCAAAGCGAGCTGACATCAGGGTTTCTCGGATTTCTTTCGTTTTCCCTACCCTCATTTCATCATTTCTCCAGCGTCGCTCAACTCATCACCTTTATCGATATCATTTACACACTAAATAATCGCCCATGTGGCTCAACAACCTTATCTGTTGAAGGGGACTTTATACCCATATATAAATTATTTAGCATTTTAGGATCTGATTAATCCAAATTTTACCATCCCTGACCTGGGCCCTCTGTTTATTTACTATCCACACCTGGGGTTAAGGGAGACGTGGAGAGCATGACGTATTTCCTTCATCGTATCTTACAAACGTGGCCTGCCTGAGCCTTTTTTTCATCATACAGCTATAGAAACTAAGGCGATTGTAATGGAAAGCTACATCTCTCTTCTTGCCCGACCGGGAATCGAATCCAGGGTCGCACCACGGAAAGTCAGCATGGTGTCCAAAAGCCACAGAGGGGAATAAACAGATTGATATATTTGATCTACTTAAGGTTTAACACTCGGTGGCAGATGTCTCAAAAGTATTACAATGTACATTAAACGACATGTTACATAACAATTACATTAAGACACAATACCGTAATGAAAACAAAACAAAACCATGCAAGACGCGCACACAAAGACTTTACATAGTATATGTTTTACATCACTATTTTTGTCTAAATGTGTTTACATTTTCACCCAGCCAGTCCCAAATGCTTCATCAAGAAAATTGTTCCAGTCATTCATTGTTCGATTTACAAAGGAGGATTTTCCGGTATCAGATCGCTGAACTCGTGTATAAATTTTGAAATTATAATCCTCTCTGGTTAAATACGGTAGTTTCAGTAAGTTGTTCCAAATATCTTTCCACGCAGGGAAACCTACTGCCTTACATAAAGCGTTCAGTCTAGCCACTTTTCTGGGATTTGAAAGCGGTCGTAATTCATTTCGAGCGAGTCGGTTACCAGAAAATAAATAAGTATGTAAATAAATAAAACCACCAAGCGAAGAGGCTCAGGGCGTGGCGCGCTGACGTAGCAGTCGGAGACCCGGGTTCGATCCCTGGGCCGGCCATCCTAACAGGGGTTTTCGTGCAGGGGTTTGCCCCAGTCATGCAGGCGAATCTGGGGTAGTTCAATAATGCCTCTCATCATTTTATCACCCCGTAATTCAAGGCTTAATATCCTTATCTTACTAAGGCACACAGGCCGAAAGCCTGGAGTACAAAGGCCGAAAAAACTGATCCCCATAATGACTCGTTAATCTCTCTCCGGGATACAATATGACTGAGCCATGGAAGAGAACGTATAGCATGGTCAAAAATGGCCGATACGCATATAATAATAATAATAATAATAATAATAATAATAATAATAATAATAATAATAATAATAATAAAAAGCCGATCCGGATAACCGAGATCGCTAAGGCATAGTACCGTGGCGACCTCGGACGGAAGGACCGCAGGTTACAGTGGCGTCTTGGGCATGGTTGTGTGTGTTTGTGTTTCTATGTTTGTGTTTATCTATACACTCCTCATCATCATTATATCATATCAAATTATCTCATCCCGCCTGGGCTTTACCCTGGGGTTTAAAACACTGGGTTTAAAAACGGATTCGGCATTAAAGTGCTGACCTCCCCAAAAAGCTCACGTGTACTTTCCCCGGACAATATGACTGGGCCTCCGTGGGTGCAAGTGGCGCGTTCGCGTGGTCCTGGAATGGCCAATTCGCGATCTAATAAACAAATAAATAAATAAAAACTCCCTTATATTTCAGGGGAACGGGAATTGCATATCTTGCCAATATTAATGTAAGGAACATTTTCTCAGAAACTATTTAATTTATAGACTTGATATTTTATGTTTAATTTTTAAATATGACTAGTTTTCAATATATTTTTTATTTACTGTAATCGGTTTTCTTTTTAAAAATAGTAACATTTATAACAATATTGTCTAAAGTACTGAATATTTTATAAATCCGCCCCGTTAAAGTACATAAACCACTGTGCTACATGCTCTGTTAACATTTGAGCATCTTCTTAATAGTAGGTTTTGAGAAAATGTTCCCTAAAGATGAACATTTTAAATTTACGGGAAATGGCTCCCAAAGTGTTCAGTGCACTCCGGGTACCTATGCTGGACAAACACGAACACCGATATTTTGACGCTTTTCAACCCTCAATTCTTACCAGAAACAGTGTGTCCAACACTAGAAAGCAAACTATTAACTTTTTCTCACAACGAAAGCAGAAAAACACCCACGACGTTCAAGCGACGCCCACAATGTATCGAAATGGCTACGCCCACTTTCACGCTACATATCTTCAAAATTAGAAAAAAATACCTAGAGTTGACATATTAAGATGAAACTTGGGTTATTTAACATAGAAAACTATAAAGTAATTAATGGTTCAAAACCGGGAACGGTAGCTCAGTGCATCAACTGATGTCACTGCAGCGCCTCTGACCGGGAGGTCCTAGGTTCGAGTCCCGACAGCGGCAGAATTTTCAACGCTAGCTTTTCAGCTAGATCGAATTCAGTCGCTGCCTGGAGAAGAATTCTAGCGGTCGGTTGCTCTGATCGGTAGTTTTCCGTGGTTTCTCCGATCAACACCAGGCGAATGCCGGAGCAGTACCCTACCAAACGGGCCACGGACCGCGCGCGATTCTTCCTCTTCCTTGTCCTATCTCTCCCCTTACACACACACACTTACACTAACATGCCATACACTACTACATATTCTGGGAGACCGGTCGGGAGCTTAGAGCTTGTCCCGTCTGGGTCGGTGCCCCGCTGATGGGGGAGTCCTGGTTAGGGGGAAACTCCACTAACCGACGGTAGGTCGGCGCCGGATCTCGCCATCCAGCGGGGGAAGACAACCGCCATCTCCCGAGAAAAAACATGCACTACACTAACGGGGCTAATGACCAAAGCAGTTGACGGAAACACGGAAACACGAAAAAAACAAACCAATGATTCAAAAAAGTAAAAACAATATATTTTCATCATTTTTGCCCATTCTGGCTCCCCTTAATCTGAAGTGAATTCGTTTGCACTGCAACGCGCCGTAGAACGACCTTGAGCTGTGAATGCTTCCCTGGTGCTGGCGCGGCGTCCAGGTCCCTGAGGCGTGCAGCGCTGGCCATAACGAGTTCCGGTGCTTAATTTGAGCAGCGGCTCCGATAAGCTTTGCACCAGGGAAATTAAAACGCCCACGCATCTGCCACACCTCTTTTCCCCTCTCACTGTTTCCCCGTCCAAAATGTGGGTCGGCGATTTTATCATCTTCTTGTTTCGCACAAAACGGTATACTGCGGTCCACGGTTAACTTTTGATAACAGATCACACGTGCCATCGCGATAGATGGAGAAAAATCGGTGGAAATGTGGGCTGATGTTGTTCTCTGGGTGTTTTCCCCTCTGCCATGCATTCGTGCTGCATGCATCGTTGCATTTGTTGAGGGGAATATGCGAGAGTGAACACTAGAGAAGCATACTGTGAAATCTAGGGAAAAGTAATGATTGCACATGAATGAAAATAAAATGCGCACCCCGATGAGAGGTTACTTCTCCAGTAATGCAAATAATTATTTGATATTGATATTAAAAATTTGGTATTCAATCATGGTTTTCACTAATCGTTTCGCGGTACTACTTTACATGAACTGTATATATAAAATGTAATATCTCCAGTATCACAGAATCAGTTCTCAATCGGTAAATGATTACCAAACGTCTGAATTTCTGTTAAAAATGTGTGAACTAAGAAAATCTGCGAATAGCTGATGTTATTTTGTCATCCCTTTAGACAATGGTACATCTTATTTTTTCTTAAAAACACGTTGTAATTTTGAGATTTATTCATTTACTTACTAGTAGCAGTGTAAAAGACTTATCTAGTCACTCCTCATTCTCAAACATCACTCCTTCCAAAGCGTGCTTCATTTCATCTTAACCTTTTGTCAACGTCTTAATAGCTCCCGTGATCTTTCTACTTTTAATAAGCTTTTATGAAAGATAATTACGTATGACATTGCTGAGAAGATAGAGGTGATGATTGTGTTTATTATTTGGTTGCGTAATCCCATGTACTTCCGGTGCTCTGGTTTTCCCTTGTGCTGAACTTGTTTTTATTCGCATGGCTGAGAGAGTTGTTGTTTGCAGCTGACATGCCTACAGGAAATGTATTTCCCACGTAGGCTCATTTCATAGTTGTACGTATGGTAGTCTTCGTAGCACCCCTGACTCTCTAATCCGCCGTCTTATCAGTTATCATGCAAATTTAAAGATCTCAATTTTCTAAGGTGTGTAGGTTTAGCCTAGCGAATATTTCAGGATGTTTGAGAGTTCGTAATTGAATTAGTTGCTGGCGACCAGTGAAATTCTCCAAATAATTAACAATCGTCTCAACTATTGATTGAATATCATCTCTTTCACAAAGCGGCAAAGGCCTTTCTGGAACAATTTGATGAAGTTTTAACTATGAAAGAGCAATATGTGTTGTGTTTTTCAAATACATATTCGGTCGTGTGCGTGATTGGCGTAGGAAAACATATTTTTATTGTAATTTGTTTGCATGTATTAAAAATAGCGAAGAATTTAAAGATAAGAACATGCGTAAGATGCATACTCAAAACATGCATGATAAAATGCATAATCATACTGTGAGTGTAACATAACCCCCGTATATCTCTTTAAAAATTGTTTTTCTTTGAATGTGGTTATTGAGCTTGGCATTAGAAAACTTCATAATCGGAGAAATATATGTGAACCAGAGGATAGTGTTAATTTCTTGCATTTTTCTTTTTCTTGGGTCAACTCGAGATTTCATACACCTTCTTGCAGACGAGGGCGTTGGTTTATGCCTTTGTGACCACCGCATTTCTGAGCAAATTGGTGGCCACATTGGTGATTTGGCCTTGTGTACCACTGTACCAAGGGTGTCCAACTTGCTGGACATCAAGGGCCATAATTACTACCTTTAATATGATTGCGGGCCATATTTACATAACTCGGGCAATCCACACCTGACTTCCTCGCATTGTTGATACCGACAGTTTAACCGGCTGCTCTAAAACGGAGTGAGGGGAAAAGGAACCTCGCATGATGTCAGGCTGTACCATGCATAATGCAGGAAAACACATTGGGATGATTTTGACTTTCTGAATTTACTAGAAAAAATCCTTAAACTTAACCTATGAATGGGATTACTCCCACTGCTATTGTTAATGTTATTTCTACCGTTACCCTGCTACGCTCACAAATTCTCTCGATGTTAACACTAATTTATTAAATTTACTTCCAATTTAATTGTGGGTTCGACATACAACGTATTACTCCTTACTTGTTGCATGTGGACGTGTAATTCTATACAGAATCACGATTCCTGGAAGTTCTATTAATTGAAACCAATTATTAGATTGAGGGTAACTGATATAAATTATCAGCCTTTCTCAACAATAAAAAAATAACATTTATTTTTATGTATGTTAAAATTCTGTTGAGCTCATGGAAATTACTTTTTTATATAGAATATTAAAATACCGTACAAGTTTGTATATAGTTTGTAAGCTTACTACAATATCTTGTTAACTTCTCGGACGATGGGAAGAGTGTTGTCCATGGAATCTTTGGTATCCCTATTCTTGCATTCTTCCCTATCATTAATATAGTGACGGACCGGCGATTCGGTCCTGTTCTACATAAATTTGTAAAAGGGATCAGGTATTCTTTCTTGCGAATGGGCTCTGAGTGCATGCACCAACAATGAAACAATTACTTTTAATGTAAAAACACAGAATGATTTATTCCCAGGAAAGATAATAGATATTACAAAAACATCGTTCCTTTGGATGTGTAGAAGGTAAACAAAATAATGGTTAGCATTGATAACTTTCTCATGATACTGATAAACATGAACAATTTTCTTACTAACTACGTAAATATTGCTAATGAACATTTTCTTTCTGCTTTAACTTTACACTTCATACTGTAATTGGGAGCTCCTTTGCATGCATTGATTTACAATCACCCGTTATTTCAATACTTAATCTATTTTACAGACAATGTGTACCCTTCCAAAACACCCTTTCTATTCTTCACATCAAATTAAATTATTTATCATTACATGGCAAATTCCTACAGCTAATACCCCTCTCACAATCGTCTACCCCTTTTCCAAATCACTGGATTCTTTTACTGCCTAATAATGAGTTCCTTCTAGTAACAGTCTTACTGGTTTTGCTGCGTCTGGAATTCCTTCGAGCTCACCAACTCCGGATGCGCCAGCGCGATGTGTCGAGCCGGGCCGTCTCGCCCGCCACGTGGCCACGGCGCTTGCCCCCGCCGCTTCTACCCGGTCGCCGATGCAAATCCCACGCCGCGGTCGTGCTTCGCCGGGCACGGCGATGTCCACTCGCCGCCAGATCAGCAGCCGTCCCCGTTTCCAATTCTTCCAACTTCGTTTGTTAAGCCCGCCGATGCTGTATCGCTATGTTCGTTTCACTCACGCTGCCTTTGTCGCACACGTGTCTATGCACTCATCACTTTCCTCGCCTCACGCCGTTCAATCTTTACTGTACAACACTTAACTCGAAATCGATTAATAGTTCTCACTGTTTCTCATTGTCCTACGTTTCGATTTCTGCTCGATGTCATCGAATTCCTCTCAACTATATTTCATCGCCGCCATCACTAGCTTTTCCGCACTACCGTCCGTTACCTCTACCACACCGACTCTCCTTCCGACTGCTTCCTCCCGACTGCCGTCGTTCCCACGATCCCCTCCTCAACTGTCGAAGTCTCGTACTTCGCGCTCGCCTCGTCTCGCCCACCGCGGGACACCCTCCCGCTAGGCCGAGCCCGTCCGGACGGCCGTCTCCACCGCGCTGCCCAAACCATGCTGGCACTCGCATCTATGTTCAGAAACGCGGTGCGTTTCAATATAGATTAAAAAGTGTTCCAGAACGTCTTCAACGATTTGGTTAGAAGGATTTAACATTTCCAAAAAATGAATACGCAGTCGCGATTTTCCCTCTTGTGTTTCGTATGAAACACCTACTCGCGACTGTCTACCTTTAGTTACTTATTAAAAATCCTACCATCAAAGGAGCTACCCTAATATTATACTACATATCCCCTCGAAACACGGAGTCTATTTTAATTCAGACTTCCAACTATTTCATTAATAGAATCTACAAATACATACTACTATTTTAACAATACCAAGGTATCAAACTACATATACATTTCCACCCCACTATCATTTCAATAATACCCCAGCCTACGCTGAAACTCCGTTCGCCCCTCACCAACCGCTTACGTGTGTACGCTTCAATATCTTTTTAGAGGGTGATTCCTTGCGTTTTTCTACAAGATCATGACTTTCAACGACCTCTCTACACCTCTTGCATATCATGTGTTCAGGGGCCGTGTCCATCTGCACAGTGCTATGCAGTGCCAGATTACCGAAAAGGCTGAGTGTTCTGCGGCCTAGGGCGCGCAAGTTTTGGGGACGGACGAATTTCAACGGATGCAAAATTTCTTAAGGAGTACTTTTGAAAGTTTTTAAAGAAATATTTCTTTCCATCTTTGTAACAAAAGAACGTGTAAATTGATCAAATATATATCCATTAATATACAGATAAAATGAATTCAAAAATATCGTATATTTATTAAATTAGTATCGTGATGAGAATGATTTATACGTATACGTATAATGAATTATTTATAAGTACAAAATATTTGCATCGGGTACAAATATCGTACAACAATGTTTTTAATAGCTTTAATGTAAAAAAAACAAACAAATTAAAAGGGCGCTGAAACGTTTGACAGCCTAGGGCGCACATAAATCAAAGTGAGGCACTGGCGCTATGACACCAAGCCTGGAATATTACACTTTGTTGATCGGTTGTCCTAACAACGCGTATTCTTTGACTTCCGATTTTGCAAACAATGCCATTATTACTAACGCTGGATGCCTATTTTATCATTGAAACTAAACCCGGGGTTCTAGGCTTATCACATTCTCTTTGGACCAATAACCTTTCGCGGGCCACAAGAAATGGCACCGCGGGCCGCCAGTTGGACAATCCTGCACTGTACGAAGGGTGATTGGGGTTGAGAAAGAGGTGTGAATACTCATGACAAGTGAATGATTAAGAATGGGATGATGATTCTTATGGATTACGTAGGGTATAAGCCAACCATGCCACAACCCCGTAGTGAAAGTTTCCACGTCTCTCGCGGCACTCGAGCCCGCCTTCCGCTTCGCGTACGTGGACGATGAGTCAAACCCCTGCACCAGTGATGGCGAAAAACTACCATTAATAATTAGAATTACCATTAAGAATTCCAAGGAGTTCCCCAGGGACTTAATTTCACAATAAAATAATATACAGCCTGTCCTATTAGTTTCTCGCAGAAATATATTGCCATTAAAATTCCCATTCCCAATTCTGAAGATATTAACAATTCAGAATGAAGGAATTTTTTATTAGTGCTGTATGAGCTTAAAAATATATTAAGCTTATTGCAAATTGTTCTACTGGTAAATATTAATACTCTATGTATCTTGGGAAATTTACTTTGACTAGGTACTCTACCTGTGAATTAACACCGACTGCGTTTAATAATATACGTATTTGGTAAACACCAATCAAGGCGATGCATCTAAAAAAATAGATTTTTCTAACCTCTCTTTCTTACCATTTCCTCACTATTGACCAATCACAAGCTGCGATGAGAATAGAAGGTATCATAGAAGGTAGCGTGCACTGAAAGTGTGAATTTCATTATTATTGTTAATATTTGGCGCATTCTGAAACAATTTTGAAGGAAATTTAATTTGTGGAATAATTTTTTATTAAATACAAATCTCGCATTGCCAATTTCCGGATAAGTTCCTTCGTACTTACGCAGTTCCTGAATTTATTAGACTCTTCCAATGTATTCTTGACATTACCTGTGAATATTTGCGATAATTCTACAAGCGCTCGTGTAAAGTTGGCGCCTTGGTTCGGTAGACACTGACTGACTGATTGATTAGTGATTCCCGACGCGTCAACAACTAAGGTCCAGTAAGATTAGTGCTTGTTTTTATCGCAGGAGGTGGCGGTGATCTTCTCCCTGGATGGAGAGATCCGGGAGCGACCTACCCATCGGCTTCGTATGTCTATCGCACACCTATCACGTACTTGTCCTTTACCGGAGGGGATTAACCCCGGAGTGGGCTCCTAGACGCTAGCCTCTATCCTCATCCCCCGCAGACATACAAGTACGTCTTTGGGCTGGTATCTGTGTCCCGTCAGAACGCAGTTGTCCCTCACGGTAACCTCCCCATACAATGTCTGGGTCGGACCGCCCTGCTAGCTCAGAGCTCCTAGCTATCCAGGCTAGTACCGGAGTCTCGACGATGTGCCATCCATATTTGCCCAGAATGTCGGGCCACGGCCACGACGAAGCCGAGAGCCCAACTGGAGGCACTTGGACTAAGGCCCAGGACCCGCGAGAGTCAATAGTCCAGGTGGTCGTTTACGACACCACCAGAGACCAGAACGTATGCCATCGTGATCCCACCCTGCGGCTTACGGGGAACCAGGTATCTCCCACCGCCACTACCGGGACAAGCTATGGGGTAAGGATATGTATGACAAAGAGGAGGAAGGAAAGACCGCACGCCGTTCGTGGCCCGTTTGTTAGGGTACTGGTCCGGCATTTACCTGGTGTTGACTGTAAAAAGCACCGATCAGAACAGGTGGCCGCTAGACTTCGACCTAGGTATATTGGGTAGGCACTGAGAAACATGGTCCACTGGCCTACCTGACGAAGGACAACCCCGAGGAAATCTGCGAGCCGCTAGCCACGCGCAAGTCGTTTCGTCCGCTCTGGTTGCTGCGCGTGGTTTTTCCTCGCACTTTCGCAGGCGCGGGGCGGCGCCCGCGGTCTGCCAGAGCAGTGAGAGCACCCTGCCACCGGTCCTCTGACTCCACAGCGACCAGCCGCAAGAAACGAGTCGGCGGAGAGGAACCTGCCATGGCATACCTTGATGGTGAATTGGCAACTGGCAGGTGTTTGTAAAAAGGAGCGACCATATAAATGCTTATAACTAGGGGGCGGATTTTAATGAAATGACTTTTTTTTCTTTTCACTTTGGAACAATGCCGTTTAGCATAGAAATTCATTTTATGTTAAGACAAAAGGAAATGACCTATTTTTAAACGTTTTTTTGCATTTTTTATCGATTTCGGATAAGTATTTTTTTTTTAAATTTTTCCGTCATTTTTAATGCTTTTTTTCACAGATTTCATCGATTTTAAAGCCATTTTTAATGGTACTTGCTTCAAATAATATTTATAAGATGCAACAAATGTTCTCCATAGAATTGCTGAGAACCTATAACTGGTAGCTTAATCGATTTCTTCGCTCAGAAGTTGCAATGTCCTCCATTCTGAGAATGTAATCTAAGGTTCCTGTGACGCCTGTCAGCGTCATTGGCGGTTCTCACGATATCGGGATAACTAAAGACAGAGATTTTGTGGCAAAGAACGGTCCAAACCAAAAGTTTGAAAGTTGTGTTCACTTGAACGAATTGAAGAAGCCTTGATGTAATCAGTACGTTATCCAACAGCTTAAGTTGCTCGTCTGGCCTGGTTTTGATAACATTCTTTGCGTCGTTTTCTTTTCTTTAGGGCATTTTAAAAACATTTTAAGAGTAAGAGCATTTTATTGATCATTTTTGGCGATGTTTTAGGTCATCAAAATCCGCCCCCTACTTACAACGGTTGGATGGTTGATTAGTAATTCCGGGAGAGTCAACTGCTCCAACTTGGTCATTATACCGTGAGGGTAGAACACGATTTTATCGTGTGGTGGCGGTGATCTTCCCCGGTTGGATGGCGAGATCCGGGTCTGACCTATTTTAACCCATCCAGGTATCTCCCACCAGCGGGGCACCGCCCCAATCGCGACAAGCTCTAAGCGCTCGGCTGGACTCTCGACGTGTGCGATAGTGTAGTGCATGTCAGTGTAAGAGTGTGTAAGTATGGGGTGAATATAAATCAAAGAAAGTGAAAGAAATATTGCGCGCGGCGCACGGTCCGTTTGTTAGGGTACTGTTCTGGCATTCACCTGATATTGAACGGAGAAACTAAGGAAAATTACCGATCAGAGCAGCCGACAGCGAGAATTTTCCTCCAGACCGCGGCTTAATCCCCCCTAGCTATCTTGCTGGTGTTGAAAACCCTGCCACTGTGGGGACTCGAACCCTATTAAGAGACACGGTAAGAGACACTGCAGTGACATCAGTTGATGCCTTGAGCCACCTTTGCCTATATGAATGCTTATAACATATTAATACCTTTCTTCACGAAACGTACTACATTAACTACACTAACTATTGTTAATTACCAAGTAATTGATATTACTGATGATAATGAGTGCAATACTCTTTTCTAAGCTCAGGCTAAGGTGGACACTAGAGACGTATAGTGTAGCATTCCCTTTCTTGGTCTGGTGATCATAGAACAATCGACTTTCCTTTGCCTTCCATTGCTTGAAGAGTGGCAAACTGTTATCAAGAGTGCAGAGTGATGATGGTAGATGAATGATAATGAATGGGATGATTTTTAAGATTCGTTTTATAGTATGTATCCATATATGAATGTGAAGCCAACCAGACCGTATGGTGTAAACACACATATCTCACACACAACTCAAATCTACTCTGAAGCCTTTGGTTGAGCGTACGTAGCAACTCATTCAATCCCTTGCGTCACCGAAGACAGCATATGTAAATAAAAACACTGTTATATATTTCAATGGTCTCTTATTAGAGAACACAAGAAGTGAAAGAAATGCGAGCGCACCGCATTGAAACTTTCTAGCGAGTGAGCGCAGCTAGTACCATGTGTTACGTATGGCATGCGCGCACATTAGGCGGTGGCAGGCGTACGCGCTAGCTGGCCGTGGGAGGATCTGATTGAGGCTGGTCGTAGTGCTTCTTACGCTGTCATATGTTCAGGTGTCCGCCTCTGTGCGCAGACATAGGGAGTGGGCTGATCCCCACGATTGCTTACAGATGTCTACAGTCAGGTGTGCGATGGTGGGTATAATCACTTGTTCAGCGCTTCTTTTTGTACGGAATTCTTTATCTGATTTCCTGTTGCGCCCACATTGTAGGCCTTGAGTATTGCTTGAACATTAGATGTGGGAGTGCGTTCCGGTGAGTGAGCAATTGTTTTCGGTTGTGTGCTAAGGTCTAGTGCGCGTAGAGCGTGTTACAATCCGGGCTGTGGTGACTTTCTTCCTTCTCAGGAACGTAGAAGATATTCTCTGGAAGACAGAGATTTTTTTCCTTAATGAAACCTGTTTTTCAGAGACACCATTTCAATATGACCATCGAAATGTGTTAAGTTTTTCGCAGTTTTGCTTAAATATGGGCAAATAAAAAACGATTTTCTCAGAAATAACTTTTCTCTTTCTACTTCCTTTTTTCAATTCTTTCTTTTTCTCTTTCGTTATTTTTCTTTCTTTCTTTCTTTCTTTTTCATTATTTTTATGTTTGATAATAAAATTAATGATAATGAGTATTATACTGATTATTGATAATATATCTTTATGTTCAAACATATTCCACCATTACCTACTCATAATAATGTCGCCATCCAGAGGTATAACAGTTTCTGCTGCCTGGCCTCTTCTAGTCCCGTAGTGTACAGCCCACGCAGTGCAATGTAAATAGACGTGAGGTTTGCTGCAGTCGCTTATCGGTTCCTTCCGCGACCGTGGCGAAGCGAAGCGTTTGAGGTGTGACTTATCGCGAGGAAGATCATCGCTTCCTCTAGAGCTTGCGTCCACACCATCTCTCAGGTTCATCCCCGCCTACAACAAGCACGTTCGAACGCCTTGCAAATCTGTGGAAAATGTGGGTGTGTATTATCAAACCAGTTATTCGCGGCTTCTACTAATAAGCTTATAATTTTAAAAAATGCTATTGGATTGCATAATTATGAAATATTAAATCTCAATGGAGGGACGTGAAAAGTGCCCAGGATCAGTCATTGGGCTGCACCAAAATTTCGACATATACGTACAAATATGCAACGCAAATGTCACTCTCAGCATGAATCATATATTTAGTACAATTCTCCATTCTTAATTCACACCTAGTTTATTTTTCCATTCATATTCAAACTAGTGCAGTCACCACACGCTGAAATGAAAAGATAACCGTCTCGACTTAACTACTTTCTCATGTCTGCACAAATTACTACTGACGAATAAATTAACGTACAAAACTAATGAACTAATTATGAAAATTAATGAATTAATTCATTAATAAAATCATATTAAACCTTCACTACCCGGCTCAAACGAATTTCTTGAAGTTTACTCCGCTGATGATTTACTCGTAAATATATCAGTGATTGTCTTTTATGGTCTGCGATGACCTGCAACATTTCTGTCATGTTTATTTTGGCAAATATTTTTAAACAAAGCATCAACTTCCTTTGCACGGTACTACTAAGTCTCTCACGCATTTATATGTTATAAAAAATCAATAAGCGTATTGAAACAAAACAAGCGGTAGCACAAAATAAAGTGATAAATGAAATTATTTTATGATAAGAAGAAAATATTTCTGATTGAAATTGGGAAGCATGAACAATGTAATTAGCATGTTCTTTTACAACTTCTGATGGACTATAACATAAAGACATTAACGAAAAAAATGAATTTGTTACCCAACGTTATATACAAACATAATCACCGTAAATATTCAGGCATTTGTCTTACCTGTGGACCGGCTTTTCGATCCCCTTCTCTACGAACGTTGCGGCCAGTGATGTGAGATGACCCTGAACGTTCGTTAGAAGCTACTCATTGATCTGGAAGTGTCGTCTCCAGGCCAATTTCTTCAATTCGAGGAAGAGATGAAAATTATTCCTTGCTAAATCGAGCCCAAGTGACCGGGTGAACAAGGATAGCCCATCTGCTTCAGAAGTTGTTCGGTTCTAGCAACACTGACGGGGAGCGTTTTCATGAATGAAGACATATCCAGAACCCAGCATTGCTCTCCTTCTTTTTGAAAGTCTACATCTGATACTCTGCTCGTTTCTTGGTGAGTTCTACTGCATTATTACCTTCTTGAAGAAAGTGAATAATAATGGGCAGCTCGCACTTGGCGGGTACCTCAATCGCACCAGCCATCTTCACGATCCTACAGCTCAGCTCAAATTCATGATATGGTGTCGGTAGATTAGTTGCAGAGGTTACGATGAAATAAATCGTTGCAGTCGACTAGTGCACTTCCCTAAATCCTACTAGACTAGCAGTTTAACGATTCGATCGGAGGTTGAAAACGACAAAAACATATACTTTAAATTGGAGGATGAGAGAGACGATATTAATATTTACTAGATGGTTTGCCTTCTCTAAGAATGTCAAGAAGAGATATTTCAGTGATCATGGAGACATTAGAACATGGAGAGGACTAGCCAGTATATTAAAATAATTTAAATAGCATAGGCTTGGATTACCTTTAAAAATAGAACAAGGAAGACAAGATACATCATTAATCATTACTTTGTGTTCGCATTTGCTGTAAATTGAAATGTTAAGAATATGTCATTATCTTGAAATAATATTGTTTGAAATAACAGGTTTGTTTGCCACTACGTTATTTGTAATATTTTAGGTATTTTGGTTTGCTCAGACTCTAAACGCAGGATATAGCTGCGAAGAATAACACGATGTACGATGAAATTAATCCGAATGGGATTCTTTATTGGACTAAAAATTAGAGATGCATGAGTCTTATTGATTAATCGAGATTGTTAAGATGGAAACTAACTTCTTTGGTTGGAAGGCCGGCAGATTCGAATTCCATTTCGAATGTGAAAGTTGTGTTGTGTCTTGTGTCATAATAAGGGTCTTCCAACCACAATATATTCATGTTAGAAACTTCTTCTGTCAATTATTCCCAGAGTATTTACCCTCCCCCGTTATCAGGCTATGTAAAACCGAGATGGTCCTCTGGAACCCCTCAGCACCAATAGTAAAACAAGTCAACTAGCCGAAAAGAGCCTGTGGGCTACTTCTGGTATTCGAGATAGGGTAGGTTCCCATCACAGCAAAGGGCTGCAAATATGTGGAAGTGCGAAGGAATGATTGTTCCGGAAATTCGCGGTAAGGGACAAAAAATCTGGTTGGGGAGAGAGGGTCGACTACAGACCGAGAGGTTACAGTGGCTTAATAAAAAAGAGATGTAGGAGCACGAGTTGCAGCAGTGAATTGTAAGAGGCCAAAGAAAAAGGCAGGGCGACGTGTCTCCGGCTCCGCCCGCAGCGTTATCGCTCCTTACCTGCAGCGACTCTTATGGAGAGAGAGGAGGCCACGGCGCGTGGGTATGCACTTCCCTCGTGGCGTCGAGTGCCTCACAGTGGAACGCGCCACGGAAACCTGGGTTTGGGGACACGCCCGGGAAAAGTGAATCCCAGAAAATTAACAAGAAATTGAGCATTAAAATCTGGAAAATTAGATTGAATTTAGCCGACCTGGATAGCTGAAGACGCTAAGGATGAAGGGTCGGGTCTACCTCGTCTCGAAAAGTCGCGGATTCTAATAAATTCCAGAAAAATAAACAAGAAATTGAGCATTGAAACATGAAAAATAATTATGAATTTAGCCGACCTGGATAGCTAAGACGCTGAGGATGAAGGATCGTGGCTACCACATCTCAAAAGGTCGTGAGTTCTAATGAATGCCAGAAAAATTAACTAGAAATTGAGCATTGAAACCTGGAAAATAATCATGAATTTAGCCGACCTGGATAGCTAAGACGCTAAGGATGAAGGATCGTGGCTACCACATCTCAAAAGGTCGTGGGCTCTAATGAATTCCAGGAAAATTAACTAGAAATTGAGCATTGAAACCTCGAAAATAAGCATGAATTCAGCGGACCTGGATAGCTGAAGACGCTAAGGATGAAGGGTCGTGGCTACCACATCTCGAAAGGCCGGGGTTCTAATGAATTCCAGAAAAATAAACAGAAATTGAGCATTGAAACCTGGAAAATAAACATGAATTTAGCCGACCTGGATAGCTAAGACGCTAAGGATGAAGGGTCGTGGCTACCACATCTCGAAAGGTCGCCGGTTCTAATCCCGCTCCGGGCATGGACGTTTCCGTGAGTTCATGTTGTCCTTAGACCGTTCCCTTTACAGTTACCCCATTGTTAAAAATCCCAGTGGTCACTATATGAGCAAGCAAGCAGTGGAAATTGGCCCGTAAATAAATACATTTTTAAAAAACGCATGAAGTAAAATAAGAGCAGCAGGAATAATCTTGAATATAGAATTGACGTTGGTTTGGAGTTAAAAGCCTTACTGTGGAATTCGACACCAAAACCTAGGTATAAGATAATGTCAAGAAAAATTAGGTGAAAGTTCCGTGCGTAGTACGGGAATATGTCAAAAAATATAAATGGAGCTGATTAATGTCGAGTTTCTTATCAATATTTTATTTCTCGGAACCTTCCTTCCAATCCTCCTTCTGAACCTCTTCAATGTTTCATTCCTATGTAGTATACAAGTAGGCATAATAAGTAGACAATACATCGCAAGTTACACACAAGGCACTGACATTATCAAATAAAATTAAAAACAAAAACAAAAAAGTAATACAGGAAATATGTGCGTGTATGAATAAAATCAGTTAGCAAAATAAGGTTTTAATTAATATTACTAATATTAATGAGCGTTATTAATAATAAATTATTCTAATTACAGTCAATAAAAGTTTATATAATTGCGATAATATTGAACATGTGTTATAATTTACAATGTTTATTATGATAATTGTAAATAAATGAATATCAAATCAATGTCAATAAAATCAAGTCAAATCCTCAAATTTGAAAATATTTGATAATAATTTGATATTGACACATATGTTCTGATGAAGAAGAAAGAAGCATGTCTCAAAAACGTATTGATTTCAAGATTCGCTTCTCTAAAGACTATTTTTATTTGTTAATTATTGTTTTCATTTATAACAAAATTTCCTTGAAATTCGACGAAGAGAAACACTGCATCACAACTTACAACCGTCGAAAGATCAATATTAAAACTGTTCTGTTTATTAACCGTTATTGTTGTGTCTACACCGAATTTGTTTTGATTAAATAAACGTTGTTAGTTACCTTGATATTGATATCCGGTGTGCTTCACTGACGAACAAATGCGGCTTCGATGGTATAACGGCTAGCGTATGGAGCTGTTGTTCCCAAGTTTGGGGGTTCAAACCCAGTCGATAAAAACCCGGTCAGTTTTTAAGTGAGAAGAAAATTCTTCGTACCTCCTCCTTCAGAGCGGAAATAAAGCCGGCTGTCCCATGTCGTAGTTTTAAGGTAAAATATCCTCAAGCTTAAAGATGCCTCTGAGCTAAATTCGAAATCGCCTGTTTTGTCGCCCGAATGATTGATACCTTCATTCCCTACTAGATCTTGAAAGGAGCTTAGCGAAATTTCCGAGGTCAGATGGAACATCGGACCTGATGGCCCGAGTCTCGCCAAGAAGAAATGTGGCCTGATCGCCGTGTGTAAATGGGATCTGTCCCACTGTGCACCGTCTTGCGGTACGGCGGCAAAAGGAATAACTTGGCGAGTGGGAGGGGCAGGTGGGAAGGTGAATGAGTTCATTTCGACATATAGCCACTGGCAGGCGGGAACGTGCTTAACTCGTTTCGAAAGAGGATCTTTCTTTGGGCGGGCTTCATTGTCCTGATTGTCCTGTCATCTGCGTACAGCACCGAACTGATATTACCTCGAAGGTATTACACTATTGCCGAAGATACTATATAAACAGAAATGAATCAATTTGACATTTGTACTCACATATGAACTGTATTACAAATCTCATTTTACTGAATTATCAACTGATTTGTCTTCTTTTATTCTTTTGATGTGGTACAAATGAACAACCGGAATTGAAAAGTAAAGAGTTTTGTAATAAGACATGTAACCATATCAAGTCACAATCATAATTTAATACTCATAATAATTGTTTTGCGGTTTAGGTTTAGAATTCAAGAGATCATTAATACTCGTATTTATATTTTTTGTGTACGTTCTCTGAAGGAGAGGGTGATTTGTGTTTTGAATTTCTTTATTGCCTCGAAATTCCTGGGAGACGTGTATTAATGTGATACAAATTATTCGTTTGATTAAACCACAAAAACAGTGCTTTGCAAAAGATGCAATTGTTTTGTCCACGAGAATGTAAGAAAACATCTTAAGTTATTGAATTGTTTGAAATTAAAGTTATGAATAATTTATTATATTTTAATTTATTTCATTTTTCAAATTAAAATGTCTAGTCTGATATATTAATATCATAATTGAACAAGAAGATATTTGTTTTAAATTACTAGTTTCAAGTACAGTTTCTGTTCAACAATAATTAGACTTAAGAGAAGGGAGTGCTAACAAATGGACAAAAGTTCAGTGTTAAAGAATGTCACCTTGTGTGTCTGGGAGAAAGTTGAGTTCTAGTCGGCGTGTAAATGGAAAAAGACAAATTTCGAGCCGACAAAGGTTTAAGCACGGCTGTCTTTCACAGCACGTGTCGTCTACGAGGTGTACACAACCCACGTTCTTAATCGTAAGTTGTATGAGAGCTTTCTACCTTATCTTGTTTGTGGGCGGTTTGCTTGACATCCTTTGTCGTTGGATTGTTCACACAGTAATGAGTGTCACAATGACCTCTTCTATTACAAAATCGAATCTTTCCAATTTCATCCTAAAATTAAACGCAAAGATTCAAACTGCCCAGAACTTTTCTTAATAGACCTCGACCGTCGCTTTCCTCAGAGAACTTAACTCATAAAAATTAGTTTTATGGGTTCATTTTGATTTATCATTTTGCGAATCAACGAAAGGTTTATGGTGATTGTTTTTGAAAATGTAGAAGTCACTATTCACACATGTTAATTAATGCATTCTCCGCATTACAAATCAATATAAATACTTAGGACTGCCACAACAGCTTCGACTCTGAAATAGCGTTATAATTTGAATACGGAATAGACTATGGATGTTTTCACTTTTGATGGTGACCTGAATCTGAATATCATATTTGGTCCCCAAGTATATGTGTGAAAGAAGTATTATACATTTATTTTCTTTCCTTCCCTGAGCCGGATAAAAGTTGTAATTTGCCACCACCTTCCATTGGTTGGATTGTGGATAGGATAAAGAAGAAGAGAATGATGGTGATGAATGATAATGGATAAATGATTACGGAAGGGATGATGATCTAGATACGACATCTATGGGGTGGTGGCCAACCATGCCACAATCACATGGTGAAAACTCATCCCTTATATGGTACTCGAATTTGCAGGCTTCGGCTTATGGATTTGGTGGCTGCACCTACCCGTCCATCACTGAAAGAAGTATGAATCCAAATCATACGCAGAGGTGCACTCAAGGTGGGAGACTCATGGGACTTCAGTCCCACTAGAAGTCGCTGACACATATTCACAAAATGGCTTTTACTAATTCTCTATAGAAACGAAAGTCATTCAATACCTCAATTGATTGATCGGAGATTCCCTTTTGCCGGTTCCAATATCTCAATTAATTACATTTTAAATAATAATAATAATAATAATAATAATAATAATAATAATAATAATAATAATAAATCAACTACAATAAACATTTTTAATTCGGCATAAATGAAATATTCTTTATAAAAAACGTTGGATCCTACTTTCCCACGAAAGCAAAGTATGTGGTCAACGATGTCCTAAGAAATACGAATCTAGAAGCAAAATACGAGTAAGTCAGAATAATTGTAAGCAGGAGCCAATCTCCACAGATTCAGAGTCAACTTCGAAACCATCTGAACCCTTTTAATTGTAAGTTCAAAGGAAATGCCTAAGTCTATTACCTTTGACGTATTGTAGCGGCACAGACCACCACGAGGTATTTCGGCCATAATCCTCGCAGCCACAGGAAATCAAACAAAGGGACGGAAATGCCTAACGGCTTGTCAAACCCACGCCAAGGAAAACCCTGACGTCATGGGAAGGGCGCGACTCGTCTGGTGAAAGGGCGCGAAGGCCTACGTCACAGGGCGGTTAATAGATGAGACAAGTCACGTGACGCACAACCCGATGCGTGATTGGCGGAGAGCCACCGCGTCATCATGACGGGAGAGGGAATGGCGCGTGCAATAAATAGGGAGAGAAGAGCTTCCACCTTCTTCTTATTTGAAAATCTTCGGTGAGCGAGCTTCTGCTATTTCTGAGTCGGAACTGGCTCGGCTCCTCTGGGTATCGCGTCGCCGTATGGCTGCCGAGTGCCGCTATCAGTGTCTAGCGCTCAGGCGTTAGCCGCCGAACGTGAACTGGTGCAAGCGTGGACGTTACCGCGTGTACGCACGCAATCGTGTCCGCCCCACATGTGCGGGCACCACCCGAAGAAACGGAAGACGGAAGGCGCCTTCCCTGAGGCATCGCTCTCACCACGCCGCCACTTCAGCGAGTTGCGAGGGAGACTGGAGCTGACTGAGCCTCGCTGCCACCGGAGACCACCACCTACCAGCGCCGATCACGGAGCATTCGGGTGAGATCGCCAAATAGGGCAACCGCCCACGAACATTTAAAAGTGGAGAGAAGGACGGTTGAGAGAGAGAGAGAGAGAGAGAGAGAGAGAGAGAGAGAGAGAGGAATAGATCGTCAGAGCGCAGTAGGCGTAACTTATAATTTAATACTGATATGATGTATGGGGCATAATTGTTTATCTTGGGTGGGTATTAGTAATTAAAGTAATATTTATTATATAATCAGCTCGTTTAATGACTGAAAACCAGAATCCAGTCATGCATGTCTCCCGAATCCTCTGCCAGCGTCTATAAGTGGCTACGCAGGTGAGTTCTACTACCACTGGCAGCCGGGCAAGCAGTCAGCCACGTTGGACAGGGCAGAAGCTCACAGTATCGATATGAATTTTAACTAAATTTAATTTTCTGCGAGGTAACTTTGAAGACTATGTTAAATTAAATTTTACATTCATCATATTTCATGTCGTGGTTGCTGACCCCGCCTGTGACTACAAAGATGCCGATGTGCTGTCAATTTCCGTTTATGCTTTCCAAGGTGGTGGATAGTTAATATTTTATCATAGTTTCTCTTATAAACATGACATTCTAGTTAATTTATTTTCAGATTTTCTTCCGCATTCTTGAGCTCAAATAGCTAAAATGCTACCTGAAAAAGTGTTCGTTCGACGTCACTGTACGAGAAAGAGGGTTTGTCTGGGATGGTTATCTCTGAACCGCATTTCCTTCTTCTTTCCTTCACAATGCCGAAACTCGATTCCAGAGCTGTCGAGATCGGTTCAGTAACAAGGCGAGTCCATTTGGAGTTTACGAGGAGACGCCAATCGGGAACCCATTACAAGCAGAAGCCTGCCCCAACCGATCGTAGTAGAGTGCTCTCTGTCCGAAGGCAGCTCCATACATTCTACGAGTAGCAAGCGACTATCTCCGCTGCAAAAACAAACCTAAACAAGCTCCAAATAGTCCAAAACCATTTTCTTAGAATTATCACAAATGCTCCTTGGTTTATCACAAAGTCACAGCTTCACAAAGAATTCCAAATTGACTCCATACAATACCATATGACTTATCTCTCAACCCAGTTCTATCACCCCAAATTCAAACACTAGGCAACTTCAGACTCCGGAAAACTCCTCATAGAACCAGAATAAAAAATATATACCCATACCAGGCATTCCTAGTCAAAATTTCCGAAATAGATTGTTTTTAGAGGCGTTTGGAGAAGATTTCCTCACCCAAATTAGTTTGTAGTTTAAGTTTAGGTATACTAGAATGTAAGCCATCACTACATATGTCAAGTGAAAGTGTACTGAATGATGAATATGTACTGAACTATGTATGCTCTGTAAAAAAACTAATAAAATAATAAAAGAAGCAAGTGACTGCTCACCCAATCTCATGTACGCGAGGTGTTCCGCAAATATTCGTTTCCTTTGATGTGCCCTAAATGCAGCCGCTGGTTGGGCGAGCATGAAATATTTAGCGCTCAGTAAATAGCACGCAAGGAGCCGCATTTTGAGCAAGGTTATACAAGGCAGATGCTTCTCAATTCATTATTTTCTCGCCTTACTTCGTATGCCTAAGTAATCGTGCACCAAAAAGCGGCGAGTTTGCGACAAAACTCTTACTGCGTAAAGAATGCTTAAAAAAATGATAGCTAAAAGCGTAAAAAATACTTACAAAAAGGCACAGTTCTCATTTTTGTTGAACTCTCTGAATTTTTGAAAATTGAATAATTTAGAAATATTGGGAAGACCATATGTTTTTTAATCGAAGCGTCGCCAAAAGTGAGTACGGCCTAGAGATTGCGTGGTTCGACGGACAGCAAGCAAATTAAATTCTGCGAAGATTAGAGAAATGTCTCAATTATTAGTTAATATTTTCGAATTATTACTTATATTTATAATTTCCTATATAAACAGACATCAGTACATTTAGTTTAATATTTAGATTTCGGTTTATTATTGTTTTCATTTATCAAATGTTTGATATCGAAAGTAATGTTTGTTATAGTCTTACGTGCTCGTCCTTCGCACTTCATTCCTATTCGACGAATACTGTTCGCGATTACTATTCGACCTGCCAGTCAAGTTCCGTTGTGGAAGATGCGCTTGGGAATTTGAAACACAGGGCTTCCTCAACGCAGCAGGACGACGACACCTTCGCTCTGGCCCCGCTCCCTCCACCACCTATCCCCTCCTCCCACACTCACTCCACATCCACCCCTACCCGCCCGCATCCCCGCTCCACCCCCTCTCTCGCACACCGCCACCGTCACCGCCGCGCATCAGCCCGCCTCGCACCCGCCGCGACTTTGATTACTTCTGTAAAAATTTCAATATATTCAATTTTGACAAAAGAAACAGGTTAATAAATAAATTATTTTACACATACATTACAAAGTACGTACATCTGTGTGTAATTTTCAAGACAATAGTATTATTTCATCATCTCAAGAAATACATTACATCCCAATTTATGTTTGACACATTCTGAAACACCAAAATCATTGTATTAGCGTGTAGCATTTGGCCAATTTTTTAACTTATTATGACCGTAAATACATGCGTGTGTAAGACATGAGGGGAAACAAGTTTCTGTTGCCCCATTTCCATTGAATTTTTTTTAATGTTTGTCATACTTCATTAGTAAATTAATAAAAATTACCGCGGAGAATGAATTTAGAACTTTAATGACGCAATTAATAAATAAAGTTGATTGTACGCTAAACCATTTACAATATAGTTGCTTGATGGCTTGGAAAGTTTCTTCTCCGACTATTGTATACTAATTTCTCAGATTGTCAGGTTAAAAAAGAGGGAAATCCGGGTTTAACATATTCAAGTAAACAAAATGTTTTATTACGTAAGGCTATAGGGACCATTTCAAATGTTCAGGGGGCCACGCCCCTTCCACCTTTACGCGTCGTGCTCCCCACTCCACTCGGGGCAGGCGTAAAAATGTGTATAAAAGACGTTAATCATAACATTCAATATTTTAATATTAACAGGGGGCTAATAGTTTTGTCATGCTTAGAGACTCATTAGTAAGGCAAAAAATCGTTCACCAATAGCAACCAAAGGCGGATCCTGAAAGTATTTCAGGGGTAGGGAACTATTTTAGTTCAGATCTGCATTAATACATTTTAAATAGTGTTTTCTTTTTGCTAATAAGAAAAATATACGAGTTTATTCATAATGGGAATACTGTTTTGAATGTAAATGATTTTTATATTTACGGTAATTAGTTTAATTAAATTGAGTAAAATTACCAAAAAATCGCTTGTTTTTGGGAGGAGGCTAAAACGAACCTTGAGGAACTTCCCTGGATCAGCCCCTGATATACAAGAGTTACGGTAAAAGGGGATCAGTTTGACATGTTGGGAAACGAATGACGCGTAGGACGATGGCATTGCAAGAGATAGTGACGAAGGCACAAGTGAGCTAACAGAAACGATCTCATTAACGAATTCAGTGCATGGACATATCCTGCAGTGTTGTTGCCAGCAATAGCCAAGCAGTGGCTGTCAAAGCAGTCCCATC
The DNA here is from genome assembly GCA_964035755.1 of Teleogryllus oceanicus. Lineage (NCBI taxonomy): Eukaryota > Metazoa > Arthropoda > Insecta > Orthoptera > Gryllidae > Teleogryllus > Teleogryllus oceanicus. The sequence continues at coordinate 64,812,138 of CAXIVR010000005.1, read as the reverse complement.
TTTTTTTTGTCGCGAATTGGCCTTCAACGGACCACGCGAACGTGCAGATTTACCATTGAGAAGCAGTCAGATTTTTCCAGGTAATTCCAAGCACTTCCTTTTCCAAGCACGTAACTTTATTGGAAGGGTAGATCAGCATTTATATACTGAGTGCGTTTGTACAACCCTGGGGGATGAGGTATGGAAATGATGATGATGAAATGGACAGCAACAAACACACAAAGACACACACAAGCAACACCACGCCCAATGCGGGACTCGAACCCGCGATCTTTCGGTCCACGACAGCAATTGCAGTACTCCCTTAACGATTTCCGCTACCCGGATCGGTGGTCCCTTCTTGTAGTAATATTTCCAGAACAACAATCCTTTCCCTGGCTGGCCGCGCTCAGCTGGGCCTGCGACTCCCGAGGGGGCGGGGCCGCTCGGCGCTCGGGGCGCGCCTGGCGGCGGGCGCGCGCACCGCGCACTCGGCGGCGTCCGCGGCAGTTGTGGCGCGCGCGGGCCCCGCGAAGGACGCACGCACGCGACGGTCGGCCGGCCGGAGGCACGCTCTGCACGCCCGCACGCGCGCACGCTCTCCGCGGTTTTCCCCGCCCCCGGGGAGGGTTCGCCTGCCGTTGACCCACTTGCCGAGAGCGTGGTGCGCAGCCGCCGCCGTCGACAGGAAGATCGGACTTTCTTTCGCGGCCACGTGAGCGCTTCGGCGATCGCACGTGTTCCTCGGAGGCCGACGCCTAGCTCGCTCGCCGTCCTACCCGCGCGCGCGTGCGCGTTCGTCGTCAACATTGTCGTCTTCGTGGACGTCGCCGCGCGTAGAGTTGACGCGCCGATGTGGACGTCAACCTAGTCAGCGTCGTCATCATTGTGGACGTCGCTGTCCGTCGTCATTAGTGTTAACGACATTTGTTATCGTTTACGTGATCTACGTCGACGTCGCCTCGTCGTCATCAGTGAACCAAAACCAAACATACCGTGTTATCGTCGTGTCACCATCTGGTGTGTGTTGTTCGAAAAACAATCCCCTCGTGAGTGATTCGTGTGAGCGATAAGAAACGCCCCGCTTTACTGTTTCTTGTGTGTGGGTGATTCCAATACGAAAGGAAGAAATACGAAAAAGGAAGAGAGTGAAAGAGGAAGCAGCGGGCAAGTGAAGTGTCGTCGCCGGGCCATGCCTAACCCGCCCTCTCATCTTGGTGCCTAGCGCTCGTCATGTACCTCATGCAGGTAAGCAACAAGAAGGCGACGAGGAGTGGGTGGGCGCGGGAACCTTCGGAAGGCGCTGCCCGCGGACCGTGACCGCTTTGGCGGGAACGGATTGGTGCTTGGAATTCGCGGGCAATTTTGTGGAATGAGTGGAGCTAGAAAACGGATGTAATTATAGCCATGTTTTGTGGATTCCTCGTTTTTGTTTGTTTGTTTGTTTGTGTGTGTGTAAGTGTATGTGTGTGTAACCACAGACGTGATTTATGAGAAGCAATCCTAAATACTGATGTATGTTGAAATATTAAGATTATGCTTTGAATGTTCATGATTTATCCCTTCCATACATTTCATTTTTCGTGTTTTATTTGACTTTTCTTCGCATTTCGTATTATTTAACGTGTGTTTTGACTTTGGAAATGTTGCGTCCAGTTGGTTATCATTTTCATATTCAGATTTGAAGTTGAATGTGAGTTACGTACGTATTTCGGTATTGATCCTCGCGTCGTAAATAGATATTCAAAAGTAGTGAGGCTGATGACGGTAGCAAGGAATTTGTAAGAAATTTGCACTGGGAGGAATGTTGGAAATGATACCATAGTGAGTATCAAGTGTCATTCGCTTCTTGGGACTCGTGTTACAGCCGCATGAATGCAGCTGTAATGTGGACGTTGCACAATAGCATCGAGGCTGTCTAATTGGAAAATGAGATTTTAACATGAGTTTAAAGTGGACAGGTAGATAGTACATTGGAATAAAATATTACTTCTGTTGGAGATGGAAATCGTGACTATTCATATCTCGTGAAAATGTATTTTTCTTGTCAGAAATTTGTAAAATACTTCACATTAATTTAAGATGTTGACTTTAGAAGTTTCCCTATTAGTAGTAATGTAACAAAAAACAACAACAGTAAAATAAAATTACAGTGAAGTATGAAATGTTTTGACAACAATAGATTCACGTAAATTATATTTTTTTGATTTCATACGAGGTATGCTTTGGAATCTGGCTAATAAAAATAGTTATACGAGTAAAAATATATTTGAAAGTAGAAAAAAAGTAACTCTGACATCCTTCAAATATGTAATACAATACAATTATGTAAGGCATTTCCCCCGAGAATTAGAGAAAGACTTCTCAATATTAGTAAATTGAGTTACAACTAACTAGGCGATTTTCATTTTCAAATACAAAGCGAATTTGCCTCCGCTTGTGTGCGACGTGTATTCTCACTCACATGACGTGTAAATTCGGGACAAACTTCCGCAAACACGTTGCGCCATACTGAGGCGTCTGGGATGTCTGTGAGGGAGATCCTGCCGGCGGGTCGGACCAAGGAAGAAGGCGGAGCCCCGTTGTTTGAGAGACAAAAGAATTTTGGTGGTCGCACCTCGTCGTGAGTGAAGACGAACACTTGGGCCTTCGAGATGTTCCCAGGAGATAATAACCGTCGCTTCGAAGGAAGACTCGTCACATAGAAAAACGAATTACTTTCACCTATTTATAAAAGCATGTTCGTCGCTATGAGGTTAGGAATTTTACTTTGCTTTCTGACATGCCACACACGTATGTATCTTTTCGATGAATCTTTTTAACGAGTATATTGTTTGTTTGGTATGTAATATAGATAAAAATAAATTGTATAAAAATATATTTTATACAAGTATGTATGAATTGATGTGGTAGGAGGGTTAGTTCAATACATTGCTAACCCATATTTCTGTCCTGTTTTTTTTTTCAGCCAGAGAAAAATCGAAATTGTCGAACCTCGAGTCGTGTCTCAGTTTGTATATACATTTCCTTCTGACTGCTATACTCATACTGTAGTGCTATGAACACGTTTGGTAAATCTAATAAATAGATTTTTTCCTCGTAACACATAATTAGGTCACCAAACTACAGTTTTCTCGTTTTTCTTCTTAAATATGCCCATTACACTATTTAACACTTATGAACACACACTTTAAAAAATTATTAAGCATGTTGAAGAGTCTGGAGACACTACTAGGTCGCTTCAACATTCAAAAGACTAAAATGTTTTCTGAAGTAAATATCACTTGATTGTATTACATAATGTATCGTAACTGTCTAGTCAAAATATTTTTATCTATCTATGGAATGGAAGGTTTTCCTACAGTAACCAATTCCAAAACATATCCATCGCCTCAGTTTGGAGAACATTGAAGTTGGTTCTAAGAAGCAGTCGATAACTGTAGTGTTAGGTAATTCCAAGTTTGATCATGAGAGAACGTCACTCACGAATTCCTATGTGTGTGTGTGCAAAAGGGGTGGAGAGAAATCCAAAAGTTCTATACTAGTTACTCTTTTCAAGTTATCTTCAGAATAACATGTACGATGCGTCTAACATTCGCATTGTGAAACTATAATATGATATAAATTAAAAGTTTTTGCCGTGTTTCTTTAGTAAAAAACATGTTGACAAGGAATGCAATGCAGATGCGATGTAACAGGTATATTCTTCGCTACGACACCTGCACATCTGCATTTCATAGTTAGCGGAGAGGATCATTACTTCTTCTAACCTCTGCAGTTCAAACTGCCGCATTCATCGTAACTGTAGCCACCGTCATTTATTGTTTATTTAATGTGAGAGATGCTATTGAATTCATGAATAGCTCTGACAGAACTTCACTTCCTTTATCTACCGCGTGCACCTCGTTAACTTCAGTAATCCAATTAAAACGTTGTGAGCTTCAATTAAAATTCCGCGACGTACACTCTCCCTTCGACGACCCTATTTTACGCATCAGGAACACCAACAACGAAACATCGATTTTTGAAGCCCAGAACACTCATGATGAGCTTATCAAGGGAAATTGTATAACATTTTAATAGTATGACGGAGTTTTGACGGAAAAGAAGGAAAAGCAGGAAGGGAAAGAAGGAAAGGAAAAGGGGAAAGGAATTACTGCTTCTGCATCCCATGTAATGACAATAATATAAATAAAATGTATAATAATAATAATAATAATAATAATAATAATAATAATAATAATTTTTATATTTACCCTTTGTACATCGTACTGTGCGAATACCTGCTTAGGGTTGCAGGAGATTAGAACTCCTGTCTATTAGCCATTTTGGCATTCGTTTTCCCTACTTCCAGGGCCTTCTGTAGATGACGGGACATAGAAGATTTTGTTTAGGATTTCTGGAAGTGGGAGAAAAGGCGTGGCAAGCGTCATGCTTCACGTGTGTATTTCCCCAATATTTACTCTTAATAAAGCCATTTAATGTTGGTAATAATTTTGAAAGAATGCTGAATGAACCTCAGGATCGCCCTGAATAGGACACAACCGGGTAAAATCTCCACCATTAATGGGATTTGATTAATAATAATAATAATAATAATAATAATAATAATAATAATAATTTATTATTATTATTATTATTATTATTATCCTCTTTATTCACAGTTTTCCTGGTACATAAGGGGGCCATACAGACATTATGTTTTATCAAGCATGACAACCATCAATTATTTCATGTAAACAATATAACAAAAATAATAAGATAATAAGAGATCTAAAATAAACTATATACATATCAAAATAAATTATAAACAATGAATTCAGAACCCCTCATTATTTCATTATTATTATTATTACGAATAATAATAATAATAATAATAATAATAATAATAATAATAATAATAATAATAATAATAATAAACGGGACGAGAGGAAAATGAAAAGAAGGCTTTTAGAAAACAACAAAATCGAAGGTGACGCCGGTCGATTATGGGATCACGTTCGGGTTTATTGTTGGCTAGTACATACCTTAAAAGGGCGGAGGACAACCCAAGCGCACTCCGCTACGCCGCGCCCGTCAGGTCGCCTCATTGAGACGCACGCCGCGCCGCAATTCATTCGGCGCAGCTCGGCACCGGGGGGGCGTTGCTTTCCATGGACGCCGGCGGTGGCGCCGCGCCGATCGGCACCTGTCGACCCACTTCGCTAGCCCGCCCGCAGCGCCCGCCGCCGCACTATGTTCAGTGTTGGTGAAAGAGCGGACATAAACACTTTTCCTTCAATGAAATGTAATATCGGAAGAGCGCCAATTTATCTCCCACCAGCGGGCACCATCCCGGTGGGAATATCTAAGCCCCCGACCGAGCTCCCGGCATGTCTGGTAGAGTAGTGGATGTTAGTGAAGTGAAAGTAAGGAATTGAGGATAAAGGAAGGAGGTTCGATCGGCCCGCAGTCCGTGGCCCGTTTGTTAGGATACTGCTGGGTTCTTCGCGTGGTATTGATTGAAGAAACCATGGAAAACAACCGATCGGAGCAGCCGACCGCTAGAATTCTCCTCCGAAGAACGACTGAATTTGACCTACAATGCACTTGGTGCCGAAAATCCTGGCCACCGTAGGGATTCGAACCTTGGATCTCCCTGTCAGAAGCATTGCAGTGGCATCAGTTGATCCTCTGAACCACCTATTCGGTGCCTTTTTGGGGAGGTAAGTAAAAGTCTTGGGAAAAGTTGACTGCGGGATGCGGTCGGGATATGTCCCCGAACCGCGTCCGCTCGCTGAATGCTGAAGGCTGCGCGCCGAGTCGTTGACCGATGCGTCGACTCCGCTTGCGAAAGCTCCGGCGCTTTCCGATGCCGGGAAGTAGTTAGGGTGACCGCTAAAACACCGCAGCAGTTTGAATGCATAATTTTGCGGGCGATTTGGGATTTCTGTGGGTGGAGAACTGGTAAGAGATTTGCCATATGTTAGCCCGGTGACTGTGTTCACGCTCTTGCCTTGATTAATTATTCATGAGCTTTACGCCATATGGAGTTGAGTTACGTATGTGTATTGGTGGTCGTTCCTTAGGCTTTTGCAAGAATGTACAATTTGTGCAGGTCTTAATGTGGTGCTGATCTCGCAATTTACTTGTTGCAGAACGTGAAGTGCATTATAAATTCGCAAAGGTGAATGAGCCAACAAATTTGTTGACCATATTGAAACATTAAAAACATGATTTATCAACTTATTTTGATTTTTTAAATGGAAATATGTTTATAGGTCAATTTACAATGATAATTTCAGACCTTAGTGGGTTGCAGATGGCTCCGGTGAGCGATTTTTCATAGGTGGCAATTTGTTAGTCGAACAGTGAAAGACAGCGAAGAATGTAAAATTAGAAGCAGATTCAAATAGAAAAATAAATAACGTTTTGCACGGAACACTTTCTAATTGTTTTCAAAGACATTTTGTTTAATTCAATTTGTACGTAGTTTCGACTGTTTTCTTGATATTTAAGGAGTGTTTTATAAGGTAAAAGACATAACATCACTGATGAATGTTGAAACTTTTTTCAGAATTCATGTGCTTGCAATAAGAAAACAAGATATAAATTAATGTTAAATTTAAAAAGGAAACTAACTTAGTGTTACAGTAATGAACTATAAATTAGGCAAAAATAGTTCATATTTTAAATTTATATTAAACAATACCTCATTATTTCTCAACATCATTTAAGGTTGTGAAATGTATTATTTATTAAATTAAAACATTATGCAGATGTATCTCTAAAGGGAATTTTCGCATTATTGTTGGCGTAATTGAAAAGTAAGAATTGATTGCTGGGTAAATTGTTTCTTTACGTTGATTGATTATTCTATAAATTCAAGAGTTTTTCTTTCGAGAAGGCAAACACAATTGTAAATGTAACAAGAATAATACTTACCACAGTTGGTCTTGGATCGTACAACTTGGTAGTCTAATAAAATAATAATATTTTAGTACTAATTGATATAATGTAATTTTACCGTTGGTGGTGTGCGCTGGTTGTTATAAATTTACGTTGAGAATAAGTCATGCCTCTCAATGGACGATGACGCACCACCGGTTAACAAGCGTGTATCAGCCATCAGCTGACCTTAATCTGGCGGCGCAGGCATGGGTGCGTTCCAAGCGAAGATCTCTCCACCTCCACCTCCATCATAAAAGTTGTCGGCACCGCCCCACCACTACCATCTGCTGTTCTATCTCATCTCGCTATCCATCGGAATCACCTCTTTGTATGATTTCTCCGTTACTTCCAATTCTTTCAACTGTTTACTCCCTCCACTTCTTTCTTTGCCTATTTACTTCTTCCTCAATCCATACTTCTATACCTACAAAGAAAATACTGTGAAAGGTTTCTCCTGTGGTTCAACTCTACCCATTTCTCCTCATATCTTCTGCACTGACTTCTTTCTTCCTTCATTTCTTTCACATTTATCTCAACATCCATCATTATAGCCAATTCCACCTTCATATCTGCCTCTGCTACCGCTACCGCTCCACACTCGCAGCACCTTTAACACCGTTCCCAACTCCATCCGCATCTCCAATTTGATTTCCATCTGCTGATCATTGTACCTTCACGCAGTTCCAAGAGTTCGAATCCAAGATCAAACGGTAACGGATTTTCGTCACCAGCACCGGGAGAGGTGGCTCAGTGCATCAGCTGATGTCACTGTAGTGTCTCTGACCGGGAGGTTCAATGTTCGAGTCCCGACAGTGCCAAGATTTTCAACACTTGCTTAGCGGTTCGGTCGAGTTCAGTCGCTGTCTGGAGGAAAATTCCAGAGGCCGGCTGCTCTGATCGGTAGATTTCCGTGGTTTCTCCGATGAACACCAGGCGAATGCAGGAGTAGTACAAACGAACAGGATACGGACCGCGCGCGACCTTTCCTTCCTCCTCCTTGTCCTACCCTCACCCCTTAGATACACTTACACTAACATTCGCTACACTACCACACATGCTGGGAGACTGGTCGGGAGCTTAGAGCTTGTCTTGGCTTGGGTGGTGCCCCGCTAGTGGGAGATATCTGTTTAGGGGAACACCGCTAGCCGACGGTAGGTCGGCGTTGGATCTCGCCATTAACGGGGAAGATCACCGCCATCTCTTGATGAAAAACATGCACTGCACATACGGGTCTAATGACCTAAGTAGTTGACGTGCCTGGAATCGCTAACTACCCACCAACCAAACTTGTCACTAGCTTCAGACCTAGTTCGAATTCAATCAGTTTGGACAAAAATTCTAGCGGATGGCTGCCCTAATCGATAGATTTCCATGGTATTTACCGTAAACGTAATTTCCATGGTAAATACCGTGCGAATGCTAGAGCAAAATATAAACAATCAGGCCACCGACTTGCGCGACTTTTCCTCCCTCACCTTTGTGCTTTCCTCCACACACACTATTAAATGTGCATACACATGACGGAGGACCTGTTGGGAGCGTAGAAATTCTTTGTTAGTACTTCTTCCTTAACTCTCTTGTATAAACCCAGGGGCTTCTGAAATGTGGGTAGACCGAGAATGAGGCAGTGGGAAGAGCAGTTCTGAGTCGAAGAAGAAGAAGAAGAAGAAGAACTTCTAGCTGATGAAGTACCCTCTGTGGGAGAAACCTGGAGGGGAAAACCACAAGACGTGTAGTTCGGCGCCGGATCGCACGCGTCAGTGGGGGCAGGAACACCACCACCTCGCGGAATATTACACGCACTACTTCTAGGGAACCAGTGAGTTTACCAGTGACACTAAATAATCAATCAATCTACCTTTACTTCTACCTCCACCTACTTCCACATCTTCACCTCCCTTCTTCCCGAACTTCGCCGTTGGCCAGCCATCGGCACGCCTCGTGCGCGGGGCGAACGATAGAATCATCTCGAGAAATCGCGGGCCCCTTGCGGGACTCCTGGCGGGGAGGGCGGTGTGGCACGGACCAGAGCGGGTGGAGAGAGGAGGGAGGGGAAAGCGGTTCGCCCTGGCCTTGTTCCTCCTTTGCCCTCTCACTCCCCCTCCACTCGCCGCTCGTTCGTGATCGGGGCTTGAATCGTCGTCAACTCCGTGATGACGTGCCTAACCCTTTGGGGAGTATCTTTCCATCTGCGATCTACAGCTTCTGTGGTCGACAATGAATGGCGAGGGCAATTGTTCGTGGAACGGGATCAGCTGTGCGGGCGGAAGTTCATACAACGCGTACTTGGAACGTGCTACCGAATGACTTTGTGGTATACTTCTCAGAATCTGAATGTCAGAGACGATCGACCCAGGAAATTTAAATCGTGGTTTTCCCTCTTGAATTTTCTGTTAGTGTTGTATGTGATGTTTCCTGTTGTTTTTCTGATTATATCCATTAGATCATTCGCAACAGTGTGTATTGCAAATAATGTGACAAATACACATCTACTTCATGGTAATAAAATAGATACTAATTGATTTTAACAATGGGTCGTGCATATCGTCTTGGATCATAAATCGAGAAACGTTATGTGTATTTTATGCTCGTCTAATGTTTTAAAATATTATGGATGGGGATGAAACTTTAATTTATGATATTTTGATGATTAATTTATAAAATTAAGTTTTGTCATTATGTAGGCAATAAAGTTGCAATAATGTTTATAATTCCTCAGGTAAATCTGGCCATAATAAACAAGGTTGGATGTGGTAGTGGAATTTTTTTTGTGACTGTCCATTACTCAATATGATACGTTCAAATTTGTAATTGCTCGAGAGCTGTAGAAACATAAATGAGAGTTTTTAAGGTGCTTCCTATCAATTAGTGTACAATACACGTGGCGCATTGGATGATTACAGCTGACGTCTTGGCTCCTCAATTATTTACTCTATGTAGATGCCATAAGCCTACGTGAATAATACACACATTTTCAGTAACAGACCGTCTGAATTGATTTCACTGCCAGAATCAACTAGACCGTCTGAATTGATTTCACTGCCAGAATCAACTAGGATTCAACTCCCGACTGTGACGAATTTTCGGTACTAGCCTCATAGCTTGGTCGAATTCAACTGCTGACAAGAGGACAATTATAGCGGCCGGCTGTTCTCATCAGTGTGGTTCTCCGATCAATACCAGGCGAATCCGAAGCGATAACCTAACAAACGGGCATGGACTGCACGCGATCTTTTCTTCCTCTTCCTCATCCCTTACACACACTTACACTTACACGAACTAGACTACCTCACTGTTATGTCGGGAGATCAGTCGGGCGTTTAGAGCTTATTCCGATTGAGACTATGCCCCACGAGATACTTGGAGGAGGGAAATCTCCCGCAAACCGATATGTAGGCCGGCACTTGATCTCAGAATTGAGTGGAGTGTAAGACGTCACTTCCTGTAATAAAACATTCACTACACTAACAGGACTAATGACCATAGCAGCTAACCCGTCAGGGAACATCAATCAACACTAGTGTTGTCAATTTAATTAATCTGATGATGTCATTGCATTCATCACATCCAACAACTGTGGTCCAGGTATCAAAACGTCTCTTGCTGTTGTAACAGCATCAACCAGGTGCATCAATCGCTCTCTCGCTCAAGAGATCTCACCATTGTAAATAAGTGCTCCAATAAAAGTGTGCATTTTGAAGTGGCCCGCATTGATTTACTTGCTTGATTCAATTATCTTTTCTTCTCCCCTAAGCGAAACAGAGCCTACCCTGTCATTATTTGCTAACTCCAATCTTGAACGGAGGCAAGAAAGGTATTGAACTCAAAGACACATCTTGAACGGAACGTGTGTAATAAAATTGCCAAATGTTGATCGCCCCTAATCCTCGCACATGTTGTGATAGTATCATGTCAGTTTGTGTTTATTGCAAGTAAAATATAGGATACGGTTAACGGGCTGAAGAACCTTACCTTACTAGAGAGGTCGGACGTATTGTATAATCATTTACGAGCGATCCAGTTTGATCGTGCCCTGCATCTTAAGCAATTCACAACTGGAGTTCCCGTTAGAAGCAAGACATCCGTAGACGAAAGTGATTAATGATTGCGTGATATGAATCGCATTATGCAAGATGGTACGTTGCTTGCTTGCTTTCCACATTTGCTTCTCGGTTTGGGGATCATGTTTGTGCTACATGGAAAACGGCCACCGCAGTCACATACCGTACGCCACCAAAGAGGGCGTGGGAGATAATGAGGTATGATTTCTCCCACGTTGTTATATGCACGCGATCTCAGCCTTCAAGAGCTTTCCCTTAGCGCTGGCATCTGCCAGTCTGCCTCAGGGCGAACGTGGTGGCAAACGCTGACCAGAGGCAATCGTGTCGTGTTGTGTGGAATGTAGTGCTTCTACCGTGAATTTTTTTGTGTGCCGTCCCGAAATGTGATTACTTGTGAATTTCGTCTTTTGTGACTGGTGTAATGCAAGGACAAGATCATGTGAACTTGTATAGCTGTGTCAAGCGGACGGATCGTTTACTGCGTGCTACTTAGGATCGAGTGGCTTCGATCGACGTGTACAAGTATGTAAACTATTTTAAAATCACACTGACTTATTTCGTTGCTTTTTCGTATCACCTCTAATGATGACATGCCATATCCCCGATTTATCTTTTTTACATTTGAATACTAATTTTTCATTTGTCCCTTATTTACAATTAATTTTTATTACTCCTTCATTGATAATTCGTGTGGTATTACAATATCAGAACATCTGATTCTGATATGAAGTCTGATAAAATATTTGGACATAAAAAAGTAGAAACATCATTTAAGCCTACTACATTACCTATGACATTGTATATTGCTTCAATTGAATTATATTTACACGTGTGAAATATCAATCAGAATTCATGAAAATTTATAAAGCTTCTAGAATTTCTGATTAAAACACTAGTTGTGACACACCTAATCTTAAATTGAATATAATTGTATCATAGAAATATTACAACTATTCCTAATATAATGGTTGGTAGCATTGTGTCTAAATATTGGTAAAAAAATTAATTTGCCATTTGATGCACCTGAATCGATATTGGACGCCTTTGTTATTTGCGACCTCTTGTAAGCTTTTCCTCGCCCTGTACTTGCAATGTGGCGTCGTCGGGTAGTAAGTGGGTCAGGTATTAATGTGTATGCCCTGACATCATTGTTGGGTGAGCGGGGTTCTGAATGGGTCTTGGTCACAATAAATCACTATCGGCTATCAGTGGACTATAACCGGGCGCGTTCGTTCTAAGAATGGGTCTGACGTAAGCGGATACAGCAACACATGTATTCCTTCCGAGCGCAAGACATGGTTTTGCTTTGCAAGACTATCGTTACTTCAAAACAGATTTTTCAGAGCCCTAACAAACAAGATAAGTAAAATTAATGATGATTCAAACACGTGTTGACTTGCAGCATCTGCCGCTCTTATCGGGTGGAGTACATCAGTAGCGGGGTGTGGGTCTTATGGTATGTACAGGACGTTGCACCCGCCTGCGTTCATTCACGTTCGTGTCGGCGGTCCACACAGTCGAAAATTACCAGACATGTGTTGGCATCTCGAATCCTAACATCCTGGGATATCCTAACATCTTGTGAACGTGTAAGCATTTATCGTTATTCTTTGTACCATGTTGAAGTTCGTACAACAGCATGCTGCGTAAAAGTGTGTTGTATCAAAAATCCCATCAACCTGACGACAGGAAAATAATCCTTTTCGAATTTTAGCTATCTGAAAGCGTTTTGCTGAGTAATGTTAATAAGTATACTCTTCCTATGGCGCGTCTTTTCATGAATTGAAACAACCATCCAGTTATTTCCATGTAAAAGTGATAACGATATAACATAGAACGGAACCATTGTCACACGTAATTTAATGTTGTGAAAGAAAGTAGTACTTGTGTTCTTGATTTATGTTTTTATACTCGTATGTCCTATTTTCTGAGTACTAAATATCTACATTCGTCGCAAATGGTATAATTTTCCTGTTTCTTTGAGCATATTTCTTTAGTTTTGCTTCACTTTTTTGTTAAAAAAATAATTGTTAAATAACAAAAATTTGTTTCATATTTACAGAAAATGTATAGTTTTAGTCTGACATTCTTAGGAAAGTATAAATTTCAGTGAAGGTCTAACAAATGCTTAAGAGCTGTCATGTTAAATAGGATTAACTTTCCCTTCATTACTTTTTGAGGAGCAGTTTGCAGAGACGAGGCGACTTAATCTTTTTATCTCGAATGTTGCACGTACTTGATTTCTCTCTGTGTTAATGGAACATTGCACTTTCACGACCGACATGCACGGAGAGAAGAAATTGAACATTTGATAGTACCAGAAAATACTGTCTCGTTCTTTCAGATTTCTCCTGTTTGGGGATTTGTTCTCTGTTTCAAAGTTTGTGTAGTTATTTAGAAAAATAACAGATTCGTTGTTTTGTCGTTTTCGCCAAGATAAATTCATTGACCTTCACAGAGTTTGAATGCTCAATACGCAGTTCAGAGAGGCAGGATGTATTTTCATATGTCTATCTTTTCCTGACTTTAAGCGTACTTAATATACACGAATGCCTAACTTAGATTATCTGAATATACCACTGATGTATTGTGATCATGTCGCGCTCATGATCATGGTTGTCATGTTGGGTTTTCCATTTTCCATGCAGAATATTTATTACTACTAAGAAGTAAACCACCTGTTTCCGATTAACTATAATAGGTTCGAAATTCTCCAGTTTTCTGGTTTCTTCTTTCTTTGCTTTTAGAGGAATGTTATTATAGGGTACGAGATTTACGTCAGAGCATGATCAGTTTTTGAACATAGCAAGCGCTATCTATTGAATTTCTTTAGAATAAATAACTAAACAATATTTTTATTTGCATCCGAAATGTTATGTATTTAATCCAGAATATTGCCTAAATTTCTCGATCAACCTTCGAACGTGACACTTGCCTCTCTACACCATTTCTGAAACGCAGCACTAGTCCTACTGGACCCATTTTAACCTCCTTAATCTACTACGACGTTGCACAAGGCCGTCTCGGAACAGGTGTTTGTTAAGCACGAGATACGTTTCGTTTCGTTCATTACAGCTCTGTCCAACTTCGGTATAATTTTTTAGTCACGTGCACGTGTTTTGCGCAATGGCTTTTTTATGCATTCAACAGCAAAACTCATGTATCTACTCATGTTGAGCAAGTTAGCTTTAACGAGTCAAAAACATGAGATTAATTATGACATAATCAAAAAGTTTTCGTTTAACTGAGAGAAGTCGAAACGGTAGCAGTATGAGTAACAAAACCCATAATACTAATGAGTAGAGTCCGGAAGTTTGACAAAATACTTTTTTATTATTGTAACTATTTTATGACTTTTAACAAGAGGAATCACTTAATTGTACTTCTGGAGTTGGTTGAGTAGATTTTTATTTTGCCTTTTCTTGTCTATTTTAGCGTCTGATTCTTATTTTTGCCATTTTGCCTTATTTTTGAGTTTTTCTGCCCTTTTCGTCATTCTTAGAAGATTTCATTTAGTCTTTTTTAATTTCTGATGCCTATTTTGCCGCTTTTGCCTTTTTCCTCATTATTTTGCTAATTGTTTTCTCCTGGCTCCGATCGCGATCTAGTTGGATATATACCTGCAAGCCTGGACAACTCGAAGGCACGGTAGTATTTTCTGTTTCTGTGGAAGCAGACGCTGTGATAAAATTCTGAATGAGAAATGAAGCCATCAGGCTTTGTTCGCCCACGAACAATCCCATTCTACTTTTGCTATGACTACCGAACCTTTTGCGGACAGCTCTCTCTCTCTCTCTCTATAAGATATACCTCCTCAGTGTTGGCGATAACATAAGAAGACCGAAAAACATAATTCCGTTTTCACTGATAGCATTTCAAGATTCAAAAGCGAGTTCACAATAGCGTTTTGAAGAGACAGCGCCGCGAGAAAAAGGAAAGTCGTTGCCATCATATCGCGTGGTCATGCGGGATCAAATTACAAAGAAAAGATTGTTTTCTTACACGTGAATTGATAATGTACATTTTAGAGTTTGAATAATTTTAATTATTATTTTTTATAATTCTTTTTACATGTGCGTTTTCGTTGTGTAGATGCCTTTTTGCACCCCTACTTAAGCTACAATAAATGCCTTTTTTGAATCCCTATTTTAGTAAAAATAAATGCCATTTTGCCCGCATATTTCAGGTAAAATAAATGCCTGAACTTCCAGGCTCTACTAATGAGGAGCGGGGAGGTCAACGATAAACCCCCAGCTCATATTTACTTTCTCTCCCTTACGAAGGTTACTTCGTAAGGAGAGAAAGTTCTGTAATTGTGCACTGGAAAACTGCGAACTTTCGACAGAAAACTCTTATTGCCTGGTCCTGGCAACAAAAAGAGGATAAATCCAGGAAAAAATCTACAAATACGTGGCGTTGAGAGAATCCATATTTTCTGGGTTCTTGATACCGAAAAATCGATTGACGACAAAACGTTGGTCTGCCAATTCACCTGTCTATGCACGTGTGGTCAACGCTAGCGCCTAAATCGTTCAGCCGATTTTCCCCAAAGTTCATATTCCCTGACCGTTCTGGACAAACTCGAGAATTTGGGAGTTTCAAACGGATATTTTGATTTTTGAGTTTTTTTTGTACGTGGAGCGGACATGTACGTTCTGGACAAGTTTAGCACATAATGAGCTTCTGTGGCCTAGTGGTATGAGTAACGGCATGTTAACTCTGAAGATCTCGGAGCGGCTTTGGGTCTCGGAGCAGCAAAAACTGTTTGCTGGTTGAAAACACTTTTGCAGGTTTAATAGTATAGTATATAGGGCAGTAGTATAATATAGGGGAGTGGTTAGAAATAATGCGAGAAAATATGCGTTTTGTAGCACCACTAATTTTCCTGTATCTTCGATTACTTTACAAAAGTACTCTTACATTTTACAAAAGTTATTTTAATATCTGTCGCTGCGGATAACAGCTGTGCAATTGTGAGATCATTGTAAATGTTGAATGTTTTTCGAAAAAGGATCTCGACGCCTGTGTTCCCGCAGAAAGAATCGCAAGAACAGAAAATGTTCAAAATGTAATCTGTTTTGCTTTAGCTCAAAAAGATACAAATATTTTAACCATAACTGGCAGAAAATGATTTGTTATATGTTGCTACCACATGTATTATTAGTTCTTAAATACGTACAATTTCCTTTCAATTATGTTGAAAGTTATTGTGAGTGTCCTGCGTTATCAACATCCTCCCTCCCCCTGTTTGGTGATCTCCGGAAACCAGAATGGCTTTGGTACGGGACTGTTGAGGAATTTCGGGTCGTTTTCTCTTACAAACTGGGAAGGAAATGGTGGCGTGGCGTGTGAAGCGTGATTCACGCGGTTTGTTTTTCGTGGAGCGCACGCACCACGCCACGCGATGCTGCTGCTTTCTGACCCGCCACGTCCCTCTCAATCCCCACACCCTCTTGGCTTCCCCTTTCCGCTCCGCCCCGCCTCGCCCCTGCCCCACCCACATCTGTTCTGACCGGGAGCGGTAGCACAGTGCATCAACTGATGTCACTGCAGCGCCTCTGACTAGTCCTAGGTTCTAGTCCTGACGGCGGCAGGATTTTCGACACTAGCTTTTCAGCTAGGCCGAATTCAGTCGCTGTATGGAGGAGAATTCTAGCGGCCGGCTGCTCTGATCGGTAGTTTTCCGGGTTTCTCCGATCAACACCAGGCGAATGCCGGAGTAGTACCCTACCAAACGGGCCATCTGTTCTTCCTCTTCCTTGTCCTATCCTCTCCTCTTACACACACACACACACGCACATAAACACTTACACTAACATGCACTACTCTGCCACATGTTCCGGGAGACCGGTCGGGAGCTTAGAGCTTGTCCGGCTGGGCGGTGCCCGCCGGTGGGAGAGTCCTGGTTACGATGAAACCCCACTAACCGACGGTAGGTCTGCCCGGATCTCGCCATCCAGCCGGGGAAGATCACCGCCATCTCCCGGGAAAACATGACCTACAGTAACGGGACTAATGACCAAAGCAGTTGACGTGGCCGGAAACATGAAAAATCAACCAATCAACCAATCAATCACATGTGTTCTGACCAGACCTGCCGAAGACAGTGGTCTGAGCCGCTGCCTAAGGCCGCAATTCAGGGCAGCCGCGAGCAATTCTTTCTATTCTTTGCCCTATTAGTGAATATGTAGACCTTTTCATACTTCTCTACCGGCTGAGGTCCTTCACGGCATCAATTGATTTCATTGCAGGGCCTTTGACCGGGAGGTCCTAGCGATCGAGTCCTGACGGTAGCCGGATTGTCGACACTAGCTACTAACGAGGTTGAATTTAGCTACTATCTGGAGGAGAATTCTAGTGACCGGCTGATCTGATTAGTAGTTTTCCGTGGTTTCTTCGATCAATACAAATGCCGGAATAGCAACCTAACAAATGGGCCGTGTGCCGTGCGCGCTGTTTTCTTCATCTTCTCTGCCTTAAACCCCTTATTTATACACACTTGAACTTAAAATGCGCTACACTTGCACGTATGTTTGGAGAGCAGCCAAGTGCATAGAGCATTCTCGGCTGGAGTGGAGCCCCCTGGAAGAAGATTTTTGGAGGGGGCATACCTCGCTTGCCGACTTGTAGGTCAGCGCCGCATCTCACTTTTTAATAGGGAGGAACGCCGCCACTTCCAGGAATAAAACATTCACTGCATCACGGGATTAATGACCGCTGCGTTTGGTGTGCCTGGAAACATCAATGAATCAATCGGTCAGTCGTAAATGTGGGTCTCGATGCTCTCTGGTCCGTCTCAGGCCCATCTGCGGGCCGCCCATACAGAGGAAGGATGGCTGTGGTATTGATTACCTCAATGTTATCCAAATGAAGTTACTCTGAATTCAGCTCGTGTGGGGGGCGTGACTTAAGGGAACCTTCTTTGCTCATGGATGATCCCGTAGCACCCGCTTCTTCCCCTTCACCTACCTCATGCTCCTAGCGTTATCCCTTCCTCTCGGCTTCTCCCAACGGTTCTTCACCCTCTTCTCTGCCCTGTGCTAGTCAAGTGCCTCCTCATGTTGACCCGTTCTGCCACACTACGGTCGCCGCTGCATACCGCGTCTCAGCCCAGGCGGCGTCTTTGATCAGGTCACCAGACAGAACTGTTCAGCTCAGTCTCGTTCCCATTTGATGAGCCTGTTTGAAAATTTCCATACTCCTTGGGGATCCTTTCGACTATACTCAGCGCCTCAACATCTCAAACCGATCGTCGGTGTGAAATTTTCCCATGACGTGGAACTTCTCGAATATCTCTGGCTCTCTTTTGCACAACACATTCCTCGTTCCCCTTTTCTTCGTTTCTTGACACGACACGTTTTTCCTTTGCCCTTTCTTTGCCTCGATCTACAACACGCCATTCAACATTATGCTGCTTCATCTTATCATTCTCCAATCTTCGCCTGGCTCCTCGCATTCTATCCCACCTGTCCCCTTTCTCGGCCGAGTTTCGCTCAGCCCCGTCCCGCCCCGTTACGCCCTACTCCACCCAGCCCCACCCGCCCCACCCTGCTCCGCCTATCTATTAGACGATGTTCCACGTTGTCCCGTCTCACTCCGCCTTGCGCTGCCCCCCCTCCGCTCGCAGCCTAATGTGCCGTCCCCCCTCCGCCGCTCGGAGCCAGAGGCGGCGCCGCTGACCTACCTCCGCTCGTCCTGAATGACGGGCTCGCAGCTGGGCGATCAAGCGACGCACCACGCGAGCAAGGCGCCGCGCCAGGGTTCAGGCGGGACGCCTCGGAGAATTGCGGTCCGAGATGGGACGGGATGACGGGACGGGATAACGGGACGGATGACGGGATGACGGACGGGACGACGGGACGGGACGACGGGACGGGACGACGGGACGGGACGACGGGACGGGACGACGGGACGGGACGACGGGACGGGACGACGGGACGGGACGGATGACGGGACGGATGACGGACGGATGACGGGACGGGATGACGGGACGGGACGACGGGACGGGATGACGGACGGATGACGGACGGATGACGGACGGGATGACGGGACGGGATGACGGACGGGATGACGGGACGGGATGACGGACGGATGACGGACGGTATGACGGGACGAGATGACGGACGGGATGTCGTGCGGGTTGTCGAGGCGGGTTGTCGAGGCGGGTTGTCGTGACGGGATGTCGAGACGGGATGTCGAGACGGATGTCGAGACGGGATGTCGAGACGGGATGTCGAGACGGGTTGTCGGGCGGGTTGTCGGGACGGGTTGTCGGACGGGTTGTCGGACGGGTTGTCGGGACGGTGGGATGGCGGGATGGGCGACCGGCGAGTAAGACGGGTTAGGATGACGAGTGAGAACGACGCGACGGGGGGGCGAAAAGGGATGGGGGGACACGGACGGGACAGGAACGGAGAGGGATGCATTGGGGACTGCACGGATCGTGACGTAACGAGACGTGACGGGCGTTGTGGGGCAGAGCAGGGAGGGACGGAACTAGTGTGGGCGGAACTACGCAGGACGAGGAGATACGGGGCGCAATAGGGCGGGGCGGCCTGCATTGTGCGCCGGGGTGTTCCCATCTGGTTCCGCGCCCCACGGCTCTGTGGAATGACTCTCGCTGCTTCCTCCGCGCTGTCAGCCGGCCGGGTGGGGAGAACATGGAGTGGGCGGGGCTACCTGTTTCAGGGAGAAGTCGTCCTTTCGGAATGTCATTTCGTGAGGTTGGCTCGTTAGAAAAGAATGTTACCGGGTCTCCACTTTCAAATGTTGCCGAATTACTCTGGCGTATTTAATGTATATTGAATGCGAATATTTCTAGCAAATTATTGGCTTTTTTCTTATTCTTATCTTTCGATTTGGTTCAGTTACATACATATTAATTTATTATGTTTATCCCCAATGAATGAATTCATTCACTGCCATTTTTGGATGAAGAGTCAAAAAAATTAATTGTGTGTGTATTATTTACAATTTCCATTAAGTATTTTTTTTATTTGTCTTCACTTCAAACAGATGTCTTGAACTTCTTGTACTTCGTTATCTTAATTTTTATTTACTAATTTATTACTTCAATATTGTATAAGTTAATAGATATTACTTATTTAATTTATTTTTAATTATTGATCGTACGTGCAATTACTAGCTTATCGAATCACAAGAAATGCACCTCTTTCTGTAGAGTGGTGTACTTTCCCCATTGCTGTTTATCTCAACTTGTCTTTACGCTCTCGTTTCTTGTCCTTACTTTCTCTTGCGCGTGCTTTCCAGAAATTACTGCAACCGTGCAAATATCGTGCTTTCAATTTTTTAACGTTCACTTATGTCCAGATTTATATCTCTATTTCTATGCTAATTGCTACGTTTAACCAAAAAGCTAAACACATGTTTTAATAAGAAGATAATAACACATAGAGATTCAGAGATTGCATGTTCATTTTACCATTCTGACTTCACCTTTCCAAATGTTCCTAATTTCTACCTTGCTTCTTCAAAGAGCTGGGGGGGGGGGCGTTTTATCTTCAAATATCTTGAAATTCGAAGACAAAAGTCCGACTTGAATGAAGCAGCAACGACAGACAATTGGTTGAAAAGACACGAAAAAATTACGTCAGAACCTAGGAATTAATTTGCAGACCATTGAACCCAATCGTTGCCTCCTTTTTAACCACTGAGTCATTAACAGCGGGGAGAACATGTGTACTCTTCAGGGTCTGCTGCATACTCTAATTCTTCTTCTTCTTCTTCTTATCCTTCTTGGACACACATTTGATTCCCGACACTCAGACGGAAGACAAGTATGCACGCTCTAATGTTTTTTGTTTTATTGGAGTGAAAAATTAACAATTAATTTTAAAATTCTGAAGAACAAATGTTTAACGGAATTGTAACCATGTATAGTTTCTGAGGGATTTCTTGTAGGGCTTAACGGGAAGTTTGGGGCCAAGCACAGAGGATTTTATATCGCTAGCGTTGCCAAGTGCTAATGAGTGAATATATCGATGGAAATGAGTACATGATGATGAGTCGAGAGGCAGGGGAGAGAGTCACGAAATAATCTGCCGCGAACTATCTTTGACCACCTCTAATTTCACATGAATCTACCGAGTCTTGCATCTCTGCTGACAGTGAGCGAGTAATTAAGAATTTCGTGTTTCCGGGAAAGTCAACTACTTCAGTCAATAGTACCGCGAAAGTTATGCATGTTATTGTCGGGATGTGGTATGAGAGGACTCTCCCATTGCCATGTGGGATCCGGCGCTGACTTACATATTGGCTGGCTATGTTTTCCTCTTCCTTCTTTCCATCTCCCCTCGCCTGTTGCTAAGCTCCCCACTTATGTCCGAGTATGTGTGATAATGTAGCGAAAAAGTGTGTGTTTGTAAGGGGAGAAGTATGAGGAAGGGAAGATCGCGCGCGGTCCATGATCAGTTTGTTAGGGTACTGCTCCAGCATTCGCCGGGCATTAATCAAAGAAGCCGAGATAAACCAAAGTAGTCATCCGTTAGAATTCTCCTGCAGACAGTGGCTGAATCTACCTACGACCTAATGTGTCGAAAATCCAGCACCGACTGGAGTCGAAGCTGAGAAGTCGAGAACCTCAAGGCCAGAGACGCAGTGACATTGATTATCCCTGAGCCATCTCAGCCTGTGCTTTCCGAGTATTCGGAGATGGAAAGCTAGCACAGCTCCGCTGCGAGTCACCCGTTCTCATTGGCAGAACGTTGCACGAACGAAAAGCTGGTCCTGGGCCACACGGCAGCTGCTGTTGGCAGCGGCCTGAGTGACTCCAGCGACTGCAGTCGCCCGTTTCCCCGCGAGCGTCGAATCGAGACAGTCGCTCTGCTTTCGCCTCATGTTGCCAGTGCTAGAGAGTGTTAGCTCATTTGTAACATCTTCATCTTCACTATATAAATCACGTGACATTTGACGTTAAGATCTCGTAACGTTAGAGTTTTAGCTCGCCGATGGCATCCCTTCCGAATACAACAAAATAATGTTAGGCGCAAAGAGATAGTCACAGATTACATGTAATCATACGTATTCACGTATATAATATCCTTTAACTTGCTCCATAATGAATGTGAGTTTAGAATTTATCCCTGTTTCTGATAATCAATGCATGTTTTCCTATTTTGAAGCGGCAGGGCCACTACACATTGATAAATCTCATAAGGGACCATATGTAAAGTTGAAGAAATACCCGTTTAACTTACAATAGTTAGAACCCTCTGATTACCCCACTGCATTCTTATCAAGTTTCTGCAATAGTGCAGAATCCTATACGATCGCGCTGTGACTTACAAGACACGGACTCGTACTTTGTAAAATTAAGACGTTAAAAGTGTGCTTAAAGCCCTATTAAATGGTGTTCTGTTACGGTGGGTGAATTTTCGCCTCGTCCGTGTAAGTCCATAAACGCGGCCAATTACGTGACTAATATGGTGGCTTGGTACAAACGAAACAGTTTTGGTGATAATTCGAAATGATTAGATGCGTATCTTCGGTGACACAAAATGACACTCTCAAAATCGTCATTTTTTTAGTAAAGTGAAAATATATGTTTAGAAAGAATAGAAGGCTCTCGCTAATCTTCGCGACTATATAAGGCTAAATCAGCGAAACAACTCAAATACTGAAGAGTAAGAAAAAAGCACAATGAATATAAACATCATAAAGTCAGAATTAAGAATTGTATACGCTAACTTTTTCAAGATAAAACTCATCAAAACAAAATGCAACGTACACAATGACAATTAAAAAACTGAAAATACTACATAACTAGAAAACATAATATTTAAAAATTAATTACACAGTACAATTCATTCTTAACAGGACATATGTTTTAATACCTAATGATTTATAGGATAATTTGAATGGCAGACCGTTCACTCGGTAAAAAGACTTGCCCGCTCAATAATGACTCCACGATATAAATGAACTCGAGAATTTATGAGATGTGTAAAAGTTCTTGTGCACCAACAATATAAGATTGATATAAACCCCATTTTTACCTACATAGTGTTACCGTTTATTTAATTATTTATTTTACGTCAAAAATAGTTAAAAACTGTGCGTGACGTGCTATAGGGAGAAGCGAATTCTGTGCATGTTTCAAAATTCTGAGATCCTACCTAAGCCATATACTACAGTAGTTTTGAATACAGAAAGAAAATGAGCGTTTTTTCATGGATTGTTACAAAATATTCGCTCCGATGTAATAAAAAATATTTTCAAGGGTAAATCAGCAATACATTTGGGCTCATCATGTCCTTCGTCAAGGAATAATACTTCCTGCCGCGTCAACATGGAACGATAATTTGAATAACTATGTTTCCCACTGAATTCTAGAAGACGTGCAGAGACAATGAAGTTACATTTATGTCAGAAGCAAACAAGAGGCTATCTCAGCATTTGCTCGAAGGGTCAGAAACTGGACGAAAATCCTTATCGAGATGGGGGTCATTGACCTAGAAAGCTGCATTACAATACTTGTTAGAGGTTGATTAGAATTATACAATCCAAATGGTAAATAATACATTAAATATCACTGTTAAAAGTAATGATACTTTACTTTTTATGCTCAGTATAGTCTCTAAATGTATAGAAACAGTTATACAGCAGAAACGATTTTATTTCAGTTTAAACTTTTCCATCGACTTTAATCGTATAATGTCATCTGGCAAAGTGTTGTAAAATAATGTACATGTATTGAATGTGAATTTTTGTAATGAACTGTTGATACTGTCACCTGATGGATATGATTACAACGTCGAATGTTATAGTTATAGACATCGTCGTTTTCTGAAAATATATTACCACCCTTAAGCAAGTCCTTTTGGACAAAAGCCACTAATTCGTAAATCAACAGACAAGGCAATGGTAAAATTCCTAGATTAATAAAGAGATGCATACAAGAATCACGTGTGTGGGGTTTGGTTATTATTCGTACTATTCTTTTTGGTAATCTAAAAGTCAGGGAGCTACGAGATGTATTTCCCCAGAATATTATGCCATATCTCAGGTGGAAATGAACATTCGCGAAATATACACGAGCAGTATGAAGACTGAATTTGAAAGAATTCTGAACGCGCACCGTTTCACTCCATTTCTTCTTGACATGTGTTTCATAACCAAACACTTCATTCTGATTTTCCTTCTTCATTTCCTTCCTTCTTTAATAATTAAGCTTGAGACCACACAGACCAACGTTTGGGCCATTGTGGACGGAGCAATGGCGACGGCGGTCCCTGTAGCTCGAGACCCAGCTACCGGCTGTCCGCTCGTTAAGCCAAATTGCCAAGTGCGGCGGCGGCGGCAGCCAGGTCAGCCGACTGCTCGCTCGCTGCCGGGAGGAAGTTGCGAAGGAGGCGGGGCTGGGCCGCGCTGAGACATTCGCCTCCTGCGTCGCAGAAACTTTCGCCCAGACGCCGCCGCCGCCGCCGCCGCCCTCGCCCTCGTGCCCGATTTTCCTGGCGCCCACTGGCCAGTCCGCTCGCCCGGCGCCGGTCGGCTGAACTGCCCCTTGTGTCACGGCGCACCTCCAGAGGGTGTTTCCGAATGAGATCGCTAAAGGGAGAGAGTGGTTTCGGATCGTAAAGAATGCGGATGGGATGAAGTGGATGGAAGGTAGAACGGAAGTCGTGTGCGCCCTAAAAGGTATAATAAACAAGTGCTTGGTTGGTTGATTGATTAGCGATTCCGGGCGCGTCATCTGCTAAGGTCACTAGTACCGTAAATGTAGTACACGTTTTATCACGGAAGGTAACGAGGTAGCGGTGATCATCCCTCGTTGGCTATGTATAAGACAAATAGACATATATATATAAATATATATATATATATATATATATATATATACACACACATATACACACACACACCTGTCAAAATTATTAAATGAATGAGGTGTTGATAAATCATAAGCCTTTAAAAGCTTTTTCGGATACGTTGGAACTATTGACAGTATGTTGTGACGGTTGAAATCAGGTTGACGACAGCCCAAAAAGCTTTCCCCTATGATTATAAGATGTCAATGTCATCATTTAATGAAACCAACATCATGAAGATTTGTGAAAACGCGACTTACTAATATTTCACTCTGTATTGAGCACAGGTCATTTCGGCATTTTTTACGAACATTTAACGAATTTTTTATTTCTCTAAGGTGTTTTCTTTTGATACAAGTGGCCACAGAAACATTCCGTATCTTGTTCTCGTTGGTTGTGGCATTTCTTCGACAGGGGTGCTTGCACGTGCTCATTCAAAGGCAGGAGATATAAACGTTAGGGAGGGCGAGGCGGAAGATATAAACGTTCGGGAACTGGTTCCTGTTCAGTGTTCTCCTTGTCTGCGCTTTTATTGTCCCGGTTTGTTTTCTTTTTCGTTTCGCGGCTGCCATTTTGCCTTTCTCCTCGCCATCTTTGCTGTTCGCCTTTGGATGTTATGACCCTTTCACGATCGCTTTCTGAATTATCGATATTTCACGTGCGGTGATAGGAACTGTCAGAACGGTCTGAGGCGAAATGGTTATTGGAGAGTTTTAATGTGTTCGGTGGTGTCGAACTGGGTCGATGTAGAATTCCTTTGACTGTGTAATGTCGATAATTCTTGGCAAACTGGTTCGTTTCTTGTAAACTTGAAGTTGATCGAGCTTTGAAATCGGCTCCTTATCTCAATGTCGTTATTTCATTTGTCACTTCTGGTCTTTTGTGGAACGTATATGAAAAGGTAAGAATTGCTCGGACTGCTTGTTTTATTTTCTAATTAACCTTTGTTCTTTGCTATCTGTAGGGAAGATCGAATATTACTCTCTTAAGTGACCTTTTGGTAACTCACCCCCAAACTTTTTACTATTACGTTGTCTCAATTTACTCTTTCTTTCATTCTAAACAGCACTAATTTTTTCTACAATATTATCTTCATTTTAAAACAGGACTTGACACACCCAAAAGAAATAAGACTAACATACTTTAGACCGATGAGTTAAGTCAGTACGCGTTGTAACTTCTTTGATCTTACACATCAGCAGTATCCTCTTGAAATTGTAGTTAAATATTACGGTTAGTTTCGTATAATTGGCGTTTTAGATATCAATAAATATTTAAATAATGCATTACCAAATACATTTCAAATATTCGACATATTTGCATTTCCTTGGAAGACATTATTCATTGAAGTATTCGTAGTACTTAAAAAACTGAACTCACAAGCCATGTAAAAATAAAACATCCTCCGCATTGCAGTATGTGTTCGTTGAACACTCATCCCTTTTCTCCACCCTAACTCACCTATCGTGCGGAGCAATGGACAGTGATTGATTGCCAGATAATATGCATGGGTCAGGGTTGCAACTACAATACCAATCACGAACTGTCAACCTTAATATTTCTTCTCACGTGTTCAAGCCAAGCACTTTCTTAACTTCGATCGTTCAGGCAATGTTTTTCTCGTACTAGTTTTCTTATTTATTTAAATTGGAATACATTTTAAATTGATCATAACATTCTGAATAAAACAATATTTGTTTACAATATCGAATATTTACTATGAACACATATTTTAAAATATCTACTTGTTTCAATAATCCCTTTTTTTACTCTTTTTCAAATTTAATAGGAAAGAAGATGAGAGAGAATTGTGAGTTATGATGTCGAAAATTAGCCGTTTTCGGCGAATAATTGTAAGCCCCAGAAAGTAAAAATGAGTGCATTTGTGCATTTTATTGATTAATTATATTTAATAGTGTATTTAAAATGGAGAGTATAGGATTCGGTGACTCCTCTTATTAGTTTTAATCTTCTATTTCTTGACTGTTGTCAAGGATTGTAGTAAAGGAGGTTTGGTGATTCTCAAAGCAGTTTAGAGATCAATTGGCGAGAGCTTTGAATTCTTTGTTGGTTAGAAATTTTTAGGACCGAGGAAACATAATTTCTTAATAGACAAGCATTTTAGTATCTGCGTTTAAATACTTTCGACGTATGTACGATATGTAACACAATCCCAAATATTTTAATTAGAAGTTCAACACTTGCCACACAAACTCACGATTTTTTTCTTAGCCGGCAACACTCTAACCAACTATTGAGTTAAAACATTTTACATTCTCGCTCGTAAATAGTAAGTAATAGTGTTAAAAATGTTTAGTTTTACATATTATAGGTTAAAAATTAGATAGTGGAGTCGCAAAAAATATAAATTTGAAATGTATACATTAACACATTTAATATGTGTACATTGAACATGTCGATGTTAATTGATAAGTTGTTTGGCATATTACATTTAGTCTCAGAAGGAATCTAAGTGACAGCTTCTGCCTGACGACTGCTGGCAACATCACTGCAGATTCTGTCCTTGCGCTCCTCAATGATGTCAATTGACGCTTCTTCCTTGTTTCATTTGTTTGCAGTTGGCTCACTTGTATAAGGCTTGGACGCTTCCTCACACGCGTTTGTCATCGACCGTGCCATGCGTGCCATGCTTTTTGGGCTTCTTTAAAAATTTCTTCTTTTTTTGGCAAACATATTATACATTACTTTTTTGAAAAGTATTATGTATTTTTTAAAACTGAGTCGTGAATATGAAGTGCGTATGTTCACAGTGTGATTCGTGATCACTAGGGGGTAGATTTTGTTGACCTAAAACATCGCTAAAAAGATCAATAAAATGATTTTAAAATGTCCTAAAAGCAAAGAAAAATGACGAAAAATTATTATAAAAACAGTTCGGATGAACAACTCAAGGTGTTGAATGTTACAGATGTAATGAAATTTCTTCCATTCGTTCGAGTAAACTCAGCTGGCAAACTTTTTGTTTGGACTGTTTTTTACCAGAAACTCTCTCTTCAGTTATCCCGAAATCGGCCCAACCGGCAATGGCGCTGATACACGTCACAAGAATTACATACCTACAACGGCTGCCAAAATAAATTTTGAGCGAACAAAGCGAATAGGCTACTGAGTAATTCTGTAAAGAACATTTATTGCATCTCGTAAATATTATTTGAAGCAAATACCATTAAAAAGGATATTAAAGCCAATGCAATCAGCAAAAAATACATTAAAAATGTCGGAAAAAGGTAAAAAATAACTTATTAGTCGATATCGACAAAAAATGCCAAATAATGACCTATAAAAAGGGTCACTTCCTTTTATCATAACATCAAATGAATTTCTAAACTAAACGGCATTGTTCTAAAATGACAAGCAAAAAACGATATTTCATTAAAATCCGTCCCCTAGTGATCACCAATGATATATTTACGAGAGACGCCCAAGAGCATTGTTTTACGAAGAGGCGTGATTGAACAGTGAACAGTGAACAACCTGCAGTGATGGTGGTGGAGGGGGGATACTTCTGTGAAGTAAACATGACGTTCACTCGTTTCCTGGACTGTCACGTCCGTCGAATCCGTGGTGTGAGACAATAGGTGTGTCAACTTTCTTAGCGTACTGCTCTGGCATTCTCATTCGCATTCACATTCATTGGAGACATCATAGAAAACTGCCGATCACAGCAGTCAGTCACTAGAATTCTCATCCAGACAAAGGTCGAAGTAGATCTATCTCCATTTAGTTTGCTGCTCCATGCCGATTGATTGATTGATTGATTAGTGATTCGGGGCGCTTCAACTGCTATGGTAATTAGTCCCGTAAGTGTACTGCATGTTTTTATCGCCGGAGGTGGGGATGATCTCCCCGCGCTGGATGTCGAGATTCGGTGCCGATCAACCTGTTGGCTCGTGGGGTTTTCACCAAGCAGGTCTCCCACCAGCGAGCACTGCCCCAACCAGAACAATCTCTAAGCTCCCGACGTGTGCGGTGGTGTAGTGCTTGTAAGTGTAAGTGTGAGTTATAGGTGAGGACAGGATACGGAAGAGGAAGGAAAGATCGCGAGTGGTCCGTGGCCCGTTTGTTAGGGTACTGCTCCTGCATTCACCTGATATTGATCGGAGAAACTACAGAAAACTACCGATCAGAACAGTCAACCACTAGAATTCTTCTCCAAACAGCGGCTGAATTCGACCTAGCTGAAAAGCGAATGGTGAGAATCGTACCATCATCGACACTCGAACCCTAGGACCTCCAAGTCAAAGGCACTGCTGACATCAGTTGATGCCCTGAGCTGCCTCGGGCGGTGCGCCACGCGGAGCCGTTGCCCGTGGGCTACTGACCCGCGCGCGCCGCCCGCGACGCCTCTCCTTCCTCCTCCCCACCCAACCCCTGCCCTCCCGGCCCTCGCACCACCCGCACCAGCCGTGAGCGACCAGCACTGGCGGCGGCGCCGACATGCTCAATCGGCCTAAACTGGTCAATCAATTAAAATGCCCAGTGGATTTGCGTAAATGTGCAGAGGTTTTGAGTCACTGAATTTGAATATCATCATGAAATTTCAAAATTCAAAATCTATCTTTAATTTAAAAACAAAATGCTTAAAAATATACATATGGGGTTCTGAGATCACTGATTTCAATTTCATAATGAAATTTCAAGAATGAAAATGAAAGTTTCGGAATGGCTGACTCATAAAAATGAAACCGATATGTGTAGAAATAGTACAATGGTTCTCGCGGTCGCGGTTAATATTGTATCATCCAAAAGTTAGTTTTCTTATTGAAAGTAATTATCAGAACGAGAAATCGAAAAAAATATACAGAGAAAATAATTATCCTGTGCTGTCGAAGGCAATTCTCGGATATGTAGTGTTAAATCTTACTAGATAGCATTGGAATAAAGTGGTTATAAAACAAAATGGTGCAGACATGTGCAGCTAAATGTGTGTTGTTCTGATTAAGGGCATTCTACTTGACAAATAAAAAAAATGATTGAGGCAGGAATACGCAGGCAAAACATATAATCAACAATATACATGGCTAACATTGTTATACTCCATAGGTTAGAATTCAACCATATTATACATAAAATTATTAGACAGTTTTTCTTAAAAATATACATTCAAAATAAAAATATACATTCAGTATAAACTTATACTAAAAAGTGCCTTCTATTCGGAAATGCAAAAATAACCCATAAACAAATTTAAACACTTTTTTTTATTTCACTAAAATCGTTGACAAGAATCATTGAATTGCCGGTCGGTGGCCGAGGTCGCTAAGGCTGTAGTGTCGTAGTCATCTCGGATCGAAGGGTCGCAGGTTCGAGTCCCGCCTCGGGCATGGTTGTATTTGTGTTCGTCCTTTCACCTATTATCATTACCATTTCGTTTCATCTTCATAGTTACCATACTGTTAATTCCAAGAGTGGTCGCTAATGACCTAGATGTTGGTGCGACCTTAAATTTTTAAACAAATCGGTGAATGCGAGTGTTTCGAATGACGGTAACTACGAGACCGTGAGGAAAACAAAAATGATTGAAACAACTTTCTAGAGCTGAAGTAGTGCGCTCCAATATCTTCCGAACGACATTTGAAAAGTCATCATTCGCGAATGCGCGTTTTGAATTTTGCCATTATGGGCAGGTTTTTGGCCCGATTGAACCAGTGTGCGGCGGCGCTGTGGGACCGTTGGGTTCCACCGGCGCGACGCGCCGACACGGCGACCCAGTGCCACCAAGGCCACCGCGGGCGTCGCGACGCCGCCGTGCCGTGCCGCGGGCGGGCGGGCGGGCGACGAACGCGCGCGTGCGTTGCGTAACTGCATGACGGTGCCGCGCCGCCCCCGCCCCCGCCGTCGCCGTCGCCTTGTTGTCGTCGCGGGGCCGCGCACAGCTGGTAGCACGTCGCCACTTGCTCCGTTGCTGCGGAGTTCAGAAAGCCGGCGACTTGCGGGTACGGAGAGATTATTCTAAGAAGGGACCGTTTTGATAGCTTCTGATTGGCTACTGCTGGCAACAAAACTGCGGATAATACCCATGTGCTGAATTCGTCAGCTTGTTTGGTAGCAGGTGTCGCACTTGCAAACTGGTTCAAAGTTGCACAATGCTTCGATACAATCTTTTACAATGTCATTGCCCGACATGGCGCTTTATTTGTTTCCCGTACTATTAAACTGGTCCCTTCCTACAGTGATTTCTCTACATTTATGAGATGTACCGCGTAATAATCATGAATATTCCTTTTTACAATACCAGTATTCCAGCCTTACGATCGTACTTGAAATGAATGAAAGATTTGGTGGATGCGTGAATGAGAAGGAATGATTTTCATTGATGGAATGAGGGACAGGAAACGGGAGAACCCGGAGAAAATTTGTCGCGAACCTGCTTTGTCCACCACAAATTCCATATGCATCGATCGAATACTGAACCATGGTGTCAGTGCTAGAAAGCGAGCAGTAGTATGAACGTTACATCACGGTCCGGCCCAATAGTTGCACCGCCTTTTTTCATAGTGAAATATCTCACGTGCTTGGCTGGTTTTGCTCCCCAATCCAAACTCTTCACCTTCTCTCATTCCGTCAACGAGTTGCCGATTTGGCAAGTGGCTGCGGGAGCAGTGCTATTCAACGGACAATTGATGTTAACGGCACCGTCTGAATGTGTAGCAATCGTGGTCTGAAGGGTTACATCATCCTAAGTTTTTATCTACCGTACTTCCACAAAAGTTTAGATTTCCATTCCTGATTTCCATACGGGTCATAATAAGTTTACCTTCACACGGAGCCATTCAAAAGCGCTTCGGAGTGGCGTGTCTGCTGGCAGGGCATTGATTTCAATGGAGGTATTCACACAAGCGGTGTCGTCGCGCTACTACAGCGGCTTCTAGCGAACTCCGCAACTTGCAGAGTAGACGCGCGTCTGCGCCACCGTCAACAGAACACAGTTGTAACAGGCACACTAGACCACTCGGAGGCGCCACTGAACGTGTTTTTACCTTTAGACTGCCTTGCAGCCGCCGGCGCCCAGAGCGATACGACTCACGAATCCTTCCTTTCTCACGGCTAGTGGCGCTTGGCGGTGGCTGTGTGAGGAGCTCCGCCCTTCTCGGTGGAGTCGTTGAGTGTTATCGTGTGAAGACAGTCTAAGTAGTTCGGGAGATACTTTAAAGAGAATTCGAGAGATACAATAACACAATAACGTCAGACATTGTGCCATGTTTTGTACTTCGGACATGGAAGTTGTCTTAACCAAAAACTGTGCTTGACCTGTCGATCTCGCAGACGCACATTTCAGTGCTACCGCTCCTCCAGATCCCGATATTTTGCGAAGTAGAATATTTTTTTTATGTCACAATTGAAACTTTGTGTGCGTATTTTATAAACTACAATGATCCACTCCTGTCCGTATTATGGCAGGACTGTGGAGTTTAGCCTTCCTTTGTATCTCCTGATCGTCTCTCAAAGTCTCTATTGTTTCGGTGGTTCCGACCGCCTCATTAGAGATGTCAACGCTGTAGTCGCGGCCTCCCCCCCCTAGTCGCCTTCGTCAACCTCCTGCGAACTGCAATCAGAGAAAATTATTTTATTTTCCTCCACATGTTCTTAATTTAAATGGTAGCAATTGCTTCTTCGGTAGTCTTTTCCAGAATTCTCATAGTAGGATAAGAATGTAATCCGCAATTCCAGAAAATGTTGTCCCCCAGCGCGCATATATCGATGACACGCTTGTGATTTCTGTTCTACTTTATTTTATTGCACTAACCACCCAATAATTACTTTTTTAAAAATTTTACTACAAAAATATACTCATTTAAAGCGGACTGAATTTGGCACATACGTATTTTTCTAAAGTTATAGCACTTATGCATATTCAATATTTGCGTAGGCGTGCGCAGACTACAATAAGAAGAGGCCAACTACATTTCTGCCCCCTTTTCCATTAAACTTTTTATTTCGTCATGAAATATTTTACTAGTAAATATAATAAATACACAAAACATACTACAAGAATGAAATTATAACTTTAATGATTCAATTAAAGAATAAATTGATTTTGTTCAACAATTTACCAGCTGGTTTGGCAACTCTCTTTTCTGAATAACAACATTTTCCAAAATTGACAGCTTAGAAAGGAGGGAAATCTGGAATTGATCATATTTACGGAAATAAAATGTTTTGTTACGTTGGGCTTCGGGACCCTTTAGAAATTTTATGGAGTGCACAGTCCCCGCTGTGCGCATGCCTATGATCATTTAGGTTCTGAATGATGATGAAACGAATTTTTTTTAAAGATAACCTTTTACACAGAATCGAATTGAAAGAAATTGAATATAAATCGACAGATCTTTACCGTACTTGGTTTTGTCTTTACGTTGACACTATCTCTGCTACTATCGCCGACCTAGTGGTGGTGACATTCTCTCCTGAAAATTGGTTGCCGTTATACTCGTAATTACTGCCAGAATCACCAACCGTAACAGCCCATTATCTTCCCACTGACGCCGCCACTGCTGCTCTTGTGTTCGTCGTGTCACCATTTACCATGGCCGCTACCCTAAGAATTACATTGCTGAGGTGCACAAGCAATTACTTACCTCCTCTGACCTAACATTTTACTTTGACGAATGAAATATGACGTTGCATTTCCAAGTGCGGGCGTGGGAGTTTCACAGGGAAAAACCCTGGTGCATAGGGAACATCGAAGAACATTAATTACTACTAATAGTGATTTTTTTCTAGTGAGCAATATTTTCAGTGTAAATGTTAATGATGGTAGAGAGTTCTTTTAGCATTATAAGTATTTGTATGATACAAGTGATGCTATTCTTTTAATTTGAAAAGTATGTTTGAATAACATTGAATATTCGTAAAACAATTTAAAATGTTGTGGGGTAAAGAATGCATGCTTCTTAAGTAATTAACTTTTTATAAAATTCTTTCACGTACTTGTCATGGTAAGAAGAATGCACATACCTTTGCTATCTTCAATGCGCAACTAATCATGACAGAGTTTGAAAACTTTGGACTTCAATAATTGAAACTTCAATATAAACTTTTAATTGTTTTTTCCTGTGTAAAACAGCTTTCACACTGTATACCTAATTCTATTTCTTGCGTGCTATTTTGTTTTGTTCTCCAGCTGTTCGCAAGCATTGCCAACTAATTGAACGGTGGGTTCTTCCCGGCAATAAGAGAGAAACGATTGCTTTTGTTGACCTTGGCAGTTATTCCATCCATCAGCAAACTGGTCGAAGTTCATCGCGAATCCACCAGATCGCACGTATTTCCATGAACGCAAGTAATATGAGGAGTGTTTGCAAATTATAAAAAAGTTTATTGAAAATTGCTCGTACTGATACATTAAAGAACACAACACGAAGTGAAGTGATATTTGTAAGTATATGCGTAGAGCAACTTCCAATTTTGACAGAATTGCATGAAGAAAGGAAATATCGAGACAATATTTGGCAAGAAAGTATGATGATTTTGTGAACAAGATACAAGCGTAATACCATAACTGCATTGCTGTGATGCTTGCCCATCTCTGTTACCTAAGGCAACACCAACAGCTAATACGTGTCCTCCACTTCTACTGTTCGCTTCCACCACCATTCTCTTTTTTTACTTCCAGTCTAGTAGCCCTACCACTACTGCTTTCTTTACCACTTCTGCCACTGATAATGAAACCAACACAGTAACCATAACTACAAATTCCTCAACACCAATTACCACCAACATCAACGCCACACGGCACAACTACAGCTGCCGCTTTCGCTACCACCACAACTACAACAAACCCCTCCTACCACCGCTACCACGAGCTCCTCCTGTGCTATCGCCATCGCGCCAGTGTCACCATCGTCTATCATAATTGATTGATTGATTTTGTCGGGTTTCCGGGCGCGTCAACTGCTTTGGACATTAGTCCCGTTTGTGTAGTGCATGTTTTATCGCGGGAGATGGCGGTAATCTTACCCCGCTGGATGGCGAGATCCGGCGCCGACCTACCGTCGGCTAGTGGGGTTTCCCCCTAGCCAGAACTCTCCCACCAGCGGGGCACCGTACCAGCCGGGACAAGCTCTAAGCTCTCGACCGATCTCCCGGAATATGAGGTAGTGTAGTGCATGTTAGTGTAAGTGTGTGTGTGTAAGGGGAGAGGATAGGACAAGGATGAGGAAGGACAGATCGCGCGGCCCGTGGCCCGTTTGGTAGGATACTGCTCCGGCATTCGCCTGGTGTTGATCGAAGAAACCACGCAAAACTACCGATCAGAGCAGCCGGCCGCTAGAATTCACGCGCGAGCGTAATTGTCAGAGTTTACTATAATACCTTTAAAAACAATGATTTTTGGGCGCTGTGATACTAGCATCGATGCTGATAGAAATCTATGGTTAGTTAGTACCTTATTTAATGTAACGAGACTCGGGCCATCAGGCCCGCTCTTCCGTCAGACCACGCAAATTTCACTTCGCTCTTTTCACCATCTACCGGAGAAAGAAGGTACCCTGGGTGACGAAACAGGTTCGAATTTGACTCAGAGGCTTCTTTTTGGCTAGAGGATATTCTACATGTAGTAAATCTAGTACATGGGACAGCTGGCTTTACTTCTCCTCCGAAGGAAGGCGTACGAAGGATTTTTTCACTCTTAAAAAACTTCGGGCAGGTTTGAACCTGCAAACTTGGGTACAACAGGTACAATAGTTAGCGTAACGGGGTACGCTAACCATTATAACACCGAATCCACAATGCGTCGATGTCGCATCCCTAGGAAGGCCCCTTATCTGCGCCGCATCCGTAGCTCCGAGAATTCCGCCCGCCCGCCTGCCTGCCTGCGTGCTTGTCTGGCGGTCTTCGTCGCGCCGTCCCCGCTGCATCGCGCCTATATCAGCTGCTTACTCACCGCCCGCCCCCGCAGCGCTCCCTTTCCAGGCGCGTGACTTAACCTTCGGGGCCACGCCCCCGCACACCGGCCCCCGCCGGAATGCGCTCCTCCCCCTCCCCCCGCACTCGCGACCGCCCACGACCCCCGCGCCGTGTTCGTGGATGCCTTTGTCGTGGCTGTGCTCTTTGATCACGCCCCTCGTTCAATTCAGTTCAATTAATCCTGCATTGCAGGCTTCGCTGACGCCGTGGCTCCGAACGACGATGTGTTGTAGGTTGAGTCGAAGGCTGCGAGTTCGAGAACTTCAAATTGTAATGGGTGTTTCCACCATGTGGTTCGTGGCTTTGCACACCACATATGTGGTACATGTGAAGCTTGTCTTTGTGGCGCAGGCACCGCGAGCAGAGCTGAGGATCCGAAGACTGCGGGTTCGAGTAGCACGTGAGGCATGGGAGTTGTAACGTACCTAGCCACATCCGCTTCTGAGTAACATCCGAAGACGGCCTCTCTGGCGCAGGGGTTCCGGGCAGAGTTCAAGTGCGCGAATCCGAAGGCCGCGAGTTCGTTTTGATTTTATTTGATTTTTTCGTGTTTCCGGGCGCGTCAACTGTTTTGGTCATTATTCCCTTAGTGTAGTGCATGTTTTTTTCTCGGGAGATGGCGGTGATCTTCCCCCGCTGGATGGCAAGATCCGGCGCCGACCTACCGTCGGCTAGTGGGGTTTCCCCCTAACCAGGACTCTCCCATCAGCGGGGCACCGCCCCAGCTGGGACAAGCTCTAAGCACCCGACCGGCTTCCCGGAATATGTGGTGCATTAGTGTAATTGTGTGTGTAAGGGGGAGAGGATAGGACAGGGAAGAGGAAGAAAAGATCGCGCGCGGTCCGTGGCCCCTTTGGTAGGGTACTGCTCCCGCATTCGCGTGTTGATCGGAGAAACCACGGAAAACTACCGATCAGAACAGCCGGCCGCTAGAATTCTCCTCCAGACAGCGACTGAATTCGACCTAGCTGAAACGCTAGTGTCGAAAATCCTGCCGCCGTCAGGACTCGAACCTAGGACCTCCCGGTCAGAGGCGCTGCAGTGACATCAGTTGATCCACTGAGCTACCGCTCCCGGTCCGCAAGTTCGAGTAGAGCGTGAGACGTGGATGTTTTTAGAAAATGATTGTATACTACCAGACAGCAACATCTGAAAATCATCATTAACCGTCATCATTCATCAATATTTACTCTCCGTTTAATTTTTTTATTTATTAAGTTTTAGGGATCGTTCAACTGTTGAGGTCATTCAGGTGAATGAATGATAACTGAATAAAAGGTTGATAGCGATAATGACGAGGTCGTTTGAAATCTTCCAAGCTCTTGACACAACGTTCGTCCGAAAAGCACAGTGAATGCAAAAACACTGGAGTCCGGTTGTAGAGAACTCGGATATAGTGAACCCACTGTTATAATGAACCTAGGCCACTGGTCCCGTTTCACTTGCATTACATATAAGTATAAGAAGACTCAGTTTTTGTGAAACCGGACCTCCGCTATAGTGAGCTAAAGTAGAAAATAAGTCCTGGAAATTAATTGGATCTCGTATGTTATTAGGCGAGTTGAAGAACCTTCGGAGAGTGGGACGGTGTTCTAACACTGCAAGTGGCATTGAAAGGTATCAAGAC
The DNA here is from genome assembly GCA_964035755.1 of Teleogryllus oceanicus. NCBI lineage: Eukaryota > Metazoa > Arthropoda > Insecta > Orthoptera > Gryllidae > Teleogryllus > Teleogryllus oceanicus. Next base: position 64,774,783 of record CAXIVR010000005.1, on the reverse strand, counting down.
CGCATTTCGATACTTAGAGACCGTGCATAATGCAGAATGAAGTATGGAGAGAGCACGGACTCTGAAGAAGGATCTAGAGAAATTTCTAATGAAAAGTGTAGGAAGCCAACAATTGAAAATAATTGACTTTTGATGGACAAATAAAGATATTGAAATTTTTCAGTACGTGCTGTTAAAGAATTTTGCTGTATTTCTGTATTAATAAAGTCAATCATTGTGACGAAATTCTACTTCATTTTGACATCATCGGATATAGTGAACCTCTAATATAGTGAACCAAAACTGTTAGTCCCCAGACGTCACTATAACCGTAGTCGATTTTAGTTCTGAACTGCGACGACCGAGTGTACAAGTAATGCCAAATTCCCATAATGCCACATCCTCTTGATTTGCTTTTGTTACACTACAATGCCAACTCACATCACGTTACACCATGTGAACACAGAGTTTATCAATAAACGTTGCCTTATTTGGAACAAATTCCATTTACCGTGATCACATGGCTGTATCGTACCGGCGTACACAATACGAGTCGTATGATTGCACACGACAAAGTTGGTATGTGTAGTATCGTTTTCCGATACGACTCTCGTGACGTTATAATTGACGCATGCGCAGTCTGAAAAGTGGGTTCATATTGTATACATTATAAATCTCAACGCTGTGCAAAGTCTAGTATCGTATGTTTGCCTGCTCTGGCTGTCTTCATCGCACTGCTTGCGGCTGCCGGCCCGGCCGCAGCGCCTTCCCGGGAGGCTCATCCGTATGCGCCTGCCGCCGCGTGCCTCCCGAAGGCCCGAACCGCCTCCCCTCCCCTCGCCCTCTCCTGAGCAGCTGAAGCGCGACGTGCGTGGCAGCTGCGCCGGGCACGTGCGCTGGGGCGCCCTGCGGGGCCCCGCCCTCGCGCCTGCCTCACGCCGCGGCGGCCTGGCCACGGCTTACACCCTGGGGCATCGGGGACTTTAAGCACTGCGAAGCGTACACCAATCGAAAGCAATTTCTCGACGTCTCGGAACCACTTTTGAGCATCTGCGCAAGCGGAGCTTCAACTGCACATTGGCACGATTGCTGCACGCTACGCTGTGCTTAAAGTCCCTATTGTTCGGAAGCCCAGGAATGCTGGAGCAGTATCCTAACAAACGGGCCAACCGCGAGCGATCTTTCTTTCCTCTTCCTTGTTCTATCCTCATCCCTTACTCACACACACTTACACTAACATGTATTACACTACCACACATGCCGGGAGACAAGTTGGGGACTTAGAGCTTGTTCCGGTTGGGGCGGTGCCCAGCTGGTGGGAGATACCTGGTTGGGAAAAAACCGCTAGTCGACGGTAGGTCGGCGCCGGACCTCGCCATCCAGCGGAGGAAGATCACCGCCACCTTCCCGATGAAAAAAAAATGTACTTCACTTACGGAACTAATGACCTCGGTAGTTGACGTGCCCGACATTATCAGTCAATGTATCTATCAGAAGCCCGGGGCCGAATGAATTTCGTGAGGGTCTTTCTCCCATGACCAAACTATGAGGCCTCCTCTGAATATGTAGTATGTTCATAATCAATACATAAACTAAAACTTTTGCTTTTTAATCGTCCCTATTCGATTACATAATGTGAAAATTAAGTATAATGTGACAATCAATGTCTTATAATGTGACAATTAAAATCATATACATGACAATATCCTACCCAACAACCCGGTCGAAGCATTGACTCGATAGCTCAGTGATTAGAGCGAGCAACTGGGTGAAAGGTAGGAAACTAGGGTTCCATGTCCGGTCAGAGAAACTTCCACTTCGAACAATTTACTCCTGTACCTCTACTACTCACCATTTGCAATAAAAAAAAATGAAAATATTTTTATGTATTTCTCAATAAAATGTTTTATTTAAAACTTGTTGGGGGCACTATCCAGCGGGTACCCCCCCCTGCCCGTGCATGTTTAGACTGCTTATGTATTAATCGACCCCTGTCTTAAGCGCAACAAGCGATACGACGTAAAGCGGACCCGTCTTTGCCTCTACGTGGTAAAGCAAATTATCACATGGGCTATCTACAACACTTCTCACTAAATTTAAATTCCAGAACGTGTAGAGTACAATTCAAGTAGGAAGAAGGATAACAGAGGCAATTTGGAATCTTAATTTTCAAGAAATTTATTTTATTAAATAATAAATTTATAATGAATTGGTATGTGTTTACATGGATAGTTCACAGTTAAAAGAAGCGGATTAAAACAATTATTTTATTGTTTAATGTGAAAATATCTAAAATAGGCACTCTTAACATGATTGAGAATATTTCGCCATAAAGACTTGAAGCGTCACGTGGATATTTGCAAGACCTTAACTACGAGTACAATGAATTCGCTTTCTACCAACAAAATTGGAATGGACAACATGAAATGTCATGTTGCTTTAACAAAAGAAATCAGTAAACCTTTCTCGAAATTTATTTAAATGCGTAAGTACGCATGTGACTCAGTTTTCCCAGAAACGAGATATTCGTGAAGAAAGAATGCTTTGGAAACGCGGCGCAACTGCTTGAAGGTCAAAGTGCCCTAAACACTCGACAAGCAAACGAAAAATTTAACTCGTTAATATTTCGCCTCACCAGTTTGAGAGGAAGGTGTTATTTTCGCTATTATGTAATGCGCACTGGAAGATTCTTTATATACTACAAGAGATCTCTCTTGAATCAAATTTCTTAGACCGGTTGCTTCGTGCATACTGCAACTTTTTCCAGTCAAAGGAATGTGGTCTACCGGCTGTTTTCAAGAAGTAGCTTGCTCCCTGTCGTAATACATTTTCCCGATATACTTGGTCGGTTCCGAGGCGAAGTGTGTTGCGCCAACGCGTTCTTGCTGTGTCACACGGTGAAATCTATAAAATGACATCTAGAAATAAAGTAACTGAAATTAAGAGTACTTGGTGGACCGTGTCAAAGTAGGTAGGTGAAATCATGCAGACATAGCTCCGAAACAATTTCCGTGGTCGTTGTAATCGTTTGTGCAGGTAGTGGAACTGCTGGTACCAGCATCAGCAGTGTAAGAGCAGAAGTGAAAAGAGATAACCTTGACAGGAACTTGCAACTTGTAAAGGGTTTTCGCTTTGTTTTAAAACTGAAATCCGTGGCTTACAATGATCAGCCGTCATTCTTATTGAGGTTTTTGTCTGAAGCTCTGAAAATATAATTAATTTCTTGGAGGATGCATTTCAATTCAATGTACTGTGAAAACATTTATTTCATTTCCCGATCTCTCGTTATACTTGTTACTCGTACAATTATGGGAAATTCTTATTTTTAAGCGGTAGCTTTCTTTTACGTGCATTACAATTCTTACAAGCCATAACTGTGAAGTGATATTGTAGACTTCTCCATGCCTGAAGATTTCGTGTGAATGAGAAAAGCTGTTAGTTTTAAAAGACCTACCATGTGCTCTGCAACGTATTTCAACAGTCAGCCGAGCGAGAAAATCCGACCACTAGCCATGAAGAATGATCGTGGGCCATTAATCGAACAGTTATAGTTCAATAGATTGCATTCGCTGGGACTACAAGTACTTATCGGTTCCAGATTAAGCAACCAACACGTTCACGTCGTCTCTCAGAGTTGAATTAAGTTATCGTTAGCTCACTTTATGTCCCTGGGAACTCATTCGAGATTTTCATCTCAGACCCAGAGTAAGGAAATACAGTGAATGTATATCTGAAACGTAACTTTTAGAAACTGAGAGCTTATCTTCACTGTTCCCGAAATATTACTGATAGTTAGACTTCGGATGTTTATGCACTAAAAAAGTCGTATTTTAGCCGCCTAAAAAGGCCCTGAAAATAAGTTACAGGATTAAGGAGAAAAAAGGTACTGTTATAAGTCACATTCGAAATTAAAATGAAAAATTGTTTGTATTTTCTGTCTGTACATTATTTTGTAAACTTACGCACGAAACAAGTACGTTCATTTTAAAGTTAAACTGGATTTACGTATTTACGACTCTTCTACATTTTATTCTTAATAGTTTGCCTTGCAATGTATTATCAATAACTTTTCAAGAATCACAATTTCAAAATTGCTACGATTGGGATACAAAATCAGTTTGAATGCGTAGAAGGAACGCTCAACTGCTATTGATGTGACTGACATATACTTTAGAAGCCCAACAGTAACAACACTGAAACCTTCTGGGAATTTACATTTCCACTTAAAATTTCGGTGCCCTGGATGTATTGTCAATGGACCATGTTCTTAAAACATGGCTGGTATAAATGAAATAGGGAAATGGAGAAAAGTGTGTTGGTATACTTTTAGAAATTCTCTCGTATTTTAAAATAAACAGACATTAATTGAAGGTTTCAAAAAGAATGGTCACGTTGGACCATGTCCGATTTTCTGATATCTAAGCGTTGTATATAAAAATAATACATAGAAGACAAAGAAGTTCAAAAAAGGTATTTATGCAAAAAAAGCCATTTATACCCATAAAAGCAAAAACAAGCATTATAAAACTTCGCCATAGTCATCATTGGTTAAGATTCGTCAACATGTATCACCAGTTTAAATTCGCTAGAATAAAATAGGTATTTCCCTAAACATCCGATGCCTACTAACATATTCCCTACATTACAATCGAATTTTATTTCATTGATTAATTAAACTGACTTATACAGAAATCGTGTGTGAAAATGTGTGATGTAATATTACGATATACAAATTTAAAACAAAATATTTCTGACTTGCATGCCGAGACTCCAACAGACGTGTTTTATAACAAAAAATATTTCCAAGTTAATAAAAGGTGTCAAAAACTAGATACTAAATCTCTACAAATCCTTGGCTGATCATGACACTTGGACGTACTACATGTCTGCGAACCTTCTACCAAAAATATCATTTACACAAAATATTTAAATTACGAATACCCAAGACATCACTCATTTTTAGAGACTTTACAATTTGATCAAACGATGGTTAAACATGGAATCAATACTCATACAATAAGAGACAGATAAACCGGACATCTCTGAGAAATTCTGCTGCAAGGTTGCTTCGTGTATCCTTCTCTACTTATGGTGTGACTGGTATTGCAGACTGGGTTACATCGTTGCATAGTACCTGGCACATGTTTTGCATATCCATGCTTGTTACTTTCCCTCCACTCAGGTATATTGGCAGACGCCACTCTTCTGTACACGTCTTCTATAACCTATAACGGTAGCTCTGTTTTGAGCTTACACTTAGTAAACAGAAACAGTTATTTTGCTTGTTATTTTAAATGCTAATGTTATGTTATTTAGATAAGTTATAGTTATTTAAGGGCGTTAAGTAGATGTTTTTGCCCCGAGGACGACTCGGGGCCTCTAACCCGAGGTGCAGGAAGTCGCCTCGAAGAGCAAAAAACGTTGAGTTAGATAAACTTTACACAATATGGCGTTAAGTAAACAAAATAGAATGCATATTTAATTCTATTGCATATTCGTAGTTGGAATTGTTGCTGTACGAAGTGGAAACGTTTTGTGAAGTTCCTACGGAAATACTCGAAAAAGCTACCAAAGCTACGGAGAGTTTGTTTCCATTAAAATCTCGAGAAATATGTGAAAATGAGTATTCTCAAATACTACACTGATACTATTGGATGGAAAATAACTATGTGAATTGCGAAAATGAAATGGTGCTTTTAGGTTATTTCCGTCTCATGTTGAATGCTATTTATAAGATTTCATTACATCAAAACACGTTTCGAATATGTTAGCAATGTACCTTCTACATCTACTTCTGCTAGTAGAACTTCTACTGAAGAGGTACATATGTGTCTATAAAGAAAACTGTAATACATAACAGCGAAATAAGAGCGATTGCTGCGAATTTTAAATTCAGAAGAACATTTCAAAATTAAAATTTTCACTTTAATTCAACAAAATTCAACGTTCAACAAAATGTTTTCGTGTTATTTTTCATATTTGAGCATTTTGTAATTTTAATATTTTATTTCATGTTTCTAAAGTTTAATAAATCGAATTCGGAACGCTAGTGGAGCGGGCGTAAAGTATTCCAAAGGCCTGCGCGGACATAAAAAATCGTAAACGCTCCTAAGAGTATTAAGTATACCATTGCTTGTTTCGTTTCCTGGCCATAAACACACAGATATAGATACATTTATTTAAACTGCAATTGAGTGTAACCCGATGGCAGTTAATTACATAGATAAGATAATAGATATCATGCAAATAATATAATAATGGTAATAATAATGCTAAAATGATAATAATAACAATAACAGTAATAATAATATAAAAAATGCTGGTTCTTAAAACATTAAATTACATGAAAAAGAGAAGAAACGTCTATCATCTAACCCGCGCTGAGTGTTTATACAATAAAGAACGCACTGCACTATCCTTCCCTTCCCTTCCCTTCCCTTCCCTTCCCTTCCCTTCCTTCCCTTCCCTTCCTTCCCTTCCCTTCCCTTCCCTTCCCTTCCCTTCCCTTCTTCCTTCCTCTTCCCTTCCTTCCTTCCTTCCCTTCCTTCCTTCCTTCCTTCCTCTTCATCTTTCACCCCTCTATTTCATTATTTTTCTGTTTCCTTCATTACTTTTCTGTTTCCTTCATTATTTTTCTTCCTAGATCAAAAATGATCTAGAAAGCCACAATAACTCTTCTCACATCATTTCACCCCTCATGATGTGTATTCATATAAGTCGTCATAGAATAGAAGTTCTTACACTGCAAACAACAATGCAGTCATTAGCCTGGCAAAGGAGAGGATGCAAAAGCGAATCTTATTATAAGGCCAGCTTCTAGACTTATAGCTGGTATACCTGGAGAGTACGAATTATATTTGATTTGTGATTACGTCATAATATTAATCCTAAGGAGCGATGGTGGAATGATAAGCAAGGGAAACGGGTGAACCCCAAGAAATCCTACCACTAACCCGCTTTGTTTACCACAAATTCCACAAGGATTGATTGGGAGATGAGCCCAGTACCCAGTGGCGTGCAGTCTGACCGCTACAGCCCAAAAATCGTAAGTCCCGTTCCACATTTACGCTCAGTAATGTGTACGGCACTCATCACCATCATTACCCAGAAATGGAAAGCGCGCGCCTTGACCACTAGACCGCACTGCACCGTATGGGTGAGTTGGAGGGTGCGGGGGAGGGGCGAGACTGAGTGGGACTGGGAGGGACAGGAGAGTGGCGGGGAGGAGCGGGACAGGGCGGGCGGGGAGGAGCGGTGGGGGGGACGGTGGGCGGGACGCGGAAAGGGGAGCAGGGCGGGGCGGTGTGGAGCGGACCGGTGTGTGACGTGGCGGGGGGCAGCGGGGAGGCGTGGGGCTCGGCGGGGTGGGCGGATGGCGGGGCGGACGCGGGTGAATGGGCCAGGCCAAACGTGCTGGGAGCCCCGCGCGGGGGCCTCCGCCGCAAAGGCGAAGCGAGGCGGGCACCGCGCCGCGCTGCATAAATCAACAGGCTTCCCTGGGGCCGGCGGCGCGGGGCGGAGCGCACAGTGGGGACGAATGGCCCAGTGGCACGGGAATACTCCGATGACGTTTGAATTTCGATATTCCTACAAGTAAAAGACAAAACTCGTTGAAAGATTTATTCGCGAATTGATGATCCTGAATTATTTAATAGTAATAATATGATATATGAGTGTGAGGGATGTATGCAAATAAAAGAAAATATGTATTATTAATGTACATCTTTGTGAATGCTATTCAATGAATGCCTTAATATGGCTGTATTTAAAATCAGGTCTGACCTGAGGTTAAGTGCTCTAATCTATTGTAATTTTTGTCGTGATACTGTGTTTCAATGTATTTCTTTGTAGATTTATTGTACTAGGCTATTTTGTTTAAGAATGCACATTATTATTATTATTATTATTATTATTATTATTATTACAATTATTATAACTTTTACCATTATTAAATTATGAGGAAACGTTGAACTCAATAAAGTTGTTAAAGTAAAATAAGTAAATTTCTTGACTATATTCCGTTTCTTGCAATACACTGGAATTTTAATTGAGTACTTCTACGTATTATAAGTGCACTGTTAGATTATACGTACTCTTAGAGGGCCAGGCACTACTTTCTACCCACAGGTGATGGAGGAGGTATATTTCTTCAGGTCGTGGCGGAACGCATCACTGGATCAGTCAGTGCATATGCGAGGCGGGATCACTTGGTTAAGTGATTATTTTGTTTCCGAGCGCGCGAATTGCGCGCTCATTAGTCTCCTAAATGTAAGGATTGTTATATTCCGAGAGGTGGCGGTATTCATGCCCCACTGAAACGTGAGATTCGGTGCCGACGTACATGTGAGTTTGCTGGATTTTTTTCGATCCCACCAGGTATTTCCCTCAATGAGGCACCACTCCAGCCAGAACAAGTTCTAAGATCCAGACGTGTGTGATAGGGTAGTGCGTATCCGTGTGAGTGTAAAAGGGGGGAAAAAGAGGACAAGGATGCTGAAGGAAAGATCGCTCGCGGTTTGTAGTCCATTTGTAAAGATACTTCTTATGCATTCGTGTTGAAACAATCGGAAAACTATGAAAAACTAGTATTCAGCACAGCCGGCCGCAAGAATTCTTCACCAGACTGGATGAATTATACCTAGCCTTGTAACTAGTGTCGGAAATCCGCCATCATCTGGACTCAAACCCTAGGACTTCCTTATCAGTGTCGGTGCAGAAACAACGGCATTGTTGCCACAAAGCCACCGCTGCCAATCGTTTGGCTCAGACCGGGATCAATCGGGTGGGGTCTGGTAGGGTAGAGTGGGGTCGTATGATGTCGGGTGAGGTAGAATGGGGTCGGTGGGTTGGGAAGGTCCCACTGAGGCGGTCCAGGCTGGTGCCTAAGTCGTGCAACGGGGGCGAGCGCCCACTGTGGCCACGCGGGCGGTCGGCCGCCACCCGCAACGTCGCTGGCGCAGCGTTGGGAAATCACTCCCAGTGCGACTGGGAGGTCGACGGTTTGAGGTGTCCGAGAAATCATGACCACGTTAGGCGAGGACACCAGCTCGCTGGACTGTCTCGGAGAAGGCTGGACGCTGACTGGGAAGGATACTGTTCAAAATATTCTGTTCGATTTCCCTAGGCTTTCGGATGTTTCATTTTTCTTGTTTTGCCTCAATAAGCAATAAGAGAGGATAAGCCGGAATTTTCGTTGTAACAATTAAAGGATGATTTAATCATTTCTTTTCGTGAAAACCAAACTTGGTCTGGGGCCCAAAACTCTGTTAAACCCAGTGCACCATTGTTCTCTTCTCAGTTATATCTCTGGATTATTTTAATATTGATCGTTTTACAGTACACGAATACATATTTATTAATTGCGTACGGTTTGTGTAGTGCAAGTTTAATGTGCCGAACACTTACTTCGAATCTACTTCAACCCTAAAGTTTTTATGCAACAAAAATGGATGCAAAAACGGTGAAAATTGTATACATAGAAATGCTTTTGTAAGGTATAGGTGACTATATATATATATATATATATATATATATATATATATATATATATATATATATAAAATAAAGGAACTAAGTTCTTTGAAAATCTAAAGTTTTGTGTTAGTTTTAAGCATGCTCAAAATGCAGATATTCTCGGACGGAATGCAAGCGTGAAAATAACTTCGCAACCAAATTTATCGTGACTTGACTTTTCTTAAATCAAGACATCTCCTCGCCTAAAGGCGAGAAGTTGTGATGAAAATAATCGCTCTTGCGAGTGACCGGCAATTGGGGTGAGTTTTCTACCTGAGTGGTGCCGATACACAAATCGGGGATGAGCGTGAAGCGGAAACTTTTGACTTCTTCGCTGTCGTAAGTACCAACTCCACTACCGGAACCCACAACTGTTTCGATCCAAGCATTGCAAGATGCAAATTTTATACTTTGTGTAATGCGATGTTTTCAGTTCGTGCTTTTGTCATCTTCTCGTACAATCGGTACCAGGGTGAATTGGTTTGCCATTAGTTCTACAATCATTCTTCGACACCTTGTTAAATTCACGAAACATAAAACCCATTGTGGCATTAGATACGTACAAGTAGATCATTCTACTTGTAGTTCAAGCTTAATGTTCCTCCTGCCTATGTTTTTAAGCAAGAGTCGTTGGTTCAAAAGGCTGGTTTTGTAGTACTTCTGTCTTTGAAAATTATTTGAGATAATCCATATTATAATATTTAAAATAAATTTAAAACATAACAGTAGGAAATCATGTAAAATTCAATTATGACGTCTATAAAGTTAACAAAGTTCAAAGATGCTTCCGGAATCAAACGTTTCCTTCAGACACTATTTTACCCATGAATACATGTTCCTTAATTGTATGATACAATTATATGGCTGACCCATGTAGCCCCAACTTACACTAAAAAGCAGCACATACCTTTTTTGTTTGAAATAAATGATTCGAAAATTTGAATCGGTCACAAAATTCTCTTGATTCCTTCTCCTCATTTGCAATCGACTCCGGGCTCTTGAGCCCCAATGCCCAATTACCTGTTAGTACTCGGATGTTAGAATCCGAATAAAAGTAATGGTGTATTGCGCCATCAGTCATCGTCGCTACAGTAGATCCATACATGTAACTACTTCCACAAATTCCAAATGGATAGACCGGGAATGTGAATGCTGATACCTATAGGTAGACAGTGAACCATCTGTTCACTACATTCTCAACGCGTCGCTGATGGTGAAATAAACGAATACTCGTACTGCTGAAAATGGAACTGGTTTAGACACGAGCGGTCTACATTTCCATGGCGACGGCAGGCGCCGAGTCGACACAGGTCTTTCCTGACCTGCATTGTCGACGTAAGATCGCCACGTGCACGAACGAAGGCGTGATTGAGTTTCGGGCACGGGCAAGAGCATGGGTCAATCTCCTCGTTGCAGACTCAAACGAAACGTGAGAGCTAAATAGATCTTGGGGAAAATGATTCAGATTTTCGATCAAAGAATCTTATCGGACACAAAATTGTCACCACCTAAGCAAGAGCTTGTGAGTGTGGCCACACTGCACCGGGTACTTACTTCCTGTCAGTATCAAAGAAATACCTCTCGAAGTTTAGATACATGGACTGAAAGTTCATTTGATTGATAATTTGTATTCAGGTTTCACCTGTTACAAATTACTGTGGCAGAATATAGCTGAATCACGAACGTCTTGAAACGTCTCTCTTCTTTTGTACATTATATGTCGATAATTCCTCGATTTGATGGATTGAAAGTAAGGGGAGTCGTTATTCACCACCAAAAAGTAGTGGAAATGCCTGGTTTAACGTAACTTTGCTAATTTGTTCTTAGCGTCACTAGATGTCACTTAACAACTACTAAATTTCTTTTAAAAAGTTCGTGATATCACTGAAAAATCTAAATTTGAGGCATAATTTGAATTGAGAAAGAATTCTTTAACTTTAATATGGAAAGTGTAAGACAGGTTCGAAAATAATTTTGAACTTTGCAGTTTTCAAAATGTCATAGCTTTTAATGAAAATTAGAACAACACCATTTTACAACTGTACTTTCTTCTTTTGTAGCAATAAAATAAAATATAAATGAAAAAGTGAAGTTATTTCCCCCAAAAAATTAAAAAAAAGCACAACAAGGATTTCTTGTAAAGTCCTCTCTCCCCAGCACGCAAAAATTAAAATATCTTAATGAACCCCCAAAAGAGACAACTGGGTCTTTACTCCTGACGTATTTTCTACAATGTTTCAGCTCAAAAACTTCTAACCTATCAGAGTTATGTATGCCACATACATGCGGACATACATACATTCAGACATTCCTATTTTGAGGTACAAAATTGAGTGCATCTCCTCACTCTCACACCAATCCGAACCATAATTAATACCTTATTTACCTTTGCTTATATAGTATATATTATAATTTATATTACCTTGGCTTATATACATATATACAGTAGATTATTTATTTATTTATTTTTCTTCATATATGTTGATTCATGGCATATTTTGTGTGATTTCTAATGTTGTTGTTCAGACAACTTGTCTTTATTCCATGTGATTGTGTTTTTGTAGCCCCGATGAAGGAATTAAATATTCCGAAACGTTGTCAAACTAATGTGTTTCATTAATTGAACTATCCCGTGATCCATATCCTACTACATATTTAGAACAGCACAGATGAACCTTATTCCTGCTGTTTGTGCAAAGTAACAGCTCAATAGAATCTTAACACCGAAACACGGACTTTACGAATGACATTTGGAGATGGAATCATTGCCCCGCCTGAAGCGATTCCAATACTTTTCCTCCCTGAACTAAAGTAAGAAAGAAAAATCCCGTACCTGGCGCGAGCGTCCCTGTGAAACGCAACCCCGCGCCTCACCGCTCCTTGTTAGCGGGCGGGCGTCGGCGTCGGCGTCGCAGTTTTGTCGCGGGCGTCGCGGCGCCGGCGCGGAACCGGCGCGCCCCACCGGTCGCGCGTCGCGGCCGCCTCCCCCGCCGGCGCCACCGGCGGTCGGCCCGCGACGCTCTGCGCCCGCTCGTCGCGCAAAGTGCGTCCGTGCGCCGTGCGCGCCGCTACGCCGGCGTCGGGACGCCCGGGGACATGTGCACGTAATTGGGTGCAGGTTACGCTACCACTACCGTAGGCGAATAACTGCGACGAGGCTTGCAGACGAGGGAAGGGAGATATCAGGGAATTCAGTCGGTTAAACGCAAGTCACGGGTGCCGTGTGGTGAAATGATGAGACTCTTCTACTTCGATCGCTGGAGTTGGGATTCAATCCCCATCCGGTCGAAGTGGAATTTCTGATCGACTAAGCTGGTCTGCGGCGGGGTTTCTCGGCCTTTTCTTTCTTCGTGGCGCATATTTGATATTTTCACATTTATGCCACTATCACTTACCACCACTACCACCACCACTACCACCACCACCACTACCACCACCACCACCTACCACCACTACCACCACCACACCACATACCACCACACCACCACCTCACCACCACTACCACCACCACTCACCACCACCACTCACCACCACACCACCACCACCACCACCACCACCACCACCACCACTACCACCACCACCACTACCACCACCACCACCACCACCACTACCACCACCACCCCACCACACCACCACACCACCACCACTACCACCACCACACCACCACCACTCACCACCACCACTACCACCACCACCTACCACCACCACTACCACACCACCACTCACCACCACCCACCACCACCACCACCACCACCACCACCCTCACCACCACCACCACTACCACCACCACCACTACCACCACCACCACTACCACCCTACCCCACCACCACTACCACACCACCACCACCACCACCACACACCACACCACTACCACACACCACTACCACACACCACTACCACACACCACTACCACACACCACTACCACACACCACACACCACACACCACTACCACACACCACTACCACTACTCACCACACTACCACACCACCACCACTACACTACCACTCACCACTCATCCATCCACCATCATCATCTGAACACAATCACCTTACCGAGAACAACTGACGACGGCGATAATACATTTTTGGCTTTGGAGCTACGACCATTGTGTCGTGTTTTCCCATTCCTCAATTGCCAAGTAATGGTGCAACCCCTTAGCTACTTAGTACATGTAATCCTTACAAGTGATATTTGACCGTTCAAAGAATTGAGTAAGAATAAAATAATCTCAAATTGATCTCTTTATAGACGAGTTTCATTAATCGAAGATCGGTGCACAATGGCCTAGTTATCATCAGATTAGTCTCCTCTCAGACACGAGTATGATCCACGTCATTCATTTAATAGGTGACGCGAATCCCAAATCTTTTCAAAACGAATGCTGAAAGGTATCTATGTTGTTCGAATTCTTCATAATAAAATTAAACGTATTATATTTCAAAACATGAAATTCAATGCGAGCAATATACCATTGAACCTTAACTCATGGCTTGTATCCTCTTTGATGCAGTTGAGTGATCGTCCCCTCGACGAGTTCTTTCTTGCATTAATACGTGATATATTTGAAGCTTAAAATGTACTTACATAAATGAACCTATTTCTAATACAAGTAGTATTCCCATTAAGAGATATTGCATTTGTTTCCCTACATCATCGAACTAATGGCCAATTACTACTTGAAAGAATGGCTGCACCTTAAGTCCCTGCCATGACAGTGTAGAAATGAGATCATTGGGCATTCACCACATGCTGGTCTCGTGCAGCTGGTTAGGAGAGGGAAATAGGGGGAAGCAGAGGTTGCGTGCTAATGAAGAGTGATGAAGCGGCCGGTGTAGTGAATCATGGCAGGGGAGGCAGACGATCCCCCAGATCCTCCACTCGCTTTCGGATTGAATGAGGGGATGACTGAAAGGAATGGACCACCCGAAGAATGGGGACGTAGGCAACACATGTGGCTTCGTATGTACTATAATCACAAACTCCTCGATGACGTATGTCCTGATTGTCTCTAAATGGGAGATCTGTTTAAGTCCATGTGTTTAGGTCCTCGGTACGTGATCAATTACAAGAAACTGTATTTCAGTGTCAGACTGGAACTTTATTAATATTGTGTTTATTGGACACAATATTTGGAAATATATCATCCTATGTGCATTGCTGTCTATATGTTGGAATCTAAGTGTTTCAAGAAGGTAAAACTATAAGTGTATGGCACATCTTGCTTTTCTATTCAGATTCCATTCGAATCAATGGGAGTGTTTCAGCGTTAAGGAAAATTAAACAACTACCTTTGTCAATGCATTGTAGGAAAACCTTATTTCCTCATATGTATTATTTACATAGTTGATAGCCAAAATAGCTCCGAAAAAATTAGAACATATTGCGTCTTTCATTTTAGCACACACAAATTAACATTAGTAAGAGTACATATCTCTGTAATTGTAGGGTATACATGATTATTTTCTCATTTAATATGAATATTTTCATTAATACTACATCACGCAATCGCATTACGGAAGTGTTCTGAGGTTCAATAAAATTCTAGGCCTTTTGGTTGAGCTGAGCATTAATGTTTGCCCCTATTAGTTGCGGTCTGAGGTTCTACTGGAAAGTGGAGTTTCTTCTTCTTTCTGCGGTCCATGAAAAACCAATCTGCAGTCTTTCTTCTTGGTTTGACCTTTTCTGCTTGGATTGAAAACGGGCGCAAAGTCTGAAGTTAAGATACACTTTGTCTCTTGTTGCGAATTGAAATTATTCTGTAGAAAAATAGAAAACATCTGTTTATTTGTCAGAAATTGTGGAAAAACACAATTCACCAAATTACGTTGGTTAATAGTAAACATTTATAATTCAGTGACAAATTTACCTTTCATTGCACAACTGAACTGTTTCTTTAAGGCGTAGGTAAACTGTGGTTCTGAATACATAGATCGTAGAAAGTCACCTTTCTTGACGTGAAATCAAATACCATAATTATCTCCGAGATTCAGTTAAAAAATAAATGTCGAATATGAAAATCATTAATATGTAAGAAATTTTTCTTTTAAATTAATTCAGGCCACGAAGTGAACAAGAGCACCCGATCTGGGACCACCGGAATCAGTGTGATGACTGCAAATTCCATAAAAATGCGAAGTCCCCAATACGAATCGAAAGAGAATAACATAAAGAAAGGGATAAAAAGGAGGGGGAAAGATGATCGTATGCCGTATATTCTCTCTCGTTTTCGAAGCGAGAAAAACTACACGACACTAAGACCTTCAAGCAGACACTTAAGGCCGACACTCAGGCGCTTTTTCATTGACAACGCGCTCGAGAATGAGGCGAGTCGACAGTGTTGCTACACTGCCTTGCTATTGGCAGTCATACTGATAGAAATGTTCTTTGTTATGTGCGCTATCGTTCGGGATCTGTCTAATCAGGGATCAGAATGCGGATCGTGTTATTATACGGGCCCTCACACGAAGACAGATCCGAGAACCCCGCAAGGGTTTATCCGCCCCTGTCTTAAATTTATAAATAAATATTTACTTTATTTTTATAGATGCATTCCGTTTCTCTTTCCTTAAGTTTGCAGTAGACTGCGGTTGTAGTGAACTCGGGTATAGTGAACCCTCGGTTATAGTGAACATACGATGTTCGTCCCGTTTCATTTACATTACAAATAAGCATAAGAAGATTCGGTTATAGGGAACCTGAACCTCGGTTAGTGAACGTAGAAAATACATCCTGAAATAATTCCACACCAAAAAAAAAATATCGCCTCTGTGCCACAAATTTCAACACTTGACAGCTTGAAAAAAATATTCGGCCAAATGTTTTACTCGAAGTCACCCCCGAGATGAATGTAGCTGAACCGGAATGGGGATCTTAATGATGATCTAATACCAGTCAGCAAACATTTGAAAAAATTGATTTTTTTGAAGAAGAAGAAGAAGAAATAAAAAAATTAAAATTTTCAATTAGTGATGTTAATGTACTTTGCTATTCTCTATATTAATAAAATAAATTATTATAAATATATTCTATTTAATTTTGATATCATCGGGTATAATGAACCTCTGATATAGTGAACCAAAAATGTTAGACCTAAGAAGTTCACTATAATCGGAGTCGACTGTATATCAAACAATCTCCAATTAAAAACCACCAGTGGACTCTTCAAAACTGGATTCAGAGCGATGCCTTCTGCGACACAATACACGCGCGGAATACAGGAGACCAACATCCATGATCAGGGATGAATTTGAACCGGCACATTTTCAGAGCTTTTGACGTACTCGTTACAAAGAGCGTGTAATATACTCAAGCCACTCCGTTCATCCTGGTCGGCGAATGAAAAGTAATGAAAACTTTAAAAAGTATATATCTGAATTCTTCGAGGGACCTTCCTTGACACCCTACGGGTTCTTCGCCTTCTTCGGAAATCCTCTGCAGCAGTTTGCCCCAGTCCCGTTGGAACACGAATGCCCTCTTACAATAGCGGGAGTAGTCCCCTCTGACCTGGACCCCGACCTTTTGGGAGATACCGAGTTCCTCGTTGCCCTCAGCTGCTTAGAAATCTTCCCGGTGACGCCACAGCTCCTCTAGGACAAGCCTGTCCATTATAATAGAACCTTGTTAATTCAAATGTCAATTCGAAATAGTGTTTCATTATTTCTCGAGAAATGCTCTGTGAATCGAAAAATGCGTGGTTAATTCAAAGTCTCAATTATAATTTGAAAATTAAGGAAACCGTTATTTCCGACTTGAATGTATTGAAACCATGAAAAGATTCTCATCGGAAAAGTAACGTCTTTAAATTCTGTTGGTAGTGTGATGTTCACACACACAGTCGGTACTTTGAACACGTCCGATCCCTATCGCAATCATGAAGTATTGGATTTTATGAAGTATATAAACACTTTATTTTGTGACCCATCATTGTCATGAATAGAACAATACTAGCGCCGTTTCATAAAGAGTTGTTTGGTACCCATCTATTGTCACATAAACGAGTTCTCCCTTTTTCGGGATTTTACTACATATTTAGTTGTATTATCATCTTCAGCTATGCCTTGAGAGTTTGTTTATTTACGAAAAATACAAATGTTGACCTGCAGATACATGCAACATGAGTAATGAATTCTCTACGTAATAGCAGGCTGGCTTAATTAGTTCTCAAATTGTTTTGACGAACTAAATTTCGTGTCTGTCGTATTCTGCGACATGAACTTGGTACGAACACATATTTAAAGCAAAACAAAGGTGACTAGCACAATAAGAAAATTTTAAACTACGTTGAAACGTGCATGAAGATACAGTTTAAAATTCATGTTAGAATTTTCCCCCTACGATATAATTATCAGTTATCGTTAAATGTATTCACTTTCCTCAAATGCATCTTACTTTATATAAAAAAATTTAATCAATTGACAATCCGAAAAAATTACAATACCCATTTAAAAATTTATATTCAGCGATTAAGTAAAATACTTAAGTGTTTCAAAAGATATTTAGAAAATAACACTGAGCGACCACTAATAACTATTAATTTAGATAGTAAAAATATTATCATTTAAAAGTTATAGACTTATTTTAAAGTTTCGAGAGTTAAAATTTAACGCACGAAACTTTTCATGTTTTAGGCAGCTTTTTGTGCGGAAGGTTCCTCGTGCTGGCAGCGTTATCTTCTTCTTCTTCCAGCGTTTGCTCGCAATCGATGAGTCACCAGCGTTCCCGTGCGTGCCCGTCCACGCTCGTGCGTCTCCTTCGTAAAGTTTAGATGGAGAGGATCGATTATAATAAATGTTGGAATTCCGTCACTTTGCCTACTCGACCCGGGTCGAGGACATAGGAGACAAGATCACGAAACAGAATATTATGGTTGGCTGTAGAACGAAAACCAGAGACTGCAATGGGTTTTAAATTTTGAAAATTGCGATCAGAAACGGATGTGGGCAATGGATGTGCTTGTTTAATGGAAGAGATTCAGGTGTCAAGAATGCTGTACGATTAGTTATTATCGGGAAAAAGCAGATTAACTAGAAAAAAAGGTCTATAAAAATATTGGAGTCCTGGCAGAAGACGCCCAAAATGAAGACTCTTGCCACGATATAAAATAGTATAATAGACTTATGTTTACCTAGTGAAGGGATAATAGATAACGTAGTGGTCGGCATAATCAATTACCACTAATCGCCCAATACCGTCCAATTTTCCAGAAGTCGTACCCAAACTGATTAATATCGAATCGATTATTATTCGTATATGGCATTTTCAATTATTTTGTAACATAGTCTAGTGGTCTCTCTCTCGCTGTAGCCAGTTTCAACACAGTTCTAAATGCCTCACGAGCGTCACTCATTCGTGTAGGATTTTATGAGATGACACGGTTTGGTGGCGCTACATACCAGTGTTATCTCATATTACAGGTTAGGCAAGTGTGTAACTCCACCCCATGAATGCCGAGCTAAAACTGTACTGATAAAGTTGATTCCGGCTGGATGGGAAACACATTTTGATGACACTGCGTTTAACAATCTTTTCGTCTTCTTCAGTACAAGTTTGCCACGAATCTGCGAAATTAACGGAGTGAAGTGCATGCCGTGTGTAGATTCACCATCCTTTTTGGTGACTAATTGAGAACGAGGTATTCTAGGAACTAACGATTGTTGCACAACCATCCTTCACATTACCATGCCGCCGTCCGCGGAAACCCTTTATTTCAGGAGCACGTTATTTCGTGGTCACGGCAGTTTTGTAAACACGGAGTCTAGTAAAACGCCCTGAGAAAGCACAAAACATTACAAAGTGTGCAAAAAATCAAGAGTTGACATGACCGGGAGCGGTGGCTCAGTACATCAACTGATGTCACTGCAGCGCCTCTGACCGGGAGGTCCTAGGTTCGAGTCCCGACAGCGGGAGGATTTTCGGCAGTAGCTTTTAAGCTAGATTGAATTCAGTCGCTGTCTGGAGGAGAATTCTAGCGGCCGGTTGCTCTGATCGGTAGTTTTCCGTGGTTCCATCGATCAACGCCAGGCCCTAACAAACGGGCCTAGAACCGAACGCGATTTTTCCTTCCTCTTCCTTGTTCTATCCTCATCCCTTAAACACACACACTAACATGCACTACACTGCCACACATGCCGGGAGACCGGTCGTGGACTTAAAACTTGTCCTGGCTAGATCAGTGCCCCGCTAGAGGGAGACACCTGGTTGGGGAAACCCCGTTAGCTGACGGTAGATAGTCGCCGTATTTGGCCATCCAGCCATCGCCACCTTCCGAGCAAAAACACGCACTACACTTACGGGACTAATGACCATAGTAGTTGACGCGCCCGGAATCGCTAACAATCAGTGAATAGATAGTTGATATGGTTTATGCAGTGGTAGGGAGTAGCGGAACATACCCAAATGCTGCTTGCCAGCGTTCTAAAATACCAAGTCTAAATTCAAAATCTAAGAATCGATGAGCTTACGAAATCCGCTGGTTTGGGCCAGCAGCGTTGCCAGGACACTGCCGCCACACTCTGGTCCTGCCGTCTTCTTCATTCTGGTTGAAACATATTTTTTACCAAAGTTCGTGCGTTACAGCAGAGCACGGATGGCGTAGAGTAGGTAGGCGAAATGGGCAGCAGTAACGCGAGAAATAATAGGGATTGATTTTGTAAAAGGCGCAAAGCAAGGATCTACGTTTCGTTGTGTCGTTTCAGAGACAATCGATGTTGATGACAGTGATATTTCATCAATACCATTTTCGTTGCGGAACAGTAGTGCGTCGATTAAGCTAGCAGGTGACGCAGTCTTCGGGCACTGCGTTCACCAAAGCAATGAGTTGCCGATTCCTTGTCCTAATTAATTTGCCTAGCACGTAACTAGTGTTACCTGTAGTGCACAACCGAAAGGGACTACGTACCATTGCTGTTTGCGCTATGTACGTGCAACCTGGACTTAGTACCACACACCCGGTCTGAGAATCGATCAGCTTACGCTCTCCGCTGATTCGGACAATCTAGGTTCCACTATTACCGTCGTGGGCTTACAAGCCACATTCAGGAGATTGGGATCGTAAGCATGTTATTGTACTTGAAGTTAAAGCAGCGGAAGGAGTTCTGAATATGAAAGGACAGAAGCAAGAGTACTTCCATCCGTTAGAGCGGTGATTCGTATTGATGAACGGATCTTCAGAAAGGAAAGTAAGTTTATTGCACAGCTCGTCGTTTTTAATTTCTTTTAACATCGCTCCTCAACAGTCATATAGCGACCAATTAACAACATTTTTTACAATCATATAACGACCACTAATTTTTTAACTGTAGGAGGAACTGTAGGGGAGCACAACACAAACACACAAACATCCATTCCCGAGGCGGGATTTGAACCCGCGACCCTTCAAGCCGAGGCAGTTATGGCCGCTCAGCGTTAGTGATCTTGGCTATCCAGACCGGCTTGTGGCTATCCACGCAGATTCTTCTTTGGAATCTTACCTGGACTGTCCAAGATATGTACGGTCAGACAAAGGTACTTGCTGCCTGTGTGAGTGTTGTATAATTTTCGTGACGGGACCAACATGATTGTGGTTCATACTGGGGATCGGATCGGCGCAAAGGTTTTCGCCAGACACCGAACAAGGCAGTGTCCCTGCGAATTGTAGGGCGCCGTGTGGCTCGTGCGGGGCGGGGCGGGGGGGCGGGGGGGGCGGGGGGCGGGGCGGGGGCGGGGGGGGCGGGGGAGGGGCGGGCGATCGCGGGCGTGTGCGACTCTCCTGGCAGCGCCCCCGTGCGCCGCCCAGATGGGCGGCTGACTCACGCGGCGCGGCTGCGCGGGGGCGGGCGCGTGCAGGTGTGTGGGTGGGCGGGGCTCGCAGTGGTCCTCGGCGACACAAAACGAAGGGAGCAGTTTCAAAAGATAGAGGGTTTGAAGATTATCATTATCTACAAATTAAAAAAAAAAGTATCCAAACCTATATGAAGGGATGGGGATCTAAGTCCCGGTGCTCATGAATGAAGCGCTATGGCAACTACGTTATTCTCTTCTTTATACCAAAAGGCGTGTCTGAATGATTACAATTAATCATCCACTGTGTTCATTCACATTGTTTTTTTCATTATTATTATTATTATTATTATTATTATTATTATTATCCCTTAAATGCTGTGACTGGGTTCCTCTACAATACGTTGAGCTAAATGTGGATTGTTCTTATTAATCCTATATGTTTCAGTTTCCTGACTTGAGAATGAACTGGCAGTGGGAACAAGTTTTTACATAGATTTTTCGGAACAAATCCCAAGTTCCGATAACTATAGGAGAGACATCCAGCTGATCTCGATTTTCAAACTGTGGAATTGGTATTTGTCACTTTCCTCTGCGTCATTAGTTACTACGTTTTGATCGCATGTAACAGTAATATCTACAAGTACAAACGATTTTTTTTTTAAATTCCGGATAGCAATATGCTTTTTGTGTGCTGCTATCGCACGATCAGTTTGGAATTTATAATTATAATTTTTTGCTCTGTACAACAGAAGATTTGGTTTGGTTGGGTTTGGTTTTGCCGTGTTTCCCGGGCGCGTCAACTGCTTTGGTCATTAGTCCCGTTAGTGTAGTGCATTTTTTTCGGGAGATGGCGGTGGTCGTCCCCCGCTGGATGGCGAGATCCGGCGCCGACCTACCGTCGGCTAGTGGGGTTTCCCCTAACCAGGACTCTCTCACCATCGGGGCATAGCCCCAGCCGGACAAGCTCTAAGTTCCCCCGATCGGTCTCCCGGAGTATGTGGTAGTGTATTGCATGTGAATGTAAGTGTGTGTGTGTGTGTGTGTGTGTGTGTGTGTGTGTAAGGGGAGAGGAGAGGGTAGGACAAGGAAGAGGAAGGGAAGATCGCACGCGGTCCGTGGCCCGTTTGGTAGAGTACTGCTCCAGCATTCGCCTGGGGTTGATCGGAGAAACCACGGAAAACTACCAACCAGAGCAGCCGGTCGCTAGAATTCTCCTCCAGGCAGCGACTGAATTCGACCTAGCTGAAAAGCTAGTGTCGAAAATCCTGCCGCCGTCAGAACTCGAACCTAGGACCCCAGGTCTGAGGCGCTGCAGTGACATCAGTTTATGCACTGAGTTACCGCTCCCGGTGAAGATACAGGTTTTAGTGTGTACTTCTTACTACATAAAAGTCTTGATCGGAACTTGCACAGCGCACAGCGATGGACGCTGTCGACACGAATCGATTGACTCAATAGCTATCCAGATCCTTCCAGAATATTCTGAAAGAATTATGAATAAAACATGTTTGAAGGTATCTACCTGGCGAAAGCTGTCCATTACTATAAAACGTCTTTCCGGCATTCTAAATTGATTTTCACATTAACGATAATTAAACCTAGTGTTGCAATGCATTCATTTTTAAAGTAATTTAATTGATTCTTTTTTGTGCAACTTTCTGTGCCGAGGATGGAGAAGGGAAGCAACTAAATGATGTTTCGACTAACTTATTTTTATTAACAACGTGCAAACCGCAAACAATAATTTTAAACCTGAAAATACCGCTGGAGGCACACGCCAAACTAGTGTCAAGATACTCGGCTTTCCCTGTAGAGGAGTTACTCTAACATACGAAGCACTTTAACAGGTCGGCAAACAAGTGAACGTCATACAGGGCGATGATATTCAAAGATATAATTATGAAGCCATTTATAAATGCTATAACTAGGGGCGGATTTTAATCATTTTTTCACTTTAGAACTGTGCCGTTTAGTATAGAAATTAATTTTATGATATGACAAAGGAAATGACCCATTTTATACGTCATTTTTCTTTTAATCGATTTCGGCTAATAAGTCATTTTTAAAAGTTTTCCCATAATTTTTAATGCATTTTTCGCTGATTTAATCGATTGTAATGCCATTTTAATGGTACTTGCTTCAAATAATATTGACGAGATGTAACAAATGTTCTCCACAGAATCCCTGACTACCTAGTATACCTGGTAGCCTATTTGATTTCTTCGCTCAGAAGTTGTAACGTCAACCATTGTAAGTAATCTAAGGTTCCTGTGACGTCATTGGCGATTCAGCCGATATCGGATAACTAAAGAGAGTTTTCTGGTAAAGAAGAGTCCAAACCAAAAGTTTTAAAGCTGAATTCACTTGAACGAATAGAAGAAGCCTCAGTTGCATCAGGAACATATCCAACAGCTTAAGTTGTTCATCTGGTTTTGATAACAATTTTTTGTTCATTTTTCTTTGTTTTACGACATTTTAAAAACATTTTTAGAGCATTTTATTGAACATTGGCACAATGAATGCCAACATTAATTTTTGGCGATGTTTTAGGTCATCAAAATCCGCCCCTAAATATACCTATAAACGAACGCAATAACAAAATGAGTGCATGGACATATCCTGCATTTAAATGGCCAGCAGTATCTGTCAAAGCGATCCCTCCTTATAGTGGTATCTTATTCCCGTTTTCTCCACTTCCGACCCACAGTGTCGGCGGGTGCGGGCTCGTACCTCCTGCCGTGCCTCGCGCGTGCGACGACGCTGCCGACCTTCTTCCGTGGGTGTTCCGCCCGTGCCATGCCATGCCGCGCCGCGTCTCTTCGCCCGCGCTTCCGCCGGCCGCGCCTACGCGCTCGTTTTCCGCCGTCACGCAGCGCACCGCTTTCGGTTTGCTGACCCTGGGCGCTGTAGCCCAAAGCAGGGACCACCTCTCTGCGAGTTCGCTTCATTTGATTGTTTTTTTTCGTGTTTCCGGGCGCGTCAACTGCTTTGGTCAATAGTCCCGTTAGTGTAGTGCATGTTTTTTCGGGAGATGGCGGTGATCTTTCCCCGCTGGATGGCGAGATCCGGCGCCGACCACGATTACTTGGTTCTCCTAACCAGGACTCTCCCACCAGCGGGGCACCGCCCAGCCAGGACAAGCTCTAAGCTCCGACCCGTCTCCCGGAATATGTGGTAGTGTAGTGCATGTGAGTGTGTGTGTGTGTGTGTAATAAGGAGAGGATAAGACAAGGAAGAGGAAGGACAGATCGCGCGCGGTCCGTGGCCCGTTTGGTAGGGTACTGCTCCGGCATTCGCCTGGTGTTGATCGGAGAAACCACGGAAAACTACCGATCAGAGCAGCCGGTCGCTAGAATTCTCCTCCAGGCAGCGACTGAATTCCACCTAGCTGAAAAGCTAGTGTCGAAAATCCTGCCGCCGTCAGGACTCGAACCTAGGATCTCCTGGTCAGAGGCGCTGCAGTGGCGTCAGTTGATGCACTGAGCTACCGCTCCCGGTTTCGCTTCATTTGAACGGAGTTCCGTCACAGAAAAGGTTTAGTCTCTTTGGTTCGTACAGTTCGCCCAAATGAGTAAATGTTTGTTGGTTCCGGGTGTGCCAATTACTTGGGTCATTAGTTCTCTAAGTGTAGACCAAGAGAGTGGGAGGTGGCGGTGCACCTCTCCGCTGGAATTTGATATCCGTCGCTGATATATACGTCGGTGCGGGTTCCTCACCCCGCCAGGCATATCCCCCAGCGAGGCATCTCCCCAGCAGGAACAAGCTCTAAGTCTAAGCTCCAAACTGGTCTTCGAATATGTGTAGTAACATACTCCTATATGCATGTAATTGTATGTGTAAGGAGGAGACTAGGATGGTGAAAGAGAGATCCCTCGCAGATCGTGGTCCATTAGTTGAGGGTATTCGCCTGATATTTATTGAAGATACCATGAAAAAACTACCGATCAGTGCACCCGGCCGAAAGAATTCTCCTCCAGACAGCGACTGAATTCGACCTAGCTGTAAAGCTAGGCCGAAAATCCTGTCGCCGTCGGTACTCGAACCTAGGACCTCCCGGTCAACTGCACTGCAGTAACATCAGTTGTTGCACTGAGCTACCGCTCCCGGTCAGACAGCACAAAATAACTTGCAAATCATAAGTTAGGTCAAAGACTAAGTTTATTCAAAATTCCACCATATATATTACAAACGAGTGAAGTAGAGATCCTGAAGCTTACGAAAACATGCGCAAATTATACTTCCACTCGTCAGGTATAGATATTACCATTTTCTGACATCGCATGTATATTTTTTTTCTCTTTGTTGTTGATATTTTCCCTTAACATTCCTTAACCATTTCGTTTCCCTTTCTTAACCATTATATCCATTTTCTCGATCGATTTTCTCTCTCTCTCTCTCTCTCTCTCTCTCTCTCTCTCTCTCTCTCTCTCTCTCTTCTTTCTCGAGTGGCGCCGCTCGGTGACATTTTCTCGAGTGACATTGCTCGAGTGACCCCGCTCGCGTGGCGCTGTTCGAGTGACGCTTCCTCAGTAGTCCTGCCTGAGTGGATTGTGGGTATGAACCCCACTGCTCTTCAGTAATCCTGCCGCTGTGGTCCTGGGAAGTTGTGATGCGGTGCGGAGACCCTGGCTTGGCAGCGGTGACCGCCTGGCGCCCGTTGGCACAAACACCTCCGCTGCCCCTCTCTGCACCGTGACGCACGACGTCCTCTCCTTCTCGGAAGCGAACCCACACATCCAGCTGATATAATTGTGGAAGGGCCCAAAAACAGACGTAGACGTAAGAGTGGGCCAAGTGTCAATGGAAGGCGAAAAAAAACTATCTGCTTTGTTCTTTAATGTAAGAATATGATAGTTATTAGTAAAGACCCGATTCCCGTGTTACTGCATCTTTTCATTGCTGACTTGAAATTGGATGAAACCTTGACAGAAATTTGAATCATGAAACGGGCACTATTTTAGTACTCGTTTTATTTTCCACGGAATTGCAAGTTTTAGGGGTTATTGCACGATATTGCTCGTTTTAGGTAATGCTACCTGAACAGTATACTTTTGGAATGTTATTGAACGAATTTGCAAGATTCATAGGTTTATTGCTGCTTCTTCTTCTAAGGCTCTACGACCTTCAAGTGAACGTCTTGACCTGCTCAACTATCCTTTTCCATTTTTCTCTATTCTTCGAGTGCTCGATCCAATTTTCAATGTTAATTTTCCTTGTGTCTGACAACATCATCTTTCCATCTATTTTTAGGCCGTTCTCTTCTCCTGATAGTCACTGGATTCCAGCTAAAGATCTTGTTCACAATTCTGTCATGTGACATCCTATTAAGGTGACCAAGTCATCTTAATCTCACGGATTTGATACAATGTAATGTTTTTATGTTTTTGTATATTGTCCAGTTCGGAAATGTTCCAAATCCGCCAATTTGCATTGGGCATTTTAACTGGTCCAAATATCATCCTCGCCATCTGTCTTTCAAAAACTGCCAGACTCTGCGCAGGTTTATTGCATAAAATATAATTTTTATATTATCAGTTTGTTTTAATTTATCTTTTTTAAATGTTTCATGTGGGAAAAAAGTTTTTATATCATCACCCAGCAGTGCATTAAGATTGTCTGTGAAACCCGAATGCCGTTTAATATGTTTGAATTCTCCATTTTGTTGCCCTATAAACTGTGCGTCTAGAC
This sequence comes from Teleogryllus oceanicus, assembly GCA_964035755.1. Lineage (NCBI taxonomy): Eukaryota > Metazoa > Arthropoda > Insecta > Orthoptera > Gryllidae > Teleogryllus > Teleogryllus oceanicus. The sequence goes on along the minus strand of CAXIVR010000005.1, from coordinate 64,747,842 downwards.
TTTTCATGGTGTCGATTGTCTAATTAAAATTTCTGAGTTACTGCAGCAGGGATACGCCGTGTTACCACGAACTACTCGTAGATCTGCGCTCCTTGGTTGCGGCCGCTCAGCCAACGAAATTTTCGGGATCTATCTTTCCAATTGTATCATATATCCGTTTTGTCAGTCTTCGCTGAACTTACCAATACATTGCATGCGCGAGTCTCATTTGACCTTACGTCCGGACGAGAAGTTTAGTTGCAAACGCATTGCATTTCAAATTCGTGGAATGTCTCGGAGCAAATGTTGCCCTGTGGGGTACGAAAGAAAACTAATACAGTTTTAGTTGCGTGCACAGCACACGTACATCAGAGTGAGGCTAACCACACAGACAAGTGTAAATATAGAAAGAAGTTTATTCTGTCTGAAAACGTGTATTAGTTGACAAAGGGTATACTAATTTTTTAGAAAATAATTCGAAAATGGAAATAATTGTGAATTGTAATAAAAGAAAAATAATTGTAAATTAAAATGGAAACAATTTAGAACATTTCTTCTGCAACTCTTTTATTTCTGAAGGTAATTTGTATTTTTTCATTTTTGTATTTACTTTTTCCATTTTTATACTATTTTAATTTTTTGTATTAAGAACATTTAAAATGTTAAATACGCTTTGTTTAAACAATCTGTACACAATTATACTAACAATATAAAAATGTCTGTCTAGATTTCTGTAAAGTTTTGAAACCGAGTGGGAAAACGTACGTCGTTTTGAGTCCGCAACTGCAGTTTCGAACTTCGGTAAGTCTTAGGATCGACTTGCAATGGTGACGGATTGTCGCCATCCCAATATCGACCACTCGTCCGTATTCTCCTGAACCCAAATAGATTCTGGAGCTGTACTTCCTTCTCTAATTCCTCTGTCGTGCTGAGCGACCAGCAATAGAATAATCTTAGTGTCCTAATGGTTCACACTTCGTGATCTAGAAAATTCTGAGTCAATACTGTGCGTAAGTAAAGTGCTCGAGGAAGATGGTAATATGATAATGAAAAACAAAAGAAATAAGGAAGAAAAGAGAAAGAGGGGAAAGCAATAAGTAGTAGAAGGAAAATCAAGAAGTGGAAGAAGGAAAAGCAAGAAGTGGAAGAAGGAAAAGCAAGAAGTGGAAGAAGGAAAAGCAAGAAGTGGAAGAAGGAAAAGCAAGAAGTGGAAGAAGGAAAGCAAGAATGGAAGGAAAAGCAAAGTGAAGAAGAAAAGCATGGAAGAAGGAAAGCAAGTGGAAGAAGGAAAAGGATGGAAGAGGAAAGCAAGAAGTGGAAGAAGGAAAAGCAAGAAGTGAAGAAGGAAAAGAAGATGGAAGAAGGAAAAGCAAGAAGTGGAAGAAGGAAAACAAGAAGTGGAAGAAGGAAAAGCAAGAAGTGGAAGAAGGAAAAGCAAGAAGTGGAAGAAGGAAAAGCAAGAAGTGGAAGAAGGAAAAGTAAGATGGACAAGAAGGAGAACAATCAAGGAGAAGGAGAAACAAGAAAAAGAAATAAAATGTGTGGATGTGCTGCATTGAAGCTTAATCAACTCCCGATGAAATCAATTAGCCGGTGCACCTTGAGCCGCACGCTGAGTGGGGCCAGAGCGGCCATTCATCCCAGACGGTGTGACGGGTGCCTCGTGGGGGTCCCCTTGGCGTAAACAACCCCCAGCTGCCCGGTCTGCCCCCTCGCGCTTTGCCAGGCGCCCACTGCGCTCGCCGCCTTCTTTCACCTTTCTTTCACCTTGCGCCGCCCCGCGTCACCAACGCACTATGACCCAGGTTGGGAAACGACGGGGCCAAAAGCCTTGTTCTTATAATAATAATATTAATATTAATAATAATAGTAATAATAATAATATTAATAATAATAATAATAGTAATAATAATAATAATAATAATAATAATAATAATAGTAATAATGATGATGATGATGATGATGATGATGGAGTGGGGCCCAATGGCCTTTTGTCGCTCGAGACCAAGAGAACCAGTTAACGCTCGTGATACTTTTAAAATTTTATTTTTAATCTGATTTTAATGATTCATATTTACTGGTTTACTAATTAACTTGATTGTAAACTAACTCGGTTTGCGACATTTTAACTTTCGTTTGTCGTTTCATACTTCCTTCCCATAATTTCTTTTCATAATTCCCTCCATTAGTGAATTGCACATTTAACTGTTTCGTATTTCCTTCGTAACCTCGATTCAGGTTAATTATGCGGCGTATATCGAGCTCCGTATGGAAGGCAATAATAACGGGCCACTAAAATGTAAAATGATATTCCCTTGGTTCGGGTGGCGAAAAAAGTTCCGGCATCTGCGCCCAAGTACGTATGCATTCCATCCATCCGTGGGCTTTAATTCCGCGTGAGGGGTATGTGTAGTGTGTTCTGGCTGGCGAGCATTGCTAGCTTACCGTGGCTGGCGAGTATTGCGCTTGAACCTCAAAACCTATCTGTAACAGCTTCCCTTTTCTCTGTATGTTGCATGAGCGGAATAAAAGCAAGTGTGCGACGTGAGGGCTTACTGTGGTGGCAGCATCAATTAGGTCTAGCCTGGCTCCATTCTTCTAATGTAGATCTGAGGTTCAGGAGCTGACCAATATGAGTTCGTGAGCCATATCGGCGCTTGGAGAGAAGGGGCGTTTCCACGATGGCTGCATTTCCAAAAAACAGTATGAATGCAAGAAATTTGCGTCGTTCATTTCTGAGTACTTAAAACCTTTTGGAAAATCGACGGATCCAGAGCATTTGATCAATACGCTATCGTTTCCCAAGATTCTAATCAACAATTTCTCATTAACAGTTATTTTGGAGTTACTTCCTTGGGAGGAGTTGTGGGCAGGAAATCTGAATAAGTGCACATCTTTCTTTCATGGTTCAGACTATGTGTTACCCTGACCGGGAATCGTACCCAGGTCCCTCAATTTGCGCTCAATTGCTCTAAACACTGGACAATGAAGACAATTATGCTTCGAAATAACTTTTTGGCCTGAATTTTATCAATTCATTTGGTATTTTATATTGACAGTGTGGTGACATTTAAATATTCTAATTTCTAATAGAACATGTTTCATGAAAGAGTACATAAGTGAACATCATATTGTAAGTCAACAAAGTATGCAATTGCATTTATCTCCTAGTATGTTTCACTTAAAAACTTACAACATAAATCAAATAATATATGCTTTTGCAAAAAGAATTGTTAGAAAATAACAAGAAACGAAGAAAAATGTAATTTTATAATATAAACAAGTTATGAGAAATTTTGTTCCCTAAAAACAATGAGTTTTTATTCGTCACTCTTTATACAACATTCCTGTTTTTACGCCTCTGCTACTAAAAGATGCCTCGAAAAGGGAAAGATGGGAAATAAATCCGTAGCAAGTTTTCTTGCTATGTGTGTGTGAATTGAACAGTTTGTAAAATAGTAGGCTCAAAGGGCGTTATAAATAATTATAATGATCGAGCAGCGACAAAAATCCCAAGGGCTTTTTATCATCCGAGATAATTAGACCCTGTTAACACCCACGGTATCTACATGGTTTTATTATTTACATAATTTGAAGGATTCAGATTACTTATTTACTAATTAGAAGTTATCTTGACTCGGTTAGTCTTTTCATATTTCCCTCCCATAATTCCCTTTCATAATTCCTTCCGTTAGAGAATATGTAGCATCATTCAACTGTTTTCGTATTTCCCTCGTAACGTGTATCACGATTCAGGCAAGTTATCGGTACATTGAGCATACATTGAGTTCCGTATCGAAGTCATTAATAAGCAATAACGTATCAATAAACAATAAAATGAATTTTGTTCACGTGTGTGCCTTCAAACCATAGTCCGCCGTTGCCCGCGTCGCCGCCCGCGCCGCCGCCGCTGCCGCCGCCACTGCCGTCGGCGCCGCGCGCGCAGGTAAAATTGTCCGCGATTCCGGGTTTATTTTCACAGGCTGTGCTGGCTGGGTGTGCGGCCCCAGCGGAGGTCTTTTAAAGCAGCGGATGCAGCTGCACAAAGTCATCGTAGCTTCTGTATTTAAATCTGCGGTGCAGTTCGCTGACCCGGATGGTCACCGACGTCAAGATGTACTGACTCTATGCCTCTGCCAGAAGTACAAGCGGTTTGAAACCTTCCATTGTCTCGGATATCTGACGTTTGTCTTACAAATATGATATATCAGACAGAGACTTGCTGAGTGTTGACAGCTTACGTGCGATAGCGTCTTCATACATGTTCACGTTATATCGAATCGGGTACTTTTACGGACTCAACTTGTCTATGGTTTTATTCACAATGATGAGAAAGGATGAGATTAACCCAAATTACGCGGCTCTGAACGAAAGCTTCATATTTAATGATGACATTTGGAAAGACAGTCACTTTACTTTCATTTGGGCACATTTGGTTAAGGTTAAAATTATGATTGGTAGTTCAGAGACCTAGTGTTCAGAAAGGAAGTCACATACATTGGAGAACAGTAAATGTTCAAGATTAATTATTAATGTTTTAAATTTCGAATAATAATGTTAATCCGAATAATAATTAATATTTTTATTTCTTTTTTAAATTTTTATTCTGAAAAAAGTCATTCACTTTTTTAATGAAAGAAGTGTCTTTTCGTCTTAAAAAGGAATATTTACCTTGTAAACGAAGCAGCAAAACATTTGCTCTTGGAATTTAATATTTTTATTTCGAAAAGCTCTATAACTGAAATTTATATTCTAAAATCTTTTCAGATGCGCATTAGCAAGTATTGACTTTATTATTTATTATGGGAGAAAATCGAAACAATAACAACTGTCTTCAATTTATGTAAATAAAAAGATACATTCTTCAAAAATAATAACTTTGAAACTTCACAGCATCTATCCGACAAATCAGTACATCTTAACTGCAGCGCTACTCGCGATCGTCTGTCTTGTCCGTTCACGGCAACAATATTTTCGACGATCAAATGGCCATCTTGCTCCTCAATCGGGAACCCTAAAAATCCCTCCAGACATGAATCGGCCTCCCACATTATCATGTCTACAAGCATCCCAAAAATCGTTTATTTCTATTTGCCTGTAATCCCCATCAAGAGGCGTATTCGGGCGAGAAGACGCCAAACGCAGTGGGAGCGGAAGTCTTTGAAGCATAGGATGCAGCTGCACGGCGCCCTCGTTCTCTCCTGTATCGCGACGAAGTTTATTTATTCTGCCTCCGAAATTGCAACGCTGCCAACTCAAGAGGCGCATTTGAAGCGCCAACGCAAGGCTGCTGGATGCAGTCTGGAATAAAGTGTGGGCTTGCTGGGTGCAGTCCACGAATTCCAACTTCTGAGGAAGCTCGAGAAGGACGACGCAAATATGAATAAGTTTGTAAAAATACGGAAATGATATTTTTAAGCTCGGCCTTGGTGTCGCAAGGGTTTTGGATGAACGCCTCAGTATGCAAAGGAGGAGGTTGTCCCGTAAGTCACGGGTGTCACCGTTTGATCGTGGCCAGGGTTGGATTCTCATTCATCAATATATGTCTAATGAACAACGTCTTATTAACTCCATTCATTTGTCATCATTTACCCCGCATGATCTGTTATCCATTATAAGGAGGAGGCACTTGAGGTAATGGCTAGTGCCAAGGCGTGCCACCGCTGATGCTCGGTTTCGATTCTCGTTCAAACCATGTGGAACAATGCGAGGCAGGGTTTCTTGGGGTTTCTCCATTTTACCTGCCCCTCATTCTAAAATTTCCCCGTTACCATTCATCTTGGTATTGTCGCTGCCATCTCTCTTCGATGATATCAGCAGTTGAAAGGTCCCTAAACACCAATAAATAAAATAAAATAATCTATTACTTAGTGTAAGGCAGAGGATAACCACCACTGTGTCCCATTTTCAGGAAAAGGGCGAATAAGCCTCCTCGCTCGCTTACGCTCCAGAATTAACGTGGCACTCACCTCACACACCAAACATATATTTAATTATTCTTGAAAGCGACCAAATCATCTCTCTGGATATCGCTTGCTTGATGAAAAAAATTTTAAAAAAACATGGATACGTTTTTAGAAAATCCTGTTACGATATTTTGAAAAATAGCCCAGATTTGATACAAAATTGTACTATATACTAACCAATATGTTGAAAAATAATGAAATAAATAATTAAAATATATCATATTATTGTAGAATCATGTGCATTAAGAGATAAATCTCTAGTTACCGTAATGATAATGCGAGACAGAATGAAAAGAATTTTACATGTTTTGAAACTTCAGAAGTTTTAATGATGGACGGACTTTTACAGATGCTGTGCCGCCATTCGAGCAATTTTTTTAAGAATATTCACCCATTTTTAAGAAAATTATTTAAATCTCCTTCGGCTTTATTTGAAATACCTCCAAAATTAATATATCTTGAAGATATTGAAATGGCAGTAACGCGCCTTATTCTGATGTATGTTTAAGTTAGAACCCCACGCTTCTTTTCTGCTCGAATTACAATACTCGTCCGACATTATGGTAAAAACATTTTTTTTCGTCTCAGCGACTCTTAAAACAGATTATACCACCGAAATTTATATATCCAATTTTTGGACCGGATCTGTAAGTTTCTCTATTCTACATAGAGCCCACGAAAATTTTAATCAGTCGATCGTACAGAGATTTTGGCGTATTATATATATGAACATTTAAAGTGAACCTAGGGAAAATGCCACACTTCTTGTACTTATGCGTGGATTTAAATGGTCAAGGTAGTATTAATCTAATTTCAAAAGGAACACTTTTTATTGAACGTCTATTGACAAAGTTTCCTGACCTTTCGAACAACACAAGAAAAGTCATCTGACAAAATTAATGTGCCTCACATAAAGGTACGTGACAAATGTAATCCAATTAATATCACAAGAAGTTAGTTTGGAAGACACTTGATACACTCTATTACATACGCAATGACATTGGTTATGTGCTCTGACAAGACCAACACACTCTTGCAGCTCCCAGGCAACATGAGAAAGCAGTTCCGGTTGACAAGCCAACGCACGGCGCTGCTCTTTTTTTGTAGGCTGTCAATCCCATTCGTGGCAGACTCCACTTGAGGGCCGCAGCTGGTCCGAGGAGGAGTTGGAGACTGCGTCGCTGCGTATGGACAATGCGGGCTTTCTCCGTGTGTCACCTCGTAAACACTCAGAGTGCGTGACTTCCATTCTGGCGAGTGGGGTCAGTAGGAGACTACTTAATGTCTGGGATAGCACAGCGTGTTTTAGATGATTTCGGAACATCTCTCAGCGGGGTGGCTCACAGCGTGCATATTCTGATGGTACAGTGAATGATACCTGAATTGGACGACCCACCAGGCAGAACTAAAGGTCTTGGATTCGATTCTCACGGAAATTGTGGTGTTTTTATTGCGAAAATATCGTGGAAAACGGTGATAAACTACCTATCCCAGAATAGCAATAGTTTCTGTGAAGCGTGTACTGTCATTCCTGAGAATTAACATACGTCGTTTCTATGTTGGCTTCCCATCCTGTAAATACGAGATTCTCGAAGACATGTGATTCCGCATATGGAGTCAGCGCCGTCTCGGCTCCTCGGGACCTTGTGTTATGTAGTGTTGACATTTCGGACGCCGTAGTGCGAACTACTTCAGGACTAATGCTGTCAGGATTGTCAAAATGACGACCGAAGTGTTGGCAACACTTCATTGGACGCGACATCTACCGGACAACCTAGATCCCAATGCATTTTCTGTTGTTGTTTGTGTTTAATAAAATAATTTTGCAGCCTCAACCATCAAATTAGGAGTGACATTAGAAAGTAACTTTGAATCCAATTTTCTGAATACATTTTTTAAAAATAATTTCTATATGTTGATTACTTTAAGCCACTGCATCAGATATAGCAGCGGTTGCGTGGCGCACAAGAGTACTCCAGGAATTTTGTTTCCGTAGCCAATGGAAACTCGCAAAACTTAAAACCTGAGGGTTCTATCGTCTCTCCACTCTATCGGTAACCCTTCTAGTGTGGTAGCATTGGTCTAGTGTCATCCAACTCATAATTCATTTCAGTTTGTGCAGAAATATTTATTTCCTATGCTGTGCAAATAGAGCACTTGCACCACGCCACCAAAGGCGGAAAACTAAGCAAGCGTCGTTTGTTGAGCATTCCTCGCGACATTTGTAAATCTGTAACCGCTGATACCTGCTTGATTGTTCGCCTAATAGTTAACAATTTTGCTACAGATTTACAATGAGCGCAAGCCAGACTCACGGTATGTTCGAGCATGTTGTGGCTCTTTAATCCAAACTGTGCAAGTGAGGGAATGAATATTCACGTATTTCAGGCGCGTCAACTATTATGGTGGTCATTCCCGTTAATGTGTAGTGCATTTTATACTGTAGAAAGCCTCAGAGTTTCTCCCCCGCCCGAACGTGAGTTTTGCCGCCAACTTACATGTTGGCTTGCGGAGGTTTTCCCCTTCCAAGGGTCTTCCTCAGTGGATCAGCGCCTCCCAGACGGGACAAACGTCTGCTCCTGACTGGGCTCCAGATACGTGTGGTGGTTGTATTGTGCATTTACGTGTGTATGTAAATGTACACACGTAACAGGCGCCTCAACTACTAAGCTCTTTTGTCCCGTCAGTGTAATGCATGATTTTTTCTGGTGAGGTGACGGTGATCTTCCCCCGCTGAATGGTGAAATCCGGCGTGTACCAACTTCTAACGGGGTTTCTCCCTCAACCAATATCTCCCAGCAGTGGGGCACCGCCCCAGCCGGGACAAGCTCTCAGCTCCCGAGCGGTCTCCCGGAATGTGTGGTAGCGTAGTGCATGTGTGTATGTAAGTAACGAGTGAGGATAAGATAAGGGGTGGGAGGGCAAGATCACGCGCGGTTCGTGGCCCGTATGTAAGAGTACTGCTCCGGCACTGATAGGGAAAACCACCGATCAGATCAGCAGGCCGCTAGAATTCTCGTGTAGACAGCAACTGAATTCGACCTAGCTAAGTAGCTAGTATCGAAAATCCTGCCAACGTCGGGAATCGAACACTAGGACCTCCCGGTTAGAAGCACTGCAGTGACATCAGTTGATGCCCTGCGCCACCTCTCCCGGTGGCCGAGGAAGGGACAAGGATGAGGAAGGGAAGGTCGCGCCCAGTCCGTGGCCCGTTCGCCCGAGTGCGCGACCGCCGAGTGCTAACTCGCGTGGAGGGTGGCCGTTCGCGCCGAGGTCCGGTTCATCGCCCCGCAGGTCGTTGGGCCAGCGCCGGCTTTCCCAGCGCTCGGGGTAAACAGTGCGCGTGGGCTCCCCTGATGGATCTCGGTCGCAGCGGACGTCGCCTGGCACTCGCGCGCCGCGCTCGTTTTTTCCCCTTTTCTCTTTGCCGTTGTTCCCTTTTGTTTGCTTTTGTCCCTGCCTCCGATTTCTTTTGCCCCCTCTCTCATGTTTCTGTCTTGCCCTTTTGTTTGTTTTGGCTCCTTCTTCTGATTCTCTTTGGCTCCTCTCCCTTCTGTTTCTCTTGCTCATCTCCTTCTGTTTCTCTTTGGCTCCTCTCCCTTCTGTTTCTTTTTGGCTCCTCTCCCTCCGTTTCTCTTTGGCTCCTCTCCCTTCCGTTTCTCTTTGGCTCCTCTCCCTTCCTGTTTCTCTTTGACTTCTCTCCTTTCGTTTCTCTTTGACTCATCTCCTCCTGTTTCTCTTTCTATCCTCTCCTCCTGTTTCCTTTGACTCCTCTCCCTCCTGTTTCCCTTTGACTCCTCTCCCTTCTGTTCTCTTTGTCTCCTCTCCTCCTGTTTCGCTTTGGCTCATCTCCTCCTGTTTCCTTTCTTCTCCTTTCCTCCTATTTCTCGTTGACTCCTCTCCTTCCTGGTTCTTTTTGCATTCTCTTCCCCGTGTTTTTCTTTCCTTTCTCTACTGAGTGTTGCTCTATGGATCATGGATCGTTTTAAATTGCATCAACTCACTAAGGAAGGTTTTTGTTGAAAGCTGAAACTATTTTGAGTACACTATGTTCCGGTAACCGTTATCGCGTAATACAAAATCAACAAATTTCGTATTCTTTTCCATTTATTATTTATTATTTATTTATTATTTTTGTTGTATTGCTTCCCAAATAGGATAGAAAATCAATTGTCTGTTTAATTGTTTTTTTTTGTGCGTATTCATTTAAATTAATTTCATTTTTTTAACACCCTCGTTACGTTGTATATCTGTTTGTTCACACTTTGTAATATTCGTGCCTTCCTGTGATAAGTATTTTACTTGCAAACTTTGAACATATAAAAACATCTGTATAATGAGATTCTTGATTTAAAATTAATTACTAGAAGATAAAATAAAGTTTTCTTTAATAAAATTACCCATAAACAATTACATCTGTTCAGGTAAATTAAATAATAGCTTTCTTTGGGACGTTTTATTACTTTTTGACTTCATACCTATAAAGACGATGTATCGATTAAATCAGCGACCTCCATTCAAATCGACTATTGGCTGCCAAAATCAACAGAAGACCTGTCTGAGGCAGGAGTTCTGTTTACGTCCGACCCGAATGAGATGGTCCGTAGCGTTTGGCATTCCTCAACTCACGTTGGCATTCTGACAAGTGGAGCACTGAACGTAGTAGCTCTTGGCATCTTCCAAACCAGGAGCTCTGGTTTAATGAGTAATTTAACGAACAAAGGAACGAAAACAAAAACTTCTTTGGTGAGATTTGCGCTCCGGCCTGTGTCTTGTTGTTAGAGTTGACGTGTGCTGCCAGTTCCGTCTCCCGATTCGTCGGTATTTGTGAGTCTTTTGGCGACCTTCCGGGAAGAGTTCTTGTTGAGGCGAATTGTGATTGTGGGGTGATTGTCCTCTGGCATTGCTTACTGCTCGCCCGAGACCTCCAAGAACGTTACCTCATTATCCTGATGGGCGATTAGGACACCTGGCTCCTAAGCTATGCAGCTTACCGTTCTTTTTAAGGAAGAAACTCATGATTCACATTGTGAAAACTAGTTTGTCTATTGGCGTGTGTGTACAAATATTAGCAAGAATGCAGTGTCATTTTAGTCTTGTAATATCCATACACCTGATAAAGGTAATCATGCAGCCTACTGTTAATTAGTGCCTTATTTTACGAGGCGAGACTTGGACCATCAGGTCTGACCACGCAAACTTCACTACACACTTTTCAACATATAGCGTAGAAAGAGAGTATTACTCGAGCGACGTCATATACGATTTGAATTTAGGTCAGAGGCTTCTTTTGGAATTGAGGATATTTTACGCCCAGTAAATCTACAACACGGAACTTCCGGCTTTACTTCCCCTTTGAAGGATAGCGTATGAAGGAGTTTCAAGGAAATTTCACGGTTTCGATCGGGTTTGAAACAGCAAACTTGGGAACAACAGCCCGATAACGCTAACCGTTAAACCAACGAATCCACATACTGTTTCGCAAAACTAAAGAAAAACTTAAAAGATTCCTAATACTTTGTCCACCGTTTTACATTGTGTGCTCTTTGTATCAATCCGCGTCTGAGCTAGGAGAAGTCTGAGATCGGAGCGGCAGGCGAGGCATCACCGCCAGCTGAATAAAAGGTGACATCAGGTGGCTCGGAGAAGCGTGCCCGGCCGCAGCGCAGACACAAAGGTCGCGGGGTCGCCAGACACTTTGGGAGCAGCTCCCGACTTCAGGAGAGCACGCATACCGCGTCACAACACACACACACACACACACACACACACGTGTTCCGGCGCCACGGAATTTATAGGGCGGGGTCGGCGAACTACTAGAGAGGTGCCGGCTAGAAAATATACATAGAGTTGAACTGGAACGGCAACATGAAATTTTCTCCGGAATGCACAATGGGAATGTATGACACTCTAGTTGTAACCCTGGAGTGTGGGAGAGGGGACTCTCGTAGAATTGATTAATATTGGAACGAGGAACGACTGATGTAACACAATCCGAACGAATCCTAAGAAAGTCCTTGAGTATGTTTTCTTGTGCAATTTCTTTGATTTGGTTTGAAGTTTTCTTTTAAACGGTAGATCTAAAAACCATTAATTGTGACGGGGAGAAATTACTAATTTTCCAGAAGGGGGCATCAAACATCCCCCTCGTCAATTCACACCCGGGATTGGGGTATACCATCGTAAGGTTATGACAGAAAAGAGTATGAAGATTATATACATCCTAGAGGTGAAGAGCTGTAAATAAGAAAAACGATTATTTACAGTATGACGTTATACGATCACCGAGAACACGTATAAATTCTGTAGTTATATATAAATATTCTGGAGTTATATATATTCCGTAGTTATAAATAGTATTGTTGACTATGACAACGCCTTCAATCATTTCAATCATTGATAACTTGCTTATGCAGACGCGCGAAATTAAATTACCCCGTAGAACTTTCCTTGGTTGTATGCTCAAATGAAACGAGTCGATTTTGCAAGATTAATACGTTTTACAGCCTTGGAAGCTTAGAGTTTATCCCCCTTGGGGTGGTGCCCCGATGTTGGGAGGTACCTGCATGCTGAAAACCCCTTAATTCGACGTGTAGGTTGGCGCGAGATTTCACCACCCAACGAGGGAAGAACACCGCCATCTTCCGTGATAAAAACATGCACTGTACTTACGGAAATGACAATAGCCACTGACACGCCTAGAAACATGAAATAATCAATTAGTCAACGTTATCATCGCGCATTACTCGCAAACTATGCGTCCTAGGTCTTTAAAATAAGATTTTCGAGTTCCACTACGTTGTTCGTTTCTTATGCTGTAATCTGCAAAATTAGATCTTTTGGGAAATTCTCTCACTTTTTTGAAGACTATCTCTATTTAGTAGCACGAGTTGCAAGGAACCTTGAAAGTGGTATTTCGGTACGAAACTATTTTATCTTAATGATGTTACACTTTGTTCTTAGTTTAAAAGTTATGTTATGTGAAACCCTTAACTTTTAAAACATATGTACAAAGTGAGGAATACTCGCGAAGGCCCAACTTGTAATAATAAATCCCTTTAATACATTTGAAAATACTTGAAAATATATTTTCTGTGTTATTTTTAAAGATAAAAAATTTCACATTTCCTTCCTACATTTTCCCCAGTAGCTAAAAGATCAATTTGTTGGCATCAATTAACACCCAATTTTGATTTCCCAGTTCTAAATGAGAAATGTTAAAAACTTGGCAACAACTCTTGTGATTACGTAAAAGGCGTGAAGAAATAAACGGAAAGAATAAATAAACAAAGCATTATTCAAGGTTGTCCAATACTTAGCATTGTACAGCCTAATTAGGTTATCCAATGCTGAGCATTGTGCAGCCTAATGTTTTTTCAAGGCATAGAATCCTCTAGATCAATATCGAAATGTAGACTTGTTATTAACGTTGCGCCAAGTAATTCATCAACATATGACAAACATGACTTTATACATTTGTGTTTCATATTTCATAAAATGTTTTAGAACATGATATTAACTTTATTACTTAATTATTTCTTTGACTTAAAATAATTTGATTATTTTTAAAAACATATTAATATTCATTGATCTATTATTCTTTCCATTCTTTGTAATCTAATATACATTCCACATTCCAAGAGAAAATTTTCAATTGAATATGAAGGCAGATTAGTATAAAAGCGTGGAAATAATAATTACCTATAGGTTAAGTGAATAAATGTAAAGTTATTTCTGACTTTGATCGTAGCGAATAAACCAAGGAGCTTTTAATACCTGTCAGAAAAATTTATTTTACATTATTTATATTTTTTAAAGTTAGTAGAAGCTTTAATCTTAAAATGATTTGAGCTCAGCAACATCCTTCTGTGGAAGGCAGTCTCAACCTTGCAACATGTATACACTGTTGCGTGGTGCTAACTCTAATATGGAGGGCAAGTGAGAACATGGCAGGTTGTTCCCGATGACGCAAGCCATGTTTCGCTGCACCTTATGCAGTCTAATTAGCGAAGAGCTCTTGTGCTCTTTCGTTTGCACGCACAATGATGGAGTGTAATCAACATCGCATGCTCGAAATGAGAGCACTTTATTAATGAGTGTTTCTGATGTATTTGTATGCTTGAATGAACGTGGGAACTAATGGCTCTATAAACTAGTAATGATATGCAAATTAACTTTATTTGCTTCGAAGAACAACAGCGTACCCGTGCGGGAACTTTCGCATATTAATCCCCACCCTCTTCTCTATTTGTCCGTTTCCACATTAATAATATATATATATATTAAGTATTATATATTTTTCTTGAAGACATTTGTATTCTCTCATTTGTTCTATGTCTCCTTGTAATTGATGACAATACAATACACCCTTGTCGATACAAACTATTCTTATTTAACTTTATTACCGAGCAGAGAGGTGGGCATGTGTGACATGTTTAATTCAATCACATAGAATATCAAATAATTAGTTTCATTTCACATACATTTACAGATTCTACACGCTCTGAACAGGTGGGGTAGAATCGAGAAGCATCCAACTAGCAAAAATGTAACAGAATGTGCAAGAAGTCATCCTGTAGATTACTGAGCAATGAACGTTTCTATGAGGCCTTTGGTTTCAATATTTTGGTTTCTAACCCCCCTAGAACGCTTCGTTAGGAGTTATTTAACAATATAAAAACCCTGCTTAGTGTTGCGGATTGCAGTTGACATGAATATTTAAATTCGTTTTGTAAACAAATCCTTCGTATTTTTAAAGTCAAAGCTCAATTTGCCACGTCTCTGTGAAATTCTCTTTCTTTAAAGACCTTATTTATAAAGACTGCGTGTGAGAGCCACAAAAGGTATGTATTCTACCGAAATAATATAGGAGACGACACCTTAGGGAAAAGATGGCAACTGTCTCGTTATTCGATTGAGCTTCACATCCATTAACTTTGATATAATTTTTATTCTGATTTTATTTACAGTTTGGATATAATTTAGAGAGCTTGACAGCACTATTAAAATTTAAGGAACAACTTTCCTTTTAATAAGAGGAATTTCTACTGAAGGCAGAAGGCAAGTTTTAATCTTCTTTCCAATGCTTTAAAGTTGTGCCCAAAGAGTATTAAGAATTTAATTACTCTTTAATCCTCGTAATGAAGAAGATTGCTCTCGCTTAGTGGTACAAGCCTTTGTGATGGCTGATTTAATTGCAAATGAAACTGTTGGAACCATTGAAGGGTATTGTTCTGGGTGACCTTCATTTATAATCCCCGTGGGTGGGTGCTATTCCCGACGCCAGATTGCAGTAGTATATCTGTATGTGTAGGTCCAGGAAATGATGGATGTTCTTATTGTCTGAGAGCTACCGTGCAGGATGCAGACAACGATTTATTTTATGGAGTGATGCTTTAATAGCGAGATTAATTTGAGGTTAGCAGAAAACATGCAGATACTTGTAGGGAATAATGACTAACAGTTTTCATTTCTACAATATTGTTACATTCATTTTCCTTTCTCTTGGAACTTACTCGTTTTATTCGTGCTTCTATTCAGTTAACGACATTAATCTAACGTAAGAGGAATTTGATCTTGCTTTCTAAGAAAAAGCAAGCGCTCTTTATTATTATTTTTTGTTTGAAAAGTATTATGAAATGATTGTAGCTAGTTTTCGGGTGGAATATTATTTATCTGAATAATCCCATCAGAAATATTCCAAGGACATATTACAATATAACATATAGTTTCATCACATGGCATTTACATGTAAATTCGAGTCAAATATTTCAACTCGATTTCAAAACTGTTACATTCGTAGGTATTTGTTCTCATTAACTTTCTCCTTGCCCTTCATCTAACGCTATTACTATGGTAATCACTCGGAGATTACCCTTTTATATTCACAGACAGAATGTTTTCATGCTATTAATTATCTCATTCCATTCCCCTTGGAATCATATTTTCTTTTATCATCTCTGCTCATGGTCAGGAGTTAGGAATTTCTTCTACCAGAGGCCACTCGATTTAGTACACGTGTTCTAAGCTTCTAAAAAATTTAAAGTTTAACATCGGAACTGCCTAATGCCTGGATCTATTTCAGCCTCATAATAGCCGGAATCTCCAGTGAAATGAAAAAAATGTTTAACGTTTCTGAAGTCAAAATATATTTGCAATTGTGGGATAAAACGAATTTTACAAAGGACAATAAATTTACATAGCTTAACAACATTTTTGAGGGGTATCTGACCTCTCTCTCTTTCCTCCCCCCCCCTCTCTCTCTCTCTCTCTCTCACCTCTCTACCCAACACCTCTGGATGATATTCATCGCCCAAATATCACGTAGTTCTGTTTGCATGTGGAAGGACAAAGGCGGTGGCGAAGGCGGTGTATGTCGCATAGTGTTTTGACTGTCGAAAGCGCAACCTCTTATAAATTATCTACATTATAGTATACCAATGAGACTAGATACTAAATCGTCTATTTCCGTATTTTCTTTCCGTTTAACTAAGTTGCGTAGGTTTATTCTTCCTACTTCAAATTTAAAATATAGAGAAGATTTTTTGTGAGACACAGCATGAAGACGTCCATTAAAAAACAATCATTTTGTACTTTTCCTTTTTAATATTGAAACAATATAAATCACATTTATACATAATTTTATGAATATAATTGTATATATCCGTTAATTAAATATTACAATTTTTGTGAATAGTGTTCGTTTTCGATTCCTTGCTATAGGGGTTCAAATCCCTGTTGATCAATGTAGATTTTGTGTAGGCGAGTCAGATATGCAGAAGGTTGCGTAGATGTTGTTTGGGTTATCATTCTTCTCATTTCACGCCTATTCCCTCTTCATATTCATTCATCACTCGCTACACTCCACACATGATATCCCAATGCACACTACAAGGTTCGAAATGGCAGGGAAGGAAGAAAGTCCTGCAATCTATACTGAACGATTAATGATACAAATTTCTTCACTTATCTAATAGTGTATTTCACCTAGGTGTGTGTAATGAGTACCTGAATTTCAGTTAGCGTTAATGGTAAGAGCCACTTAGAAAATAACAGGACAAGCCTCAATCTCATTCTCAGTATTCCTTAGATAATTACGTAAGACAGAATTATTATCTTAGCTAGAACCAGTTCCGCAATCCGGGAGTGTACATCGTAAAAAGATGTAACTTATGTTGCAATATAACACAGAATATGTCGGTGTCTCAAACAGTTACGTGAAATTACGATAACTGGTCCCATGCACCACTAATATTTCAGTCACTCCTTCATCTCAACCCTTTTTCTGAGTCCGTTTACTTTGCCTTCCTTTTGCTGCCTCTTTTTCCTCTTCTTGTTAGCCCCCTTCTTTTCTCATGCTTCCTCGTTGCCTTCCACCTTGCAATTCTTCCATTCCCTACTCTCCGTTCCCTTCCAACCCTTCATCCCTCATCATATTCCAATTTTTTTACATGCTCTACACTTCCCACCTCACCTACATCGTCATCTTCCACATCGTGTTACTCAACTTCTCCCCTTCCCCCATCTCGATCTCCCCAACCATGTCCGCTCACCAACCCCTCAACACCGCCATTGAGATTAGGCGTTCGCTTTGCCCGTCGCTCCGTGAGTGACTGCGTTCTGGAATCCGTTTCCCCGAGCTGTCGGCCGTAATCTCGACGCTTGGCGGGGGCGCGCGGTCAGAGTCGTTCGGTCCGACGGCCCTCCTCCCTTCTCCGAACGCCCTGCGCGTCGTTCGCGGCATCCGAAGCACGCGCGCGAGGCAGTCGCACTGCGACTCACAGTGGGGCGGAAGGACGCGGGAAGCGAGCCTAGCGTACTTCGGTTCCCAAGCAACTGTTTCAATCTACTAGTTTTAAGCGTCTGACAGGTGTGATGGAGAACGAGAAAAAGAGCTGTCTACTACAAAATAATTATAATGTTAAATAATAAGAACAGAAAATAGTTGTCTTATGGTTCAGTCAGTGATTTTTAAATGAATAACATATGTAGTGAAAAAGTAGAAAAAGAGTTGATGATCTCCTTAACACTTGAGAAAATTGTTCTGATGGTTTTTTTATCTTTCACGCTTTTTATTTACTAATGTAGTCTTTACTTTTGCAAGGCGAAAATTAAAGAAAAGGAAGCAATCCTCAAACGTCTACTTAAATGTCAGAATAAATTTCAAAAATGTAGTGTTGAAAATGTGCTCAACAATTAACAACAACAACAACAATAATAATAATAATAATAATAATAATAATAATAATAATAATAATAATAATAATTGGTGAACCTTGGCTGTGGATAATTGGAGGTAGCAGTTGTCTTTAACGGGAAACCATAATACTATATTATTATTATTATTATTATTATTATTATTATTGTTGTTGTTAATTTTGCCATTTACATTCTATATTACCCACTCTCACCCCCCCTTCAACATTTTCCTTCTCTTCCCTTTGCGTACTTTGGGGCATTCTCGACGAACGTGTGTCGTCGTCAGTGCTCGCGCCTGCCGCACATAATTGGGAAGGGAGTGGGGGAGGGGAAGGGGCGTGGCGAGTGGAGGGGGCGGGTCCCGCGCGGCTGCGCCCGGAACCGTATATCAAACGCCCGGGCGCAGCGGAGCGACGCAACGCGACGCCACACCGCGCGCCATCTGGAGGCGAGGCACTGCCGAGGCGGGCGGCGAGCGCTTTTTGTTTTTTGACGAACAGCTAAAGCAAATGGATAAATGGAACACGTGTGGAATGCGCCGTATAATGGGTGGTGTTTCAAAAATTTGTGCGTGTTAAGATAGGTGGTGGATTGATCGATCGATGTTTTCCGGCACCTCTACAGCTATGGTCAGTAGTCTCGTTAGTGTAGAGATTTTTTTTTTGTCTGGAGCTGGCGGTGTTGCTCCCCAGCTAGATTGTGAGGTCCGGTGCCAACCTAATGTCGGCTTCGAGGATATCTCCTCCAGGTCTCTCCCCTGTGGAAGCTCCCAACTGGTGTCTGATGGTGTAGTGCATGTGAGTGTAAATGTGTAAGTAAGATGAGAGGAAGGGGCAAGTAAGAGGAATGAAGATTACTCGCGGGGAGTGGTTCGTTTGTTAGGGTACTGTTCCGATATTCGTCAAGTGTTGATCAGAGCAGCCGACCTCTAGAATTTCTCTCCACCTAAATTTGACATTCCTTTCTAGCTAGAGTCGAAATCCGCCTATGTCGGGACTTGCATCGTAGGACCTCCAGTGCAGAGTCACTCCTGACACAGCCAAAATGCTGGCTCTGGATTAAACTCAGCTGGTGTAAGGTAGTAGGGTTACATTACCACAGCAAAAGGAACGCCACTTTAATGCGGCTAATTTCTCTTCTCTCTTTCTTCTTATTTGCTTAGCTCGTGAATTTCCAAGTCGACGGCGTTGCTCCGCGATTAACTTAAAAAAATTACCTTAGGTTTAAAAATTTGTGTAAAATGCTCTGGAAATTTTCAACGCATTTTACACAAATACACAGATACGTTTTATCTTGACCCTTACATCGAACTATTAAATCATTCCTACTTAATGAAATATGTGCATTCCACGCTTTCCATTTATACACCAGCTTTAGCTTTTGTCATAAAATAAATAAATACTCGCAGGCGGGCAGCGCCGACCCTGGTGGCGAAGCAGGCGATCCAAGCGAGGTAGTAGAGCCGAAGGAGAATAAAATGTTGGAAGAGCCAGAATTCTCCAACTTTATTCTTTGTAGAAGATTCTTTGCCAAGATCCCAGTGCCTAACCCTTATGTCCCCATTTGCAAATGGGTACGTGACATGATTATTAAGATGTTGTATGTACAGTGTTGGTGCATTTGTGGTGTGTATGAGAGCTGGCGAGGCTGGGAATGAGAAGCAAGGTTGCCATGGAAAAATAAAATACAATTTCGAAAAAATTATACATGGCTTATTTGTTATGTAATATAGCATTTTTAGTATTGTTTACTTATATTCGTCTTGTAAGGTCAGTGTGCCTTATCGGCAACTAGGTTCGCTGGTCAGGCTTTCGCCTTGCTTCAGCTCGAACATGGGCTGGCTCTGGAGAGCTGCCTTAGGCCGTAGTCGTGTGCCCGCCAATTGTCCCGGGACGGCCGGAGGGCTCCCAGAAGGCGTCGGACTTCCACTTGTTTTCTTAATTATTTTAAAAACTCAGTCGTTTTACTTTTAGGAACTACATTTTAAAATCCAAATAGAATAATTATTTCTTGTTGGCGATTAGCTGTATTTGAATGTTACTAAGAAACTTACGAAAAATGATCGAAAATTTTTTACGTTTGTTCCCATAAGAAGGAGGTCCTGCAGGTGTCCGCAATTTGTTCGTCGTAATGGAGACGTTAGATGAACTTACTTTTGGAATTACTATTAATAGCATCGTAGAAGGTTGAAAGGAGAATAACAAAAAAATTCGGTATACTATTGTATATTCTGTTTCAGACAATTTCTGATGTTGATGTAAAAAAGTTACAGTATGTTGTGATGCTGGTATGGTGAATCGACCAAGTGTTTAGATTTCGCGAGCAGAGAAAGCGACCGTAGCAATGACCGAGGTGTCGGTGACGGCTGCCTTGGCGACAGAACAGGCGTGGTGAAATTGGAGTCTGGGGCTGCATCTGTTTCAGAGCGAGTCAGCCAGCAGAAGCCGGGCTTTAGGACCGGCCTGGGCGGCAGCCAGCTCCGGGTACAGTGATCCAGGACATTTGCCTTTGGGGAGCGGATTTGTGGGGAAACACTTGGAGCTATCTGATAGAGAAAATTTTGAAAAAGTCTTAGGAGCTTAATTACACCCAACAATTAAAGATCCGTGTCAAATTTGCAGAGCTACGTGTTCATCCAGATCGATCGGCAAGTAGAGGGCTTTTGTGAAAATCCTCTGTATTATCCAGGCGCTAATATATTTTAAACAGACGAACGAAGTTTTGAAGAAAAAATAATCTTTTTCGGTATCAAGAACTCTCCAAAACGTGCAATTTTTTGCTTCATTGTAGAATTAATTGCGTAATTTACTATGTAATATATTTTCTGTTCTATTCGAGAGATTAAAATATTTATTTTAAAGAAACTACATTGATTATACTTGGAAAACAAGTATAGATCACTTATTCTTAGTTTAGGAATTGAATACGTTTTCATCTTTAGCGCAAAACGTTTCTTTAAAACGATGGTATTGTTTCAAGTGGAAAGGTTAATCCAAGACATACCGAAAACTTCTGTCATCCTACAGTAAAAATGCTGCCCAAAATAACACTGTAAAATGGTTTTCCAAAAGATATCAACATTCTGCTCAAGAACAACAAGAAAAATATTCTCATATAACCCTGCAACAAGTTAAATGACTTAACAAAAACAGTCTTCACAAATACTCTGATAACGTAGTAAAATCCAACAGTTTTTTCCATACCAAATATATCATAAAAGTTGCAGTTCAATAACGCAGGACGTTAATAGCAAATATTTAATGACAGCCGGCCTCTTCCTTGGAACCTCCCTGAGCTTCACATCGTCTGTGTCAAAAGCAGTGATGCATGAGAATTCAGTTGGTACACGCGTGTGAGAATCGGAGTGATCAATCATTCAAAAAACATTCAAACCCTAAACCATTTCGTTGCTTTTGGACTGTTCCTGAAATTCTGAGTATCTAACAAAACCACAGACATTATATTGTTTACTAGCGTGTTGATTGTCTATTGGTAAAATTCTGTTGATTTTCAGAATCAGTAACTCGTTTTGTACAATTTTTTAAAATTACATAAAATACAATTTACTGATTATTTTTTAAATAATTCAAGTGACTGTCTTAAACTTTAAGACACAGAAAATAAACAGAAACCACAGACCTTTCTCACATGGCATAGTTTTCTTTAATTTCTGTGCACATTGGGAATTAATGATATAAGATGGATACCGTCAATGGATGTTCTTCAATTTCATTACAACATACGTTTCCCATTTGCATGACCTGTATTTTTAATTTTAATTTTATGCATTTTCTTGAAAAAAAACTTGAATATTTGCTAATAGAGCAAGGATTAGGCAATGAAGAAATTAAATAATAGGGTCATCTAGAAAATGAATTCTAGATTGTATATTCGATTTCATAAAACTTCAATTTAGCATTAATATTACTTGGATTTAATGTAAATTAACAACTGTAAACTTGATATAGAAGTCGCTGAAGAAACGAAGATTAGAATAATATTCTTCACTTTTTAGTTTAATCGCTAATATATCAAATGAAACTCTAGACATTTGTATATTGTAATCATGATCATTCACTTTTGGCTTCAACAGTAAATGACTTACAGAAGCCTAAATTCCTTCGAACAAGTTTCATAACATCCAGTTTCAAAAGAGCTTAAATCTTTCATTCCACCGATGATTATGAACTTCAGGAATCTTAGTTTGTTTATTTTCTTTGAGGAGAACACACATGTAAGTTTACTCGACCCATCTTCAGCTTTAAAAAAATCTTGATATACGCAGAGCAAAACCTACTTCCTCGTTCGTAGACTTATATTTACGAAGCTCATATGAAATGTATATTCCATAGCTATGTCCCTGTGTATTTGTCCGCTACTCTACATCACGTAACCTCAATGTTAAAGGCTGGAAACGCGTATGGAGCCTAGTTGCCCTGTTTATTTTTGAACCCTCCCTGTCACAGGCACTAAAAAGAGAAAAGGATGTGTACACGCATACCGGCAGAAAACACGTGGATACGCCTACATTCGTGATTTACGATTGTGGAGTAGGCGTGGCCGAGCTCACGCGCTGGCAAAGGGCGTGGGTGATGTGGAATGCTTGCAATGGTTTTAGACATTTCCGCTTCTCTCAGATAATCAGAATTTTTAACAAGAGTGGAAATACAGACGTAAACAGGATAAGACGCTTTGGGTGTAAAAAGCAAAACCAACTTGTTTTGGACAATTAGATGAACGAATATATTATGTCACTTCGATGAGCCACTGGTTTTCGCTTCAGAGCAGTTTGTCGACGATTTTTATTGACCAGTTATGTGCGAAAGATTGTCCTTGTATTGACTGGTATCCATAAACATAGTGCTTACTGCCACCACTTAGAAAATCGAAACGAAAAAAATACGCAAAAACGTGAATTAGAATTGGGTAGGGTAGCCGATACCCTGTATTAAACCGGAGTGCAACAAAATTTCGCTAATATCATAGGCGACCGATTTTCAAGAAGAGGAGCTCATGTTTTTGAATAAGCAATAGGCAGTCTTGCATCGGTGTGGCAGTAGATAGTCTTGCATCGGTGCTTCGTAATTCGTAGAATAGTTTTTGTTATTGTTGTTGTTGGTGTTGTTTTTAAGTGATGTTCCAATGAGATATATACGGGGACGAAATTTAAAAATATCGCAAAACCATTTTCGTCGGAATTCTTGACTTCGCGGGGGAAAAGGTAGAGGAATTAAGTAGTGGTTTGGTTTTTTTTTTTTTTTTCGTGTTTCCGGGCGCGTCAACTGCTTTGGTCATTAGTCCAGTTAGTGTAGTGCATGTTTTTCTCGGGAGATGGCGGTGATCTTCCCGCTGGATGGCGGATCCGGCGCCGACCTACCGTCGGCTAGTGGGGTTTCCCCCTAACCAGGACTCTCCCACCAGCGGGGCACCGCCCCAGCCGAGACAAGCTCTAAGCTCCCGACCGGTCTCCCGGAATATGTGGTAGTGTAGTGCATGTTAGTGTAAGTGTGGGTGTAAGGGGGGAGGATAGGTCAAGGAAGAGGAAGGAAAGATCGCGCACGGTCCGTGGCCCCTTTGGTAGCGTATTGCTCCGGGATTCGCCTGGTGTTGATCGGAGAAACCACGGAAAACTACCGATCAGAGCAGTCGGCTGCTAGAATTCTCCTCCAGGCAGCGACAGAATTCGACCTCCCTGACAAGCTAGTGTCGAAAATCCTGCCGCCGTCAGGACTCGAACCTAGGACCGCCCGGTCAGAGGCGCTGCAGTGACATCAGTTGATGCGCTGAGCTACCGCTCCAGGTTTAAGTAGTGATAATACTAAGCAGAACATGGTATTAACTTTTCACACATGAATTGTTGCATTCTGTATTAGCTCCATTAAAAGTATAGTATGATTCAGATCATGAATCTGTATTTACTCAGATTTCTGTCATTTTGTTTAGAATCAGTTTCTTATATTTAAAACAACTTAATGCAATACGGACGAGTACGCTCTTGTTCATTTTACGGTCACTTGGTAAATATTAATGTTAATTGTTTAAGAAAAGTTATGTAATCTCATATTTTTTTATTAAATATGAAGTCTCATTGAACTCAAATCTCATTTCACGTTTTTTTTAGTTCGAATAGAAAATAACGTAAAATTCCGAATTAATGTTTAAAAGAAGTATTAACTTTTTATCTGTACGACAAAAAGAACCTTACTTTTTGAAAATATTACTTGTTCTAGAATTGAATAAAATCTAATTAAAATTCATCACTTAGTACGCGTCTGATGAAAGTCACTATTCAAAATAGAAATGTCGGATATGTTGTGTTCATTTCTATCCAGGTGATCGGAAGGTGTCGCACCCCTGAGATGTGCCCACCACGTGTGTAGATTAAATCCACAGCCATTTCTGGCGGGGAACACGTCCTTCACAATATTTTCAAAAACACCTAGTACATTTAGTCGATTTCATTTTTTTACGAGGCAATTTGTTTATAACATGATTTGACTGTGGCATTCATTCCTTACACGAGTGTAAACGTCACATGTGGAATGATAACACGGTATTACAAAAATATATCGCCGTCCTTTATTAATAAAAAATAATGATCAAACTCAAAAAGGGATTGGGAAGGAATATCATGAAAATGCTCCCGAACTGGGCATTGATGAAGAGCTGCCCCTCCCCCCGCTGTGAACCTGCATGCTCGTTGCTTAAACTAATTCTGCGGGGTTACCCACATCCTTTGATGTCCCTCTCCCCCAACTTTCAGGTGCCAGAGGCAGCCGCGAATAGGTCGGAATGCGACTAAAATTTGCATCGGGGCTCCGTTAGCCAGCAGGAGTCCTTGGAGCTTCACTGAGAGAATGGTGTGTTGGTGGCCCACTGCGGATGGTGCCCCTGGCCTCTTGGCGACGGTGGGCGGGCGGCCAGCCCGGAGGCACGCCGCCGCGGACCGCCGCCAACCGCCCTGCCAGAGCCCACAGCCTGCCCGTCGCTCGCCGCTCGCCCGGCACGGCGCCTGCCTACCCGACGCTAGTAGCCTCTCGCCGACTGAGTTCATCGCCCATTGATCATCTTTGTTTTTCAATTGGTTGCTCCTCGAACACTGTGGGCTGCCAAGCGGCTCGCCATCTACCATCTGACGTCCGTCCACTGGATCATCCCTGGCTCCGTTCGTGGAGTAACGTGCGCTTAACCATCTTCCAATGTTTCACCATACATCGACCGGCTACCGATCAAACACTAAATGGCCGTCTACTCATTTTGGACACACATTTTGGTAACAACCGTCTACTCACTTTGGACCGTTCGTAGGCTCTCTTCCACCGTTCACCGATTATCCTTTGGTCACCTTTCAAGAGTTCTTCAATCGTCTATTGACAGTTCTTGGAACTTGTAAAGTTCTATTTTTCGAACATTCGGTAATCGTTCATCGACTCTCGTTCGACTTATCATGTTTCTTCGTTCGATCGTCTTGTAATCGTTCTTCACCCTCTCTCGACCTTTAATTCCTTCAGTAGTTGTCAGATCGACTAATTTTCGACTGTTGGAAGGGCGCATATAAAATGCCACCAGCCATGCTACATCCACATCCAAATATGCTACCAAAAGTCGTCGACCATAAGTTGATTGGCCAATCATCAATTAGTCTACTCTACCGATGGCTTTGGCTTGATGGGCAGCTTGAAGCATTGAACTCAAAAACGTGACACAAATTGCAAAACCATTTTTCAGGTATAAATTATTTTTCTTGTTTTTGGACTTACCGTTGGAAGTAAGTTTACTTCCATTCAATTCGAAAAACTATTCAGAATATTTTAGATACCTAGTCGCAAGTAGATATGTTGAGAAAATACCCATATTATTAATTTATACCTAAAATTATAAATATTAAACATCATATTATTCTAAATATGAAGTGACACACTCAACCAACTGAAGTAGAAATACTTCAGAACGATTGCATCAACCAGCAAAAGCAAAATACGTAGTACTTAAATCGCGCAGATGGAATGCCAAAATTTTAACTATGAGGTATCGATAGATTTTTGTTCTGCATTTTTTGGTGAAAACGTTCAAAATTTGAATGTTTAGAAATTCCGACTAGAAAGTTAATCGAGTACACTTACAAATAATTTTTAATGAACTGAACTTAAATAAAATTCCTTTATAAGCGGAAAGAGAGAGAGAGAGAGAGAGAGAGAGAGGACAGAGAGACAGACAGACAGACAGACAGACATTCCTGATTATGAAGGAGTATTTTATTATTATTATTATTATTATTATTATTATTATTATTATTATTATTGTAATAATTGTCACCAAATTATTTTCAATTAGAAAATTTCCTGGCTCCTACTAAACGTCATTGTCCTGATGTATTGGAAGGAGTATTCGTATATTTTCTTGAACACATGGTCCAGATAGTAGTCGCTTATAACACATTATCCCTCTCTCGTAAATCAGCGCCGACACAATCTACAACCGTGATGTAAGCGACTGCAGCTATCGGTTCCATTTAAACACGTGCGGGCGGGTAATCCGACTTCCCGTTGGGCGATGAAATTTATTTCGTGGGTGGCGGGCGTGGGCGGGGGCGGAGTGGGCGTGAAGCTTTGAGCGACTCGGGCGCGCAGCGGGACGCCGCTGCCGCGGCCGTGGACATTATCACTAGTGGAGCAGGCCCTACCGCTCCCACCGCCCCCGCCGCCGCCGCCGCCCTGGCGTTCTTGAAGGGATAAGCCGCCTGCGCCCAGCTCTCCAGGGATCGGGGAGCAGTGGCCGGCGGCTGGAGGGAGTGGCCTGGCCCAGTGTTGTCAAATTGACTCCATGTTTATTTTTCTCGTTTTACCATTTTCTTGGAATAAGGGTGAAGTATTCCATTGTTTACAATAGATTAATTTTTTAATAGTTTGGTTTTTGATTCATTGATTGTTAGTGATTCCGGGCGCGTCAACTACTATGGTCATTATTCTCGTAAGTGTCGTGCGTGTTTCGCTAGAGCGGTGGTGGTGGTATTCCCCCGCTGGATGGTCAGATCCGGCGCCGACCTACCGTCGGCTAACCGGATTTTCCCAAACCAGGTATCCCCCACCAGTGGGGCACCGTCCCAGCCAGGACAAGTTCTAAGTCCCCGACCGGTGTCGTAGGTCTCGACGTTGGTAGAAGGAAGAAGGGGAATAATTTAATAATATAATTGACAGTTATATAACTCTATTAAATATACTGTAAGAGTTGTCTACGTGTACAGTGTTACATTGCAGGTAAGAATCTTGATTGACAAATTATTTTTCTTTAATGTATGTACAAATCACATGCAAACACATTAGAACAAAGGTCGATATCATTTTCAGTAGAGTGAAACTGTTTCCTTATCATAGCACCCGTGTGCCGCAGCAGCGAACCGCGAGGGGGCCGCATTGGCAACGTGGGCGAGGAAAGGTGCGCTGCGCCGTGTGAGGCTAAGAGGCCTCTGCGCCGCGGCCTCGACCCCTTTGGCGGCTGCGCGGGCGCCGCTGCGCCAACCTGAATTGAATTGAATTGAATTTGCCTTATTTTACGTGGCGAGACTCAGGCCGTGAGGCCTGCTCTTCCGTCTGACCACGCAAATTTCGTTACGCTCCTTTCACCAATCATGGGCGAAAGACGGTTACTTGGGCGACGAAACAGGCGATTGAATTCAGCTCAGAGGCGTCATTTAGGCTTGAGGATCTTTTACATGCAGTAAATGTACTAACATGGGACAGCCGGCTTTACTTTCCCCACCGAAGGAAGGCGTACGAAGGATTTGTTCGCCCTTAAAAATCCACGGCTTCGATCGGGTTTGACTTGGGTATAGCAGTCCGATACGCTAACCGCTACACCATCGCCGCCGCCTGCGCTGCGCGTGGCGCTGGGCGTGCGCAATCTCATTTCGCACGAGTGCACTTGCACTGAATCGCCTTATCCCAATCAATATCTATGTATCTATGTACACTCATTTCCAATGCGCCCAAAAATTGAATGAAAATTATGCATCCTCCGTTGAGTAGGGTGTTCGTGCTTCAGTGCGCGTCAACGGATAATGTCATTTGTCCCGTACGTGTAGTGCATGTCGAGAGGTGGCGGTGATGTTCCCCCTATGGATGGCAAGATCCGGCGACGACTTACCGTCGGCTAGCGGGGTTTTCCCGAACCAGATATCTCCCACTAACCGGGCAAGCTCTAAGCTCCCGACCGGTTTCCTGGCATATGTAGTAGTGTAGTACATGTTAGTGTAATAAGGGACGAGGATAGAACAAGGAACAGGAAGGAAAGATCGCGCGCGATCCGTAGCCTGTTTGTTAGGTACTGCTCCGTGATTCGCCTGGTGTTGATCGGAGAAATCACAGAAAACTTCCGATCAGAGCAGCCGACCTCCAAACGACCTCCAATTCTCCTCCAAACAGCGACTGAATTCGACCTAAGCTAGTGTCCAAAATCCTGTCACCGTGGGGACTAGATCCTAGGACTTTGCGGTCAGAGGCTCACCAGTTGATGTCTTGAGCCATCTCACCCGGTGCAGTTTACGGCTACGTGCTAGGTGACTATTCGTTTACATTTAATATCCAGGAACTCAGGGAAAATACAAAAACAATTGAAAAGTTTGACTGAAAAATGCAAATATTATTGATTGTGCTATTCTGCCTATTCTCTCACTGATAACGACTGAATACTACTCAATGCGCCTCTGCTTAAGACGCAGCTAACATCATGCGGCGCCAAGGCTTCAAGGAACAATTTGTCCAGCATTAAATATTTGCTATTCACGTGGTGTGTTATTGAATAGCAATATTTTTTATATTTTTCCTGTGTAAAGAACTTTTGAACTATGTATCCGGATATGTTAACCTATGTTATTGCATTTTTGTTTTTGTTAAAATATATAATTTATTGCAATGTTATTTGAGAATATTTCATTTGTTGCTCTTGAGCAGTGTACGTGCAACTTTTTGGAAAACCATTTTAGCAGCATTTTTGCTGCTGCATGCCACTAGTCAGTGTAACTTATTTCAAATATACGCGCAAATCGACGGACAACTAAGTAGCCGTCGTTGTGAGAGTTGTCAACGGTTTAGTTGACCGAGAGACCAACCCAGTTCCTGGAGACCAACCCAGGAACTCCAGAAGGATATGAAAACATTGCAACGGGTTCGGTTTCGACTGAAATATACAAATATTTGATTTGTAGTGTTATTAATATTTTTGCCACAGCATTTTTGTAAACAAGATACGAAATATGGATTCAACTGCCACATAACACTGAATCTATTTTTACCAAGATGTCGAGCTGATAACAAATTGAAGAAGACATTTCGCAGCATTGAAGATGCTAGGGTTGTGTCACTCATTTAATCCATTATAAGAATTCCAGAGGTCAGTGGGGCAATCATGATTAAATAGTGCCTTTTTCTTTTCTAATCAGTTCCAGAAAAGCGTTCGATTTCGCTGCCTTAGCCTCTTTCACCGCGAGCCCGCCCCCGCCCCCCTCGCCGGGTGCGTCTCTTTGCCCGCGGGCGTACGAGGCGGAGAAACGCCCACCGCTGTGGCGGGCCGTCCGGGTGAAACGCAGCTTTCCCGCCGGCAGCCCGTCGCCCCGGGCGGTTGCGGCGGCAGCGCCCTGGGCTGCGGAGAGCGCCTCGCGCGGCCGCGGGCGCAGGGATGGCGAAAAACATCCATGTTTTTGAAACGTCGGTGTTGTCTACCAGAAACTTCGATAGTTTGCTTTCGATGTTTTCTTCACATCGATATTTTGTTGCAAAAACCTATTTTTTTTAAATTTTTTAAATTATTTTTTTTAAAATAAAGGGGTTTAAGCACGTTGTAGAGTAGCAACAATCCACAGCAATATCGTTGTTTTGCGTCATTCTCTTTATCATGCTGCACATTTCGCCTGTGCAATCTGAGGACGTTTGGGAGCTGCTCGTGTCATGAATATACGTTATATCCAGGCGTTTCATTGCCTGAACCGACAGTGAAACACGAAATCGATGGCAAAACATGATGTTCTTTATTGTTAATTTTATTCTTTATATTCGATAATAATTTTTATTAACATACTACTAACAACAATAAAATATATCCATTTCACGTACTGTAACTAAAAATGGACAGGAAAATAGCATATTTATTAGTCTATGGTTAAAACATCCATGTTTTGTCGTCAAGGTTTTCATCGACACCGAAAACCCTTTAGCGACATATCAAAACATCGATGTATCGATGTTTTGGTAAAATTTGCCATCACTACGCGGGCGGCCGCCGAAAGCCTGAAGACACGCATTGCGCACAACGGCAGCAGACGCAGAAATAGACGGATGAATGGCGATGCGCGATTGCTTGTGAATGTTCGTGTTCGAAACGAATCGGTACATTACTCGGGGTTTTACGTACCGTGGAAAATTGCAGCAGCGGTACTGCGGTGTTGCCACTTTAATTTTTATATTCCCTTTTGTGAGTTACTGCTTACTGATTGCGAGCGTGCCAATTCATTGATTGATTGATTGATTGGTTACTTCAATACACCTAGCCCGGGAATCGAGTTTGGACTCACCATCAATCAACATTATCAAAATTTAGACCACTTACAATTTAGCAATTTTCTGTTTAAAGAAAACGAGTTTTTTTGTAGTGTTGTATGTTAATGGTTTTAGGTTGATTTGAACGCCTGGAGATGGTGACAACAGATCTCCGAAATGTCGGTAGATAAATATTGTGATGCAGTTCATAAAGACTGTTATGTAAATAGTGATTTATAAGTAATAATGTAGTTGTCTTTAAAACATTGAAGCTTAATTGTCTATTAAACATTAATGTATATTTCAGGATTGACCTTTGTTGGGTGATTCACAAGAGATTAAAGCAGTATATATATATATATATATATATATATATATATATATATATATATATTGGTTTCTAATATATATTTTTCAGTGACGTTGATGTTTAATCCGAGCTATTTAATTGAATTCCTTTGCCTCTTTGAAAAACGTTGTTTCACGTGTCTTACTTGCTTAACTTTTATAATCCTTCAATCTTTCTGTCGTATTGCTCTATTGTGTATGTTTTTCATTAAAATGCAAAGTCTTCTAATGTGGATATACAATTTATACCGTTTCTAAAGACATTATTTAGTTTCCAAGAACGGATATTGAGATTTGTTACATCGTTTTAAGTATCATGAAACAATAGTGAATGGAAATAATCGATGTTTTCGAAAGTGAAATTCTTGCACGTGGCTCGCCTCTGCTAATTCGGAACGTTGAGGTATAGTTACTTCCAGCACACGCACGTGAAACGAACCCTGCCTTGTGTTGCAAGCAACGCGACGTGGGAGTTCCTTTGTAGCACCCGACAACCCGGATGTTGGGAGTAGAGGTTGTCTTCACTCGGCACTCCCAGAGCCGCTGAATCGATGCGTGGATGACTCCGATTGTTTGCAATTGTCTTCCTCACTTTTTCCCTTGTACTTCTGGTTCTATTGTATTTAATTGATGTTTCGAACAGGTTTATCTTATGTAACGTTGCAATAAACGCAGTGTGTTCAATGTAGTTTTAACAGTTCAGTAATTTCTACGATTTAAATGCAAAGACTCACTCGTGTAACTTAAAAAGAACAGTTTTTTTCTGGTCATGATCAAAGGGATTCGTTGAGAGGAGGTAGGTTATCAATGACTCATTTTCCACCTCTTAATCTTCGTATGTTTGTAGAAACAGAGAAGCTCTTAGAGTGAAGGAGCTTCTGAAGAACAAACTACTTTTGGGTACCTTCCTAAGAGCGAGGCTTGACTGTGTCGTGAAAGGATACAGTGTTGAAGAACAAAAACTTGGTTGAATGGTTCTTTGTTTTTGTCTTCTGGAAAGGTATGCTAGCTGGAAGTAACTTCCAAAAAGAAAGGGAGGGATTTTTTTGTGTTGAGTAAATTAGCAGAGGATTTTGTTACATACATTAACTCATATAATTCTGCTACCGTTCCCTACATATTCTGTGTTTTTACGTTACGAAGTTGTACAAAGTTGGATTTTATTAGTATGAAAAATCTTTCGAAAATTTTCATTTATCCGAAATCACTGATGAAGTACCTGTTGATAGTTTGGAAAAGTATAAGTAAATTACTTAGATATTTTGCCACATTCTTTTTCTCATTTACATTCTCACACGTATATTCTCAATTTTTTTTACATCGTGTATACTTTGTTGATTCCAAATTGTTTCACGGGAAGTGAAACGTATCAGAAGTAAAAGCGTAATATAAAACGGTAATCATGTGAAAAAAATTATTAATGCAGCATGTAGCGAACGGAGGAACAAAAATTTGACTGGGAGATAGTGCGACATTCATTCGACATTTCCAAGGAGGCCCACGAATCACGGAGTAGGTGACCTTCACAATTCCAACCGTGACGATGGATCCAATTCGATCCAACAATACTCTTGAATTCCGTGTTCGCCCCGCCCAGTCTGGCATCCCGGACCTCCCAAATCTGAAGTGTGTAAGCTCACCCACCACTCAATACAAACCGCGTCGCGCGTAGAAAATGATTCTGTCGTAGGCGGCACTTGATCGCTAGATTTCTCTCCTGCAGTGCATCGTAATCGACGTAATGTGGGTAATCTTGCGACCGCACAATTGGTAGTCGCGGGTTCCGATAATGTTTGTAATCGTTGATTTCTCGGCGTTGTTTCGTGTGGTAAAGACATCTCATTTTCACGCGTAATAAATCTCCGTGCCGCCCGAAGCCGCCCAGTACTCGACCACTAAACATCTACATTCGCTGTACCGCCGTGAAAGGAAAATGCCTTGGGGACATTAGGCAAAGAAGGAAACGAAATGGAAAGCAAGCGATTTTGCCTGCATATTTAGACAGTCGTAGCGAATTGGAGGCGGTCAAAACCAACGCGGGTTGAAGGATAACGTTGATTTCATCAAAAGATTTCCTTTGTGTGCTGTATGGGTCTGGTATTTTGACCTTGGCAGCATCGGAACACAAAGACGGTTTGTGTGATTTTGATTGCGAGGTAGGTTTGTTTGTGTCTGTCAATGTAGAGTCCATTAAGATCCAGTGAAACGTATAGAGCTAAAGTTGGGGTGGGCAGTGTGCCAATCTAACATAATCTCAAAATATCAGGGCCAGATAATGGAAGGAATGCATGAGAAGCTTGTATGTTCTTTTAATTTTATTATTTTGTGTGTGTGTGTGTGTGTGTGTGTTTGTGTTTGTGAACCTACAATTTGTCCATTTGTCGTAGAACTGATTGATTTTTCATAAGACAAGTGTAAATATTCTGACTTTTAAGTGATCACTGACACATTTCTCAAATTGACCGTAGTCACTTCTAGTGACGTTCAACTTTAAGAATATCAGATGCGGAAAAACGAAGGAGGTTACTGTTGGTTGTTCATTGTCTTCCTGCGTCGCGACGCATTATCATAATACCAGGGTTAACAGATGTGATGCTAGCTCTTTTCCCATAACTACTATGGAATTTGGCCAAATAACCACTCCAAAGAAACAAAATTTCTCAAATTTGAAACGAAAAATATTCTCCAAATTATGGACCAACGCCATGAGCTCTACCTAAGGATTCTATTGGCTCTCCCCTTAAATTAGAATAATTTAAATCAACCAATCATCGATATTTGAGCTTCTCGAAACCCAATACTATCTTTGTTTTTCTCACATTTTTCTTTCTCTATATCTGTCGCTTTTTGATGGATAAAAATAATAAGAAAACGGTCTATTGTTTCTTTTTTATTCATTATAATTGAGAGAAAACTAATTGTATCTCGACTCCGGATGAAAATATTTTCCCCAAAAAATTCTCAAACATTTCCCGTCCATTTATGTTCCTTATTCTTTCCCCACAATGCAAAAAAATCTCCATTTTGGGATAAAATCCCCCAATCTGGCAACCCTGCATAATACTTCGAACAGTGGCATCTAGAGTCGGTTTCTCTCACAGAGATTAATGTGTTTCAGATAACAAATAATGAATTTAATTAATATTGTCCCTAAAAGACACAAAAATATAGTCTGCCTCGCCCATTCCAGAGTATCGTGAAGTTTGCTGACCCCTTCTTTCTGTTCATGCCAACTGTTCGCGATGCAGGCCGCGGGTGCAAAATCGATCTGAAGGTCATTCGCCCTTTCGTCACCCTGCCCTGAAGTTTTTACAGAATGTAAATTGCATTTTCAAGACTAGTTTGCCTGCGAGTGAGGTTCGGTGAGGACTTGGAATGAGTACCTCGCATAAGAGAATGAGTGGCATGCCATTGGTGTGTCATGATAGCCCAAAGGAGACAAGTGATAAGTGTGCAAGCCGTAGTGTGTATTTTGTAGTTTAAAGCAATAAAAATTATTTTACGGAAAACATGCTTTATTTAGCAGCAATCAACAATTAGTCTTGATTTATGGTTTTTGTAAACTTGCATTCTTAATTAAGAGACAACCTCTATTGGAGAGGATTAACTCTAAGAAAGGATAAGTTTGACAGATCGTCAAACAAATGAATGTCATGTAGAGCAATGGCATTGCAAGAGGTAGAGATAAAAACCTTTACGAATGAGCGAACTAAACGAAAGCATTGAAGAATATAGTGCATGGACATAATTCGCAGTTATGCCGTCAGCAGTAGCCTAGCAATAGTTATCAAAACGGTTGCTTCTTATAAAAATCTCCCTACAACGGCAAATTTTCCTCAGAACCATTAATGCGCGCTTAAGGCAGGTGTCACTCAATTCATAATTGATCATTCACGAGCAAACTTTCCGCATTGGGGCTCCGAGTCCTGCATCGTGCGTGTCTTTACTGTGTAGAGCAGCATCGCAGTTGTGGGCACAGAGGGTGACCGCAAAGTCCCTCTGGTGGTGACGGGTGATTTGACGAGGGCGCTCGGACAGTGACAGGGTTCAACCGCAGATGCCGTCACCGCAACGACAGCCGCGGCCCCGGGGAAATCAGGGGGCGTGGTTCCTGCGGGAGATGAGCTAGTGACGGGACGTCGACATCCGAAGTGTTTAGACTGTACTCGTTAGACACTTTAATCATAAAATTTCTTTTTTCAATTTTCTCTCATACTGATGACGATTATGATTAAGATGATGTGCCATACTCATGTCACACTCATGTTAATTTTCAATATGTTTCAGTAAAGGGAGCGCGTTCTGCAGAGCCCGTAAGGTCATTAAAGTGCGCGCGTGAGGTGTTGGGGAGAATGACGGGGGCGGCGCCCGCGGCTGCAGGGGCGGGGTGGGGCGGGGCGGCATGGGCGACAGAGGCGGCGCTGTGCGTCGTGGGCCACAAAGGCATCGCTGCCACGCGTCGCTGTAAATAGGCGTCGGCTATGTCGCGCCGGAACACAGAGCGCGGCGTTGTGTGGTCGGCGGGTGCGTTTACGATCACCCCGACACTCCGCCCCGCCTCTCCCGCCCCTGTCCGCCCCGCCACGCCCCAACGTCGCTGCCACCTCGACCCCGCCCATACTTCGCCCCGTTTGTGTCCGTCTCCTTGTCGGTTCTAATCCTGCGGCCCCCTGCCCGCCATTGCTTTGCGTTCCCCGCCCTCATCCCGCCGCCACTCCGCCTTCGCCCCGCCTCCCTCCCCCGCCCTGCCACCGTCCCGCCACCGTCCCGCCTCCGTCCCGCCTCCGTCCCGTCTCCGTCCCTGTCTCCTCCGTCCTCCTCCGTCGCCTCCGTCCTGCTCCGTCCGCTCCGTCCGTCCCGTCCGCCTCCGTCCCGCCTCCGTCCTCCGTCCCGCCTCCGTCCCGCCTCCGTCCCCTCCTCCGCTCCGCCGCCTCTCCGCCCCCGCCGCCTCCATCCGCCTCCGTTCGCCCCGCCCGCCTCCCCGCCCTTCTGCCCGCTTCCCTCCGCCCTCGCTCCGCCTTCCCCGCCTCCTCCGCCACGCCCGCCTCGCCGCTCCCTCCACCCGCTTCCCGCCCGCCCTCGCTCCTCCTCCTTCCCGCTTCCGCCTCGCCTCCACCGAGCTTCCTCCCCACCTGAGCCCGCCTCCACCCCATCTCCACGCCTTCGCCCCACTTCTTGAATTCCGTCGCTTGGACAGTTTGAACGGGTAGCTGTGAGATCCAAAAGTACTATTTATGTAATAGGAGAATAGACATCAAAGTAAACCATATTTTCATCATCCAAGTTTCAATACATAAATATTCTTAGTACACTTGTCTATTTTTTTTTAATTTTTTTTTTTTTTAGCCCTTGATAAAAAAGTTGGAAATGAGAAGTCAAGTATAGGAAAAATTAATATTAGGAAAGAACGGAGACCTACCCTGTGTTGAGGATCTGAAATGTAAATTATCACAATGTTTCACTTTACTTTCATGCTAATGACAGACTGACCTCCTCGTACCCTAGGGCTCCTTTGTACTGCTTTGTACTTCATTTCCCTTAGTGACAACGTTCACTTTGTTTCTTGATTTTTGTTCATTTTGCATACATTTCGTGTCCTCTTTTGAACTCATTTCCGCAATGTAAAAACGTGGGAAGAAACCTTGCCTTAATACATCTTCTTTGAAACATCACTTTCTATTACACACGCCATCCTTTTCCTTAGACATCTCTTCTTCCGTTCTACTTGTCGAATATTTCATGTTGTCTTTTTTACCTGTTGAGGCCGCTTTTTTTTCGACAGTGTTTACCTTGTCGTTCCGCCAATCCTCCTCCCGCCATTACCACTTTCTCTTCTCAGCAAAGCTTCCCGCGTTGCTTCAAAGCTTGTCTTTGCCAATGCAAACGCAATGTGATTGTCATACCGCCTTCACACACATGGGTCGGGCCTCCACTCTTGCGGTCACTTGCCTCAAGCCCGAGTCGTTTGTCCGCGTTCTCACCGCCTCATTCTGTCTCCTCAGTTGTTTCTCGGCCGGCGAACTCGGCGTTTGATCTTGAACTTGCAACGCCGCCCAAAACATGTTTAGAATCTTTGGCAAGTTCCATGTAACTTTTCGCTAAAATGTTTTCACCACATTCATGTCTCCATGACGATACATCTCTTTCTTGCGAGAATAGATGTACTTCAGGAACAGCCAAACTGTGTGTTGTTTCTGATAATAATTTCCTTTGAAGATTCAAAACCTAGTGCTGATGTATCTACACCAGAGATAACTGCCTTTTAAATTGAATTTCAATTGTAATTGATTATGGATTTCTTCTATTTCATAACTAAGATCTGTGAAATATATTTATGAAAAGGCGAAGCACAGAACGTTTTTGTTGATAGAGTTCAAAGATATTGTCACTTTTTGAAGCAACACAAAAATAAGTGGTATATTAAGAAAATGTAAGTTTGCCTTTTTAGACCCAGTTTGTTCATTACTCCGAGCTATTATTAAACTCTTCTCTCATTGTTTTCTTGGATCTCATAAGACTCATTGATCTTAAAGTGGTTGACGTAGTTGCTCTGAATGTGTACACAAAGGAGAGCAATGTCGTCGACCTGTCCTTTTTTTCTCCTGAGCCCGCATTTAGAACACGGCATCCACTACGATACGGCGATGTAGTCATTTTTAGAACGGGCCTCTCCTATGCTCAGAAATCGCTCTTCACTACCATATGGCATATGATACTCTCCTTTGAAGCCACGTCGCAGGAAAGATCAACTAAAATTTCAAACGCATTTATCTCACGCGATACCCCCGTAAAAAAGCTTGGAACTTTAAACCACACTGGCAGTGACTGCTAAAGGGAAACTCGGAAAGGAACAGTCATCATTTGACAATTTATCATTCCTCAACGGGGTGTTTTACCATTTAAGTATCCCGACACGGAGATCATCTAGTTAACGCCCATGTTCCTGCAGCTGTGTGTATTTTGGTATTGTGCATGTGGTTATTCCTTTTTTCGTTTATTTATATTGAGATTAGTCTGTGCGTAGATAAGTGACGTTGATGATGCTACTAGACACTTTTCATTCTGATGAAGTTATAGAGAGGAGTTATATTGTTTCTGTGCGTTACTGGTTACTGAGGTACGTAGCGTGGATTATAATTCCAGTAGCATTTTGAAATTTTATTTCACGCAATGAATCTCTTTATTTACTATTTCTTTGAATCGTAGTAGTTGTCGACTTGTGTTGCAATCATGCCATAATATCACGGTAAAAAAAACCTGGCGGTAATGACAGTTCATCTTAATAAGGCTGAACCATTGAAAATCAACACTGTTCTCGAACTGTCCATGAATTCCGACAAACGAATTGCATGTACTGAGGATGAAAAGAGTCTCTTTTAAATAAATCAAGTAAGTTCAGTAATCACTGGGATACGTCTATAATGTCTAAATATGGAGTAATATGTTTATGCAAAATATAATTATGATGAATAAAGTTCTTTTGAAGAGTTTTTAACAAGAAAAAGAAAAAACTAATAAAGGTACGTTACTTTTCTCCAAATGTAAATTTCGATAACTTCATCTTATTGAAATCCTCTTGGCAAGTCTTCGTTGCACATTTCCAGAATGTGAAAGATTGTTTTACGCCAGGGATTCAATGTTTGATCTGTAGAATAATGCAATATTATTGCAATTGAGAAGCTCTGGATTTTTAGGAGAATCTGTCTCTACCTTTAGAGTCAATTGATTTGGGTCCAGTACTCATTCACAAAAAAATATATCATCTATTAAGAACTACCGTTGCCAGCTTAACTCGACATCTCTGTTACAAAAGTATGCGTTAGGGGTTTCTCTGATCATCCTCTTAACACCAAAATGTTTTCTACCTTCAGGGATCCGAGGGACGTATGTCAAGCTCTTCGCGCAATAATACACGGAATATCAAGGGACAGTTATTCGAGAACGGAGTTGGTCATTAAACCTGCGAGCTTTCGTAGGACGGTGCTGTGTGGGTACACACTCTAACCGCTATAGTCATTCACCACAGCGGTACACGAATTTCAGAACAAATATTAAGGAAACACATTTCATTATTCATATTGTATTCCGAGAATTTTAAGGAATAGAATCCTAATTTTGGTGCTCTTTCACCAAAAACAACCTTATGCTGCGTTTTCTGAGGAAAAGATCTTCAACGACTTCGCAGACACCTTGTCATTAAGGCGGTCTCCCTCACATCCGCCCTCGTCCCAAAATACGCTATCACTGTCGTCAGGTGGTCACCTCCGCCGCGAAATGCAACTCTTTAAACATATGTGCATTCCCCACGCGGCACAGTCAGTTATTTCGGCAAAATTAAAACTCTGAAGTTAACGGGCCATTTAGGACTAAGTAACGGTTTTAGTGCTCTTTAACAGAAAATATCGCTCACGTGTCAATGGTTTGGATCGGCTGAGTTTAGCTCAGAGTGAGCATTGTTGGTGACTTTGTAGTGTTTCTGACCAAGAGGACTTAGGGTTTGAGTCCCGACGGTGGTAGGATTTTCAACCCTAGGTAGATAGCTAGGTTGGATTCAGCCGCTACCTGGAGGAGAATTCTAGCGGCCGGCTCCTCTCATAGGTAATTTTCCGTGGGTTCTCCGATCAGTACCAGTTGAATGCCGGAGCAGTACCCTAAGAAAACGGGCCACGGATCGTGCGCAATCTATCCTTACTTACACACACCTAAAATTGCACTTCACTGCTACACATGTCGGGATATCAGTCGCTAACTTAGAGTTTGTCCCGGCTGGGGCTCAGCCCAGGTAAAGGATATATCTGGAAATGGGAAATCACACATATAAACCGACGTTTATGTCGTTCCGGATATCACCATCCAGCGTGGAAGAAACACCCCTACTGACAGCGTTAAAACATTCACTACTCTAACGGAACTAATGACCATAGTTAGCGAGCGCAGAAACATCAATCAATCAATCAATCAACGGTTTGGCACTTAGGAGCGCTCTAATGCTTCAATTTAGAATCACAACTATTTGATGATAAAAGTTGCAAAAGCTACCACATAACTCCAAAGCTCCCGCGCGCGAGCGCGACGAGTATAAGTGCGCGCGACTTGCAGCAAAATTAATTCAGACGCTAATGGGTTAAGGCGGTCTCCTTAACTTCCGCCGCGTCCCGAAATAGGCGTCGCCGTCGTCAGGCGGTGACCTCCGCCGCGAAACGCAGCCCTTTTAACGCGGGCGCGCCCGCTGCGCGCCACCGCGCCGTCAACGCAGGGGCCACGCCCACCCATGTCGCGGCGCCGCCGGCGTGAGGCGCAAAAGGGGTGACCTCAGGCCTGTTAGATGCAACGGGAGTATAAATAGGGAGTTCAAGCACTGCATAGCGAATTGCAATTGACAGGAATGTAGATCCTCTGCTCATGAGCAGAAGATCGATATTGCTACCGAGAAAGGTGGCTCAGCACATCAACTGGTTTCTCCGATCAACACCAGGCGAATGCCGGAGCAGTACCCTAACAAACGGGCCACGGACCGCGCACGATCTTTCCTTCCTCTTCCTTGTCCTATTCTCTTCCCTTTCACACATACACACACACACACATACTTAGACTAACATGCACTACAGTACCACACATGTCGGGAGACCAGTCGGGGACTTAGAAGTTATCCCGGCTGGGGCAGTGCCCCGCTGGTGGGAGATGACGCAAAGTCGGCACTGTATCTGATCATCCAGCGGAAGAAGACCATTCACACAAAAGAAAACGAAGAAGTAGGTGAAGAAGACGAAGAAGAACAAGAAGAAGAAGAAGTAGTAGTAGTTATGAAATGCGGATTTCACGACGGCTGCGGAATGTTTAGTAAGCTTCGAAACAAACAAGAGAAAAACCGAGGCAGAGCTGGGTTGTTCTTCGTCCAAACCCTGTTGGTTCGAACCCATGATATTTAGGCTGCACACTTGGAGGAGGAGGAGGAGGCGGCGGTGGCGGCGCTCTGTGCACGGGGCTGGAGCGCCGGCGTGCGCGCCGTCGGATGGCTATTACGAGTGCGGCTTCAAAGCGTCGCGCTCTCGCGCTCGCGTGCGTTCGCGCCCCGCGGCGCCATTAACGCGTCCGCAGGATGCCCCGCGCGCCACCCACGCGCCGGATCCCGCGCCGTCCCTCGCACACACACACACACACACACACGCGCGATGCGTAAATATCACTCTCCGGTTTCCAAGGAAGAATTGAAACCGCAGAAAGGAAAAGCAGTGGAAACAAATTGTAAATTTTACTGACAATTTCGTTTACAAGATCTTCTGTTTACTTTATCTGTACATTTTCCTACTTATCATTTCTATCTTCTCAGTGTTAATTCATTTTCTATTGCTCGTCTCGCGTTATACTTGATAACTTCTTCGTTAACCTAATTTACTTATTTACGTGTATATATATTTACTCTTTCATTATTGATTGCCGCGTGTTTTTCTTGATTTTCGATTATGTATTTACTTTGTCGTTAACTAAACGTATTACATATTTACACACCGTGGCATTCACTTATTCATTCGCCCAATTCACATATTCGTATGAGTAAATAAAATTGTGTAGCAACGGAATATTTTCACAATTAAAATATATAACAAAATATTACAATAAATACAAAAACATAACGAACTTGTACAATAATTACAAATACAATAATTACAAATGTACATAAAAAATAGAGTGAATTATTATCAATTGTGATGCATTCAGGTGTTGAAATTCAATGGTAGGAAATGGATTAAACGATTTGATTTATTTGAACCACATTTGTGACTTACAGAGAATTTACACCTTCTGAAGTGCACATTTTTTCAATTCTAAAAACATTTATCCCAGTAAATTGTTTTCATGTAAACGTTCTTCAGTTGGTGGAAAACAAAATAATAGCCTGAAGTACAGTGCAACCCAAATTAGCTGAAGTTAGTGAAATAAATTCGAAACCTTGGCTTATAGGCCTTGGAAAACTAGCTGGTAAAAGTCGGAGAAATTGCATCTTAAAATGCCGAACACAAACGTTTATTTTTATTTACAGTTACATAAATAATTTTTATTTATTTATTTTTATAAATAAGATAAAAAATTATATTTTTATTATTTTTAAATTGGTTTATTTAAGGTCCTTCAACATCTTAGGTCATTACACCACTATTACTGTTAACGGTATGGTAACTATGTGGATGAACCGATATGGTGATGATAAGGAGTGAAAGGACGAACACAATTACAACCATGCCCGAGGCGGGACTCGAACCGCGACCGCTTCAGTCCGAGATCACTACGACACTACTGCCTTAGCGATCTCGGCCACCGACAGCTTTTATTTTTTATTTGTTTTTATTAATTTTTATTTATTTGTATTTATTTTTATTTTTTATTTTTATTAATAATTTTTTATTGATGGATTAATTTAAAGACTACCTTCCGCCTATGTCGTTCCTTCCGGTTCGCGGGAGTGCGCGTGCACCATGTGCCGTGTCGCCAGGAGCGGAGCGTAGCCGGATGCGCGGGGCAGTCGACGCAGCGGAGCGCACGTGCCGTCCCCGCCCACGCCACGCCCACGCGGGCGATCCCCTTCGCCCACGCCGCTCCGGAGCACGAGGAGGCGATTAGATGCCTGCGGGTACAGCTCCAGCGATATTCGGTGGCGGATGTTCCCTGAACGGACATGGCAGCGGGATACTGGTTCTAGTTTATGAATTGGAATGATTGAAGGCGTTGTCATTGTCAACAATAGTATACTATTGTTGACAATGACAACGCCTTCAATCATTCCAATTATGTAAATGTCAACTACACCTCACCACTGAATCAATATCTAGTTTATGAATGTTGATGAATTGGGCGACCCGTGAAATATACAACTCCAAATCCCGGTCGATCTATGTGGAATTTGTAGAGGGAATACGGGTTTGCGCCAGGTTTTCTCGGTTTGTTCCTGTCTTCCCTGCCTCTCATTTCACCTTGCTTCATTAGAATCGTATCATCTTCACTCATCCATAAATATATTAATCACTCTTATTACCAAAAAGATCATAGGTGGTGGTAATCATGGGTGCTGAGAATCATAGAGTTTATCGATTATCATGATTTTTCTTTTTTCATCAGACTAGTAGCAGATATAACTATGAGGCGTCATTAAATTCTAAACTTTTAAGCTCAGCTCTCCCCATTACCTCTCCCTTGCTCTCTCATTCTTACTCCGAGAGTGTGTATGTGCGTAGCTTCTATCTCAACGCAAGTTTGAATCTCTGTTCCTCCGTGTCCTTTACTGATATGCTTCAGAGTGTTTCTACAACATCGGTATAATGATGTAGATTTCAATCAATTTGTTCTGTGGATATTCAAAATCAAACGAAATGGTTCTTCTTAATAGCAAAGAGAAATGGACTGAACCTAACTCAGCAGTTGCTGAGGTTACCTCTTTTTAAGACTCTAACCACTTTAATTGTTAATTGTTTATTTCTTCCGTTCTTCCTTTCTTTCTTTCTATTATCTAGTCTTTATTCCAGTGAGCCATCACATATCAACAACGATCTGCTTTATCTTCAATCTGTTTATCTTGTAATTCGAGAGATTCTCTCCATTTAATGTGGAAGGCATGCCAGAAATGCGAAATCGAATGCATACCAATAGATTGCAGTCGGCTTCACTTTCTTACATGATGATTCATCAAATGGTTGTTTTATGAGCTCGCTTTTGGCAACGCACCCATTTCTGTAGTACTTTTGTTTGATTTGCGTTTCTATTCCAAGTTTGTATTATGTTCCAGATGGCAATTTGTTCATTGAAATAAAAGGAAACCTGTTCGAATTAATGGCGACCCCATGACGTTAAATTGATACGCTACCCAACCAAATTCCGAACATGGATACATAATTCAAATTGCATTCTCATTTTGTTCGTATTCCCTTGTCATTTACGACGAGAACGGAATGTCGTCTCGATAGTATAGCTGTGATTGTCAATTCCATTGAATTACTTGCAATTTCGTATCTGTGCTGAATGAAGTAAAGCGTGTCCCCAATCGATGGTAAACCTTGACCTTGAAGATTGGAGACTTCGACATTAGAAA
This sequence comes from Teleogryllus oceanicus, assembly GCA_964035755.1. Classification (NCBI taxonomy): domain Eukaryota; kingdom Metazoa; phylum Arthropoda; class Insecta; order Orthoptera; family Gryllidae; genus Teleogryllus; species Teleogryllus oceanicus. The sequence goes on along the minus strand of CAXIVR010000005.1, from coordinate 64,703,740 downwards.
TGGTTGTTCATTAGACTAGGTATTATTTTCGGGTCTGGAATACGCAAAAACGCGAAATTCGAACGGGAATTTATTGCATTTCTTGCCGTGAGATTTTTTCGCTTTCTGATATATGAAGTCTTGAGATTTCCCATACTAAAATAGCGTTATGATGCTGAACTTAACCTACTGAACCGAAATTCATAAGACGAACTTCGCTCTTTTTACAGTTGAATTAACATACGAGCCCAATTCTATGCAAAACGTGTTTTTGACGGAAAAAAATTACTAACTTTTCAAAGAATTCTTGAATAAATTTAACATTTTTATTACAACGGAGGTAAATTCACGTTTAGGACATTGATAAGTGCACGAAACCCCAGCTCAGATCTTTCGGGCTAGACTTGAAATCTGGTTCGACTATACTACAGAAAATGACTATTCCCTTTCACTGCTGAATGATTTCAATTTCAGAGAAAGTTGGACGCTTATGTACACCACAATCATCGCAAAGCACAGCATGTTACAATACTGTAACTGCAACACTCATCTATAAAATTTTGAACGTAAATATAATTTATCATATCGTGATACATCATGTACACAGCGAGATTAGTACTTAATGTTAGCACCCGTAAATACATCTATTTTTTTTTCAGTTCGATTTCCTTGAAAATATATTCATTTACCTTTAATCTATCTACCCATTCTATCACAGTAAGTTTTAAAAATTATAGCCACAATTGCTTTCGTTTTTTAGTTATGAACAGCAACACCTCACTAGAAAGTGTGACTACCGGGAGCGGTAGATCAGTGTATCAACTGATGTCACTGCAGCGCCTCTGACCCGGAGGTCCTAGGTTCGAGTCCTAACGGCGAGAGGGTTTTCGACACTAACTTTTCAGCTAGGTCGAATTCAGCCGCAGTCTGGAGGAAATTCTAGCGACCGGCTGCTCTGATCCGTGGTTTCTCCGATCAACACCAGGCGAATGACGGAGCAGTACCTAACAAACGAGCCAGGGACCGCGCGCGATTTTCTTTAGTCCTCATTGTCCTATCCTCTCCTTACACACTCACGTATACTAACATGCACTACACTACCACATATTCCGGGAGACGGTCGGGAGCTTAGTTTGTCCGGTTGGGGCGGTGCCTCGCTGGTGGGAGAGTCCTGGTTAGGGGGAAACCCCAATAGCCGACGGTAGGTCGGCGCCGGATCTCGCCATCTAGCGGGGGAAGATCACCGCCATCTCCCGAGGGAAAACATGCACTACACTTACAGCACTAATGACCTACGCTGTTGACGCGCCTGGAATCACTAACCAACCGACCAAAAGAGTGAGACTTGGTCTCTCGACCACATAAACTACAGACTGTCCTCTTTCCTTACTTTAGGTATCGAGTTACCTAGTAGGGCTCTGTAAGTGCGGCGTAGTCTTCGAAAACCGCAGCGTCGCCGTTGGTGTCCGTCGTGTCCGGCTTCTGATAGAGTGCGTTTTCCTCGCTCCGGCGGCGGCGAAACTGGGGCAGCTGCAACCCTACCCGACCCGAACCAAACCGCGCCGCGCAATCGCATTTGCGGTTAACGCCACCACCACCGCCGGGGCGAGGGCTGAAGACACCGCTTGCCTCTGAGTCAGTCTGATCACCTGAACGGTGTTAGTGGCACCGTTGCCACCAAGACCACCGTTGCCACCGAACTATTAGAGACTGGAACTTTCCTTTTAAAAATAAATTGTTTTCTAGTTAATTATATATTAGGTTATTGTATCAATGTTAATTTTCCACTGTTAGATTAGTAGTATTTTCTACAAAGTAAGTTTTTAATTGTTAGTATAAATATCAGTTGTAGTAGTATTGTTATTATTATCATCTTTATTATTATTGTTATCATTTTTTATTATTCATGTAGTGCAGTGCAGTGCAGTGTAGTGCAGCGCAGTGTAGTGTTATGAAGTGAAGTGGAGGGAAGGGAATGCGAGAAGAAGAAGCGAGTTGAAAGAAATGCGTCACAGTTAAGTGTTGTGCAGTGAAGTGAAGTGGAGTAAGGTTTGCGTGGTGATTTTATGTACTATTTATTATTATTATTATTATTATTATTATTATTATTATTATTATTATTATTATTATTATTTTTAATTAACTCCTTTTTGTAACTTTTTGTTAATGAATGTAAGTTTAATGTATGTAAGGTTAAGATATTCTGCCACCAAGTTACTATACTTAATTGCAGAATTAACAATAAATCTAATCTAAGACCGTTCGTCGCCGCCACTTCCACTGGAATCGCCACACACTCTGTCCACCACTGACTCCTCCACCGCTAGGGGCGCCACTCGCCATCTTCACACTAGCTCCACATTACCGCCACGCTCTCGCGACACCAATCAGAGAATCAGCTTCACCAATCAAATAATCACCGCCGCCGCCATCACCTACACCACCAACGCCGTCGCGAACGTCAGTGCTTGCTTGTTGCAGCTGTCGTTCTGTTATCATCGCTACCTTCATAGCCGTCGCCACCACCACATCCACCTCCTCCTCCTCGTCATCGTCATCATTCTTCTTCTGCACCTTCTTCTTCTTCCCCTTCTCCTGCTTCTTCCCCCCCTCCTTCTTCTTCTTCTTCTTTTTTTTTCTTCTTCTTCTTCTTCTCCTCCTCCTCCTCCTCCTCCTCCACCGCCGCCACCACATCACCACCGCCGCCACCATCACGACCTCCTCCACCACCACCATCACCACCTCCACCTCCACCTCCACTTCCGCCTCCACCAGCAACGGAAACATCATCTCTGCTGCGCCGCAGGATTTCAACTTCAGTTGGTGGTAGCGAGGATACGACGATGGCACTGATGGTATTTGTGGTGACAGTGCATCGAACCGATGTGTTGGTGATATTGTAGCTATTTTGTGATGGCATTGGGGCGAAATAGCGAAGATGCAGTAGAAGTGGTATGGAAGTTCGAAGGTGCGGGCATCAACTGATGTCGCTGCAGCACCTCTGACCGGGAGGTCCTAGGTTCGAGTCCTGATGGCGGCAGGATTTTCGACACTAGCTTTTCAGCTGGGTAGAATTCAGTCGCTGTCTGGAGAATTCTAGCGGCCGGCTGCTCTGATCGGTAGTTTTCCGAGGTTTCTCCGATCAACACCGGCGAATGCCGGAGCAGTACCCTACCAAACGGGCCACGGACCGCGCGCGATCTGTCCTTCCTCTTCCTTGTCCTATCCTCTCCCCTTACGCACACACACTTACACTAACGTGCACTACACTACCACATATTCCGGGAGGCCGGTCGGGTGCTTAGAGCTTGTCCTGGCTGCGGCGGTGCCCCGCTGGTGGGAGAGTCCTGGTTAGTGGGAAACACCACTAGCCGACGGTAGGTCGGCGCCGGATCTCGCCATCCAAGGGGGGGAAGATCACCGCACATATCCCGAGAAAAAACATGCACTACACTAACGGGACTAATGACAAAAGCAGTTGACGCGCCCGGAAACACGAAAAAATCAAATGAAATCGAAGGTGCGGTGGTGGTAGTTTGACGATGGCATGACGGTGATGTGGCGGTGGCGGTGACGAAAGCGCCGCACCGTTCCTGCCGGCACCTTCACCGGCGCCATTGGCGCGTGGCACCGCTCTAACAGGCTTAGAGCGGATGGTCGGGGCTTCGCGTACAGTCCGTGGAAGTTACGGCGCAGGTCGCACACCCCGCAGCCAGTGCTTTGTATTCCGAGCGCCCGGCCGCCTGTCCCCGGTCGCTGAGACGGGTGGATTTCACTGCTCTCGGGGCCACTTCCAGAGAGGCTGTGAAGTGAATTCGTGATATGGAAGAGAAGTTGGCTGGAAGAATAAACGGAAGCGCGAGAATTGGAGTTATTCTTGGAGCGCCTGTGAAGTTCAAAACAGTTTACAGAGCCGTCGCAAACTTTTTAGGGTTGTTGTTTAAAATCACATTCCAAGGAAAAGGAAGAATTTTCTTTCTGTTATGATTTTTTCTTTTACAGCTTCCATCTGCTTTCGTTCACAGCTTCCTTCTTAAAAATGAACTTAAAATGAAAATGGCAGATTGCAGTTGAATAGAGTTTTTATACTGACATTCCAACCGCTTTCCTAGTATTTAGGACAATTACACAACGAGTTTCACTGCCTTTGTTCTCTGCTGTTTTTTTTGTTCTGAAACTTGTACAAGTAATTTCTTTGTTAATCTAAACTTTTCTGTATTAGCTGATTGGTAGTCTTGATTAAAATGCCCACGGATTCCACATATGTCTTTAACTTCTTGAATACAAAACGCACTCTGTATTCGCGTAAATAAATCCATTTTTAGACTGTGATAAAAGCGAACAGACAGGTAAACAATCGGTTTGAAAGCTAATATTTAGAAATGTTAAAAACAACACCGCACTCACTACGTTCCAACGTCAATCACACAGCTATTCAATCTTCTGACGAATTCATGAAAACTGATAATTATCAGAATGTTTCATGTTACATTTTTATCAACAGAAATCGTATGAGTGTCATTGTAATTTCTATTGAGGCCAAAGTTTATGTAAAAAGAAACTTTGTATATTGCAAAATTGAAACACAAGTATTCTATTGTCACCGGCAGCGCTCGATCGGTTGGGCTTTTCAAGATCTATAAATTGAGAATGCGTGGAGGAGGAAGGATATTGCAAAAATAATTCAGAATTTAACGATAGGTTTATTTCTGGTCCAAAACCAGGAAGTTACATGACAAAAGAAAGAAACTGTGTGAAGAAATTACTATCACCCTACCCGTTGAGCTCAACTTGTTAAATTCTTAAAATTAAACATAATTTGGGCCATGCGCGGCCTCGCTGACATTAACACAAATAAAAAAAAATTTAAAAATGTTACAAGTCTGCTTGAAGAGCAATCTCTTGGTTATATACCCAATTGCGTGGGTCTAGGGCATACACAATTTAGTGATTGCGAGTTGATCTCTCGCAGGCTGCTGGAAGGGTCGGCAGGCAGGTCAATGGCCCTCTCTAGGGCGTCTGGAGACAGCTGATGGGGCGACGTTTCCTGGGCAGGCTTGCAGGTCAATGGCCCCTCTAGGGCGTCTGGAGACAGCTGATGGGGCGAAGTTTCCTGGGCAGGTCAACGGTAGCCCCGCCGTCTTGAGTCGACCGTCTCCTCCGCTCATTCACGAGATACTTCGCGTGACATATTGGCCGGCCCAGACAGAAGCAGAGGACCGCAAACACATGTGGGTGACTGGCCCCGATACACAAATGTGTAACGCTTCGCGATTGCGTCGGATTAATGTTCGTGAACGCTCACAGTTGTTCACCGCGGTTGGATAAGATCTGCTACTGTCCCTTAAGCAATCTTACGCACAGCAATCGCCTCGGCGGTCAGCCCCATTCCCAGAACACCGGTCCACTTCGCGACCCGTGGTGCTCTTTTCTACCACAATACGTCCTAACACTTTGACGTCATTTCCAATCCTTTACTTCGCGTCTTCGCGCAGCGCCGCAGAGCTCGCCTCCCCCTCCCCCAGTTACCCCTTCTTAAGAAAAACGCTCCTCCCCATGTTCCTATAATTCTAATTGGTCAAAGTATACTACGTTCTAAATTTCTCTCGCCCAATCACCATGCGAGGATCTCTGGAAATTTCCACTAGATTAAAATGTTCTGTCTCTCTCTCACGCTGGGTGCGTGCACGTGTGAGGGAAACTGTCAGAGTTTGTAATTTTGAAGTTATTTCTAATGATAAACATCGGCTAAAAGGCACCCTCTCTGGGACGAGCGCAGGTCAGGGGTTTGTTTATCGGAAGCCCCCGGCGCCGGGGTGGCGAGGATCGCGCCGAGGCCAGGCAGGCAGCTGCCTGTCGTAAATTTTCCGCGGGTCGCCGAGAAGGAAGCCCCCGGACGAGTGGCGTCTTACAAAGGCTGCATTCAGTGACCGTTGTTTCTCAAAATGTCATAATCACATTTCAATAATTCCGTCGATTCGAAAGTGCCGCCACACTATACTAAAACAATATAATCAACGGCATGGTAAGTGACTTTATAATACCACATTTTGTTTAAATTATCTGCAAGGCCGTACAAATTTAATTTTCGTTTATTTAATTTGTTAAAATTATTTCCCCAAAATTAGACTACCTGAAATGAATCCATCATTACTGTAAAAAAAATCGTGCTTACGTAAAACTAGGAGTCATCTTTATGTCGCGGAATGTCTAGATCGATTCTGAAACATGTCCTCCCACAATGAGGTCGCCAAGTCTCAGAGGATATTCCGAGAAATTCGAAGTAGGTGAACTTGAAAACCTATACGCGTTGCAAGAGGCCACAGTGTAAACAAATGTCCTGCAGGCTGCTCTTTGATGCAAGTGCGGGGGCGGGCGTCGCAGTGACGAAGCCGACTACGCTCAAGGCCGGATGCACTTGAGCGCAGTTGTGCTGTGGGCAGCGACGGGTTCTTCCATCAGATCACGTGGTCATGTCTCCTGAGAAGTATAAGGATAAAATGGACTGAGTTTAGAACTCCATAATTTTATGTAACAATGTATTAACTATCATTACGTTAAGCCATAACGTTGTTGGAAATGAAGGGAGATACGTGAGGTGGGCGAAACTTGGCAACGTTGGATAGAATGCCAGGGGACATTGTTCTATCTCGTTCTATGTCGTATCTCGTTAACACGATATTTCAGAACGAGAATTTCCCCTCCAGGTATCTCCCACCAGTATGGCACCGCCCCAGCCGGAACAAGCTCTAAGCTTCCGACTGGTCTCCAGACTTAGGAGGCAGTGCATTGTTTAGTATGTAAGTGTGTGTGTGTGTGTGTGTGTGTGTGTGAGAGAGAGAGAGAGAGAGAGAGAGAGAGAGAGAGAGTATTTGTGTAAGGGAGGGGAAATGACAAGAAACAGAAAGGAAGGATCGCGCGCGGCCCGTGGCCAGTTTTTGTGTTTGGCAAGTATTATCTGGCATTCGCCTGGTATTGATCGGAGAAACCAATGAAAACTACCGAGCAGAGAAGCTGGCCGATAGAATTTTCCTCTAGACATCATCTGAATTCGACCAAATAACTATACAGTTTGTTCTGAAAATCCGTCACCCTCAGGACCGGAACCCTAGGACTTCCCGATGAGAATGCGGCAAAGGAGGCGACGGGGACAGAGGCGGAGGAATGGATGCTGGGCGTTAGGTTTGAGATCGAGAGCTGATGGGGATGGGGTGGAGAGGATGCCTCAGTGGCTGGGATTTGGAGAGTGGTATCTAGGGCACTAGGGGCAGGGGCAGAGGCTACAGAGGCGTGAGATGGCGGGGTGATGGCAGAGGCTGCAGGGTTCAGGGGCATGGGGTGACGAGGGCGGAGGCAGTGGAGATGATGCCTCGGTGGCGGGGGGTTGGGGGGGGGCGGCAGGGTGGGGGGCGGAGGCGACGGGGGAAGAGTCTGCAGGGCGTGGGGGGCGGGGCGGGGCGGGGTTGAGGCTGCAGGGATGTGGGGGCGGAGGCGGCGAGGGAACAGGCTGCAGGGACGTGGGGTGGCGGGGAGGAGGCGGTGGAAAGGATGTTTCAGTGGCTGGATGAAGGCGGAGTCGGCACAGGCAGTAGCCACAGGGGCGTGGGCTGGCGGGGGGGGGCGGAGGCGGTTGGAGCGTCAGAGGCAGTGCTCTTGTGCCTGGACGCGCTCGTCCGCGTCATGCGAGAGAACCGACCCTCACAGCCCGGATTGCCTGCTTCGTGTTTCCTTTCGCCCAAAAAAGGAAGGCAACGTGTTGCGCAGACGGCGGGTGGGTTCCAACGGAAAAGCCGGAGTCTGGTCAATGTGAAAGGAGTAGTCTCTTAAAAATCCTGTCTGTTTGTAATATCTGTTTAAGTAGCTTTCTTTGTAAGTTGCAACTTCTTTTTGGTTAAGGTAATTAGACCATGTACTGACTCAATCTTCAGTTAGGTAATTCAGTCGATTGCATTTTGTGAGGGAAATACCTTTCATTCACTGACCCGCCCTAAATAATAATAATAATAATAATAATAATAATAATAATAACAGCAATAATAAATAATATAATAAAAATAATCGTAATAATGTCTTTATTTCTGGGGAGACTCAGGAAGGGTTGGGTGGAAGAACAGGCTCTATGGTCTGCTCATTCACCCAACTACTTAAATAACTTTACATTTACGTTATTGCACCCTTAGAGTCGCGCTGTTTGGCTAGGTTACTGGTTGACTCACGTCACCCTTCTTAATACAAAATAAGTACTAATTGACTCCTGTTCATTATGAATAGGATTTTGATAATAAATGTATTTCAAATATTCTCATTTACGTTTAGAAATATGCAAACTTACTCTATAGTAAGAGGTTATGCTTCTACTTCAGTGACGCAAGGGTTTCGAGCGAATTCCATGGCGGAGGGGACATGGATCAATGTGATTGGAGCAAGGCAAGTATAAAGTACGTGAAGCTGAAGTTGAGAGTGGCAGTCCCACGTAAGGAATGCGTTTTCCCCGAACGTTTGTGGCATGGTTGCCTTTCCATATCACTACTTATAACAAATGAACAATATCTCGTTAATAATCATTCATCTTTAATTATCATTCATTGTTGCCCCCATGCAGTGAAGCTGTGGGTGACTAGTGTCAAACTACCACTGACAGTGAAATTACCACGGCAGGTGAAAAGAGGAGGTCATAAATGGGAGGGCATTTCCCTCGCCTAATCTTGACGAACATAATCAAGTTGTTTTCTGGAAGTGAGTGTTATTGAATGTTTCGTTTCCCAAAATGAGTCGAATGAAGAGAAAACAACACACCGAATCACTGGGAAACTTTTTAGAAACCAAGTCAACATGTGTGTTCTTTTTATGTAACTATGATATCTTTGGCGTTGGCGCGTTGCATTATGTTGCAAAGCGGTACCGCATTTTTTGCTTCTCAGAAACATCTGAGGCAGCGATGACGTCCTAGCAAGAATGTCGTTCTCTGAGTTTTTATGTTGGCAAATGTGAGTCTCGTAGAATTCTTTTCCAGCCTGTCGCTATAACGACTAACTTTGAGCAGAAAAATTTCGAAGTTCAGAATGAAAAGCGAAAATATTGAACATTTTAGCATTTTTTAAGGAACTAGCACATTATTTAAACCGAGTTATGTGACACTTACAAAAGCAGGATAGTCAAAATGTCGTGACAGAAATGTGAAGTTTAAAGCAAGGATAAACATAACTGTGCACAACTTGCCATTTCGATTTGTCAGCTTGGGTCGAAGTTCGAAAAGAGTTGGTCGCACGTCACTGAGACCCAACGTTTTGTTGCCTACACTTCGACCTCTTGTCGTATAACTCCAACGCAATTAGTTGAAAGGTTTCTTTATTTGAGGCGTAAAATACTTGGAGATGAGTTTGTTCTAATCTTGCAGTGACTACAAAACGGGCGGATGCAACTGTTTCCCAGGTACGGCAACACGGAACAGGGCTCGGGGTCACGATTGCCATCTCTGAAGGAGCGGTCGTGGTGGGGTTTTCTCGGTTTCTTGGAAAATAAGTGGCGTCATGCTGCGTTTATACTTTATAGGGCGCCGAACAGTCAACGAATTGCAGTGAGACTTTTTCGCTTCTTTAACGTTGTTGTTTTTTTAATCTAAATTAGTTCCTTAGTGAACTTTTAGTTTTATTGGAGAATGAATTGAATATGAACACACCAGAGCTCTCCTTACCTACCCATGGGACTTGCGCCTTTATTTTCATTTTCATCTGTGTTCTTGAATGTGTATTGCAGTTGCAATTCTATTGTTATGTATCGTAATGAAAAATACTTCCCTCGTGTATATTTGTCATAACTAATGTAAATTGAATGTATTCACCTTATTGTGAAGTCTTACCTTTTTTTAAGTTGCTGTGCCTTTAACCTTTAATTAATCATTTGACTTACGTCTTTACATACAGTTGTAGAATTTAGTATTCTCTCTAAAGAGCATTTGAAATCAATATTAGTATTGGTATAATATTGAAAGCGGTACTAAAATTATCATTTCAATATATTCTGCAATTGTCGTTGAGAAACGATATGTTTAGTGTAGCCTACTGTAAATTAAGCCACCGTCCAATTGTGCACACGAAAGAATTCAGCCGATAACAATTCTAAATATATGCCTGTCTGAAAAGCTATTATATCGATAAGTAATGTAACTGAGATCGTGAATTAGAGAAGAGGGCTTTTAGGACAACATTTCAAACTGTATTTTGAGCCCTGAAATTGACTTTACACTAGAAGAATGATGTGGTTTTCGTGTTGAATTTTTCTTGTAGAGAAGGGAGAATCTGAATGTTTCTGAATCAATATTCAATGCAAGTACAATTTCCTTGAAAATATTTATCCGTAGTTCTGTTATATCATTACTGTAAATTTTCTAACATTATTATCATTACTAAAAATTACAGACAATTTAAGAATTTGTGAGATACATATTCTTTTACTTAGCATCAAATTAAAGATTGGCATTATAATTAATTTCGGTAACTTATGTATCAAAATGTATAAGTTGATGCCTGTCCTATCGTACATAATAAATATTGCAATTAAAAATACCACAATATGATATAGTTCAAGAAATGAATTATCAATCTAATATTCATATATAAATGATTCTCCGCACTATTAAGTCGAGATTGCGAAGCTTGCAATGCGGTAGTAGTAAATCTGTACGAAGGTAGCTGTAACATCACTTGTACAATCAGCGCGTCGCAGGAACATCAGGCCTGGCTAGGCGGTGTACAGAGTCCCTAATTTCACTGTGGGAACACTGCCACGGCAATAGATAGTACAGTCGGCGCAAGTCAAGTTTGCAAGCCTCATTTACATGTGTATGGCGCTACTCACTGGCAAGAAAGCGACGACACATCAGCAGCAGATTTCCAATCGGTGCGAGCCAAGATTCAAAAAGCGCTTCAAGGTGAAGGGGCTCTTAATCATGTTGATTGGCTCATAATGGGGTTGTTGCACTGCTGTGGAAACAATTGGACTCCAACCGTACGACCCAAGTTTCCAAACGCCGTTTGAAGGAGCATGGGTCCCTTATCCTTGGTGATTTTTCCGCTCATTACGGAGTATTTTTTTATATTTTTTATTTAACGTTGCATCAACATCTGGGTTATTAGCGACCACTATTGAAGTTAACGTTATGGTAACTAAGAAGATGAAATGGTGATGAGAAGGGGTGAAAGGACGAACACAAATACAACCATATTCGAGGCGGGACTCGAACCCGCGACCATTCGGTCCGATATCACTACGATACTACTGTCTTGCGATCTCGGCCACCGGTCTGGCTCATTACGGAGTTGTTCACCTGTGGAAACAATGCGGCGCCTACAGATTGAGAATCGGCGCGTGCCAAGTTTGCGAGCCCCGCTGGAAGGTGTATGGGCCCCTTCCGAGTCGCAGCCCGCTTGCGCGTGAGTGGGCGGGGCGTGGGCGGAGGGGAGTTGGGGGCGCCACGGGCGCGGTCGTGCCGGCATCCTCCGCAGGGGCGCTCCCTCGACCTCAGGGGCTATCGCCCCGGAAATCGGGACGCGCCGGCGCTTTCGCCTCCTACCTGCGCCCGTGACCTTCCGCGCCTGCTCCTCGCCCCCCTCCCTTTCACATTCCCCTCTTTTCCTTTCCCCTGTGGCGGCGCGTTTCCTGCGCGTCTTTTTTACGCACTTCCGTGTTTGCTGCGGAGTTTTTTTTTTTTTCTATTGTCGTAATTCGATGGGTGAAATTCGAGATATAAAGCAATTAGATTGATTAATGTTCGAGGTAGGTCAAGGACTATGGCCATTGATCCCGTTACTGTAGTGAATGTTATAATGCCATCATAATGCCGGCTGTGATCTCACCCCCGTTCGATGGTGAGAACAGGCGCTGACCTACACATCTGCTTGCGGGGTAATTTCCCCTCCGACATGTTTGGTAGTGTGTAGGTGAATGTAGTGCATTTAAGTGTAAATGTGTATGTGTGAGGGAAGAGGATAAGCCAAGGAAGTGGATAAGATCGCGCGTGACCTGTTTGTTAGAGTTTCCCTGGTATGGGTCGGAGGAACCATGGAAAATTACCGATCATAGCAGCCGGCCACAAGAATTTCTCTCCACACAGTCTAAATTTGGTATAGCTTTGTAGCGTATATAGTGACGAAAATCCGTCAGCGCCATTACTGAAGCCCTTGGACCTCCGGATCAGAGTCGCTGCAGAGACAGCGGCAATATCGACTGAGCTAAACTCAGCCGGCCAAGGAATTCTATTTGATTGATAGTGATTCCGGACGCGTCAACTACTGAGGTCATTATTCCCATAAGTGTAGTGCATGATTTTCATCGAGAGGTGACGTTGATCCTCTTCTACTGGATGCCGAGTTCCGGCGCGGACCTACCATCGACTAGCGGAGCTTTCCCAAACCAAGATAGCTCCCACCAACGGGACAAGTTCTAAGTCCCCGTCCGGTCTTCCGGCATGTGTGGTCGTGTAGTGCATGTTAGTATAAGTGTGTGTATGTAGGGGCGAGGAGTGGACAAGGAAGGGGAAGGAAAGATCGCACGCAGTCCGTGGCCCGTTTGTTAGGGTACTGCTCCGGCATTCGCCTGGGATTGATCGAAGAAAGCACGGATAACTACCGATGAGAGCAGCCGGCCGCTGCAATTCTCCTCCAGCAAATCCTGCCGCCGTCGGGACTCGAACCTAGGGCCTCCCGATCACACTGCAGTGACATCAGTTGATGCACTGAGCCACCGCTCCCAGTCCGAAGAATTCGAGATATCAAGTAATTTGATGTACCAAGGAATGCAGGATATCAGGGTTTGAGTTACCCATGTTCTATTGCTTGAACAGGAATTTTTGTGAAGTGCTCAGTCGGACGGCAGAGGCCTGGCGTAGCTCGAACTGCGCGGCGCTGGGCTGGGTTGGGCTGGGCAGGGCGTTTGTTTGAAGTACGCTATTTCTCGTTATCTGAGCCGCGGGCCTGAGGCGAAGGCAATGGCGGCGACGGGCAGCGTGCGTGTCCGCGGCGCCCAAATAAACCTGCACGCCTTGGCACAGCGCCCGGCAGCAGCGGCGGCCCCGGCGCCGAAGCCCGAGCACGCCGTTCTGTCCGTCGGCGGAGGCGCGGCGGAAAACGATGCGGTGAAAGGCCGTAGTTACCAATGTAGCTCTTACTCTTGTCTTTGAAACTGGGTGCATTTTTTTTAAGAACGTGTGTTGAGCCAGAGGCGGAGGTATAGGCAGGAATGCGTGTCGGAGAAGAAGACTGCACGAGAAGCTAATGATGAAAATAATGATTGTGACCATGGAAAACTGTGAGAATATTGCGCACAGTTGAAAGTGTAACTTGATAATGAATTTTTTTATGCTGTAATATCGCGTGTTTATAAATGTTCATCGAATATTTATAAATGTTGATATTTATTTCTTTTGATAAACCCACATAACACCTTCAAATTCCCAATCATATAAAGCAAATATTTTACGTGTACAATACTGTGTATTTGGACATGTGCTAACATTTCTAGAAGGATAAAGCAAATTAAATTTTCACAGGTTGCGTAATGATTTATTGTATAAATGTGGTCATATAATAGACTATAAAATGAATATTTTTCCACCCCAGAAATAAAAGTTAATGTAGGAATTTTTAGTTTCATATCGGTCTGGGGAACATACGAATGGCTTTTTCTCTTTTTTGACTTGTCAAAAAGATTATTAAGGTCGACTTCCGAGGGGTTAAGAGACAAAAATAAACGTGCTGTTTTCCCGTGGCTTCCGTCAGCCCACATTGTAATATTATACCGGCCTGCTCCTCTGCCCTTCGCTCTCTGCGCATGACTTGTTCATTTGGTTCAAAGAGAAGCCTTTAGATGTAGGGATAGCAAAAGAACATAGGTGTTTTAAAACATCCATGTTTTCTACCAGAAACATCGATGATTAACATCGATATTTTGCTTTCGATGTTTTCTTCTCATCGATATTTTGTTGCAAAAACGTAGATGGTATTTTTAAATATTTTTATTTTTAAATAAAGGTGTTTAGGCCCGTTGTACAGTGGCAGAAATCCTCAGCAATATCGTTATTTGCGTCATTCTCTTTATCATGCTGCACATTTCGCCTATGCAATCTGAGGAAATGTTAGGCGATTTTAGATGGTGTATGAAAGGAAGAAACTAAAGGGTAAAGTATCGAAACACGACGTTCATTATTGTTAATTTTATCCTTTACATTCGATAATAATTTTTACATACTACTAACATGCTAGAAACCAAACAATAAAATATATTCCTTTCATTTACTGTAAGTAAAAATGCATAGGAAAATAGCATGTTTATTAGCTTACAATAAAAACATTAATTTTTAAACATCGATGGTTTTCCGTCAATGTTTTCATCGACATTGAAAACCCTGTATCGCAATGTATCGAAACATCGATATATCGATGTTTTAGTAAAATTTACCATCACTTATTAGATGGCACTGCAATGGAAGAAACCGTTTCTTCTTCTATTTATCTCTATTACAAAATGTTCCCTCTTCTGGACGCACAAGCGCTGGAGATATGGACGATTTGCACACGAGAGAAAAGGCTGATCCTCAGAGTGACATCAATTGGTTTCCATCACTCTCGCGTAGATTAAAAGCGCTCGAAGTTTAAAAATTCGATCAAAATGAAGATCATCATCAACTCAAAAATCTAACTTTTCCCCTGAAACATCAGAACAAATATATTTTTCGGTAATTACATCCATAAGATGAAAATGTGAGAGAATTTCATCCCTTCCCTCCTCTGAGAAATCGCACTTTCCTCGCCCCTACCTCCCGCGGCAGCTCATTTGCAGCTGAGAATCGGAGACACGCCCCAACGGCACCCGGTGGCGTTCGTTCGGTTGATTGAGCGTTTAGCGTCAGAAACAGGTGTTATGACGTTAGGCCGGCCACGGCATGCTAGCGCGGAACCAAGAATGCTCGCCAGCGTCTGAGTGCAGCTGCTCCTCGCAAAGGGCTGGGCAGCAGCAGTAGTATACTTGGATTTTTCTAACGTGGCCGATGCCATTACGTCATTGTTACAACTTCTGCCTTATAAAATGAATCTTTTTAAAAGTGGTAAGCACTTGTCTGAGGCTATGAGCCCCGTTGAGAACGACGTTCGCGAATTAATTAAAAATATTCATTTTATTAGGCAGAAGGTGTAAAAATGACTTAATGTCATCGGCCACGTTAGAAAACTCCGAGTATAAACGCCTGGCATAAACTGCTGTGACCGACAAAGGCAGGAGCTGGAGGTCGTCCAGATGACAGAGGTGGAGTCGAGTATCTGGCGAATGACTTTATGGCACTGACGGAGACACTTGGGACTAAATGTTCATAGCGCGGTAATAATAAATGTCGCGCTGTGGTACGAGTATAAGGCCTTCTTTGTAATGAACATTGAGTTTCCTTGTGGCCTGTCTGGTTTATCATGATTTTATGTTGTAAAATGATTTCTAAAATCTTGTTGGCGTTTACGTTGTCTTTTGTATTGCTTCATTTAACTACATTATTTCCATTCCACGTGTGTTTGCTTGCTTTGTGTTTAAATGAACGAAATCAGACTTAATTAGACCATTTTATTTCAAACAAATATTAACAATTTTACTCTCTCATATCGCTAGACAAAGCCGATTCAAGTTCATGTCACTTGATGTCTACGAAAAAATGTCTTTAATAATATGTAAATCGCGCTTTCGAATTCACGAACGGATTTTTTACTACAGCTACTTGACTGATAAATTAACTAACTCAACAAAGCGACACTCTCGGGGTTAGGATTTTACTTCACTGCCCAATCACTTCCAGAGCGGTAGAACGTCACGTGCAATCTGAATAGTGAAGAGAGGATGAATCAGCAGCAGCAGCAGCACTTCAATATCAGGCTGTTGAAACAGATCGACTCCCTCCCTCCATTTTCATTCCCATCTCTTGGGGTGGTTAATCAATTGGCCACTCATTCTCAATTACCTGATGTTATGAAAGGGGGATTTGCTGTATTTGTTCCAGGCGTGGTAATTTTAGAAATATACTAATCTAGGTATTATACGCGCACGTTTTCTTGAACCCCGGAAAACCTACACCCACTCCTTTGTCAATATTAGTGCAATTAAGAATAAATTATAGCAACGAGCGTTTTAGACAAAATTTGATAACCAGAAATGTTCACTCCCGAAGCTATTTTGAATCAAAAAACGAACAACAAATTTGATACAAAATTGCTTTTGTCAAAATAACCAAACTCCACACTCCTCTCGCAACAAGCGAAACGAGAGCTGAAGAAAAAGTGCGTGGGTAATAGCTGCGAATCCTCTCGATGGAAAGCGGGAGGCTGTAGGCTGGAATCTTCTTGGTGACGCCGAGCCGTTGAACATCTGAGTCGAAGTTGACCTCTGAGTGAATGATAATTCTTGAATGCTGTTTCTTCGATGAGTCGTTTCCGGTGTCTCATCCGAACATTTTCAGGGAGATTTGAACAATGCACCTCTCTTATTAGGCCTTGATCAATCGATCAATCCTTACTTTCCCATCCAATTATTAGGGACAATAGGTAGGGCCATGTATTGCAATCTGATTAACTTAATTAAAAGTTTAAATATTTAAGAGGTTTCTTCATCTCTCGGGAATTTTACCGTTTTTACACTTGATTGCTTCTTGATCCTCAACACGGGAGCAACAGCGTACCACGCATGACCTTCACGTGCATCCTCTCTGGTTGTGGTGCCGTATCTTATCGCTTATTGGGCCAGATTCGAATCCGGGCGAGGGACGCATGAGGGTCTAATCGCCCTCCTCTGCCCGGCGACGTCGAGCTACAGCTGTCAGCTCCGCACACTTCGCGGCAAGCCGCGCGGGGTTGGTTGGTTATTTCCTGTTTCTGGGCGCGTCAATTTTTAAAGACATTAGTAGGGGGATTTTGATGACCTAAAGTATTGCCAAAAATGATCAATAAAATGAACTTAAAATGTTTTGTACATGCCCTATAAGCAAAGAAAAGCGATGCAAAAAATGTGATCAAAACCAGTTTGGAAGAACAACTCAAGCTGCTGGATATTTTACTGATGTAATCGAGGCTTCTTCTATTCGTTCAAGTGAACTCGGCTTTCAAACTTTTGGTTTGAACTGTTCATTAACAGAAATTCTCAGCCTGTAGTTATCCCAAAATCGACTGAACCGCAATTGGTGCTAACAGCCGTTACAGGTAGCTTAGATTATATATTCACAATGACTGACATTGCAACTTCTGAGCAAAGAAATCGAATAGGCTACCTGAATTATCATTCAGGAATTCTGTGGAGACCGTGTGTTGCCTCTCGTAAATATTATTTGAAGCAAATACTATTAGAATTACATTAAAATCGATGAAATCAGCGAAAAATACATACAAAATGACAAAAAGGGTGAAAATGACTTATTAATCGAAATCGCCGAAAAATGCAAAAAAAAAAAAAAAAGACGTATAAAAATGCGCCATTTCCTTTTGTCATGACGTAAAATAAATTTTTAAATGAAAAGAAAAATATGGCATTTCATTAAAATCCGCTCCCTAGTCATTAATCCCATAAGTGAAATATATATTACTCCGGGATGTGGTGGTGTTCTTCTCCCACTGGATGACGAATCTCGTCATCCGGCACAGACTACAAGTCGGATGCGAGTTTTTCCCATCCACGTATCTCCCCCATCAGAGCACCGTCCCACCCGGCACAAGATCTAAACCCGACATGTCCTCTGAACCCGACATGTCTGGTAACAAAGTGCACGTGTGGTGAGGATAAGACAAGGAACAGGTAGGAAAGATCGCGCGGGGTCCGAAGGCCGTTTGTTAAGGTACTGCTCCGGCATTCGCCTGGTATTGATCGGAGAAACCACGGCAACCTACCGATCAGAGCAGCCGATCGCTAGAGTTCTCATCCAGACAGCAAAGGAACTCCCTAACTATGTAGCTGGAATTTTCCGGGAGTCGAATCCTATCGGATAGTCGGTCAGAGGCGCTGCAGTTGATGCCACCTCATCCGGTTGGACGCGGGCGGGCGAACGGCCGCGCGCCGGAAGGAGCCGGGGACGTGCAATCGTGCAGGGTCGCCGGCCGGGCCCCCCAGTGACGCACAGCCGGGTGCGACCGCACTGGGATGGCGGTGTTCTCGATATGGTCATCTGGCGCGGCGGTGCTGGTGCGGGGCGGACGTCCTTTGGTAGGATGCGATGTGTGTGGGAGTAGGAGTGGGTTGCCACAACTTTGGTCACTTTTTTAAATTTAAGGTCGCATCAACACCTAGGTCATTAGCGACCACAATTGGAGTTAACATTATGGTAACTGTGAAGATGAAACGATATGGTGATGATAAGGGGTGAAAGGACGGACACAAATACAATCATGCCCGAGGCGGGACTCGAACCCGTAACCCTTCGATTCGAGATCACGACTCCTTAGAAATCTCGGCCACCGGATCGGCTTTGGTCACTTAGAGGTTCGAATTACAGAATAAACCGATCTTATAGAAGGTGAAGGGAAATGGAAAATTGAAGGAGGTATCCAGGGCTATTTGGGGTTTGAATTATTGAAATCTCAAGAAATGAGCTTTCCTAAAGCACGATGCTAATTCGCATCTTTTCGTACGCAGATTGCGCACTCTTGCGCTGAATGCGAGGATGCTAAACAACGTTCTGCTGGCGTGGAGACTCGCCTCTTGCGGATCGCATGTCCGAACATTCCTCGCTCTACACGATGCATTTAAAGGGTCTTCTGTTTGTTAGTGCTACCGCACCGGCAAAGGAAAACATCCCGTTGTAAGGATAGTTCCTTACAACGGGATATTTTCCTTACTAGTTGTAGGGATAACGGGATTCAATCGAGGAATACTCCTAAAAAAATCTCCGATTATATTTGAATGATTCATCTTTACAAACATTTGGGTTGTATGTGGATCTTAAAGGATACTTGAGGGTGTGTTATGTTAACAAAGATAAGATTAAAATATCACAACGAACTCACAGACGGATATTGTAAAAGAGATGTTTTGATTTATTGTTATTTGGGCGCTTGATTGTATGGTATCCTTACCCTGTACAAAGAGAGAAAATTACTAATTTCTATAATTTATTGAGTAAAACTGTGTCGAATATGAATAAATATGAGTATTTATATATTACAGCGAAGTGCTTTTAACTGTGAATGTCAGTTTCAGGTGAAAGGAAATGTATTACTTCTTTGCCACGGCTGTCGAGTTTTTATCTTTTGTTTATTTTTCCTGGCAAACGGGCTTGTAGCCGGCAATTTCCGGACGACATTCCAGTTTCTTCATTTATCAGGCAATACTCGTACGTCTGACTTTCGAAGAATGACAGTTCAGCATTAAAACTTAGGAAGAGATATTCAGGAACCTCAAGAGAATACGCTATTGTTTTCTATAGATTCTTGGCTGAACTTGAGCAGTATCTTAATTCTATTTCTTCTCGAGATTCTTGTAGATATTTCGAAGTCTCAAGGTTCTGAAAGATTTTAGGATGGTTGTGTAACAAGTTCTTATAGTGCTGTAAAAATACTATGTTGAAGTCAAATTTTATGCCTGAAAAGTTGTCGTTCTGAGTAGAACATTTCGATTTGAAATTAAGCGTTGCCATTCAAATACCTCAGACACTTTTTGACTCTCGATATCTTATTTACAATTATATTTATTTTCATATGTGATTAAAGAATACATTGGCGTATGAATTGTCTGAATCAGAAAAACTGGGATAATGAATGTCCAAAATAGTATAGTCGATTGACTTGCAGTTATTGTGGATGAATCGCAAAACATTTGCGGTGGCACTTACAGGCATTGTCAATGTCTCTTTTCTTGTTTGATTAAAAAGGAAATTGTATTCAGAGGGCCATATACTAATAAGTGTAAGATACAAGACAAAAAGTAATTGAGATCGTTTCGTACTACAACGTCGCTCTTGGCATTTGAATACATATTGCTTCACATCTACTTCCAAGTAATTCAGTTTGCGGTAATAATTATTCAGGCTTTAATTTCTTAATTCCATCTTACCTTTTCGTTACATTGCATTGAGGAACTGGAAATTCTTCTGTAGAAAAACTCGGATAGGATGTTAATGTTCCCGACGCTCATAAGAAACAGAAGCTTAAGTTGGTATCCACAACGAAGACTTCACAACAGAGAGACATCTCTTTCAATTAAACACCCGCCTCTTCTTTATTTTTAAATTACTCATCGCATCATCGATAAGACGAAGCCCTAGAATCTATGAGCCGTGCCTGCTCCAATCTCCTCCAAGTCCAATTAAAATTAATGAGATCGAAACTTTACACTTCTGGAGGCGCTCCAGAATACCAGATGAAGTTCTACGAAAGACGTCCTCGCGTCTTCGAAGCTGCATGAGAGCAAATCTCGTGGCCGATAAGAGATGCAAACGCAAAGAAACAATTTACGACGTGACGTAAAAGCTGATGTCATCAGATGTGGAGGCGGCAAAAATATTGCGTTCGTACACACTCAGAGTGCTGTGTGGGTACTGCATACGAGTAAGCAAGGCTTCCAGATTTATCGTGGTAAATCGCTGAAGAGCCCTAAAGACGATTTAGAAGTGTTTTCGAAATTAAATACTTGCCTTGATATGCCTAAGAGTAAGAGTAGATCTAAAATAATACCAAGAGTGTTTTTTGAAGACGAGGCTATTTCAATTGCATTGCGCTTTACAATTTTTACATTAGTCTCTTTTGAGTTTTATGTAAACTAACTTTCAAAATGTATACTCTGATTAATTACACGTACTCTTGTGCATATTATTACATTTTGAAGTCATGAAAAACACTGATCAGTGGAGGTTAATGTAATCAACTTTTCGTTACCCTATGTTATTTTAAATTTTAAAGGCATATTTACTTTCATTGCTAAATATATCGAAATGGAACTTCTTGTGAAGTGAGAAAGATATATATATATATATATATATATATATATATATATATATATATAGATATATATGTATATATAAATGTACGCAAAAATATGTCTAATGTTTATTGATTGTCTATTGTTAATACAAAATAAATTTCGAACCCCTCACCATTTAAGAGGGTTGCTCTCCCAAACATGTTTTCTAAACAGTCAATGAATCCAATTAAAATATTGATTGTTTGTAAAACCTTGAACAAATAAATTGGAAACCAAGTTTTCCTGAGAAAACATTTCCGGTTCATCGCTCATTTCGGAACAAGAGCTACAATGCAATTGCATGAAACTGTCACTCACACATTCATTCATTCATTCATTCATTCATTCATTCATTCATCATCACTCATTCACGCCTCAAATATAACAAAGAATGAGGGCTTGTTTTCAAATAAAATATTGGGAAGGTTGTCTATCAGTTCGTAAACACCTTTATCAACAATTAATCATTATGCATCTTTATAGAAATATATTTTTACTCCACTTACAGGACGAAATAGAATTTACCGAGATACGTGGGGCATGAGTGTAGTGAACCATTTTTTAATTCCTTACTAGTACTACATAGCCTCATGAAATGTGGGACGAAGCAGCAAAAGGTTGAGGTCGTTGTTGAGTCAGCGCCTTTGGTCCCGCTGCTCCGAGAGGAACATAGCTCCTTCGGCAGCTACTCTCCGCGCTGTGAATGAAGAAGCTATGTGCGTGACGGTTTTACCGATTGCTCTTCAAAAGCAAACGCGAATGCTCAAGCTCCTGAAAAGTTCTTTTCTGCTTAAGGAATTTACTGTGACAGTTATGTTGAGAGCGAAAGTTTCGGTGAGTTTGTAAGGTCAGATTTTGGTTAATTCAATGGTCATGTCAATTTTCGCGTTATGATGAGTTTTTTTCAACAATTTTGATTTAGTACTATCTACAATCTGACAAGTTTCGTGACATATGAAGATATGTTGAAATATATTTCTTTCGTGGTTGTCAACGTAATATTTTCGAAGAAAATGATTAAATATCTTGTTGCAGTCTTATCGCGGTTAGTGGCTGGCCCTATATGCATGGTTGATTCTGCTAACAGAGGGGAAAAAACCCATATCAAAAGGTTTTATATTTTGTTTTGTGGTTGAGTGTTTCTTATGATGATGGTAGGCGACATTCCTTATGTATGAAAACAGAACTGACGCATCGTGCGGACGTGTAAAACAACCGCTTTCAAGTACGACACTTGGTTCTATCCGGGAGGTCACAGATTAAGTCTGAATTTTTCGTAACGCAATAAGACTCTGCATGAATATAAATTTTTTAAAATAGTTTCTCATCGCTGAAATATCATACGTATAAGTTAACCATACCCAAATCCTCATTAATGTTCTCATTTTAATGAGGCTTCTGTTACTGTCCGTCACATACTTGCTAATTAGACAAGAAACGTCAATAATATGTGTCGTTGTTGTGAAGTGTCCATCTTCACAGACAATGAACTTAAAAATAAATTGTTTGTATATATAAAATGTCTTTCTTGGTTTTCGAGAATTGAGGGATACGCATTTAGGGCCTCAGCAGCACCCACAGGCTGGAGTCTTGTGAGTGGGCAAATGAATCAGGACGATCATTTGACTTGGCCCGAGAGCAGATGTACCGCACTAAATACTGTTTAACCCATTAGTACCTGAAATGATTAGGCTACATGTCGGGGTGAACCAATTGTCTCAACAGTGCTCGTACGCACTGTGGCATTGTTGGAGCTATATGATTGGTTATGCATTTATTGCCAAATTAGTGTTATACTTTTTTGTAAAAGTAGTAAAACTGTTGATCGCAGTCCCGTTCACTTCAATGTAGACAAACCACCGTGAGCCTGTGCTCAGCAGTACATACTATTTAATTACTCGATGAAAAGTCGGGTGAAGTTTCACATGTTGAAATTTGTGAGTAGGCCCACGCATAATGCACGCAATGCCCTAAAACGATTCTATTTGATCCGAACCCATCTCGGGCCGCATCCTACCCCACGCGAACTCTAGCGACCCTACATCAAACCGACTCGTTCCGACCCGGAAAGGTGGCTCAAGGCATCAACTGATGCCATTGTAGTGCCTCTGACCGGGAGGTCCTAGGTTAGAGTCACGACGGTGGCAGGATTTCCGACACTAGCAGACAGGTCAAATTCAGTCGCTGTCTGGCGGAGTATGCAAGCGGCCGGTAGCTCTGAACGTAAGTTTTCCGTGGTTTCTCCGATCAACACTAGGCGAATGGCGGGGCAGAATCCTAACAAACGGGCTGGGTCGCGCGTGATCTTTCCTTCCTCTTCCTTGTTTTACTCTCATCCCGTAAGTACAGATACAATCACATGCAATACACTACTACACACATGATGGGACACCGTTCGGGAGTTTGAGCTTGTTCCGGCTGGGGCGGTGCCCAGCTGGAGATACCTTCACGACGAAAATTTAATGAAGATGGACCGGTCGGTGCCGGATCTCGCCATCCAGTCTGAGATGATCACAGCCACCTCCCGCGATGAAAACCTGCTCTACACGTGTGGGAATAATTACCTTAGCAGTTGACGCGCCCGGAATCATCAATCAATCAAAACAAACAAACAAACAAACCGACCCGAGCCCCCAAAAGTTCCGAAACCAAAACGAAGCATCCCCGACTGGAAGTCAATCTGAGTTTCACCTGTGCTTGATCCGATACGGACTTCTCGCAATTTGTCAGGTACCGTTGCTTACCTGGTGGCCACGTCTTGAGCAACCGCTGCAGCGTGGGCGGGAGGCGGCCAAGGCGAGCGAGCGAGCGGGTGTCGTGAGGCGCCACCGAAGGATGCGCGGCCGTGCCGGGCCAGGGCCAGCGGGCCACTCCTCCCGAGAGAAGAGACCCTGCTTTCTGAGAGGAATGCGTTCTTTCGCGCCGCCGATTCCGCCATTCTATATCAAGTTAGGGAGAGTTCGAACTGTTCTGTATTGGGTGTATAGGAAAGAAACAATCTGTCGCTCATTACATCATTCCCTTATTGCTCCATTATTTAGAACATGCATATTTCCCATCGACCTGGATGGCCGTGGTGGCTAAGAGCGAGTCCCGACTCAGCGCTTCAGTCCGAAAGGGTCATAGGTTCGAGTCCCGCCTCGGGCATGGTTGTTTGTCCCTTGACTTTGTATGTGTTGTCGCGGAGGGCCTCGCGTTCTGCTGACCCCAGATCAGAGGAGCCCGCAAGTGTGTTGGTCTAGTGTATGGTCGAATATGCGTCTCATCGGGACGTAACCGGCTGTTGGCTGGATAAAAGCTCTAGAAAAAAATCCCCATTGATCTGAAACAATACGTCCCAATGATCCGAAAATGTTAGGAATTGAAGATCATATTACAGAAAGTGCCTCCCCCGCTTTGCCACTGCCTTTCCGTTTGACACCTCACCCGTCGCAACTATTTTTGGCATAGCCTTGTACACCGCCATTATCTTACCTACATCACACCACCGTCTCAAGTTCCTCTGCCTCTTTTGCCTTTTCTACCGCAAATGCTGCGTACTCCTCTTCCCTTTTCCCTCTTCGCCTCCTTTTCTCTCCTCCTCCTCTTCGGCTCTCCTTTTCCTCTTCCTCCCCTCCTCTTCTCTCCTCCCCTCAATCTCCTAATCCTTTTCCTCTTGTCCTCCCACTCCGATATTGCTTCTACTCCGGCCATGGACTCAGTGGCTTCTCTGTTTCCATGGGCTTATTTGTTCCTCTTTGGCCCGTGATATGAATTTCTGCAGTTCGCAGCAACTGATGAAAATCTGTTTTTTACAATAATGACATCTTACACATTGCGATAACGTTAAGTGGTTGAGATCCTGGAAGTAGTATACGAAAAAAAGTCAGCAATAATTTTTTCCATTGTCGATCCACAAAGATCTCAGATCTCAACACAAACCGTTCCAGCATTCACTGTTTACCATCAACGTGTTCCGCGGTCTCACCGTATTTCCGCCCGCGCGTCCTTCTGTTTATTCCTGCGCGTTTCTTACGGTCGTTTCCTGCCCTTGCCCTCGTTCATCCCGGGCGCATCAATTGTGGCCGCGGTGTCCCGCTACGCAGCGCCGGCCGTTTCCGAACCGCGTGCTCCGCTGCGCCGCTGGAATCGCTACCCCCCTCCCCCCACCACTACGGCCAGCTCCCGCCCACCCACATCCGCCTCCGCCCCTTCCGCCCCCGCCCCCGCCCGCGCACTTGCGGTTACTGCTCCCTGCTTGTCAATAGTTAGTCTGCCCATGTGTGTTCGGAACAGACTAACTTGACAATATATAATCATCACGTAATGTAATCATCAGTTGATGATTATTATAAAAGTAAAACTAGTTGTAATACTCATTTTCTCGTGTTTGTCCTATTCATTTTCTGAGATAAAAAATCGAAAGTAAGATTTATAAAACATTAGTTTGTTTAAAACTGAACTACGTCAGTACTTCAAGCTATAGAAATGACGGTTTTATAATTTTATAAATGACCTTTATTTATTGCTTCATTCGATTCTTCTGTCTGCCTATAATTATGATTATTAATTAAATTGAGGGAATAAAAAATACTTTTTATAACTCATATTATTACCACTATTGCCAGAAGGCGTAATGTCTAGGCAGGTCCATTGAATGTTAATTACAGATAGCATAATATTGAAATAAACTATGAAAAACCTTGAACATTGTATAATATTTATTTTTACAGAGTTCACCTCATATATTTTTATTTTTTACAGAGTATTTCACATTTTTCTTGATTGAAAAGCATAAAAATACGCGATTTGAAAATTACGTATTCTTTCAAGCTTTTGGGCGTGGGGGGATCGGAAGTTATTGCGGTGCAGTGTGGGGAGGAGGGGAACAACACGTAGGGGTGTGAAATCCGAAAATAGCAGAGCAAATGCTTGGCTACTGAAATCAGGGAGAGATAATAATAAAGAAATGCCTTGTGGAAGGAACTGCAAAATTTAAAGACCTAAAGAATATTGACCTCAGACCAGTGGTGTTTCCGATATATTCTGTATTACAGCCTCTAAAATACTGCAATAAAATGAAGTGGAGATTCAATACTGCAATCTCAACTGTTACAAAAAAAACAACATCGTATTGTGGTCACTCATGAGAAAGCAGAGGTAATTGCTGAAAGCAAATTTATGATCTCATGTTTTCCTAAGAATTGCTTTAGCAATAGACTCAATACCATTTACTCTAATGAATAAAGTGTAAATAAATTGATACGATATAGATGTGTTAAAGTGTTTGTATTGAAACTTCTTTTTTTCTTTTTTGCAGGTAAGCAGTAAATCGTAGGCAGCTTCTGAAGCTATGCGGATACCGACAGATCTGTTGTTCGGATTGACTCCACCACGATTTTAAGTACTTAAATAAATTAATGATATTATTAATTCTACTAACTAATAAAAGTAATCCCAGAAATCACTTATTATTTAGATCTAATAGTAAAGTGTTCTTGATATACGAATACGAGTGCAAATGAAAGGACTCGTCTAAAGAAAGATTCAAGATGACTTACCCATCGAAAACTGTTCAAGTTATGAATAAATTTACTAGTATTTTCCGGATATAGTTTATTTTACAGTTATTTCATTAGCAATTTCTTGTTTTAAATCCCTTACAAATTTTTAATTTTAATTTTTTCCTTCATTTATCGGGATCTCCCTTATTTCCTCTCAACGAATCTTTCTCTCTCATCATTTATTTATTTCATATATTCAACAATTTTCACAATCGTTTCCTCCTATCCGATAAAATCCATCTATTGCGAGTTTTCGAGTAATATAAAACAAATGAAATGAAATAAAATAAATGTATTGGTTTAGGCCTGTTTCATTTCCACTTGTAATGTGTTTTATCTAGTCCCATCAATTATGCACTTTAAGGTATGTGGTCACTCTTCGCGCTTTTGGCTCATTTCACCTCGCCACTACCACTACCACTACAGCCACTCCCAGTACAACCGCCACTGCTAGTACCACTGCCACAGTTACTACCACTACAATCGCCACCGCTAGTACCACCGCTCCCGCAACTGCCACTACCACCGTCGCCGCCACCACCGCTATCGGCACCACCAGTTTGACCGCCACAGCTATTATCACTACCCCCATTACCATTACTATTGCCACCGCTAGTACCACCGCCTCCGCCACCATCACCACACCACCGCCGCCACCGGGTTATGCAAGGCGAACCCGCGCCTCCGGTGGCGGGGCCGCGGTGCCCGCTCACGGTGACGGGCGACAGGGGCGAGAGTGGAGGCGGAGGCGAGGGCGGGGGCACGGGCAGCAGGCCCAGACGCCAGTCGAGGACGGATAGCGGCTATAGTGTGAATGATGGCGGTTTCACGAATTGTTACTGCCCCAAACTTTTCATAATTATGAACAAAACATATATAGGGACAAGCTAAGCTGCACTTTCATCAAAATGGAGATATTAACATTTACAAAACCCGGAAGGCTTTCTATGGATAGTGTGGCTTAGTGCCCCAAATCCTTCGTTTCAATGTTTGCTTGGTGCTTGTTAGTAGCAAACCATCCATTCCCTTTGCCATTGACAAAAAAACATATCACCCACTTCCTCTCTTTATCGTTGTCTGGTAGTTCAAATTATTTTTAAGTATTTATGTGGTTACAAACTCCTTGGTCTCGTATTTGAATTAAACTGAAGAAATGTGGATGTTACGATAAACGTAGGTTCTCTTTGCGTCTTCATTGCGAAATGTCTAAGAAACAAACTCGAGATTCCGAATCCTTGTTTGTTTTGTTAGTGTCAAAGTCGAGTAGAAAGGGATGAGAACTCACGCGAGAGGGATAAATTTAATTCTGGGCAATATCAATGTAATTCAAAATCAAAATGATTTTCTCTTTGGGGAAAATATTTTCTCTCCAATCTTAACATCGCGAATTTAGATTAAATAACCAGCGAGAGTGGGTGGACCGGCGAGAGTGGGTCAGGGAGATTTTCTTATATTCTAAAGATGGGATGCTTTTTTATTTTGTCATGGCCTGCTAGTGGTTGAGAGCGCGTGCAAGCGAAAAGGTATGTGGGGCTGACAGTTGTAGGGTATCAGAATGTTGGAGGAAGAATGGACAGAGTTGATGGAGGAATACTAGTGGTCAGGCGGGTGGTTAGACGTGCAGGAGAAAAGATAGATAAGTGAGAGGGCGAGAATTGAAATGGGGCGGTAATGGGTGGCTTACCGAAATGGGAGAATCGGGAGAGTGGAGAGGCGTGACTCGGGGTGAACGAGCGAATAAGTGGACGGGCAGGTGAGTGAGAGTGTGGGCGGGCGAGAGGGTGGACCGGCGAGAGGGTGGACCGGCGAGAGGGTGGACCGGCGAGAGGGTGGACCGGCGAGAGGGTGGACCGGCGAGAGGGTGGACCGGCGAGAGGGTGGACCGGCGAGAGGGTGGACCGGCGAGAGGGTGGACCGGCGAGAGGGTAGTCTGGTCAGGTGACGAGCAGACGTGTTTGTGACACTTAGACCAATCTCAGCCACTCCTCATTGTTATGTAACGCCGATCATCCCGTAGGTCCACGTCGGCTGCATATAACCACTTACATGGGAGTGTCTCCCTATCTGGAGTTGGAAGGATGAGCTAACGAGCGAGCGACCAAACGGCGAGCGGAAGCAGCGATCTGGCGGGGGCGCCGGCGCCAGGAAGTGGGGGCGCTGGAGGCCGGGTGGCATTGTGCGTCTGGCAGCGGATTCCGGACACGTCCATCACGCCCCGGCCCTGCCCCGGGCCCGGCGCCGCGCTCGCTCTCGTGCGCCCCAATTGCGCGAGCGCAGCCACGCCTCCTTGTCTCGCCCCCCGCGCGCCGCCTCCGATCTGGGTGCATTGCTGCTACGACGGTCAAAGACATTAGAGAGTTTGTGCACCTCGAAGCACTATCGACTTCTGCGCATGCGCAGTCAAGTTCGCACCACTTTTGTGCATCTGCGCATGCGCAGAAGATTGATAGTGCTGCTCGCTATGACGAGCACTAACTCTCTAGTTTGTGCACACTCGTACGTTAAAGCACTATCGATCTTCTGCGCGTGCGCAGTTCAAGTTTCGCACCACTTTTGTTCATCTGCGCATGCGCAGAAGATTGATAGTGCTGCTCGCTATGACGAGCACTAACTCTCTAGTTTGTGCACACTCGTACGTTAAAGCACTATCGATCTTCTGCGCGTGCGCAGTTCAAGTTTCGCACCACTTAATGCATCTAGGCGTGCGCAGAAGATCGATAACGCTGCACAAACTCTCTTCTATACTTCGGTTTCTGTAGCCTGGCTGATGACAGCTGTTACGGTGTCGTCCGATTGGGAGCCTTAAACGTCACCACAGTGACGTTCCCGTGATGACGTTTTAGCTCTCGATTGGACGACACCGTAACAGCGGATGAATTGTCATCGGCCGCGTTAGAAAAACTCAAGTATAGAAGCGGTACAAGCCATTTTGCGGTGCATTCACGTTTCTTGCCAGTTTGTCCGAATCGGTTCCTGTTCTATTACCTATCGCAATTGATTCGATTTGACAAAACGTAATATTCACAAGTAATAACAATTGCAATAATAATATAAACAATAACTTAAAAAATAAAAATTATAACAGCAACCTTGTTAACTCACAGAAAGTTAATTTTTGAGCATTCTAATCGATGGTCTAATAGGTCGTAATTCTTTCCATTTAATAATTTCCAGGCTGTTTAAATCGTTCAGAACATCTTCCATCTATTTTTGGTTATGTCACTTGTCTTTTACCAAAGTGCTGCCACTGATTTCTCTGGTCTAATTTTTCGTTCCAAACGAGGCTAATATTGATAATAAAATTATTTACAATAACAAACTATCAGAATGTTAGCTTTAGGACTGGCCTAGGTCGCTCAGGGAATCAACTGATATGGCTACAGTGCCTCTGACCGGGAGGTTATAGGATTCGAGTCCTGACGTTAGCAGGATTTTCGACACAGGATACATAGATAGCGATGTGGAGTTCAGGCGCTGTATGGGTAAGAACTGTAGTGGCTAGATGGTCTGATCAGTAGTTTTCCGTTTGTTTTTTTAATGTTTTTTTTATTTGATCTTCACCAGGCGAATGCCGCGGCAGTATCTTTACAAACGGGCCACGGACCGTACGCGATCTTTCCTTTCTCTTGTTTGTTCCGGCTGGGACGGTGCTCCGCTGTGAGAGACACTTTCAGCCATTCGATGTATAGGTCGGCGCCGGACCTCATCATTCAGCGGGGAAGAAATCACCATCACCTCTCGAGATAAAACATTCAGTACACCAACGGTAATAAACCATAACAGTTGACACGACCAAAACCCGAATTAATCAATGAATGAACTTGAAGTTTGTATGCGTAAAGAACTTGTAAATACGGTATTGAATATATCACGATCGTACTATTATACATTTTTTAATGAGATATTTTCATCTATGAGTTCGTAGTAAGCGCTCCCGACGCTCACTTTCTCGCGTAGAACCTAACTTGGTATTTCCGTGAAAGATGGCGTCGTGAGGCCCGAGACAAACATTCCTTGCAGCGCTCGCCTTCTGGCCCTTGTCGGCGCGTCGCGTCTGTTCTGGCGGTGAATCGGGCGATGCACGTGGCCGAGTGTTGGAGGCTGCAGGCCCATGCACGTGCCCGAAACTCGCTTCTTCATCCGTGGAGATTACGTCGCGGTACAGACGCCCTCACTGGCCATAACGGTGTGTTTCTCTATTTGTCAACGGCACAGTCTCGGGAGATATTCTTGGTGTGATAAATTCCGGATACCCCTAAATAGTTACAACCTTTTGTGTTCTGGAGACCTCTGTGGAAGGAAAATGAATAGTAGTTCTCTTGAGACGGCAAATAAAAACACTCTCATAATTTAGATTTGCCTGAAAGAAAAAAAAACCTTTGAGTGCTCGTTCCTCTACGGTCACGTACGCTCATATTTAAGATGCACCCGCAACTCTCCGGTCAAAGGTTGGAAGGGCGTTTCTGATTTAGAAATCTCGATTAAAGAGGTCGTCACTTTTTATTATCTTATTGATATATATCAAATGTAGTTCAATCTGTTTTTAAAGTTAATAAATTATAACACATGGGTCTATAGGGATAAGTGCCTATGTTAATTTATGTTCACAAATATAAATGCCCGTGAAAAAAATTCTTGGAAACGATTTTTAGAATCTAATAGATAGGTGACCTGTTAGTGTTTCACAAAATCCAGTTTCCTCCTCATCTTCTTTTCCGACTTGTTGAAGAAATCTCCAGTTTTTTGGCAACATAGACGATAATTTCCTCCATTTTAAAATAATCTCACTCCATAAATGAAGATAAAATATATTGGTAACAGACGTAAAGAAATATTCTCGTTGTTACATGAAATGCATATGTTTCTGGGGGAATTTTCAGGTGTTTTTTAATATTTTCTCATTGAACATGTGGTTTGTAGACATTTTTACTCCGACATTCTGAAAAATGGATATTCGAAAGTGGGTATAGAATTAACTGAACGTCCTTAGCCTGTAACGTACCCGGTTCTTTTCGTCTTCATGTTTGGTCACATTTGTCTGTTGCACCTAATGGGTTTTCTATTTTCTTGGTGGTCGGCGAACATTTCTTCTTCCTTGTAGGGCATAAGCTCATGGATCTCGTAAAGCAATCATTCTGTTGACAAGCATAAGCCATGTTTCTCTATCTTCTGGTCGTACTTTTCCATTCACGGCATGTGCATTAAGAGCCTCTCTTAAGGCGGCTCCACACATTCGGCATTCGCCGAGCAGCGAGCTACTGCTCGCCCAATCCCGAACAGCTCATGTGTTCGGCGAATGTTTGCTTCCGTTTATGTGTCCAAAAGACCGACACGCGGTGGCTAGGGCGAGCACCGAACGTTCGTTACTCGGCAAATAGCAAGCAACTTATCCCCACTACTCGGGATTTGGCAAATGGTTGCTCGCTGTTCGCCGAATAACGAATGCGTGGAGCCGTCTTTACCTTATTGTTCTCTATTTTGTCCAATCTTGAATAACCCACCTGAAGAACTTGATTTCAGTGGTTTTTAGTATTTCCTAATTCTGCCCCGCCCCTTTCTTGCGTCCACGTGTGGCGATGCACAGCAAGCGATGGCAGTGGGCGGTCCCGCGGGGTTCTGGAAACGAAAACAATCAACAGACTCCGCGGGGGATCTGGATGTTGTTTCACGCTCCCTTCGCTGCCTTGAAGTCTGCCTGCAATCAGTGGCCCAAATACAAGCATTCGCCTCGTCTGTCGCCTGCTCCAAGGCGATGCCCATCTATTCACACTCGCTTCGCGGAAGTCGAGCCGGAATATTTTTCGGTTGCGCGAGCTCGGTAGTATTTTTGGAGGAAATGTGAAATTGGAATCTATTTCTCTTCCGCGTTTTCTTACGACGTACGTCACTCCAACTTAAAATGTGGGAATGTGTTGGAACATAAGTGGTTTAGATAATTTTGTCTTCATGTGTGCTTGAAGTAAACCTCATTCGGCTAGTATTTCTTCAGTTAAAAAGGTAATTCTTGAAAATAGTGATTGGAAATCTTACGAGGATCATGTAAGGCAGAATAACATGTGGTACACTTAAATAATCACATTTTGACTGTTCAGATAGATCCAATAGGGCACAGAAAAAATGTATAATTTCGTAACATCTCTCTTTTTCAGGCATTTCACTGCGAATCTAAAGTTGTTAAAAGCTTTACATAAATTATGTTAATAAAAAATGAGAAGCAATAATCAAAATAATTTTTCCCTGGTCTTGGAAACGATACGCTTAACTGTCACCAAAAGAGAGTTCTTTTTAAGTTGTTTAACAAATCAGTAACTAAACTGTTGAACAATTATTTTGAAGTAACCCTCTCGCAGCTTCCTTTGGATAGGTATTAATTTTAGCGTTAATAAATAGATTCCAAACAGAGAAATCCGTCACCTGAATTGTGCATCCATGATCATCCCATCCGGTGATGCCTGCTGTATTCGTTACAGTAAGTGCCCCTAGAACACCTTTGTAAATGCTGATTGTCGTCCTCGTCTACTATGTAGTTAGTTTGGTGGGAGAAGAATTGCATCGCATCCCACAAAGCTCCGTGACAAATGTTCATTCCCGCTTTGCATTATTCATCAATCCTCGTGCGTCTTCTCTTTGAATCCTTCGCTTGACCTTGTCAGGGTCTAACAAGTAGGAAAGTTCGCGCTAGTTTGTCTATCTGGCAGCCTTTGAAATACATTCGACGCTTATTTTTTACGGAGTAACGGAGGACAATGACCTTTGATCTTTGAGTTTTTCACCTTATATGTGTCTGAAAAATAACAATTTTTGAAGTATGAATAATAACTATAGTTCACACTTACGGAAATGTGGGGAAATGGACGAAAAATACGTGTACTATTTCACTCATTTATTCAAATTCAATAATAAGGTAGAGTTTCCATGTGATCAGAAATGTGCAGTATGATATAGGGGCTCCATCTTGCCCATTTTCGATTAGTTGAACATTACCTTTGCTCAAAGCACGAAATTTGTTATAAGATTAAATGGACGCAGTCCAGTAATAATTGTATCACCAGAAAGATAAAATTTCTCAGCGCTCTATCTGCTGCTGACCAAATTAAAGACCACCCTTCGTCTATATTATTAATTTCTAACGCAGAATAGAGCGCAGTCTTTGGGAATCTAAGAGACAGACTGAAAAACGCAAATATACTGATAAGGCTAATCCACAAATTCTCATACTGCGACTGCAGACTAACTTTTCATTCTCTGCTGAACTGACGTCATACGATACCAAGATTCCAAGTAACAGATCGCTTGCCATTCACATGTTGCTTTATGGAACACCTTTTTTGGTGTCCTTCGTATGTGTAGCCGTATTGTATTTGGGATCTGTATATTGTGTATCCGGGATACACAACAGTTGTATTGTGTATCAATGTATGCTGTACTTTATTATTACAGTATTATACTATATTATTACAGTATTCATGAAGACTGTTTTTATTAAAATATTAAAATATTGCAGTATTATGAAAGTGTATATTTTTTATTGTTCTTGTGAAATGTGCCGGCTACTTATTGGACAACCTTTGTGAGTTTTGTGAGTTTTGTTCAACAGCATTTTTGCTTATGCTGGCCACTAATTTAATTGATTGATTAGCGATTCTGGGCGTGACAACTGCTAAAGACATTATTCCCGTAAGTGTGGTCACGTTTCCCTCGGGAGGTGGCGATGATATTTCTCTGCTAGATGGTGAGATACGGCGTCCACCTACCGTCGGCTAGAGGGGTTTTCCCCAAACAGGTATATTCCACTAGCGAGGCACCGCCCCAGTCGGAACAAACTCTAAGCTCCCTTTCTGTCTCCCGGCACATGTGAGCGGACAGGGCATGTAGTGTAAGTGGTTGTGAGTAGGGGTGAGGATAGGACAAGGAAGAGGAAGGAAAGATCGCGGGCGATCCTTTGGCCCGTTTGGTAGAAACCTGCTCCGGCATTCGCCTGAACTCTCCTCCAGAAAGCGACTGAACTTCACCTAGTGTCGAAAATCCTGCCACCGTCGGGAATCGAACCTAGGACTTCCCGGTCAGAGGCACTGCAGTGACATCTGTTGATGCACTGAGCCACCTCTCTTGGTTCCATTAGTTTAAATTAGTTCCATTTTTATAATGAATAATTTCGTGAACGAAAAAATGACGTTTGAAACGCGGAAATTACTATTTCGAAATTCCTGTGGAAGAAATTGTGAGACCACACTCATTAGATCTCGTGTTTTTCAGACAATCTGTCGACACAGTTTGCTTAAACGACATTTTTAAGTATATCAAGAGCTCTTCTGCGAACATTTCTGTACCGTTGCTGCCTCGCAATCATTCATTTATTGACGCAGTTCTCTTCTCTGGGAATCCGCTAGCACGAGTCTGGCTTGTGCAAACTCCATGAAGAGGCATTTCACAGAGCTGTAATCCGTATTTTTCATGAATGTCCAATGGACGGTATGAGTGCCGCCCAGAACATCGAGTAATAGGGCTCAACAAGACTTTGAATGGTCAGAGCGGCCAGTCTAGCGGCCGGTTGCTATGATCGGTATTTTCCGTGATTTCTTCGATCAATACTAGGCGAATGCCGGAGCAGTAACCTAACAAACGGGCCACGGACCGCGCGCGATCTTTCCGTCCTCTTCCTTGCCATATCCTCACTTCTTACACACACACACTTACACTAACATGCACTACACTACCACACATGACGGTCGGGAACTTATAGCTTGTTCCCGCTGGGAGGAGATACCTGGTTGGGGAAAGCCTCGTTAGCTTACGGAAGCCGCATCTCCCCATCCAGCGGGGGAATATCACCACCACTGAGAAAAACATGCTCTACACTTACGAGACTAACGATCTCATTAGTTGACGCGCCCGGAATCACTAACAATGTTTCGTGTCATTCACGGTGGTAAGCGGTCCAGGCAAGCAGGGTTTGGCCACCCGGTCTACTCGGTGTGGATT
Source organism: Teleogryllus oceanicus (assembly GCA_964035755.1). NCBI lineage: Eukaryota > Metazoa > Arthropoda > Insecta > Orthoptera > Gryllidae > Teleogryllus > Teleogryllus oceanicus. The sequence goes on along the minus strand of CAXIVR010000005.1, from coordinate 64,668,266 downwards.
TCAATCCAGGGATCGTGCGACGTACTCTCGCGGAGTCATGTTTGCGGAATCGAGTCTCGTAACGGAGAATACGCCAGTGAGTGAGTGCACGGAGGAGCTTGTTTACGCTGGGGAACGGGAACGAGTTGGAATGAATGGAAAACCGTGTGCAAATCCCACGGCTCCTCTGTGGATAGGCTTTGTGTGCTTGTGAAGGAACGAAAGTGGATCCGTCAGTGTGCGAAAATGGCAAATTTTTACTTTTTCTGCGGTGTAATTTTAAGTTAGGTGAGCTCATGGTAAAAGTACTCTTGCAATAATGTATCATTATTTTTTTCTGTTTTAGACGTAAAAGATTTAGAATCCTTATTGTTGGACTTCTTAAATGGCGCAGAAAGATTGTTCTGGACGTAATCATTGTTTACGTTCAAATGACTGTAGTAGAAGTAGTAAAATATGAATTCGAAATTGAAATAATTTTCAAATACCTGTAGGGTGACCCAAACGTTGCGTGTGAACCATCAGATAACCATACGTACTTTCCAAGAGATAAATATGTGCAAAAGTTATTTTTCAGGTTACAGGTATTGGAATTAAGGAGTAAGGTAGTGGTTGTTCTTATCTTTTTTGTCACTTGTGACATGTAATGCACGTATGCATAAATATAATTATCGTAACTATAATTTAAACAGAAATGGGTAAGTATCCGCAATTGAAATGCTAAACGTCGGTTTCTGGACGTGACAAATATATTCCGTTTATTTCTGTATGCTATAGTTTTTTTCTTCTTGATAATTTGTTGATGCATTGTACGCTGGCCTTTTCACGCAGTTGTTTAGTACTGGAACTCATATTCAAGAGAAAATATTGGCGAAGGATGATACGAATCGCGTTTTCACATCGCCTGTTCAGTAAGTTCAGTAATAATATAAACAGTCCGTGTAGTTCGCTGTGTAAACTCACAGAGTTTGAAGCCGGCAATGTTGTTTTGGTGTAATTACAGTTATCAGATGAATAAGGTTTTCGTGCGGTGCGATCTACGCTTCGGAGGTCGCCGCTGTTTCTTCACACAAACTCGTGGTCCATCTCCACGCAACGTTTTTGTATTTTTCCTCAGTTCAAGGTCTCAGAGTTTCTCCATATCCTACATCACGTCTCTCACGAAACTATAGTCTCGAAAACCTACATATCGTGTTTCTCTTTTGTTTCTTCCTTCGTATTCTCAATGTAACTTTATAGTTGTGCAATAGTTTTGGTCGTGACTTTCCCCCTTTTAGATGAAACGGTGTAGACGAGGTAAGGGAATCAGTTTCTTTTCCTCTCTGCAATCTCATTTCTTGTTCGAATCTAAGAAAAAATAACAATCAAATGTTTGTTCCGAATAAGTATTCTAAATAACAAAAAATGCCTTCCAGAAGAGAGATAATTATTTAAACGTCGTGTATATTAACTGCATTAATGACTGCAGATTATGTACATCTAATATACGAGTCAGAGAGCTTAATTTTGCAAGTAAAAATGCCAAATTTTCAGGTAATTTTCCATATTACTACTCGTCACTCCGCATCTTGTGGATTCAATCAACATATTGAACGGATCTGAAGCTTTGCGTTTGTTACTGATTCACAGGGTCTTATGTGCAAAATACTTTTTCCCGTACCTATTTTTATGAAATACACCAACAACCTAAATCTACTTTACTTTGATCAAGTAACTATTCTCGAAGTTTGAGGTCCATCTTCATGGTATTTTCTTGTGCCAAACAACGGAATATTGCTTTGTTCCATACAATGCGATAAGCCGTATTTCATTCCTGAGAGCATTTATATTAGACTATGCAAACTATATGTCCTTCCGAAGGCTTTAAAAAAATGTAATTGAAATATCGTAGCCATCGCAGTGGTCGTGGATGGGTACCATTTGCATCGGAGGGCCTTGCCAGATTCCGCGCGTCGTGCATCCAAGGGTGCGGCGAGGTCGTCGATTCACGCGCCGCGCACCTCGCGATATTTTCGGCGCCAGCGGGCGGCCTTGCGTCGCGGGACGACGCGCCGCGCCGCGCCGCGCCGCGCCGCGCCGCACGCATCCAGACGCCAGTGGGCCAGCCACCATCAACAAAATCCAAATATTCCAAAATAGGTTCCTCAGAACTACAGTTAACGCACCTTGGTTTATAAGCAACACTATCCTTCACAAAGACCTGGCCATAGAGCCCGTCCTAACATACATCATTAAACTTTGCGCATCATTCTTCTAAAATCTACCCTCAGTTACCGGTGCTTCCCACTACAACATAGGTAAAGAGCATCCCGTAGAAACTCGTCTCCGCAACCGACTCCCCTTCCACATCTTCCTCCGGAAACTGGCTGATATAAGATAATGAAATAAATAGTCCTTCCATAAAAAGTCAACAATGTGTATTCCTCCACTTCATCATTCGCACTACTTCAATACATGTTTAATGGGAGGTGGCCGTAGCCACCCCCTTCGCATATTTTCGTCTGAAAATGCTCGCTCCGAACAACTGAAAAGCCATATGGCTCAGCTCACTCTGTTAAATAAATAAAAAACAAATGGGCCAGCCGCCGCAAAGCGCACGCATCGAATGGGCAGTAAAACTATTTTTTTATGTATACCAGCATTCTCAATAACATTTTCTGTTGCATAAAAGGGGCATTTTACGGCCCATATGATGACGTATTAGATTTTACGGCACGAATGATTGCGTCATCACACATTCAACCAATCGCATCGAGAGAATCTTGGGAGCTAGCGGTGAACGGAACAGTTGATCACAGTTTCCTCGCACAGCACAGACGTCAAGTACCCGAGACCTCACAAGAAAGTTGTTTCGCGAAATTAAGTTTAATTCTCTAAAAATTTATAAGTTTTAAAAAAAGTAGCAACTCGTTTTAATGTTGATGATTGCATTGGTACAAATCTGAAAACTCGCTCCCAACGCTCGTTTTCAAAACATGTACTCATGCAATAAATCTTAACATTATAAACTAATTGCATAAACTACTATACTTGCAAACTAGAGATGACATTGATTATTTTGTTTCCAGGCATGTCAACTGCTATTTTCAGTGGTTTGGTTTGTGTATTGCATGTGTTTACGTGGGATGTGGCAGATACCTTCCCCTCACTCGATGATGAGATCCGGCGCCGAACTACACGTCATCTTGTGGGTTTTCCCCAACCAGGTATCACCCATAAGCGTGACACCGTCCTAGCCAGGACAATTTCTAAGCTCCTGACTGGTTTCCTATCATGTGTGGTAGAGAAGTGCGTGTAAGTGGGTGTGTAAGAAGGGGTGACGACAGGACAAGAAAGAGGAAGAAGTCAGTTGCGCCAGGTCTGTGGCCTGTTTGTTGCAATACTGCTCCGGCCTACGCCTGGTATTGATGGAAGAAACCACGAAAAACTATCGATCAGTGCAGCCGGCCTCTAGAATTATCCTCTAGGCAGCGGCTGAATTCGGCCTAGACATCTAGGCAGGGACGAAAATCCTGCCAATGCCGGGACTAGTGTCTTAGAATCTCCGGTTTGTGAGATCAGTTGATGCTCTGAGCCACCATTACCGGCTAGAGCGTCATCGGCGACAAAACATCGTTGTTAAAAATCATAATATCGATGTTAATTATAAAATCGAAGTCAGCTTCCGGCCGATGCTCCTGCTTGGCCTACACCTAAGCAATCCTACGTGGTCCATCACGAATCGCTCTCCATCCTGTCGGACATCAACCCTGAGGAAGGTAACGATAAAATGGTTGAAAAGTCATCACATCTTCGAAGCGGTGTCAGCCAAACAGCCAAGACCATTCGCACAACTCTGGCCGCGGAATGTATTACAAGATTTAACAGACAAAACAAACAAAAATATAATATTAACTAAAGTCAGCCTTAATGGTTGAGCCCTCCGGGTCATCTCAAAGGTTCAGATTTCCTCATTTCGACGTTGAAAATTGTGAGAAAAAGAAGGAAGGCACTCTCGTATGCACATGTGTTGGCCGCTTCCCTACATGCGAAAAGAACGAGGAAACGTGTACGAATTACGAGGGCACCAGGTCATCTCTCGGGAAAGAGATAGTCTGCTCGATGAAGGTAATACAAACAGCTTTCACTTCATCGAAAAACGTGAACTCACACTGATATCGTCAGTTATTATTTCATATTTTACCTTCTATAAAATGTAATTATGGGACTTTTGCACTCCCGAACAAAACATGAATTTTAAAAATATCGACTGTAATCAGTATTTTTTATAAAACATAGCCATCGATGTCTCATCACTCAAAACTGGCAATTCTCTGACCTCGGAGTGGTTCACGCTCAGAGTGTATTCATAGAGAGCGAGTCGTGAGTGCACACGATATAACTGTCGCTCTACAATAAACAAAGGTAAATTGAAGGCTCATTTGAACTTGTATACCATTTACAGTTGCTTCCCGTTTCTTCGTGTCCACAACCACATAATCTTCACTCAATAAGCGGATGCAGAAGTTACGGCGTTTACTACTAGTGAGAACGAGAGCATGGGCGGCGCGTGATTGAGAAGTGGGGATACCTCGAAAATGAGCTCGAGCCGCCCAAATTTATTGTCTTCAGTTATAGATTATATATGACCGGCAGGTAAAGTAAACTGTATGTAATGTGCGTCACATAGTTTCCTGCCCGTAAATTAGGCTCACGCCTTTACACCCTTCACCATTCCTGGGCAAATGATCACGATAGTGTTTCGTCTTTGTCTTCCAATGAATAGATGATGATGACAAAGGTAACCATGAGATCGTTATTGAAGCATATATTTTTTATGAATAAATACAGGTTAAAGATGCTGTATTGGAGATAGATTTTAATGGAGATTAATTAGATCAGGACACGTAATACGTGGGCATAAACTTGAATTTAATTTTAACAATACTGTGATTAAAATGCATTTTAGGAAACATATCGTAGTTATTGACGCCACTAACTTTGTGCTTTCAGGTATTAATATTACAAAGAATACTATACTACTGGTAATGTGGTTAGAACAGAGAAAGTTGTCCTGCGTGTCGTAATCGTGCAAACACGGATTTTTTCGGAAATTCACGTTTAGATTACTTGATAACGATCTTTTTGTTCAAAACAGTCTTTCTGTTTGTTCTTCCCTCGCTGGATGGCGAGATCCGGCGTCGACCTACCGTCTGCTAATGGGCTTTCCCTCAACCAGGTATCTCCCCACCGCGGGGCACCTCCTTAGCCGGGACAAGCTCTGGGTTTCCGACCGATCTCCCGGCATGTGTGGTAGTGTAGTGCATGTTAGTGAAGGTGTGTGTGTGTGTGTGGGGGTGCAAGGGGTGAGGATAGGACAAGATCGCGCGCTCCGTGGCCCGTTTGTTAGGGTACTGCCTTCGCCTAGAGTTAATCAGAGAAACACGGAAACTACCGATCAGAGCAGCTGGCCTCTAGAAATCTCCTCTCGACAGTGACTGAATTTGACCTCACTGACAAGCTAGTGTCGATAATCCTGCCGCCGTCGGGACTCGAATCTAGGACCTCCCGGTCAGAGGCACTGCAGTGACATCAGCTGATGCTCTGAGCCACCTCTCCCTGTCGGAGCGGGGCCGCGCGTGTAGTGGCGGGGGGGGGGCAGGGGCGAGTGCGAAGCGCGCCGAGGTTTCCCCACGTGGGCGTAGGCGGGCGGCGAACAATGGACTGCGCGTTGCGTCAGCGGCGGCGCTCCCGCGTTGCCTTGCGTTGCGCTTCGCTCTGCCCGCTCCGCCCCCCGCCGCGCCCCCTGCGGGCGACGACGAAGAAGCGCGACGGGGCCGTGGGATGCGCGGGCTCCGGCCCCTTGCGCCCACTCTCGACAGTGGCCGGAATGTACACGAACAAGTAGCAAAACAAAAAAAAGATAGTAGTGTACTTCCTCCATGCCTGTACTCGTCGAAATCTCCTTCCTCTTTTTTTCACCTTCCTCCTCGTCCAACTTGTTCTCCGTATCTTACTTCTTTATCTTCTTTCTCTCCTCGTCCTCGTCCTTCTTCTGTCTTCATCTTCCTCCTCCCAATTGTTCTCCTCCCCTGTTTCTACATGTTCACCATCTTTATTTTCTTTTTTTCTCGTAATTCCACATCTGACGGAATGTTCCAAACTTTCGTGCAAATAATTGGCTTTCCTAAATGATTACGAACTTATGTTTTTTATTATTATAAGGAATACTTAGTGACTGTCTTGTGATTGATTCATTGATTGATTGTAATTCCGGGCGCATCAACTACTAGGGTCGTCAGTTCCGTAAGTGTAGTAAATGTTTCTGCTCGGGAGGAGGCGGTGGTCTTCCCCCGCTGGATGGCGAGATTCGGCGCCCACCTACCGTCGACTACCGGAGTTTTCCTCGACCAGGTATCTCCCACCAGCGGGGCACCACCGCAGCCGGGACTAGCTCTAAACTATCGACCGGTCTCCCAACCCGTGTAGTGTATGTTAGAGTAAGTGTGTGTAAGGGAAGAGGATAGGACAAGAAGGGAAAGGAAAGAACGCGCCCGTTTGTTAGAGTACTGCCTTCGCCTAGTGTTAATCGGAGAAACCACGGGAAACTACCGATCCGAGCAGCCGACCGCTAGAATTCTCCTCCAGACAGCGACTGAATTCGATCCGGCTGACAAGCTGGCGTTGAAAATCCTGCCACTGTCGGGACCGAACCTAGAACCTCCCGGTCAGAGGGACTGCAGTGCATCACTTGATGTTCTGACACGAGACATCTCTTCCGGTACTGACTTGTGTGCTACATTCATAAAGTGATCTTCAAATCTACTAGTAATGATCAGAGTTTCGACATATAATTTAAAATCCAATAAATTATTTTTATTATTTCAATTAAAATGTGTCAGCATCAGACACTCCCGCCGCAGTGTTTTCGTCATAAATTCAAAGTTAATCGTGGTGTTGATGGCAGGGGAGTGGGCGGGAGGCTCCCACGGCTGCGCCCAGGCCTCACCCAAGCGCGCGAGAGGAAGGTCAGGCAGCGGAAGCCGCGCAGCCGAGTTCCGCTCCCGCTCTCGCTCTCGGCGCTTCCGCCGCCCCGCGCCGAGACGCTTCACACCACAGATCGGGCGAAGGACGCATTCGATTCGACTTCCATTTATTGATTCATGGATGTTTCCGGCCATGTTAGCAGCTAAGGATATTAGTCTCGTTAGTGTTGTGCATGCCTTTTTTTATCCCGGGTGGAGGCGGTGATTCCTTCCCTGCTGGTTGGTGAGATCCGGCGACGGACTACACGTCGATTTGTGGGTAATTCCCTTTCCAAGTATCTCTCCCAGAGGGTCACCGCCCCAGCCGGGACAAGCTCAAAGCTTTCGACTGGTCTCCCGACGTATGCGGTTGTGTGGTGCATGTGAGTGTCTGTGTGTATGTGTGTAAAGGGGAAGGATAGGAAGTGGAAGGAAAGATCGCGCGCGGTCCTTGGCCCGTCTGTACTGCTCCGGTATTCTCCTAGTATTGATAGGAGAAACCACTGAAAACCTTCCGATCAGATCAGCGGGCCAGACAGCATCTGAATTCGTTCAGGGTCAATTCGATGCAACTTCAAGGGAGAGGGATTGCTGAACGTATCGTAAAATGATGTAAATTAGTAGTTGCAGTGACGTACCATTTAAAGTATTAAAAGCGTTTTGCAGTGGGTGCTACTAACGTATAGTTATCACTAGTAATAATATCCTATTCCACATTATTCGCATTTGTTCGACTAGAGCTCTATACTAAAATGATGTTGCATCATGAGAATATATTTATCAGCACCCTGTCCTGTCCTTGTTGAGGACAAATGCAATTTATCGTGATCAGGTGGTTATAGTACGTGATACAAGTTACATGATTAAACCCGGTAATTGTAATAGGGATCGTTTTGCCCAGAAAGTCAAAAGTGTGGTTCGTATCATATACGGTATGTTTCTAATCGTAGTGTAAAACTATATTAGAATTCGGTCGTCGAGGAAAGGTCGTAGGAAATCAAGCCAAGCAGAATGATTTGATTGGTGACAACCAAGCAGAATGATTTGATTGGTCAGTCCCCGACCAAACGAGGAAAGATGAGGATAACAGATGAGTTGAAACGAGGTGTGGTGTGGCTGATCAAGACGGGTAAAAGCAAGACCAGACGTGGTGTGCCTAGTGATGGTAAATTTGAGCTAAACATCGATACTTTGATACATAACCAAGAAAAGACCAATAAAAGAATCGATGTTTAAATTATGGATGTGTTAAATATGATAAAACTAGTGGTATTCAAAAGCAAAACATCTATGTTAATATATCGATGTTCCTATCAAAAATATCGATGTTTTACTAAAAATATACGATTTTTGCCATTATTAGAAGTGCCATACTCTTGAAAGTTTTCTTCTGAATACCTCGCGTTCGTGAAACAATGCTTCCGTATGGTTCTTTCCAGTTTTGTTCTATAGAAAAATGTAAACACTGCTTAACTATGTCCAACGAAATCATGAAAAAGGAACGTAAACAATATGCAACTTGTGCCATTGATCCTTTCATTTGACTACTGAGAGACAAGTCATTGCCCAGAAATATCGCAAATAATTGTCGTATGTGCATGGTCGTGTATCCGCATGGTTTCTTATACATCTCCATCGCTCTTGTTGTATAACACCCTTTTGTAATACTTCTCTGCTATAAAATATTAGAGACAGTTTTATCATGGCCCAATATTATCGCGTTTTAGACTCTAAAACCACTAGAACTCCTACATTTTGTAAGAGACATGTTTCGAGATTAATTTTGACGCTTATTCGTCCTCAGATACTGCATGTGCTTCTCGTATATTTAGATCGTTAAGATTATTTCAAGTTCAATATTTTTGTATGTGGTATGTTATTTTTAACAATCCCAAAAAATCTCCTGCCGTAGAGGAAGGAAACGGAAAACAAGAATAAAACCATTGTAATTATTTCTGCTTCATAGTGGTAGACAATGTGTTACACAATCAGAAGGCAGCAGTGAATGAAGGTCTTTTGTAGGAAGCAAAGAGGAATGTTTCTACTGCTGCAGGGAAAGGATGCACTTCCTGTGTGGTTGCACACCGCAAATCTATTAAAATACGCGTGATGTAATAGGACGTGAATCAGTAAACCCCAACAAAAGCACCTTAGGCGATCATGATGCATAGAAAATAATACCACAATTAGACCTACGCCAGGAAATTACGTAAATAAACTATTTATTGCAAAAAGAACATTGAGAAATTATCAACAAGTCCTGATATAGAGGTCATTATTGCCATATTAAATTAGTGAGCATAGGGGAGATATGCTGCAGATTGGCGATGGAGGTTAAGCCATGTTTAGAAGAGTTCCATGTTTTCCTTCAGATGATTATGGACTGCCTCTTATTCATTCGTTCCAACTTGTCTCTCTCGTCACTTGCTCAGACGACCAGGATTTCTGCATCATTGTGACTGATAATGTAAAGGTGTCTGGGATGGAACCTGCATCCTTTCAGTAGTATGTGGTATGCATCAATTTCGCTGGACAATATTTTTCTCTTGGTAGATACGTACATGAATCTCTCTCAGAATGATTATATTTGATGTTCTGTCGTAAGCCTACAAGTACTTAACCCATACTGTACTAAGAAATCTAACTTCAATACAGTTGTCTTAAGCTATTATTTTCGGCTTTGTCCAATTTTCACTTCTATATACTAGATACGTTGGGATGTATCAAACACATCTCATCAGATTTAATATTTTTTAAAAGACCGTTTCATCCTTTCTCTTACTTACTCTCCTGGAAGAAGCCCTAGTAAATCTGCAGGTCACCTCTTCGTGAACGAGAGTTGGGTCAGAGGATGCGAAGCGGGACCGAAGTCTTCCGTTTTGTGGATTTCCAGCGATCCGTTAGCGAACGGGGCAAGAAGGTGGAGGAGAGGCGGGGTGCGTGACAATGCCACTAGGCACGAAATCCAGGCGCTGTCAAGCGGAAAACGCGAAGCGCGAACGTGATGCAGGCCACGGCCCTTCCGGAGGACAGGGGCTGCATGGGTGAAGACTCCAGGAACCATAGTCGCCTCCTGAAAATTCAAAAGAGACATTATTAAAGATCTTCATGATTCTATTTTTTTATTTATTTTATGTCAAAAAAGCAGTTAAAAACTGCGTATGACGTGCTATGGGGAAAAGTAAATTGTGTGCACATTTTTATTTGTAAAGAAAATTTTGGGTTTTTAAAAAAAACCCAAAAAATTTTAAAGCAATAAATTTTGGTCTTATTACTTCCTGCCGCGACAACATGGAAACGATAATTTGAATAATTGTATTCCCACTGTTTCATTTATTGATTTAGTAGTTGATGGATCCGGGTACGTTCAATGTAACGGCCAATAGTTTTCTTAGTGTAGTGAATGATTTTGTTCCTGAATGTGGCGGTGTTCACCGGAGCGGAGAGGTGGATCCGGCGCTGACATACACTTTGGCTGGCAGCGGATTTCCCTCGCTAGATATCTTCCTCGTGGGGGGCATCACGCCTGCCGAGACAAACTCTGAGCTCATGACTGGTCTCCGGTCATGTGTGGCCAAGTAGTGCACGTAAGTGCAAGTGATGTAAGTAATGGGGAGAATAGGACAAGTATGTTGCGCGCGAACCTTCGTCCGTTTGTTAAGGTACAGCTTGGGCACTAGCCTGGTATTGAGCGGTGAAACTATGGAAAATCACCGATCAGAGCAGTCGGACGCAAGGATTCTCCTCCAGGCAACGTCCGAATTCGACCTAGCTAGAATCGAAAATTCGCCACCATCGAGATTGGAACCTTAGAATCGCCTGGTCACAGTCGCTGCAGAGGCAGCGGCAATGCTGGCTCTGAGCTACAACCGCCGGTTAAAGATCATATTGCATCACATGCATTTACGACAATTAAAGGGGTCGAATAAGATTATTTTTTGCCAATGAACGTATAGGGGGAAATTTTATACAACGAAGTTACCCAAATGTATCCAAATTTTCATGCCCCGTTGTTCGGCAAGTATACGAAATCTCTTTGATTGCGGCATATCGTGATCTTCCAACACCAACGCATGAAGGGTTGCTTCCAATCGGGGCACATTTCAATGAGTAACTTCATTATACGAAATTTTCTACTACGTGTTCATTGGGAAAAGTGATCACCTTTGACTGACATTCATGCCCTTGGAGTTTGCAACATTCATTCTGAGAACTTTGTTCGTATACTGTACGTACAAAATACATATTACATTACCGAATAAGTTTTAAAATTTAAAGAAAGTTTACAATGTAGTAATATTATATCATAAGTATTTTACTTCTGAATCATTAAAATGGTTTAAAATTAAATAAAATATATGTCATATATTGGCAGTAAATATTGAATACGGTAAATATTTATTATCTTAAGTCGAAAATAAATCCATGTTGAAAATAAATTGACCACTTCAATTAAAAATATTTTATATTTTGTATTCTACAGCAACCTCAAGTAACTGTGATCTACGAAAATGTTTCGTATTAATTTGTAATTGAAGATATACACTCGTACTTTTGCATAATTTTTGTAATTACAATCTTCCTGGCTGAACACTTCTTCCGAGATACTCGTAAACATGATTTTTAACAATTTCTCAGAGAAACGGCAGTATGAAATCCTATAAGCATAAAAATGAGTCTGTAATAAAAAAAATTAAAAAACTATGCAATGACACTAACACTGTCATCTTCCCAAACACATTTACGCCATACTGCACGTGGAGGTCATCACCACCTCAACAGTGCAAAACATTTCCTCTGGCACGTATTGACCGCGGTAAAGGTCGACGGATCGATGCCGAGAATACAAATTGATAGACAAGTTGGTGATAACTTCCAGTCGTTGAATTCGAATAAGATAATATAATATTTTTCTTGACGATCTTTTATTCTTCGTGTCTTCTTATGTTTTTGTCGAAAGTAAAATAAATAGTTGTTCCATGTATTTTATCAGTTCATAAAAATTAAAATAGTTTTGGTAAAGAAGTATACGCGATAAATTTAACTTTTTAATATTCTTGTGATATTTCCAGAAGATAAAGATTATTTCATCAATCCGAAAGTTTGAATGATCTTCCAGACTCTTAATGGGCTTCAAATGTGTGCTCCGGTAATTTGAAGTGCAAAATTTATATTTTTAAAAATAAATATTGCATACCTGAAATAAAAATTGACACCGATATGTAGATTTTGATGTTTTTAGAAAGAGACAACACTGAATCAAAACACAATTATGTGCGTGAATAATTCAAGATCTAATTGTTTCTTTAATAATTATTTTAGAGACAACATCAAATAGTTACGATATCTGCCAGAAAGGCAATTGTTGGACGTTTTCAGTACTTCTTCTTAATGGCCATTTACTTTCTGTCGAGTCAGCGAAGTGTCTGTTTACCTGCACACTCAGAGTTCAAGATATTGACATGCAAAGAGAGGAGAGAGTTTTTGTTTGCGTGACACCTATCTGATAGATATATTCACTTGATGGAGGTTGCACCAAGGTTTATGAGTTCCCAGGAAGATGCTACTGCACGAAGGTTTATTGTAGTGGTTTATCCGTCAGACTTGTAATGACAAAATGGTGATATTGACACGAGGAACTGCACATACGTTAAATTCGTAAAGAAGAATGTGAGCGAATTTCGTGACATCACATATTCCAATAAAATTTCTTAAACATTTATTCTCTCACTCAGGTGACCTCGGCACTTAGTGTTGAATTAATCGAGGTTTGGAATTACCCTGTAGGTGTGGAAGTGTTTTCGATTCGTGTTTTGGAAAGACTCTTAATTGGCGCCCTAAATACAACTCGCAATTGAAATAGGAATTTCATCATCCAAGACATTGTTTTCAGTTGAACAACAGAAGTTTCTCCTAACTGTCGTAAAAATTCAGAATGTGTCGTGTGTATGTTAGTTTGCAAGTGTTGATATAATAATAATAATAATAATAATAATAATAATAATAATAATAATAATAATTTTAAAACATTACAATAATAGTGAAGAAAGAAAAAATACCGAAACACCAAGAAAAAGAATACTGTTATCCAGGAGCAAAAGCTTAGAAAAAAGACCGACATAGGTGATTCAAATTAAATATGACGTCCCTCAAGGCCTCGTACTGAAGCCAGACATTTCCCTTCTTTAGGTACAGAATGTGGTCCCCAGTGAGTGAACGGCAGGGAGTTCTTTTTGCAAAAGGTACAAATGTTCTTTGCAAAAAATGTCTGTAGCGGACGTTTTTATGAGAATGATAGTGTGTCCGAAATAATGGTCCACGGCCCAGAAAGCACCAGGATTTTCAGAACTCTTGAGTTTGTAATTAAACGGAATACAATGAAAATATAGCTAACCTTTGCGACGTAAGGACAGAACTGCATATTTGGTTGACTAGTGATTCCGAGAGTCTCAACTGCTAAGGTCATTAGTCCCCTAAGTTTATGGCATGTTTTTTTCGCAAAGGTGACGGTCATATCCTCCTCTAGATGGTGAGATACGGCGCCGACCCACTGTCGGCGGGCGCGCTTTCCTCGACCAGATATCTCCCAACAGCGGGGCACCGTCCCTACCGGACAAGCTCCAAGCTCCCGACCGATCTCTCGGTTCGTGTGGGAGTGTAGTGCATGTGTGTAAGGGATGAGGATAGGACAAGGAAGTGGAAAGAAATATCGCTCGCGCTTACAAGACTAGCTTACAAGCTAGTCGAAATTCCTTCCACCTTCGAGACTGGACCGGGACAGTCCAGTGCATCAACTATTGTCACTGCAGTGCCTCTGACTGGGAGGTCCTATTCGAGCGATCTATCCGTTTCCTTGTTCCCGAGTTGCTTCCTTGTTCTTACCTCATCTCTTACACGCACTTTACACTCACATGCACTACACTACCATATATTCCGGGAAACCGGCCGGGAGCCCAGACCTCCCAGCTGGGGAGGTGTCCCGCTGCTGCGAGATACCTTGTTAGGGTAGCCGACGGTAGGTCGGCGCCGAATCTCACCATCCCGCGGAGGAAGATCATAGCCACCTCCCAATGAAACACATGCACTACACTCACGGGACTAATCACCTCAGTAGTTGACGTGCCCGGAATCACTAACAACCAACCAATCGGGACTGGAACCTAGGACCTCCCGATCAGAAGCACTGCAGTGACATTAGTTGATGCCTTGAGCCACCTCTCCCAGTTACGGCACTGGGATTACCGGGCGAGCGTGAGAATGAGTGGGATCGCGAGCTGGGGGTGATGAGAGGCGTGATTGGCGCCGGGGCGGGAGGACCTGCCGCCCGCAGCGTGGGCGGCGCGGGGCGCTGGCGCGTCGCGGGGTGGCAGAGCGGAACGGGCGCCGCGACGCGGCAGGAAGAGGCGCCGGGTCGGCGCGCGGGTGGCGGCCCCTCAGGCCCGCGCCCAGCGAAGCGCGCCATGGGACGCGGAGCGAATGGGACGGCGACAAGAACGGCCATAATTAGAGCCCGGAAGTCCAGACATTAATTTTTAATTAAATAAGCATTTACTCAGCTCAAAATCTAGATGTAAAAAGGCAAATAAAATATGACAATTTCAATCGGGAAATAAAAAGGAATAGTTCTTAACTATTCAATTAAAATTCCCCAATGAGAACGGTGTATTTGAAGAATGGTATCGTTTTTTCTATCTGATTTTTCTTACTGCCCCTCCTTACTGGTCAATAATAAGCTGCGACTCAAGTATCGTAGTAGATTGTATGTACCGATATCTATGTTGATGTGCCGTAAACCGCGTATGTAGTACATGTCTTTGATTTTAACATGCTTTCAGTTTTTTCCAGTATTTGACGCAATTTGAAACTCTGTTGGACGTAATTTAATTCGTAAAATAGTCCTATTAAATACCATTCGTACTTTGGAAAGTCTCAGATAAATCTTCTGATCGATTCGCGAGTCGGGTATATATCGACAATTTTCAAACCACTCCTGGCATTATGTACGATAAATGACTATTAATAAAGACATTTAGTCAAAAATGACTAATAGAAGAGTTACAAATTGAATACGAGGTTCCGCAAGAATCCACATTGAGGCCGGTTATTTTCCTTCTTTAGGTAAATGTTAGCTAGTTTACTCTTTGCTCATTTATTCGCGGCCGAAGAAAGCCTGTCAACATCAATCGAAGGAGTCCAAAAATGTTGACTGGCACCGTCTCACCATAATATGACGGAGTAATCCTGTTTGTCCAGCACAAATTCCACGAAGAGTAGAAGGACGCCAGATTCTCATCCCAACAACCGGCGTTCAAATTTCCATTCAGGTAGAGGATGTAGACTAAGTGAATTTGGGCAGGTATTTTCGGAGTTTTCCTGTAATCCCTGCCTTCCATCCTACATGATCGGTGGATGTTGACGTCGTTTCAAGCGACCCAATACTACCAATTGATTCTGGCTGCGGAACTACGGTGTTTTTATCAACTTCATAATTAAAAACTGTTTTGTAATATTTACGTGCTCTTCTGTATGACTCACTGAATTTAACGAGATTCAATGATCCCATATGGCCAGCTTTTGTGTCGCTTGTTTACCGTGATCGAGGACGCGTTAATCCAACCACGTTGCATGCTGCCAGGCAGAAAGCGTTCTGGAAAGCAGGAAAGCATACGAGGAGTAGAAACCCCTTGTGATGGTCGCTGACTGAAAAAGTGGGACGCTATCAGAATTCTACTCAAGAAACGGATTAATCGCTCCTTTCACTTGTCCGGGTGGCCATGATAATTCGTTCTCGTCCCGAGGTTCTGAGCGGAATTTCTTTTGTTTTGTACTCCTATTGTATCATCGCGGCTCTCGGCGATTGTTGGCATCGTTACTGAATGTCGAGGAAAGTATTGAATGTAATGCTCGTTAAGTAAAGTGTTTCCTTTCCATGCAGAATGCAATGAAACGTTTGTATTTCTATTTCATTATGTGTAATAATATTACCATTGAAATAACAACAATGAATTTACACTGCGCATATTGTGTGTTTTCAACAACGGTAGAGGCGAGCGTGAAGGCAACACGAAATGATTAGGAAGTTGCGCGCTCTACTATTAATTTACTAACAAGTTTTCACTTTTTTTATTATTTTTCATATTTTCAGTCAAATTTTAAATATAAAGAAATAAAGCTTCTAGTGTTAAATTACATTTTGTTGCGTACGAAAGTGATGTTAGAGATGACTAAACCATCTTTAAAAAATTGATGTTTAAAATATCGGTAGTTTTTAGTCAATGTCTTTTGAACGTTGATGTATTGATAACATCGATGTTCTGTTATCTTTGTCACGACACTAGTAGTAAGATGTCTTACGATACGTTGTACTCAGCACGCGAAAAACTCAGTGCACAGCGGGCAAGTCGGACACTTCCAGGGTGGACACGTGAGAAATACACCACAATAGCGAAGTGAGGAAGGCCAATCCCTTGGGTGCAGGTCAAGAGGGTAGGTGCCAGCTGGCGCCAGATGTGTCGCAAGTCGCTGTTGCATCCATAGGTTGGCGCCGTGGTCACAATCCCCAGCAAAGGGAATGTAATATATGTAATGTGTGTGTGTATATATATATATATATATATATATATATATATATATATATATATACACACACACACACACACACACTCACACACCAGAGCCATTTTGTCTGTGATTTGTGCAACCGTCGACGTCATAGAACATTTATGTTTTAATTTTTAATCTTTAACAACGATGTTTAAAATGTCGATGATTTTTAGTCGATGTATTTTGAACATCAGTGATTGATAACATGGATATCGTGTTATCGGTGCCGCATCACTTGTACTTAGACTTCTTACGACATCTTCATGAATACTATTACGTAGAGAATCACCGTCGCAGCCCGCAATGGAATTCGTCCTCACGAGGCGGGGGCCGCGACGGGGGCGCCTCCTTTGTGTGGCTGTGGCGGCGGCGGCGGCGCCCTCCGCGATCGCTCTCCCGCGCGGCCTGTTCTCCCACGCGCGCATTCATTTGCATGCGACGCGACGCGAAGCGGTGCGACTCGGCGAGACGGCGCGGATTCCCCTGGACCGCCCTGCGGCGCGCGGACTCCGCACACAGGGGCGACCAGCGCTGTCGCTCTCGCGCTCCGTTTGGGGAAGTAAAGCCGGATGTCCCATGTAGTAGATTTACTGCATGTAAACGAATCTCAAGCCTAAAAGAAGCCTCTGAGCAAAATTGAGATCCACCTGTTTCGTCGCCCAAAATAATACCTCCTTTCTCCGCTAGGTGGTGAAAGGAGCGTAGCGGAATTTGCGTGGTTAGACGGAAGAGCGGGCCTGATGGCCCGAGTCTCGCCACGTAAAATAAGGCATTAACTAAAAAAACGTAAAATAAGGCATTAACTAGTTTCTTAGGGCACTGCTCCGACAGTCGGCTAGAATTAGTCGGAAAGACCACAGAAAACTACTGGTTACAGCAGCTGACTGCTGTCCGACTGCAGCCCCATTTCTCCATTACAGTACGACTGAATTCGACCTAGCTGACAAGCTAGTGTCGAAAATCCTGGCACTCGAATCTAGGATCTGCCAGAGGCACTTCAGTCACATCGCTTGATTCCCTGAACCACCTCTCCCGGTAGCATGCTCACTTTCGCGATTTGTGGCTAGTTTGTTAGGGTACTGCTCTGGTAATCGCCTGGAAATGGTCGGTGACAGCACGGAAAATTAACGATCGAAGCAGCCGGCCTCTAGAATTCTCCTACAGACAGCGGATAAGTTCGATTTGTCGGTCTAGCTTGATCCGCCGTCGAAGGGACTCAAACCCTAGGACCTTCCGGTCAGAGGCACATGCGAGACAGCGGCGGAGGTGCCCTAAACGTAGCTGCTGTATTCCTCCGATATTTGCCTTTTATTAATAGGTGAACTCACGTAAAACTACCAATCAGAGCAGCCGGCCCCTAGAACTCCACACAACGGCTGAATTCGATCTAGATATCAAGGTATGTTGTTCACCAGTCGAAAATTCGCTACGCGCGATTCTTGTCCTTTCTTTATTAATCAGTTATCGTTCATTTACCTTTCCATCCTAGGGTCATTCATTTTGAAACATCGCTATTAATCACTTGACTTTACTTTCGAACAAATGGTAGAAATGTTCAAGAAAAAATTTCTTTTCAAACCGAAAACGAATCAAAACCAACGAATAAAAATTATGATGCGATTGAGAAGACAGAACGTCTCATACAAGTCAACGCCCCTGTTTTCCATCTCTTTCAATTTATAGCTGTTTTCCTTAATTCCAGGAAGTTTGTCATCATCGGCAAGCGGAAGTTAAGGGTTGGAGGGCGTTGCTTCTTTAGCCCCGTCTCGATTTCTCCCGCAGACCTTTTCATTTCCGCGTAGTAATTGCAAGCAGATGACGAGCTTCCGTGTTTATTTGGCGTTCCCCAATGAAACCTTCCTCTTGTGTTTATGGGATAATCGTCTAATTTGTCCTTGAAAAGCAAATTATTTTCTTTCAAAGAAGTGTTTGTCACCTTTTAATAATCAATGAATTGGTTCATGTGACGCTATTAGTGCTAATTTAAATTTTTTTTTTTTAAAGTACAAATAGTATCTTGTAGGGCGCAATGCAAGCTCGAATTTCAATAACTGGATTTATCGAAATCTAGATATTGTTTTGTTCCTCTTCAACTTACCGAGAAACACGGTATGTTGGATAATACGAACCCTTGTCACCTTCAGATTGGGGATAACCAAGACAACCACTGCATTATTTTCATATCTGGTTACTGTATGGTTGCATAAAAATGTCAATTGATAGTTGGTATAGTTTATTCAATATTTTTCGTTTAATTTGGTATACAGTACAGTAGGGCTCCTCATATCCGACCTTGCGATATCCGATTCGATAGGATCTTTCCGTTATTTACCTGCGTCAAATTCTTGATTCCTACTCGACACCGACCCTTGCACATTGTTATAGTACTTCAATATAACATAGTACAGTATGTATTATTGTATGTAATTATATCAATATATACTATATCAATATATACTATACCATGTAATTGTATGTAGTCATTTATTTGCATTTTATTAATATTATATTTATTGATCCTCTGAATGTCTGACCACGTCCCGTTCGTGTGGGTGATGGTTCTGGGGGTTTCTATTGTATTTGAGATTGGCTACTAACTAACAAATTGTTCTGATGAGTTAATCGAAAACTAGCGGAAGGAAAGTCACCGTACTGCCGGTTAACTTTCCGAAGCAACTGACTTCTCTGAAGTACAGTATTCCGTTGACTGTTGATCCCGGCTCCAGCAGTCACTTTTAGAAGCTAGTTGAGTACTTACTTCCACGGGCCAATTTCGTCTGATCCTCAGCCGTCGTAAATTGCGCGTCTGAGGCCGGCAGATGCGACGGTTTCTTTGCAGCGTTTGATGGGTCGTCACGAGTTGCAAAGAGAAACTACTCTACGCTTTCTTCGGTTTTTCCAGTCGTCGTGCTCAATGAATCCCGTTTATCTCAATGACGGTTGTCGTCGCAGGGAAAGAGAAAGTGATGAGAGTGTTCTAACATCTGCACAAGAAAATGTAATATCTGACTTAAGTGCTTGAATGACAAAAAAGTAGTGATACAAGAAATTTCATTGCCTGAGGAGCATCGGGCGAAATATTAGTGGATGGTTGTGTGTCCTACCAAACATCGGCCTTGAACACTTCGATATTTATGTTGACTGTTCCACTCGTGAAATTAAAATAGTGTTTAACTATACATATAAAATGCTTCAATCAGGACGGTGTATCGCAAAAAGTTTATCGCTTTTTCTATCCGATTTTTTTTTATCGCTTCCCCTACTGGTCAATCATAAACTGCGACTCATCTATCTTAGGAGGCGGTATACATCAATCGATGTGTTGATGTCCAATAAACCGCGTATGTATTGTGAAAATATTTATTGTCAAGCTCCGCGGTGAGCTAGCTATTTGTGAAATTTTAGAACAGTGAATTGTTAACCTTTACTTCCAACTTAACCATTAGTTCGACACACAACATATTACTCCTTACTTGTTGCTTGTGGGGATATAATTCTATACAGAATCAAGATTCCTGGAAGTTCTATTGATTGAAATCAATTATTAGATTGATAGCAACTAATATAAATTATCAGCCTTTTACAACAATAAAAATTTAACATTTATTCTTATAACCTATATATTACAATTATATTGGTTTTATGTGAATTACTTTTCAATATAAAACATTAAAACGTATGGGTTTGACTATAGTTCGTAAGCTTACTAAAGTATCTTGATCGCTGGCTTCTCGGCTGACTAGCAGAATGTTGTCCATGGACTCCTTGGTGTAACAATTCTCGCGACCTTTTCTAAATTAAAAAATGTTCCAGAAGGTCCTCAACTATTGCTTTCAAAAGCAATTAATATGCTCACAAATTAAATACGCGGTCGCGACTTTCTCTATCTGTGTTTTGTATGAACACATACTCGCGACTGACTATATTCCGCTACTTATTGGAAAATTCTTCGATCTACGGTGCTACCCTAATATATATCTTCTCGAAACATGGAATCTATTTAATTCAAACTTCCAACTATTACATTAATAAAAAATTCCAATTACAATTGACACAAGACCAAGCTCTCAAACTTCAAACTAAACATAAATTCCCGGCTCACTATCATTTACATAATACCCAGCCTATGCTGAAAATCCGATCGCACCTCACCGACCGCTTATGTCTTATAATTTTCTAGAGAATGATCCCTTGCGTCTTTCGAAAAGATCACGGCCATTCAATGCCCTCTTCACACCTTCTGCTCATTATGTACTCGGGGCCATGTCCATCCGCACAGCGTTATAACACCAAGCATGAAATATTAAACTTTGTTGATTGGTTGTCCTAACAGCGCGTATTCTTTGACACCCCAGTCTCAAAACAATGACGTTGGATGCCGATTCTATCATTAAAACTAAACCCAGGGTTCTTGGGTAATTACAGTACTATAACATAACATTTTTTTATTTTAACATAGCTTTCAGTTATTTTCATTATTTGGCGCATTTTGAATCTCTGTTGGATATAACTTCATTCGTGAAATAGTTCTATTAAATATCATTCGTGCTTTGGAAATTCTCAGATAAATTTCAAAGCAATCGTGTTATTACCTATGAAAAATTGAAAGATAAATGATTGCTTGCTTCATCGGTAATGACAAAGTATTAAATAATCAACTATTTTCTCGTTATCTGAAAGTCTGTTACAGTTTTCTGAAAATGTTTATTTATATTTTAATTTTTACTGCACATAAATGTGTTGTGTTCTTCCCATGTTTGTAGTCTTAAACATAAAGCAAATATCTTTCCCTCAGTATATTGAACATTGTATCGTTTTAACATCAATAATGGTATTTCTTTGTATGAAGTTTACAGGGAAAAGACCAGGTTATAATGTAGAGCAAACATACAGGAATGCGGGAATAGTAAAATTTAAAAGAGATTTCCATAAACTTATCATATGGACCGAGTGATGACCCATTCACCCTCCTCATTTGACTCATTCCACAAATAACTAGGAAAATCACCAAGTGCCAGAGATTTGTTGACGCAGCTTTAAGTAGTGAGACCTCTGATCTTGTGTCTCGTGGTGGATTAATATATTCTGTGCCTGCGACTTTCAAATTAAAAGGTCAATGAGTTGATGATTGTTAATGATGTGCTTAAGAAATGAATGGTAATGGAACAATGGAGAAAAAACGAGAGACAGGGGAAAGCCCCACGGAATCTTCTGCAAACCCATTTGATTCCGCTTGGTATGACTACTACAAATATACAGCAACTGATCAAAATGCATTAACTGTCAAAGCTTAGAGTGGGAATGTTTTTTTATACTTATTTTAGATCCTATTTACACTACTGCAGCCACTGTCATAGCGACTAGCGACTACCGTAACATTGGGTGTAACTGTATACGGGCACACACAAACATCCATAACCCGGGGGAGATTTGAACCTGCGACCTTTCAGGAACAAGGAGTTACGGCTCTTCAACCTGAGCGACCTCGGGTATCCAGGCCGGCAGAGCGAGAATGAGTTGATTCAAATTGCTAATCTTTACTTCAGAGTGGTCATTCGGCTTGGAGCTTGCGGCCGCGTAGTGTCCCTCGTGAGTAAAGATTAATCATTTGTAGGGGGCGCAATTGAATGAAATGTCATCTTTTTTCACTTTAGAACAATGCCGTTTAGTATAAAAATTCATTTTATGTTATGACGAAAGGACATGACCCACTTTTATACGTCATTATTTTGCAATTTTGTTCGATTTCGACTAATCAGTCATTTTTTACCATTTTGTCTTAATTTTTAAAGCATTTTTGCTGTTAATCGATTTTAATGCAATTTTTAAAGGTACTTGCTTCAAATTATTTTATGAAATGCAAAAAATGTTCTTTACAGAATTACTCAGTGGTCTATTTGATTTGTTCGCTCAGACTCTGTTTTGACAGCCGTCGTATGTCATTCTTGTGACGTATATCAGCGCCATTGCCGGTTCGGCCGATTTCGGGATAGCTAAAGACAGATTTCCTGGTAAAGAACAGCCCAAACCAAAAGTTTGCATGCTCAATTCACTCGAACGAATGGAAGAAGCCTCGATTAACTTTAGTTACGTATCCAACAGCTTGAGTTGTTCATCCGAACTGGGTTTGATAAGACTTTTTACGTCATTTTTCTTTGGTTTTAAGACTATTTAAAAGCATTTTATTGATCATTTTTTGAGATGTTTTAGATCATCAAAATCCGCCCCCTAATCATTTGACTTAACACATTCTTGCCGTAAGTTCTTACGGAGGCAGTTCATTTTGATCAGTTGTTCCACTTGAGTAAATGAACTCGGGCGCGGAACTCCCCCTCGTTGGACGAGCGCCCTTTCGCCAGTTGGCGGACATTCCCATTGTCCGATGTGCGTCAGATTAAGGTCCTGTTAGCGACCAGGATGGATGGCCGTCCGTGCCGCGCAATCACAATTTGGCCGGCGATGATGTTGTGACGATTGGAAGCAGACGAACTTCAGCGTATTCCGAGGGCGGCTCGTCACCTGGAGTACTGTGGTGGCTGGTGTGTTCTAAAGATTGAAGGAAAGGGGAGGAAGCTTGTGAAGAGAAGGAAAAAGTTCAATCTAATTGCATTTTTTATTACTGAGAAAGAAAGAAGAAGAAGAAGAAGAAGAGGAAGAAGAAGAAGAAAAAGAAGAGGAAGAAGAAGGTGAGACTGCTTAGGAATATAAAATGTGAAAAATGTCGGCGTTTTAATTAACTGTAAAAGCCAACCCATCTTGTGCTCTAGTCATTAACTCAACTGTATTTTTTTTCAATACTTAAAAAAAATACATAAACTAAGAATTTTTAAAAAAAAACTTCGACGTCAAAAAAAAACGAACATTTGAAAGTAAAAAGTGAACATACTTTCAAATAAATCCTTGGAATATAGCCAATTTGCACTCGAGTCTCCCACGAAACCTCTAAAAATTTATCAGCAAAATAAAAAAATCAGTCAAAAAAAAATGCTGAAATACATATGAAACTATCCCGAAAGAATGCGATCAGGTCAGATACGATTCCTTCTACAACCGCCTAAAAATACAATTTAAAAATTCGAAAATAGACCGAAAATGTTTGTACAAATAAAATGTTATGTAAAAGTAAATAAAAATTTTGAATGGATCAATAGCCTCAGAAAAATCCCCTTCCCCCACCCACACATTCACCTTTTGTTTGAAGCTGCTCTCGCCTATGGCGGCAGCTACAGCTGCCAGGCCTCAACAAAAACAACACCGTAATATTCCCGGTGCTTTGCTGCGGGCCGCATTGGAAGGCCCGCTTTTCGGCCACGCATCGACGCTCTTCCGAAGGTCGTGGGCGTTTGAGGAAGCGGAGGCGTTCACGGGCGGCGCGTGGGTGGTCCGTGGGTGGGTAGGAGGACAGGGGCCCGGAGAGCGGAACGCAGCGGCGCGGTGCCTCCCGCACAGCGGGAGAACCCGCCCGTGACCCCGATTCCACGGGCGTGGTCGACGCCGCTGCCTCGTTGCCCGCGCGGCCACTAGTCGACCACTAGTCGCTGGCCACTAGACTCGACCACTAGTCGCTGGCCACTAGACTCGACCACTAGCGCTGGCCACTAGACTCGACCACTAGTCGCTGGCCACTAGACTCGACCATGTGCTTCCTAGACTCGGTCGCTAGTCGTTGGCCATAGACTCACTAGTCGTTGGACAGATCGGCCATAGTCGTTAAACCCCTAGTCGCTGGCCACTAGACTCGACCACTAGTCGCTTATCATTAGACTCGGCCATTAGTTGCTGTCCCTAGACTCGGTCGCTAGTCGTTGGCCACTAGACTCAGCTACGTCGTTGGAAACCAGATTCGGCCATTAGTTGGCCACTAGTTGACGACATAAGCGACTATTCACGACCACTTGTGGCTCGCACTGTGGCACACCCCAACCGCAAATCATCGTCACTTCTTTCTCTCTAGGAACAATCTGCTGCGAAACTTAACAAAGTAGGCGTGCGTATAGAGTGGGTTTTTGTTTCCCCAACAGCTGAGTCATCTGTATTTAATATAGTTTTCAACTCGAAGTTTCAATTCATAGATTCGACGTTTTAGCTGGGTTTGAGAAACAAAGAAATCATATTGATCACAGAGTTGCCCTACTTTTAAAGCGAGCACATTTGATCGAACAACTTGTGAGGCGGAAAAAATGCATTTAAATGTACTTGCTTGAAAAATACGTTCACCCTTTCTGTAACCGTAATACGGCATCTTAAAAATCATTCATGTGGATTGGTTTAGAAGGAATTATCTGTAAACCATGTTCCATTTAATTTTATTTGTATAGACAATAGTGAGCTGAATAAGTCCTCAAAGTTATGTACGATATCTATCTCTGACACTAAATAAGCTAAATCTATACACAGGTCAATCGAAATCTGTGTTGCCGTTCTTGAGATGAGACCGAAAACACAAAATGTTTACAAAAATTGTAAAAATATATTCCATGGGTTTTTATATATAATGTAAACAATTATAAGAACTTGTACTCCGATTAAAACCTAGAGCAAATTGACAGCGGATCAACGGGGTCATCAGCGGTCATAGATTATTGTTAAATATTAAACACATTTGTTATTACATTGTGTATTATTTTTGTAGTGCATAAATAATACAATACGATGATTTTTAAATAATTTCATAATTCTAACATAAATAAATATTTAAATAAATTTTACCAAATAAAGGAGAGTAACAAACGAAAACTCTACGCCTCTTAAGGAGCCTCCATGTTCCCAGCCCCCGTATCTGCCACTAGGAGACTCGGTTATCTAATCGGAATATTCGTTACTACCTTTTTTTAAAAAATCAAACTTCAGATTGGATAATCGCGTCCCAGCCGATTAAAGATTAATTCACCCTACATTTTAATCGAAGAATAGAAAGAGATAGTTATTTTGAAATCACAGTTAGACACTTCACTTTTGTTAGTAAATATGGCTGTAACAACCTACTATCCATGGACCACTTTCCGAAGCACTTTCTACAACAGTTATCATTTGCCAGAAGGCGCCTTCGAAGCATTACTAAGCGTCCACCTGTCGGCGCCCTTTGTCAGCAGCCGCCTCGTTCAGCTGCGCGTTGCACTCGCCTGCGTGTGCGTGCCCGCGTGCGCGTGCGCGTGTGGCGGCGGCGGCGGCGCGGCCGTGACCGCGGCGCCCCGCAGGTGCTACGTCATAGAGACCGCCGCCGCCGCCGTCGCCGCTTTGTCGGTCGTAGAGGCGGTGGGCGGTGGCGGGAGAGAGGGGAGGGACAGCGGCTGACGCGGCGGAACGAGTGGCAAGTTCGCGTGTTGGCCGTCACGCGGGGCGCACGCGTCTTAAGATGGGGATTCGCTTTCTGCTTTTTGTTTATTCATCATCATCATAATCATCATTATTGTCAATATTTATAATGGATTATCATCAATCTTCTTTATTATCACTTTTTCTCGCTTTATTTTAATTTTCCGTCAATTATCAGCTTATTTTCTCGTTATTTATTTTTCTTACCCCTTTCTTGGACTATTTTGCATCTCTTCACCTGTTTCCTCTGATTTTTCCTGTGCTTCTTCTATGCTCTCTTCTAATTGTTTTTAGCTGATTCTTTACTCTCTTTTCTTCTTCTTCTTCATCATGCAGCTGTTTCGTACAGATGTTTTCCAAGTTGTTAACAGCAATTGCTTGGTGCTGCTGCCGATTCGTTTGGTTTTGTACAACTTCATATTTTGTTTTCTCCTATTTACTCTTGCTGTTACTGTTTTCCTTCTGCATCTTCTTTTGATTCTTCTTCTTTATTTCCTTTTCCTACAATATCGCAAGGGTCTCTTTAAAAATTTCCTTTTTTGTTTATAATTTAATATTTCTGAAGTAGTCATATTACGATTAATCAGTGTCAAATTGTATTAATAAACACCTTGTCTTTCAGTACAAATTGATCAGAATGTAAAAATATGTCTGTTTATCTAAATTCTATAATAAATTGAAATGTTTTCATTATTCCAAACTGAGGAACTGGTGTTTTAAAACTCAGTGACTGAATTATTTGAATTGCTGGTTGTCGTAATGCCCTCCAACATAGCACTTTTGAATTATTTTATTTACTTTTTTATTCATGATTTATTACTATTATTAATTGATACGTGGCGCCAATATTTTAGCCATACGTTCGTGGGAAGCAGGCTGTTTTCCTGTGAGTGAATTTGTTTTTTCCCGGAAGGAGGTTTCGTTTCGGAAATTGACCTAGACTCGTGATGCTGCCCAGGGAGATTACGAAATTTCATTATAGCGACAAATTTCATTTTGTGTATGCAAAGATATATGTCATGGGGAGCCATTGTGAAAACCGATGATGATGTATAGGGCAGCACGATGTTGGGACAACCCGAAGTGGACAGATTTGTCCTTGTTTGTTAACCGTACCCGCAAAATTGGGCCCAAAAATGATTGTGGTTCTCTCTCGTTTTACGTAGCACACACCTACGACTATCTTTCTGCTCACCTATTTTTTATACGAGTTAAAACAAATTGATAATAAACAAACCATCAAAGGCATCTCCCCCTACAAACATCGCACAACACATCAACGCAACACCCACACACGATACTCATGCACACACGGTCGCACCGGCACAACGCATAACACACGCACGCATGCCTACAGCACACGCACATATTCACATAACGACACACACAGCGCACGCTACATGCACACACATACAACGCACGCACACTCGACGCTCATGAAACACACACGCCCCGATTAACCGCACACGCATTATGCGTTTCTGGCGAGGCGACGTGCCTAGTCGTCCGTGGAAGAGATGGAAGGCGTGACGGGGACAAATTCGGCTGACGCGGCACTGCGCTCAGTGAGTCGGCGTCCGGGCCGGCGCCAGGCACCGTGTCACGATGGCGACCAGGCTGATGACGGCCACGAGGGCCTGACGTGATGATTAGTGCCCCGCGCGCAGTGCCAGGCTGCCCGTTTCTTCCGAAGTTCATATGGCGGCGGCATGTAAAATTAAGACAACATAAATAGAGCTCAAAGTGTACATGTGGACTCGACCCGGGGGGATCCCAATGTCTCATCGGGATTTTCGACCAGGGTATTTTTGGTATTACGGCGCCACAGCATTTTTTGTTGGCAATGCAAAGGAAGTAGGATCAAATGAATGTATGCGCACTTCTTCGCAAATTTGGCGAATACAAAGTAGAAGCCCGTGTGAACAACTTTGACAAAGATATGAATCTTTTAATTATCACGTAGAATGCGTTTCAATATGATAATGTGTTCTATCTTTGGAAGTGCATTAATCGGTTGTAATTATCCATAATACTCACTTATGAGCCGTGTTTCTTCCTCGGACATCTTTGTGTTTAGTAAATTAATTATGAACTACCCACTTTTCGTCTAATGAGTTTCCAGATGCGCTTTCACAATAAGAACACTATCGCATTGAATTCGGAACAAGATTGAAAGTAACTAACTGTATAAGGTTGTGATGACCTATTTAAGCCAATCATTCCGGTGGCATATGTTAATGAGTTATACGGACTTGAAGGCATTCAATTAAAAAGCATTATGTTTATATCTGACTTTCTATCTGCTCCTGACACACAGCTATGTAGCTTACTCACGATTTATTCGTCGACACGTACCGGTATTTATCTCGAGAAAGACTCAACAACATTGATTCACAAACACAACACGGTATCGTGGCGATAAGTTTCTCTGTAGTTTACATGGAAGCTTTAGTCCTCTTATGTAGAATTAATGGGCCTACTTGAGTTTCTTCTTTCCTCACATTATTTCTAGTAATAAACTTTTAAAATGTGAACAAAACACTTTTCTTACAACGTGAAAGAACAAGTAACTTAAACGGAGTTAAAAGAGCGAGTTAGCTATGTAACTGGATCACCATTTCCTGTGGCAAAACGTTTGTCTTGAATATTTGTATTATCAACCAGAATGAGTTCATAAGACGAAATTGACAAAAGGCAATAATCGAAATATAAAAGTTCTAATGCTTCACGTAGTATGTATTCCGAGAAATACTGTGAAATAAAAATGTGTAGTAAAATGTATAATTTATATAACGGTACAGTTTCACATAACAGTGCAATTACAAGTTTCGTTT
Organism: Teleogryllus oceanicus; assembly: GCA_964035755.1. Lineage (NCBI taxonomy): Eukaryota > Metazoa > Arthropoda > Insecta > Orthoptera > Gryllidae > Teleogryllus > Teleogryllus oceanicus. Next base: position 64,639,531 of record CAXIVR010000005.1, on the reverse strand, counting down.
CAAAATTATACACATTCGGTACTCACAACTTTAATGTTAAAAGTTAAATTATTTGAGAATGATTGTAGCTGAAATAACTTTATTTAATTAAATTAGTCATGTATTAGAATTCATAAATTAAGTCATGTATTAGAGGAATAATAAATATTGTTGATGGTCTAACCGGAGCATCGAAACTACCTACTCAGTTTGTCTCGGCCGGTAAACTTCTCGGATCGTCGCACATTTGGAAATCAAAACTCTCCTGCATTCATGGGCGCTAAATACCCAGGCTGCCTGTCACTGGCGGACGGGTGGGCCGCGCCCTAAGCAGCCGTGTTATGCAGCGGCGACGAGCAGTGTGCGTTCCGAATGGGGCGCCCGCACGCGCCAATTAACATGAGAATACCCTCCCCCTTCCTGCCGAGGGTCGGCTTTCAGTCCGAGCTTTCCCTGGTCGAGGGGCTCTTGTTTAAGCGGGGTCGCACCACTGTGTTTGCAGGGGTGAATGTAAGGGTGTGGACTGCTGTTAGGATGGGAATTGTTAAATTAGTATTCGGCTCTCTGATATAGACATATTAAATCCAAGAGTGCGTTATTTACCGATTTGCAATTAATTTTCTACAAAGTGCTCATTGAAGTTCTGTTTTGCCATTTTGTTACCAAGATAACGAGATGTTTCTGATAAGAGTAATAATGGTTGCTTTCTTATCAGTGCCATTATGCCGATAAACAGCAAATAACAGACGCGATTGAATTTTGTAAACCGAGCTTTATAACCAACCGAGTCTGTTATTTTGTCATCCAGCATGTTCAGTCAATACTTTTTGTTGTAACGTTGCCTTGCAAGAAAATTTGTGTGAATAAGAAATAGTATTTTTGGAATCAGTCGTTTTTAGGCATAACTCACTTGTTTCGTTCTTCGAAAAGACTGTTAAATCATTAATGGACGACTTCCATTGAGAATGGTTTTATATGCTTAAAATCAATATAAAAATTTGATATTATGACTAAATTATTTCATCCAATATTAATTATCAATCAATTTCTTTTAATTTTATATAACAATTGTTAGGTGAATTTGTTTCTTGAATGTGTTCCTCCACTTCTTACATTTTATTTTGGTAGGTATTAAATTGATCATGCTTTGTTGAAATATTCGTATTAATTTAAAAAATTAAATTTTTGTGAAAAGTAAACTCAAATATTGCATTCAACACGCATACATGCCATGGTTTACAAGTATTCTAGGAAAAGAGAGTTGATACTCCAGTAGTGATGTCGAGAAGGTGCGACTCATATTGCCACAATCACCATCACATGTTGCGCCTTATTGTTGTTTTTCACTGCAGGCCAATGCACCCTGCCCCTTTGTCGGTGGACAAGAATAAGAGTTTTTCACTGGACAAGTGTTGCCTTGGACGAACAACTAAGAAAGTATTGCGGTCGAATGCGAAGAATGAGAAGGCGTATTAATAGGGAGAGGATTTTATGCCTAAAAAATCTTGAAATATGATTTTAAAAATATGCATTTATGACTTAAAAATTTTAAAATGTGCACATTAATACGCTATTAAATTTAACAATATTAATTTCCTGTATAAATCTTTCTTGATAAAATTCAGGAGAATCATGCTTGGAATGAAAAGATATATTTTTGTGCAAACATAATATATTCCACCTTACTTCGGAGAAATAATTAAAGTAAATAGTAACCTTAGTACATTGTATGTTTTGATGCATTCTTCAGCCTAGTTTAAGAAATACTATATCATTAAATATCCTATATTTGCACAACCATTTTATTATCTTTAGGAAAGAAAAACAAACGCAAACTGTATCAAGTTCTTTCTATTCAATGAACGCTCAAAAATATATAAGATTCTATGAAAAGACGACACGTTTTACAAATAAAAGTCTATGTTTCTGTTTCAAGTCTCTAGTTTAACGAAATATGCAAAATATGCGCATTGAATTACACGAATATGCACCAACAGGAAAAATCGGCAAAAATGCACTAACATATTCATCTACGTAGCATCCAATTCTAACCAAACGTCACGAAATTACACTTAGCTATATCCTGAACCAACAGACAAAAATTCCTATGATTCCCATGATTTTACATTTTTATCCTAAGACATACATTTTCGGGGAGACGGCACAATGCATGTTTGGAAGGTATGAATAGAGAAATAAATCAACCAGTACTCAAATCGTCACGGTTGACAAAATAACGCAACTCTCTCTTTCTTCGGTTATAAAATATCGTAATTATTGTAGTTTCAAAGTAAAAAGCCTAACTGGCCACGTCCATAGGATCTTTAAATTTCATAATCAGTTTTGAATTTTTCGGAACTGTTGTCACAGGGCATTAGCATTTCAGGAGCACTAAGGAAAAATGAATGGTAATTACCATGGCTCAAAATAAAAATAAGCATACTCCCGAAAATATTCATTACTCTTCCGTCGTTAGGAAAAGGAAAATGAGCGGGACCCTAGCTAAGTTTCCTGCGTGCAATTGCTTCTGAACTAAGCGAAAGGGAAAACTACGGTATCCGTCTCATTAGGTTTCTCGTGCCGACGCGATGACCTTGCATCAGTTGTTTACAGTCAGGAGGGGCGGCGGAAACAGGAACAGGTCAGTGCCCTGCGGCGTCCTCCGAACCGTGGCCCCGGCCACTGACGCCCCCTTCCCTACTAACACCCCACCTCTTCATCACACTCCACCCCGTCCAAAACGGAGACCGCACCACTATCTCACTGCACAGTCCGTGCGAGTGCACTACCCCCATTTCCACCCACATCACCGTCACCGCTACCGCTCTCCTTCCGTCCTCGAATCCACGCTCGCCCCCGCCTTCGTCTCCGCCCTCGCCTCCGCCCTCGCGTCCACCTCGCCTCCGCCCTCGCCTCCGCCCTCGCCTCCGCCCTCGCCTCCGCCCTCGCCTCCGCCCTCGCCTCCGCCCTCGCCTCCGCCCTCGCCTCCACCCCTCGCCTCCGCCCTCGCCTCCGCCTCGCCTCCGCCCTCGCCCCCGCCCTCCCCTCCGCCCTCGCCCCCGCCCTCGCCTCCGCCCTCGCCTCCGCCCTCGCCTCCGCCCTCGCCTCCGCCCTCGCCTCCGCCCTCGCCTCCGCCCTCGCCTCCGCCCTCGCCTCCGCCCTCGCCTCCGCCCTCGCCTCCGCCCTCGCCTCCGCCCTCGCCCCAGCTTTTCCCAACTGTATCCTCTTTCTCCACCACGCCACCCCTTTCCCATTCCGCTTCCCCTCCTCGCTTCATCCTCATCTCTATTCCTTCCCGTTCTGCCTCTTTTTCTGTCTTGCCTGTTTTTCGTCCTCGTTTTTCATGGCCGCCGCCGCCGCCTCGCCGCACCTGCCTCATTACCGTCGCTAATTGCCAACACAGTGCAGTGGAGCTCGTCAAGGCTGTTGGGATTGCAGCGACCGGTGATTAGAGGTTACCTTCAAGTTTTGACTCATTGGCCACCTATTCCTCTCGAAAGCAGGCGAAGGTGTTTACATTTAAAATGTTTGGAAAACGTGGAAGGCTCTTTTCATTTTATGTTGTTTCCCCGGGTATAGTTGGTTTATTTTCTACTTTTAGTTCTGAAATGTTATTTATCATTTTAGTTACTTCCAAATGCCAAACTTCCAGGAATCATTACTATTTTGTTTGGTCTTTTGAATGACGTTTCCACTACTGTTACTTCCTTGCATCGTAGACGATCAAAGACAATAGTAAAAAAAGTATTTAGTGATGTATCATTTTGTTTGAAAAAAATAATTTAAAAGTACAGAATTACGACACATGTAAAGAAAATAATTCTTTCTTGATAGTCTTTAAACGACTTCGATTGTGGTTTACTAGTCTAAATACGTATATTGTGGATGATTTCATGGCAATTGTAATACTATTATAATAATTATAACAATCAACTAACATTGTTTCCAAAGCTACTGGTGCGTGCACATCTGCATGAACAATACCCGTAATCTGTGTGCTATGGTGTGTGCATTCTTAAATGTTGACAGCAGGCCCTGTCAGGACGTGAGGCACGGGTGGCACCGAATTGTCTAACGCGTTGATCTCCAAGGGATTTTGTATGCTAAAAGGCGCGCCACGTCCAAGGAAATGAGGAAATATGAATGCGCGTGCTGACGTCAGTGGGCGTATGTTTGAATTTATAAAGAGCTGCGGTGTTTGCCAGGTGTATTACGGGCTTCCAGGTAACGTTTCGGAAACCTAACAGGAAACTTTTGGCGACGTTGTATTTGCATCCTATACAAGCACCCACTTTCCATAGATAATTCGTAACTATGTTCGTAACTCGTAATTCAGTGTACATTTATGTTTCTTTTCAGTATCCATTAACCAAGTTATCAATCAAAGTTTTGCCCTTGGTAAGCATCTAATATCTGATCACTGAGAAATTGAGAACCCTTAGGAAGTAACAAATATAACCATAGAGTAGTACAGAATAAGCTTTTCACTAATCGTATAGAAATATAATTTGGGGTACTTTCCCATACATACACACACAGACGATTCTTAACATTCTGAACGAAATCTGCTGTTCATATCGACCTGTTCATATTTTCTCAATTAATGTCAACCAATAATTGTATGTTTAAACCTCCAGGTATCTACCCAGCGCCCCCGGCTATTCAAGCTCTAAACCCCCCACTTGTCTCCCGGCATATGTAGTGGTATAGTACGTGTGTGTATGAAAAGAATGAGGATACGAGGAAGAGGAAGGGAAGATCGCGCGCGGTCCGTGGTTCGTTTGATTACTTCTCTGGAATTCGCCTGGTGTTGATTAAAGAAACCACGGACACCATCGATCACACCTGACAGTCACTAGAATTGTCCTCGATACAGCGGGTGTATTGGACATAGAATCGAAAATCCCAACAGTCGGGAGTCGAATCTAGGACCTCCCAGTCAGCGTCGCTGCAGAGACTGTGGTAATGCTATATCTGAGTTAACTCAACCTGCAACCTGTTCAAGCGCTTTCGTGACTTCTGATTTTCTACAAGTAATACATTTTATTAATTGCGACAACTCCTAAACTATGGTCTTCTCAGTGGAGTCAAAACAGATCAACAATCTTCGATTACCTTCATCTTCGATAAACGTGAACTTTTCGGAAGATGTCAAAACAATATCAACTTTGAGTACAAAATGAATAATTGTAGGCTGCTGGGGATAAAAGAGTATGTCAAAAAATGACATTTTGCAGAAGAAACCTATTATTGATTTTTTTGGAACAAAGGAAGAACTTTTTTGCCTTTTGTTAACAACAATGTTTTGTACTCAAAATTATCAGGAAGATTGAAATTATGAAAAGATTGAACTTGCTTCCACGAATCATACCGTGAACCTAACTGATTTTGGCCATTTTCTGACTTCAGCCTTTTTCGCTGGCAGCCTAGAATTTACCATGAATAACTCAACATTTTTCAAATATAAACACTGTTTATCCAAATATAAAAATAATTAACTTGGCTAGAGATCGGGAAATGAGAACGGGCACCCGCACTCGCGGCTGTACCCAGCGAACGTGCAGCAGGCGCGAGTTCGTACGTCTCCGACTGCAGGAAGGGAAGCAAACAAACAACGGAAGCAGGCCAGCGGGCCGCCGGATTGCGTGGCCCTCCCGTTTTAACGCGGAGCAACCGTGCTGCACTCTCTCGGAAGAACTTCGCCGTCTTGTCGTGTTAGATGACGCGAATCACGTGCCCGCAACACGTCACGCATTCTCATATTTTAAACAGGAAAGTAATTCGAAGCGTGATTTTGTCAGAGTTAGGTGTAACACAAGGCTAGTTATACAATACTAGGAAACCTCGATACTAAATATTCTTTTTCTTAAAACTGTTGTGTTATATAGACTTATTGCAAACTATCAGAGGAGTGTAAAGTCTGGCTAAACGGTCGGCGTCCGTTAAGGAGCCGTTAGTCAGCCGTCTGTTGGGAACACTTAAAATAAATGAGTTGGAGCTGCAGAAGTCTGTTGAATACTCATACATCAAGAAAAAGTATTTATTATTTATATTATTTTTACTTTCTCGCCCTTTCGAAAGTACTTCGTAAGAAGAGAAAGTTATGTAATCGTGCGCCGGAAAATTGCGATTTTTCGGCAGAAAAACTCTTATTGCCCAACCCCGGTAATGAAAACGTGGATAAATCCTGTTGCTAAAAATAGAAAAAAATCCTCTAACACGTAGTGTAACCAGAATCCATATTTCAATCGATTGACGACAAAACGTCTGTCTGTGTCCGTCTGCGGTCAACGCTAGCATCTAAACCATTCAGCCAATTTTCTTTAAAATTGATATTTTCCGCTCGATTTGAATGAACTCAATACTTAAGGAGTTTCAAACAGATATTTTGACTTCTGAGGGTATTTTACAGAAAGCCTCAAAAAACATTTTCAATATTTTCTCAAAAATAACATAAACTTTTTTTATCAATAGTGTCCTCGCATAGCGTAAAGGACACTTAAGTGAATGGTGTAGGTCTCTTGTTCGTTGAAAGTATTCTTAATAAATATACAATTTTTCATAAAATTTTAAATTTTTTAAAAAAAAAAGGGGGCTTTGTAAAAAATTAAGACAGAGATTTTGTTCCATAATGAAATCTGTTTCTTAAAGTCGGATCTTTAAGTAAGTTCAATTATTTGAAAATATGAGTAGTTTTCTCCTAATATAGGCAATTTTTAAAAACATTTTAACATTTTTTTCCTCAAAAACCGCTAAATTTTTCTTTAATTCTATTACACGGATAGAAGAAGAAATGCTTAAAAGAATGCCCAGGGTCTTTTTTTCGTTGAATTGTCTGTATTTCCGAAAATGGCAAATTTAGAAATGATGCAAGAAAATATAACCCGATGTAGCACCATGAGTTTCTTACAAGAAAATGGTGTTGTGAATTGTATTCAACAACACAGAGCCAATATCAGAAATGAGGGACTTGGTTTATTTGTTTTTTATCAGCCTAATGTCAGAAATAGTGACAATTTGTGTTCAGAACGTATGTTATGGATCACTGTGCCTCGTATTTGCTACGAAGTACATGCTAGTTCCCAATAGCTTAAAGACGCACTACTCTAAAATTTTAAGTGTAGCCGGAAAATAAAATTATTCTGAAATTCTCGAGACCAGACAGAGGGACAATTCCATCGAAAAGGAGACAAAACGAATCGCGTAGCCTCTATTCTATGTATATTCGATTGCAGCTTATTCGAACCACTGGATCAGCGACGGTGGACATAAGACATGTAACACGCCAGGGCATTGTGAATGGCATTATGCGAGTCTCAGAAAACGAGTTGAAAATGATGACGAAAACATAGTTCTTCACCAACACATTCCTAGAAGCCGGAGTTTAATTGGAACACATTTAAAATAAATAATACAAAAGAAAATTCCAGACCCAAAATTACATTTCAAAAGCCTACAAAGGAATAAAAATTGAAATTTGTATTATTTTCAATTTACGTCTTCGTCTACGTAGGTATGTATACCAGGTAATTTTTCCTTAGCTAACAAGTATGAAGAAAGTTATGAAATGCTGTGGAAAATCAATGCTGAGAATTGAAAATTTTCACATTGCAGGATCCCCTGATGCCGAATTTTTTACCAAACGTCTGTCTGTTTGTCGGTCAGTTTCTCCGTTCCTCTACAAACAACACTAGCACCTAAACCATTCATAGAATATCCTGCAAAATTAATATTCCGGCATCGATCTGGCCCGACTCAAAGCCCTGCCAATTTAACAAACTAGTAGCGTTTTAGTCAATGTTGAGTGTAAAAGGCGTAATAAAAGGCGCAGGATCGAGTCCCACCGTGGGCATGGTTTTGGCCCTTGTCTTTCAAGTATGTGTGATGTCGCGGAAGACCTTGTGAATCTGCTGACCACAGGCCGAGAAGCCCGCATGTGTTTATAGTGTATAGGTTAATGTGTCCCTACAAAGAAGTAGTGGGAACCCAGCGTATATAGCCGAAATCGGCACCCTCCGAAGCTGAAATAAAGGAGAGAAAAATACTGGTAAGATATCAACCGCCTCACTTCTTATATTTAACTACAGGCATTGAAACATTTGTTTATTTTCTTTCATAAACTTCGGGTAAACTAAAGTATTATCTCATGGTAGAATTAACTCACAAAATGTTCTAGCTGCTGTAAACTATTCCCATAGAGTTTATTTTTAGATCTCCTCTTAGAGCGGTGCCGAGAGAGGTTTCGTATGGTGATCTAGGGGGCTTTTTCATTGGTGGCCGGTGTAACTCAAGCGAGATAGAGTTAAGATGCTAGGCGAGATATGTTCATTGGAAGCGTCTGCCGTTAAGCGCATAAAGATTGCTGCCGCAATATTACTTATCAGGGCTCGTCAAAAAATTTTAAAATGCTGCAGAAATGGCAATTTCTACTGATTTTTCATATATAAGGTTAAATTATTTCCATACTCGTCCACACCAAAGAAATATGCTATGAAATATGTATGCATATATATATATATATATATATATATATATATATATATATATTATATGCTATGCAAAACTAATGAGTTTTTATATTTCCCTTTTCTGGGATGCAAAGGATATTAAAAACATCTTAACTCGAATGACATGGAGCCATTAACCTGGTAAAATCACGATGTTCCACGTAGCAATTACACGCTTTCTTGATCTCACCAGTTCACCCTTTGTCTACCAGGAAGTTCTGAGTTCAAGTCGTGAGCCGAACGTAATAGACTGAACGGAATCAATCTACCTCAGTGCATCCACCTGCGGACTCTTACTGTAAGCGGTTTTTTTAGTTATGGTCCTTTTCTGCAGAGTTATAGCATAACAGTCATTTCAATAAAATTGTTCAAAACCCGATCTCTCCTTACTTTACTGTGAGTATTAACCATTCTCCACACACAAGGCAACGACCTGATTCCAAAAATCAAATACTATGATTCAGGAAAGCCATTAGAAAGTAATATTGGATGCAGCAAATCTTGTCATGAAAGCCTACAGAGTTTTGTAGTACATTCTAAATTTCTTTTTGACACAGTCACTGAAACTGATGAAATTGGACTTTAGCGAGGGATAGAAACTTTTGGTGACCAGTTTCGTAGGTACGGTTGCCTTCTGGAACACCCAGGTGGATAATGTAAGTTAATTTAAGTAATAAAAATATCTATGTAAATAGCCTTTCCGTCGTCATTTTAATTGCGTTATTGAAATCATTGAAGTACGAAGTACATTTCGACTCGGTAATATGTGGATTTCTATGCAAATGCAAAATCACTTTTTCCCCCTTTAGTCAGAAAGTATGAAACTTGAAATGAGCATAAAACACCCGTTTTCCAATTATTTAAACACGATTTTGTTCTGCACATTTTGCATATTTTTCATTTTTTCATAATAATCATCATATTTCTGCAGATTAGTAAAACTTTTGCACATTTTGCTGGAAAAGGTTTATCTTCCATTTTTGTTATATTTATTTTACTTAAATTTAAGTTTTAAGTTTGTAATATGTGTTTCTACATACGAAGTTGAATGCAGCTACCATAAGTTTCTTATTCCTGAATTTTGCATAATATTTGCAGGAAAACTAAGATTATTTCGAGAACTACTTGTCGAGGGGCCCATCTTGAAAATCGGTATCGCTGATGTACTACTAATACGTATTACATGTGATTCGAATTCTCACAAGACTCAGACGAGGCATGTTGGCAAAACAGGATGGGGAAAAGAAAGGTACTTCCCTTTGTCATGATGTGGATGCTGAGTGATTTTGATTCAAATATGTTTCTAATGCTAATTGGAAAATTTATTTTGCAATATTATAAACTTATTGAGAAAACTAATACTATATTCCTAAACTAATATTATATTCCTTCAAACTTTTATTGACCGGTAGAATAAATTACCGAAAAAAATCATTAAAAGTGTCGGATGAATAAATTACGAGAAATAGTGTTAGGATGAGTTAATACAATTTATAGGTCATATGTTAGTGCATAAATGCATATATATGACGTAGTGCTCGTACGTTCGGTGCCTAGTAATATCCAACTGTAGCCTCTGGCTATCGTACTATTACAAAGGAGTTTGAGCTTCCCTACGGGGTCATTATCGACCCATTGGGAGTCGCTGAAATTTTGAAGAGAGTCAATGAAGATTAAGGAGCCCACTAAGGGTCAATAACTGAATATGAACTGACAACTAAACGTGTATTCAAGATTAAGATCCCTCTGATTTCAAAAATGTTCATGAAGTTGGTAATAGATTTCTGATATAAAGTAAAAATTCACTCTTCTTCTTTCATTATAATTTGTTATGTTATTTAGAAAACGTAAGAAATTTTCACTACTTATATTCACAAAATTACTCTATCGCACAAGAAAATATTATCTGCAATACGTGCTGTAGAAATGTAACGGACAGTTCGTAAAAAAATTTTAACCATTGCACAGCAATTAAAATCAGAATCTCTGCTAATCAGAAGCCGAAGCAAAAAGATACTAGCGAAAATTTTGGAATGTGGAATCAATCGTAACAGCAGAATTTGTATTCGAAATAATATGGATACAAATGTGTGAAATATATATTAAATTGTTTGCTGCATGTTGTAGAGAAAAAGTGCTGAAAGAATTAAGATAACGGTTTTGATAAGGATCCAATGCAAGAAGAAGGTTGGAAATTAACATAAGTGCTAAAAATCATTCCAGCATTCCTACCCATGCGATGTTAAATGATCGACAATAAATCACCATACGCTTAACTATTTATTTCTATCATGAAATGCTTCACATTCGTGACGTTCATATTTTCTGACTCGTCAAATTAATTGTAACTGAATGCGCATTTTCTTCCAAGAAAGGAAATTAAGGTATACAGTATTAATAATGTACTATGTGTATACTGTTGTTGTTCTCCCTGTGCAAATTTTCTCTTAATTTTATTTATTATTTTATTTACTTAACGAACATTGATTTAAAGACAAAATATATATTTATTATTTACTGCTTATACTTTACTATTCACTTTTTATACTGCTCTTTACTGCTGAATTAAAATATAGTGTGAATCATCCTTTACCCTCATTCATTAGTGATACTGAAACTTCCGTTCCATTGGGTAAAGCCGCATCACATGGTTGCTGATCCATTTATAGCGGCCCGGATCACATCGTTTCCATAACATCCCGTTTGGCTTCAGTGGTCGATTTTTCTCTCCAGAGTCAAAGATCGCGTTTCTAAGTTGCATTTCATTGGTTTGTAGCATCCCCGCAAGACTTGACGGGTCTGTGTCCCACTTTACGTTTCGAAGTCAAGTGAATTCGAGGCATGAATTAGTCCTGATGGGTAAAGGCGAACTACTTTTCTACGGATTTGAAAACCTTGTTATCTTCGAAACCTCTTCCGGAGTTAGAGAAACAAAACATGCCGAAGAGTTGCGCTGCATCATGCTTCTAGCGATTGCAATTCAATTTCTGGGTCAGTTCCTTTCAGCATCAGAAAACTCGCTTTGATCGAAGAAAGGAAAGTTGAATTTACCAAGAACTAGATTACACACGGTAGTTTGATTTCAGATGTAAGGGCTAATAGAGAAATGTTCCGCGTGAGTACTCTAAACTTCTGCTAAGATGACATTAATGTGTTATATCTAGTTGTGACATGAACGACTTTTCGAAATTTAATAAGAATACTTCTTGTAAATAAAGCCCTGTAACTGGAGGATAATAATTGGGCTAACGACTAATTATCGCTTTATATGGCTATTTATATATTTGTCATTTAGTTCAAAGTTATTGCTTTGTTGTTCTGTAAAATTTAGATCAGAAATTTGTGTTTAATTTATTAATTGGAAGGAAAAGAGTTTAACATCAATTTTGAATTGCTTTATAATAAATTCCAAAGGTGCAATAGTTACGTGTACTTGTTACAAGGTTAATATATGTATAGATGTAATAAAAAAAGTAACTGTCTAGTAAAATACATAAAAAAGAAAAAAATATTTTAGTCCATCGTGGTTTCTCCGATCAACACCAGGCGAATGCCGGAGCAGTACTCTCACAAACGGGCCACGGACCGCGCGCGATGTCTCCTCCCTCTTCCTTGTCCTCTCCTCACCCTCACACACACACACACACACACACACACACACACACACACACACTAACATGCACTACACCACCACACATGCCGGGAGACCGGTCAGGGACTAAGAATTTGTCCCGGCTGGGGCGGTGTCCCGCTGGTGGGAGATACTTGCTTGTGGAAAACCTCGCTAGTCGACAGTAGGTCGGCGCCGAATCTCGCCATCCAGTGGGGGAAGATCACCGCCACCTCCCGATGAAAGACACGCATTACACTAACGGAACTGATGACGTCAGTAGTTGACGTGCCGAAATCACTAACGATCAATCAATTTAGTCCATCGTTACGAAATCTCATTCTTTTACTCTTCATTTTTCGAAGAAAGTTTCTGATGAATAGGTTTGGGAATACACAACGCCGTCGTATAGCGACTGAGACGAAGTGACAGAGTCCCAGCCTCGTGCTTTGTTATTGGCGTCCATTAATAATTCCGCTCTGCGACCTCGCACTTCGGATCGGTCAAGAGGGTCGGACATAATCGACCGCAATGGCAGTTACGACATACGACTCGGCGACAGACTGCTACGTCGTGAATAAGATACATTACAGTGCAGGCGTACTGCAGACTACTGCAATACTTCTGACTGCACATATAATAATAATTATTATTACTATTATTATTATTAATATTATTATTATATATTATTAATATTATTAATATTATTAATATTATTATTAATATTATTATTAATAATATTATTAATACTAATATTATTAATATTATTAGCTTGTTCTGAGACCCATTCGCCTATTCCTACCCATATGGGGAAAGAGCTCGTTCTATCTTAGTACACGAACCAACTACATGACAAGCGGAATGACTGCTTCCTGACCATATGTATTCAGTTACTTCAGTATTCGTTAGATAATTTCATTTTCTACCGATTTGACCTTCAATGTTTCGTAATTACATATCCATAACAAAGGGGGAAGTTTGTCACATTGTGCAATTTGTGAATTGTGTTATTCCTAGAAGAAGGGGTTCATTATTTTCTCCGAGTCTGTTTCTTTAGTTCGTAGTAAAGACTCAGAAATATCAACAAGTGTAGCTTCTTTCTTATTTATATCAATTCTATCTTCTCCGTTTTATTATTATTATTATTATTATTATTATTATTATTATTATTATTATTAGTTGTATAGCTACGTCCTTCACAAATTCAATGTCGTGCTTGTATCCACACAATCAAAACTTATACAATTAATGATGTAATTGTTTGTTGATTGCCATGAATTTAAGAAAATATTAGGTAAGTTGTGTGGTCGACAACTTAATCTAAGCATTTACTTATCGTGTTCTGAATTTGATCTGTACTCCTGGAGTACAGATAAAATTCAATTTTCCAAATCAATGTTTCTTTGCTATACCTCGATAAAAAAACATAAGGTCATCATGAATAGACTATTACCATTTGTAAGTTTGATTGGGTTTTCTTCCAAACTATTTCTTTTGCGGTTGAGGTACACTCACTTTCTGATAATAATTTTCTCATTAAATACTACACGTTTCACCGGGAGAGGTGTCTCAGTGCATCAACTGATGTTACTGCAGTGGCTCTGACCGGGAGATCACGACAGTGGCAAGATTTTCGTTACTAGCTTGTCATCTAAGTCGTATTCAGTCGCTGTCGAGAGGAGAATTCTAGCGGCCGGCTGCTCCAATCGGTAGTTTTTCGAGGTTTCTCCGACCAACACCAGGCGAATGCCGGAGCAGTACCCTAACAAACGGGCCACGGAATGAGCGCGATCATTTCTTCCTCTTCCTTGTCCAATCCTCACCCCTTACACACACACACACACACACACACACACACTGACATGCACTACACTACCACACGTCCCGGGCGACCGATCGGGAGCTTAGAGCATGTCCCAGCTGGGGCGGTGCCCAGCAGGTGGGAGATACCTGGTTGGCGAAGCCCCGCTAACCGACGGTAGGTCGGCGGCAGATCTTGCTCTCCAGAACCCAGCAGAAACATCATCGCCACTTCCCGATGGAAAAAATGCAGGACATTTTACGGGACTAAAGACCTCAGTAATTGACGCGCCCGAAATCACAACCAACCACCCAAATACACGTTTCATTTCCAAATCTAGTTTTCCGTATTTTGTAGTCACAGTATCAGTGCGGGTCTCTCTGCATCTCTGTAATTGGGGTTGTGGTGTGAACTGTGAACGCAGCCTCCGAGGGCCGGGCACAAGGAGTGGGCGTGCGGGCGCGTGCGGGAGCCCTCGGCTCCGGAGTAAATTGGGCAGATGATCCAATTGCGCGGTGGTCGTCGGTCGCCTGGCGGTCGCCGCTGTCGCCGCCTCTGCCCGCCGCCCCCCGGCGCGCGGAAATTGCGTTCTGCCGCCTTCTCCTTTGGTACCGTCCCTCCGACACTGTGGCCTTCGCCAACACCTCTTCCGCCTCCGACACTGTGGTCTTCGCCAACGCCTCTTCCGACGCCTCCTCCGACAACGCCTCCTCCGACAACGCCTCCTCCGACAACGCCTCCTCCGACAACGCCTCCCGACAACGCCTCCTCCGACAACGCCTCCCCGACACGCCTCCTCCGACACGCCTCCCGACACGCCTCCTCCGACAGCCTCCTCCGACAACGCCTACTCCACCACCAATCCCATTGTCGCCTTCGCCTCCGTTTCCTCCACCAACAACGCCTCCACCACCGTCGTCCCCGCTACCGTAGTCTTCGCTACATTAGCCTCCGTCGCCTTGGCCACCAACCCTCCGATATCGTTCCCTCCGTCACGTACCCCCCTTCCACCCACTGACACTCCGCCACCTTCGCCTCCATCACCGTCATCACCGACATTGTCGCTCCCATCCACCTGATTGTTCCCTAGCCTTGCAATGCCGGATATAAATGAAAAAAATCTCGGAGACATTCGGACATTCGGCATTTCGGTTGAAGTGAAGACTTTAGACATTCTGTGATTTGAAGATTATTTACTTTTTACTCCTTGGAACCTCAATTATAACTATGACAGTGTAGTTTTATTTAAATGATTAGAGGGAAGAATAGACCTTATGGGCTGTGACTCCCCAGAAATTCATTATTATTATTATTATTATTATTATTATTATTATTATTATTATTATTATTATTATTATTATTATTATTATTATTATTATTATTATTATTATTATTATATTATTAATATTATCACTATTTACGTCTTGCCATCACTTTCATTTTTGCCAGTATTCCGCTGCCAGTTTCATTTATTGCATTCATAATCTCCACCCACAAGTGCCCACAAACTCACCACCTTCGCTAATACACTTGTACTGTGTTCTCTTCTTACAAGAGTGCCACCAGGACTATTGTTACTGCCGTCGCTGCAGCGATGAAAGGCAAAACTGTTATCTCTTTTTTAGTACTGTGAGCGCTGACGTAGTCCTGACGGTAGCCATGGGCATTTCCATCGTCAATGTTAATACCATTTCAAGTGGCCTTTCTTCATCACCACTATCATACTTTTACCATCTACACCACCACCGATACTTTCAGCTTCATGATTACCACCACAGCAGTCAACACCATCACTAACTCAATCAACGCCCCAACCGTCACCATCACCACCTCCATTAACACCACCATTATCACCAATGTCACTACGATCACCGTCATAACCATCACTATCGCCACCACCACTTCCATCTCTTTCGCCTCTGCCGCCGGCATTGGTCCTCGCCTCCGGTCGCCGCGGGTCGCCCAAGCTAATTGAGAGGTTAGGATCGGGCCCCAAAGTAATTTACTCGCGTAATTGGTTGCCGACGCGGCCTCTGCTGCTACTGTTGCACCGCGTGGTGTTCTGTGGTATGCGGAGTTTAACCTCCACAAGTATCATTTTGACACTCTTACTTGTGCCCTGTGAAAGAGATGAGTGCTCATCGGAGGGGGCCAATTCGAATCTTCTTCCTATTTTGAATGACTCGCCATGTTTTTTGAGCTCCCCATCTTCCTTTCGGCTTTCAACCATCAATCAAAAAGTTCTTATAACTTTTATTTTTTGCAGTGCCGCGCGCTTATTTTCATTTCGCTATCAGGGAATATTGATGGTCGAAATCTAAGATTGGAAGTCTACTGATAATTCGGCTTGCATCAAGTTCACCGCTAAAGGTATTTTCTATTTACCATTCCTCCTCTTTTTCGTATTTCAGGTTTTTTCTATCAATCTTTTCAACTGAAAGGTGTGATGTTAATTTTAGAGTCAGCTAAATCATGAATATGTTAAGCAACTCGTAATCTTCCTATCGTAATCTCGTTTGAGACGCGTCTCTTTTCAACAAAATGAAACTATCGTGTCGAAAAAAGTAATGAATTGAATATGTGTCTTGAAATAATTTAATGATTTTGTGAAGCAAGTGCCCCAGTTCATTCTAAATCGTCCCGCGAACCCTATTCGGTGGGGCCCCGCCCTTGGCCATGAAACCAGCGGCTTTGTATTGCTGTCATTGTGTAGCTCCGGTCCCTCGTTCATTGCTCCACTACAAGCCTCAGCTGACCAGCTGCCGCTCCCCAATACCTCGCGAACGCAAACGGGAACGGGAGATACGTGCGCTTCACAATAAACGCCAACGGGAAGAGGCAACAGCGCTATGAATCTGTAGCGACAAAAAAGAGAACTTCTAGAAACAGTTGCCGAAACCAAAGCACTTCTATCTATGCGACTGTGTTACTCTTTGTATTGCCATCTGCCTGATGTTTTTGCGTGAGCTGCTATAAATAAAAAATACTTTAACGAAAGAATATTAATTAAAAAATATAACTATAAGTACAAAGAATGCCAAAACTACTACGAACTTACGAAAAATACAACTACGAGAATCTAAAATTATGTCAATAAACCAACAGCTTCAATGTACTTTAACGAAACATTTTAAAAAATTCTGGTAAATTTTAATTCTAAGTGTTAATTTGAATAGAAAAACAATTGTACTATAAATACTAAAAACACTCAACAAAACCCGCCTCAAACCACAACCTCGCAAAGCCATGCTCTAACCTCAATATCGCCCTACACTCAATTCCGCTTCAGACCAGGATCGCCTGTCGCGCGCAGTTCCCGCGCCCTATCAGCTGGAAAGCTTCGCCGCCATTTGCTGTACTTTCATTGGTCGAGAGGCTTCGCGTTTCCCGTTCGCGAAGTGTTGACCATCCTTCCCGTTCCCGTTCATGTCAAGCTTCGCGTTCCCGTCGTGTTGTGAACGCCTGCCTGAAATGTCCATATTTTCACTTTCTTTACGTTCCCTTTCGCGTTCGCTATTGTGGCCTTTAGGGTGCAAAGCAAGCCCCGGCAAGGACGCGCATGTGCCTTTCAAGGCTTCTCTTTGGGTGCGGAGAAGTTGCGCGCAAAGCCAATTACATGCAGTTGTGAAGCCGCGCTGCCGCCTTCTTCCCCCTTCGAAATCCGTCGAATTTTTTCTTCCTACGAATTGTAAACAGAAAGCTGTTTTATGCGACTTTTTGTTTTTTCGTTTAATTATATTGTTACACATTGCGATCTGCCTAATATTGTACAAAGGATTCTAATATCATTAGATTTCCGTTTCTTTGACATTTTATTGTGATAGTATTTTAAACGTAAAGTATTCATAGTATACAACGTAATTATAGTGTTCAACGTGAATGTTGAAGCATTCTAAATCCAGATAATATATTAATCAGGTTGAGCAATGAAGAGGTTGATGCTGAAATCCTGGAAGAAGAACGACGCCCACTTTGAATAACCCCATTTGGCTTTCTCTTTCATGGTTAAATCAAATTTGAGCGTGTCATTATCATTTATAATTAAGGAATCACCTTACTAAGAATTGAAAATGTAGTTATGTCTAATATTTATAAGCGTCATAATTTCATGTATTGAAAGGTTCGGAATATGTTATCATTTCCCTTACGAAAAGTGTGTACGAACGTAATAAAGATATAGGTATCGTGTGAATCGTTTTAAATTTTTACGTTCTTAACCACAACAATATGACTGATACAACTGCATACGCGTTTTTTTTAATGTCACTCTAATGATGTATGATTAAAGATTATGCAAGAGTGCGAGGAAATTCCAAGGAGAAGTCCTTTTAATTGGCCATTTCTCTGCTCACGTGCTTGTGACCATCGTAAAACACTTCAAGATCCTACCGTACTCATAATTGCTAGATACTAATCGTAGTAACTCTTTATCGATTGAAGTCTCCGAGACTTTTAAATTGTCAGTTCTTTTCCTTTGCGGTCATCTATCATAGCTTTCATCAGACATCTCCAAAATCGTTAACGTCTTTGTGTGAGAAAGTTGATGCGAAGAAAACGCGAATTGGGCAAGGCAAACAATCTTATTCTCGTGTCAGAGGTGCATTGAGATGCTATCTTGTAGTAGCGCACGTATCAGGAAAGTTGTTACTGTTGAGTTATTCTGCTAACCCTCAGCTTGGAACTTGGAGCAATTTTGTTAACTAGACTACTCTCATTTGCTTTGAAGGCCTCCACGTCTTGTTTTGTTGGTATTCGTGCCAGAAGGACTTTTTAAATTGAGATTTGTGTCAGATTATTTAAATTATTCTTCGTAAGTGATCCCATCAATTTTTAGTATTAAAGCAGAAACAAGGGCAGAATGACAGTACATTGAAAAATAGTTTTAATATCTAGGAACGTTGTTGTTCCTATTGTCCATAAATTCTAATAAAATACCGTGATGTCTCAGCAACTAATTTGTGTGATTGAGGAGGTGCATTCGTCTTCTTCTTGATGTGCTCAAAAAGATATGAAATATTGACTGGATGACTGGTGATAAATAATTCACAACCGTCGACTGAAGTAAGTTGTTCCAAGTGTTTCCGATAACTACTTTTGAATTTAAATAAAGTACGGAGTCAAATGCATAAACATCACTGCACTTGAAGCTATGTCTCACAATTTGACTCATGATGCGTCAGTTGACCATATTGTGCTGAAGATAGCTTAATTTAGTTCTTACACGACATCGCCAATTTCTTCAATAAATTCTTAGTCGATACGACTTCTCCGGTAGATCTTAAGGAATGTGTGCATACGAGGTATATTAATTTTCTTACTACTTAGAGATTATCACTGTAAACACGACAAATAGTTTTCCAAAAATTGCTCGCACGCTGCTCAAGAACAACAGATAAAATACTCTAGTTTAAGAGTGCAACAAATTAAATATTTTAACAAAACTGTCTTTACGAATATTACAAAAACATAATTTAGTTTATAGAGAGTTCAGTTCTCTATTAACTAAGCATTTTAAAAAACGTTGCTGTTCCATAACACACCATGTGAATATCAAATATTAAGCGGCGCACCCAAAGCGGGGGTTCCCGTGGGGCTTAGCTTTCACTAATGTTCTATACTAATGAATTAAATCAATTCTTAATGTTACAGAAATTAACTATTAGTCAAAAAATAAAAATACATTTGAAACTCAGCATAAATGAAAAATTATTTGTAAGAATACATAAAGTCAACTGGACACTATAATTGTAATTCCCTCTCTCCCCCCGAAAAATCCAATGTGCGCCTTTGCAAATATTTAATGCCAGTGAATGATCTTGGCTTGTGTTGCCAACGTTTCGACCATCATTTCGTGGTCTTCCTCAGGGCTGGTCTGAGGAAGACCACGAAATGATGGTCGAAACGTTGGCGACACAGCCTTCGACGCGGCGTCACCCGGAGAGCCAAGATCATGACTCCGGCCGCGGAAGCCTACGACTTAATGCCAGGTGGCCTGCACGTTGGAGCCTGACTATTCTATGATGACAGCAGTGTTATCAGTAGTGAGGCACTGGGTATGAGAATTTTGACGGGGCGTGCAATATGAGAAGAGGCAACATAATGCAAACATGCAATCATATATTTGCATTTTTCGGTGAAAATCGAAACAGTTTCATTATTTTTGGATTTTTTCCTAGCATCCTATCCTTTCTGAGTATCTAACAAAACCATTTAGACTGAGACAATTCTCACGTATCTAACAAAACCATAGACAACACTCACGTGGCCGAAGACTGCATAGTTTTCTTTCAATGTCTGTGCGCATTGGAAATTAGTAATGCAGAATGCATTGGAATAAACAGACGTCTAATAAATAGAATTAGGTATTTGTTGAAAGATAACCAAAAGTGCGAATTGTAAATATCATCTTTTGTTCATGTATAGAAATATTTGTTTATTTACATGAGCAAACAAATGTCTCGGGAGTCATGAAATTACTAAATCGTCGCACCCTGAAGACATTCGTTAAACCTGCTGCTAAAGGTACGTAGGTTTCTCTTTTAGAATCACTTGTTTATCCCTTTTGCATTACGTTGCTTTTTGTAATACTATTTCACAATCTTAGTGAAAACTATTGTTATTTACAAATCGATTTAGAAATAACGAAACATCTAATTCTGAAAATCGATGTGTATTTTCGTTCAGGTTGGACGTTGCTCATACGTCTAAATGCAAAAACGATCGTGAGTGGGTGGGAAAGAAGACAAGACCGTCTATTGACGGATGACAGAGCAACCTTTTGACTCCTCCCGAGTTAAGGACGGAAGGAGATAATCTTAATGGCCGTTGCCTTGATCCTCCGCCGAAGCCTTGTTATCGTCTATTTCTGACCACTTCCTGTCGCGGACGATTTGAGACTATTTTCAAATATTCACGGCCGTTTCCGGTAGAAGCAGTATAAATAAGCAGATTCCCTTGTAAAATTATTTTTATTTTAATTAGGGTTGAAGGCATCATTTATCATCTTTTAACTTCTTCAACATCTTTCTACTCATAAATTTCTAACAACAAATGTGCATGTGTTCAGTTCTGTTTACTGATGAATATCGCCTTTTCTAAAGCGTCTTTTCATTAAGGAATATTTCTAGGTTTTAACCTTTTGTACTTTATTATGATTTAAGTTTTACAGGTGTCTATCAGTAGTCCGTAAACTACCGGAACATTTTCGGAACACATTTTGAAAGTTGTGGTTTTTCCACTTAATCATCTGATTGCATATGACCAACAACAACTGGTATCCTCCAGTTTCGTAATTGTGATGCGACAGTATCGCCTGTGTGTAATTATCACTGTTGCAACTGAGTGTCGAAAATTTTGAAGTGTGTTTTGCAAACGTGTTTCGACGTACTTTAAAACTTCTTCCTGGTCCAAAATCAACTTTCCTTTATCTTATATACATTCCCTTGGAGTAAAGCATACTTAGAATTCTTCCATCAAAAATATTTTAATTCTCCATCATTAATATGAACATCCCCCTTATTATTTGTAAATATCCAGAGGCTCACCCATATATATATATATATATATATATATATATATATAATTATATTTGTTCACTTATAGTTAATATTTATAACGTTACCAATCGATACATTGAGTAACTTTCTTTTTTCTTACTAACTTTACTCACTTATTTCAGGTCGCTTTTCGACTACGATGGTCATAGAGCGACCATGTAATTTACCATTGGTTTTATAACTTTGGGGTAACGGTAGCGGAACACACATACGAATGCACACGGGAATACACCTCCATGCCCGGGGTGGAATTTGAACCCGGACCCTTCAAGCGAAGGCAACCACGTCCCTTCAGCCTTAGCGACCGCGGCTATCTAGACCGGGTGCGCCACATTCGTTAGCGTAGAAAATTAGTAAAAGCTATATTTGTGAATATGCATTATTTATTGTGGAGAGTGGGAAGCTGAAACCCCATTAGCCCTTTCCTCTGGGGTGCGCCACAGTAAATATCACATACAAATGAGGTTTTGCCTAACAACTGCCTCGAACCCTCTACTAACGACTGCCACTTAACCCCTTTCTTCTGAGTAGGAAAAAATCCGTGAATAAAAACTAATCAGCGAATGGCGTTCCTCATGAAACTCGAAAGCGCGGGTGTCGGTTTAGGCATTTGCCTACCGCGGGCGAACGTCCCGTCCCTGGCGGAGGAATGCGGAAGCTTCCTACGACCAGTAGCTCATCCAGCAGCTGCTCCTGAAACGCGCCACAGGGGGGCGGGGCTTGGGAGGGGGAGGCGGTGCGTTTTGGGAAACCTTGAGGGGATTAGTCAAGGGGGGGACGTTGTGGAGACGGTGACAAAAAATGTGCTAGAGGGATATCCAAGTGGTGAAGGATGATGTGTATAAATACTCACTGACGAGTAGGGGAGGAGGAACGGTCTATAAATTCGCGTATAGATAAAAAGTGGAAGGAACTCTTCATTATGCTGTGGAGACTAATTGGAATTAGACTCAGGGAGTCGTTTAAGAAATACGTACGCACTTTGAGAGCAGGGCGTTGGCCACGTTGGTACGAAATCGTGCAATAGGGCAGAAAGGGAGTAATTTAAAAGTTTACATACACTGGTAAAACAAGTGCCTCGTTTGAAGAATTGTTTGTAGAATATACGCACAATTTACCTCAAAAAACATATTTTTCAAAAAACGTTACGTACAACATGTTAATTATTTTCTTCATTTTATACACTTTATACATCTTTAATTACTTACCTTCTGATAAAATATGTTTGTAATGTTTGGACGTTCATGATGAGTAGGTACTCTTGACGGAGTAGAATATAGTCGACTACGGTTATAGTGAACTTCTGGGGACTAACATTTTTGGTTCACTGTATTCGAGGTTCACTATATTTGATGCTGTCAAAATTAAATAGAATTTGTCCATAACGATTGATTTTATTAATATAGAGATACAGGAAAATCATTAACAGAACGAACTGAAAATTCAATATTTTCATTTGTCCTTAAAAAATATTTTCAGCTGCTTGCTTCGTTCTTTTTCCATTAGTTTCCATTATCCATTAGTCCATTATCCATTTCTAGATCCTTCGCCAGAGCTCGTGCTATCTCCAGTCTTGATTCTGCATTGTCCTCTCTAACAAGTATCGTAATACAATTTTGACACCCTTCAATGCCTCTTTCACTGTTGGGACACCGTCCTACTCCGCGAAGGCTTTTTCACTCGCCTAATAACATACGAGATGCTTTCGGCACCTTGCACAGAGACTAATGAAATCAACCGCTTTTCCGCGCGGCATGGCGGATATTGCCAGGCTATGGAAGTCGTGTGTCTCCTGTCGCCTACGTAGAACTCAACGCGAGAGAGAGAAAGAGAAAACTCACTTGGAATTCGGCCAGTGAGTGACGAAAAACTGTGACGAAAACGCGTTCGCGGGGGCAAAACGGACGCGGCACCGCGCCGCGCCGCGCGAGGCGGCGAGCGCGCGCGAGCTGGAAGCGCGGGCGACGTCACGCCGGATATAAATACGCGCGTGCGGTGGGCGCCTGCCGGAGGCCACGGGCGGCGGCGGTGGCGGCGACGGCGGCGGCGGGAGCGAGGGCGGCGAGCGCGGGTCCGGACCGCGCCTCGTCTCGGGTGTCAGTCCGCGGCGGCCGCTCGACCAGCCGAACGTCAGGCGGCGGCCACCGGCCCCCGCTCGCGCCCCGCGCACCCTCTCACCCTCCCACGAAGATTTCACGGGCCTCCCGCGCCACGCGCCGGGTAGGCCGGCACCGCAGCCCAGCGCCTCTGCCGGACGTCGACCCATTCGCGCGCTCGCGGCGCCGGCGGCTGCGGTTTCAGGGGCGGGGGCGGTCATGGCGTCCGTCAACATCTCCTCCGACACCGGACTCTTCCTAAGGAATTACCTCGGGGTAAGCCTCCGCTCGCGCGCGTGCCGGCCCGCTGCGCGCCGCCTGTCGGCGACGTCGCTCACAAAAAGAGTCCGCGGCGAGGACCTTGTGGTACGCCCCGTTTCCGGGCCGCCGCCGCGGCGCCGCGCCGCGCCGCGCCGGGCCGCTCGGAATAGACGGGGCGCGCGCCGCGGCACGGCGCGCGTATTTTGGTCGCCCCGCCCCACCCCCTTCCCCCCGCCCCGCCCCCCGCGCAGATGTAGCCGCGCGCTCTGCCCCCCCCCTCGCGGCCCCCCGCGCCGGCGGAGGGCTCGCGTGCGTTGCCGCCGTCACCCCGACCGCCTCGCCGGGCCCTCTTCTACCTTCTCGCCCCGCCCTCCCCCTGCGAGGCCCGAGAGTGGAAGGTGGGTTGGTAGGTAGGCGGGCAGGCCTCGACTGGCAGCTGCAGTCGGTTTCCTGCTTCCCCACGGGTCGGATGCGCGGCTGGTCGCCGAGGTGAGAGATCTCGCCGAGCGACGCGAGGGGTGGGCGGGGCGGCGGGCGGCGATGGATGAGGTGTCGTCGCGAGGATTCGTCTGCTGAGAGAGGCGACGCGGAGTTCCATTTTTCTTCCGGCGCTCCCGCCCCGGCCGCCTGCCTTGCCGGGGTTGTATATATACACGCATATCGGTTCCGGGTTGTGGAATGTTAGTTTATAGAGAAGCGAGCGCGGGAGACGGCGTGCAGGATTCATTTGGGAGGAGGCGGCGGAGGTGTTCGTAGCGAAGTTTGCTGTCTCTCTCTTCCTTCCGTCAGTGTTGTGGGTACGTGTGTAAAGTGTGTCTGTGTGCGTGTTAAGTGTGCGTAGACGAGGAACAAACAGGAAATGTTGAGTGGACATGAAGATAACAGAGAAAAATTCGGTGTGAGGTGTTCAAGAGAATTCTCGAGACCCGTGTTCTTTTGCAGCGACTTTATATCTGCATTTTCCCATGTGTCTTAAGGCTTGCTATACTACATCTGTAAGGCTTGTGGTAAATACTGATTGAGTCGGCTTCAAGAATGGATTGACAATGGAACAGACGACATTGTCATTTCCCTCTTTTAGTGTTGCAAAAATACCTTACTCCGCTGGCGATAGTATTTGTATTCAAAGTTTCACTGTTTGCTTACATTAATCAATCTGTTGTTTTAATATTATTAGAGGAGATTTGTGTATTTTCGTATTGTAAATTGTATATTTTTCTTTTATCCACATCTTGGGGAGTTTTCCTACTTATCTTGTATTTTGATTAGTAATATTTTTTGTTTGTTTTTTAAATTGCTGTCAATCTTGTAACCACTCGTTTTGGAATTTTCATACTTATCTTGTCTTTTGTGTAGCAATCCAGTTTGTAGACGTTAATTTAAATCTATACTTTCGTTCCAAACGTTTAAACCTTAATATCAGGTAGTTTTTATTGTCTATCTGTGATTTGTTTACACTGCTTCCTGATTCAGAGTTATTATCAGTTGTTGCTTTCTTCATTATCGAGTGTTTAATTATTTGTGTTATGTTATGAATATTTGTTATCTTCATTCAACTTTGTTATGATCACTGGCTGAATTGTTGTAGTGTAGTAAAATCTTGTTCTCGAAATATGACAGAGTTGCAAGCCTTGGCTGACACTTAGAAATTGTCACGATTGTGGTAATAATTGTATTTGCTACATTAATACACAAACTTCATCTAATATTTTATAAACTACTAAAGACAGATTTGAACAGTCGTAGATATTCTTTTATTATGTAATTCAGGATTAGAGTAGTTTTTAATTAGTCTTTTCAATTAATGTATTTGTAGCAAGGATACATGAATGTAAATGTATTATTGATATGTAGGATCACTTTTTCTCAGCCCTAAAAGTTCAAGTGATAATTTGCACATCTGTGTTTGGGCTATCCTGTTCGGGAAATTTTTTGGTTTTCGTGAACTTGGTTTCAGGTGTTATGAACGTCGTGCGACATAAAATAATCTTTACACAGTACTTCTGGATTTCTTTTAATAAGATTAGTCTCAAACAATAAACAGTCGAAATAATGTAGTTTTGACAATTTAAAACGTAGATGAAGGTTCTAGCATCCTCTTGTAAAACTGTGATAAAGGTTACTGTAAACACGTAGCTGAGCATTGGTAAATTTAATTTTTTTTTTCTGTGTTTGTTATTTTTCTCTTTGCTTGAACAGTTATGTGAATATAACGACGCCAAATAATAAAATTATTGATGACACCTTGATCCATCGTACGTTGTCATTTGATTAATTATGTAATTTGACAAATTGTAATTTGACAAATACAAATTTATTTCAATGTGATGTTCCGGCAGTGTATATTCAAGGAGTGCAGGGGGAACTTCTGAAGCTCGAATGTAGTTTTGAAGTGGCTTACGTACTCGATACTAAGATAAAAATATTTCCCACAATTTCATCATAACTGCTTAATTGATCCAGAAAGTTCCAAAAATTTTCTTTCCTGTACATTTAATTTGAAGTTTTTGTACCATTTGTAATCTTCTCATTAATATCACCACACCAACTTATACTGTTTTATTGCGTTCAACAATATCGATTTGATTCAAAGTTACTTGTTGATCCATGTCTGTCAGTGCTATGTGGAGGACGGATTTTTCATATAATTTTCAAGTTTACGTGTATGGAATTTCTAGTATATTACCGATATGGAATTAAAAAGAAGCAATGGTGAGAATGCGTTCTAGGCTTGTGGATTCAGTCACTATGGTTAATTCTCGAAGATCCATATAAAGCAATCACATCAAACCACTATCTTGAACCCACTTTATAGAGTTATGATAAATGCTCTCAACACGTGTGTTCAATGTGGGCAACATGTTCTTTGGGTTCTGACGCTTCAGACAATCAACAAGTATACAAGACGAATCCATTGATACAACAGTTATGTTCTCATGCACATGTGTGAAATTTTTGCCTTTCAGATTATCACACACAACTCCTTACGCAAGTACTAAAATTGTAATTAACCAAACCAAATCGACGCAAGGAATAATTTTTTACAATAAAATCTGCCTTTACCTTCTGGTGAATCCATTTATTCTCGAATTAATGTGAGACCGGGTATTCTAAATCACGGATTTTGGAGTTTTAGAGTAATGGTTATTTTAGTCTTCTGAAATAAATGTTCTGAATTATGAACATATTTCCTGACATTACAATAACAAGGAAGATCATTTCTTCTGCCTGTAAATTCTTATTTTCCCATTTGGGCATGTTTGTTCTGTAAACGAATAACTTGTTCAGTTAACCCGAGAAGAATATGAAATTCGAAAGCATTCTTCGGCGGAAATTGATTACGAAAACGAATAGATTGAAATTAATGAGTAAACATGAATTTGATGTGTAGCACTTAAATTTCTACCTTCCTGTTAATAGTCCAAATTAATTTTTTAATAAGTCAGTTTCTAAAAAAATTAAAAGTATTTCAATAAAGTCATTTTCAAATGAGAGTATACTGCCGATTTAAGAGTCTGCAGTTTATTTTCGACTTTTTGGGGCCGAATTCTTGATGGACACATTAGTTACAAGGTAATCCTTAAGTAACATGTATTTAATTAAGAAAATGGACAAAAATAGAAGTCCAAATTAAATAGACGCTCTTCATTTTTGCACAGTGAGTGTTTGTTGAAGCGATTGCAAACGTTGCAACAAATGCAATCACCTTTCAACCAGTTATTTCGTGGCTAAGTGGCCGGGGACACTACACACTCTATATGTTTAGTAATGAAACTCTTCTATTTGACTTGAGCATTTAAAGATAGTTTATAATTGAACCTCTTGGATAGAATCCACGTTTCTGATGTACGTTTCTTCGCTCGCTCATTCGTGCTAAGAAACTTACTTAGCTTCCTCTCTCGTTTGAAAATAAGAACTTTTTGACAATAAGAATCCGTCTCTTAAACACTATTTCAATTGCCTATCTTCATTTCAACAGTCCACTCTTAATACGGCCCTGAAGAGCCTGTATTAGACCTGGGAGAGATAGCTGGAGGGAATGCATGTTGGTGTGTATGTGGGAGTGACGTGTATGTTGGAGCACAAACTCATCTTCCAGCGGAGGAAAAACACAGACACCACAGGGGATATACCGTAACACAAACTACTATTATGAGAATAATAACCTGACTTGAAATTCACGCCCCCGGATTGAAATAATACTCCAGCACCACCGTCGCTGTATACGACGCATAAATTTGTATTTTTTACTGTTTATTTTAGAACGTACAGTCAACCCCGGTTATAGTGAACGTCTGGAACTAACGTTCACTATATCCGATGATGTCAAAATTAAACAGACTTTCTCCATAAAGATTAAATTTATTAACATAGAGATACAGCAAAACACGTTAACAGCACAAACTGAAAATTTCAACATCTTTTTGTCCTTAAAAAAATCAATTTATTTTCAATTGTTTGCTCTGTACTTTTTCATTAGTAATTTCTCTCGATCCTTCTCCATAATTCGCGTTGTCTCCAAAATTGATTGTACATTTACCTCTGTGTCCAAGTATCGTAATGCAGTCTTGATACCCTCCAATGCCTCTTGCACTGTTGGAATTCAAGCTGCCTAGTATTGGAATTTCTGGCACTGAGGCGATATATTATTTTCCAGGTGGGAATGAATTTCCAAGACGTATTTCCTAGGTTCACTAAAGTCGAGGTATCTTATGCTTATTTGTAATGTAAGCGAAACGGGACCAGTGACTTAAGTTCACTATAACCGAGGGTTCGCTATATCCGAGTTCACTATAACCGGAGTCGACTGTATATCGTAAAAGAATGCATGGGGCGTGGAGTGCTGATGGGCGTGCTTGTGTTGCAGACGGTGAGCACGGTGCCGCGCGCGCGGCCGCTGCAGCCGCAGCCCGCCGCCGCGCCGGCGCCGCGCAGCCGCAGCGTGGACCGCGGCGCCGACGCCGCCCCGCCCCGCCTCCCCGCCTCCGCGTCCACCGCCATGCTGCTCTTCCCGGGATCGCCGCTGCCGGCCGTGGCGGCCATCCCTTCGCCCGGGTCGCCGCCGCCGCCGCCGCCCGCCCAGCGCCGACGCGCCTCCGGGGAGGCGGCGGTGGCCGCGGCGGCCGCCGGCGACGTCGACGCCGCCGGCGACAAGAAGAAGAAGTGGTCGCTGGGCGGGTTGTTCAGACGGCGCCGCAAGCCCGCCGCCGCCGTTCCGGACGACTCCGACAGCAGCTCGGCGGACGAAGCGCCGGTCCGTAAGGGCTTCCTGGGCCGGAGGAGGTCCCGCCGGGAGAAGCGGAAGCCACGCCCCAAAATCGTCGGCACGTTCGACCACGTGGTGGTGAACCCGTTGTCCCAGTCGCCGCTGCGCCCTCGCCGGGAGGCGGAGCCCCCCAGCATCCCTTCCCCCCCGCAAGTGCCGCCGCCGCCGCCGGTCGCCGCCTCCCCGCCGGCGTCGCCGCCGCAGGGGCCCGGCAGCCGGCGGCGCGACTCCAGCCTGTCGCGGTGCAGTAGCGGCGGTTCAGGGTCGCTGGACGGCACGGGGCGACGCACCGGGAGGCGCGGGCAGGCCATGGCGCGCGCCGAGGCCCTCCGCGACCAGCGGGGCGACTCCAGCTCGGACGAGTGCGGCGGCTTCGGCCAGTCGCCGCCCATGCTGCGCGCGCGTCTGGACGACTCGTCGCCGTCCACCGGGCGGCGCACGCGCACGGCCGCGCGCACCGAGCGCCACTTCCGGCGGCTGTCGCGGGACGAGGAAGCCCCGGCCGGGGCGGTGGGGCGGGGCCCGACGCGGCGGGCCGGCCGCGCGCCGTGCGCTCCGAGGAGCGTGGTCGCTGGGCGGCCGTCTACCACGAGTCGTGCGACACCGACCCCAGCCTGCTGACGCGCACGCCGTCGGCCACGCCCAGCCCCAAGCAGAGCCCGCTGGTGCGGCCACGCCACTTCCGGCACTACTCCCGGCGGCGAGCGCGGCGCCCGACACCGCGCGGACGTTCCCGCCCGGGCACGGCATGTGGCCGACGGTGCGCCCGCCGCCGCCGCAGGCCGTGCAGCCCGCGCGGGCGCGCCGCCGCCGCCCCGACGCGCCCGTTCGCCCGCGCGGCGTCCCCGGTGCATTCCACGCGCCGCACGGACTACGCCGCCCCGCCCCCCAGGCCGTTCCCCAGCTTCGAGACCGTGTACGCCAAGCCCGCGGCGGCCGTGCCTGCGCCCGGGACTTCCGCAGCGGAGCGTGTCGTACGACTGCGACATCCATCGACCGGCGCCGTTGCGTGGGCCCAGCGCGGTGGCGGGCGCCGACGACGTGCTGGTGGTGCAGTTCCCCATCGCCCGCCTGCGGCCGGCGGCCACGTCGCCCCCGCCGCCGCCGCCCCGCGACCCGCAGCGCCGCCTCCGCCGCCGACGCGCCGCCCCTTCGAGACCGGCTCGCAGCAGGTGGCCCGGGTGGAGTACTGCCTCAACCAGCCCGCCGGCGCCATGGGGGTGTCGGGCAGCCTGCGCTCGCTGGGGCCGCCCAGCACCGGTTGGAACGCGTACCAGCGGCGATCGTGCTCCGACAACCAGCTGACCGCGCCGATCGGTCGCCCGCGACCGGCCTCCGCCACGCCCGACGCCATGCGGCCGATCACCAACGGCCCCGTACCTTACCAGAAGCCGCCACCCCCACCACCCCTTTCCCCCCCGAAGCAGAAGACCGATCCACATCCAGCTACGAGGCGGATCCAGCGACCAACCCTATCTGAGTGATTCCCAAGTCGTCATGAAGCCTCCCTACCAAAAGAATCCTTTAACGAGCGCTACCGAATTCTGGAGGCAACGCACGCCCAACAGACCCCCACGCCGAAAAAACCGGCGATGCCCTTCGGGCCCGCGTGGCCAAACCGCGGCCCGTGGGGCTCATGCGGCCAGCCGACTCCCAGAGCTCCCTCAGTGGCGCCTCGGACGCAGCCCCGCCGCCCTGCGACTCGCTAGACAACGGCCCGCGCCCGCTGTCCATGGTGCTGGAGAACGCCGAAGCTCCGGAGCCTCCATCGCCCAAACCGACGCCTCCAGCACCTCCAGCACGCCGCTTCTCGCGCCAGAGCTCCACGTCCAGCCTGGAGGCGAACGACTGGGCCGGGGACGACGACTCACGCCGTCGCTCCACCGGAAGCCTCACGAGCTGGAGGCCATCTACAAGAGCCTGCGCCTCGGCGACGAGGACCTCCTGGAACGTGCCGAGCGCCGGGAGGCACCGGCGTACAGACCCCCACCGCCCCCACCAGAAGCGGCCTACCCATGGAGGTCGGCGCGGTGCGGGGCCGAGT
Source organism: Teleogryllus oceanicus (assembly GCA_964035755.1). Classification (NCBI taxonomy): domain Eukaryota; kingdom Metazoa; phylum Arthropoda; class Insecta; order Orthoptera; family Gryllidae; genus Teleogryllus; species Teleogryllus oceanicus. The sequence continues at coordinate 64,608,411 of CAXIVR010000005.1, read as the reverse complement.
CCGACTCGGGGTTCAACTACGGCGGGGAACGCGCGCCGAGATTACGAAGGCCGCTCGGAGCTCCGGACCCAGTTACTGACGACATGGCGTACCGCCGTCTGCACCCGAAGGAGAGGCCCAGCTCCCAAGACGCGCGAGCTCTTGTGTCGCAATCGGGCAGCTACCTCTTGGCGTCGCCAGCTCTCGCTCAACAAGCGAGCGACCCGGTGCTGGCTCCCCCGCCTCCCCCGCCGCCTGCAGCGACTACCTGCACGCCACACCCGTGGACCGGCCGCGCTCCGCGTTCAAGCCCTGCAAAATCCCGGACGTGGTGAAGGACGACCTCGCGTTCCGGGCGCTCCGCAAGGACACGCAGAAGGACCCCACGCTGCCTCCGGCTCGCGTGGACGGCGTGGAGGCCCTGTTCCCTTCACGCGGGGAGCCGACGGGCACCGGAAGCAACTTCTCTCTCCGCAAAAAGCGAGCCGTGCGCTCGCTGTCCGCCAACTTGATGGGGCTGGTGCACCGAGAACCGCTCGTGTCGCCTGTGGCCGCCACCACGACGGAGGACCTGGAGAAAACGCAGAGCCTGTCCGACCTGCCGGACGCCCCCAATCCAAGCGCAGAAGATCCTGGAGGGGAAGGAGGTGATCGGGGGCGGGCCGGTGGCGGCGTTGCGCCGCTTGGCCGACGCGGCCCCCGAAGGGCTGGACCCGCACTACGGCGGACCCCCCGGGGCTGCTGGACCGCTCGCTGCTGGGCGGGGCGGCGACGGGCGCCAGCACCAGCACGGAGACGCTGACGGACAGCCGCGCCAACACCGCGGGCGGCGTGGGCGCGGGCGGCGCCGGCAGCCGGCGCGGGAGCTGGCAGCCGCGCCCGTCGCCGCCCCCGCCCGCCGCCCCCGCCACGGCCCCGCCGCCGCTCACGCCACCCACGCACCCGCCGCCGCCACCGCCGCTCGATCAGACCCGTTTAGACGATCTGCTGAGCGCCCTCGCGCGCGAGGCCAGCGCCACCAGCGAGCGGCTGGATGGGGAACTCCAGCAGCTGCGCTTGGAGCCCGAGGCGCAGTTGGATGCCAACTGCAACGTGGTGCTCGCCAAGCCCGTCACGGCGACGCCGCCGCCGACCCCGGTCTCGCCCAAGCCCGTCACCGCGCCGTCGCCCAAACCGGTGAAAACACCGTCACCCAAACCGGTAACCGCGCCGTCCCCGAAACCGATCGCGTCGCCGATTTCGACTCGCAGGGAAGCTTCGTCGCCGTCGCCGATCCCGCACGAGCCGGCGCCTCTACGCTCTCCGGAAGCTGTAGCAGCCGTCATCGCCGTCGCCACCGCCGCCGCGAGCACACCCTCACCGTCCACCAGCGCACCCACCACCCCCGAGCACCGGCCAGAGTCCTCATCAACAAGCGACCTTCAGGCGAAGTCCCCGCCGGCGGGCCCAACGATGGACGCCAATTCTCCGCAGTCGGAGGGCGGCGGGGACCCGCCCAGGCGCCACGAGCGGGGGGGCGGCAGGTGGACGCGGCCACACGCCCGTCGCCGCCCGCCTCCGCCGGCGTCGTCGCCGCCACCGCCGCCACCACCACCGCGCCCCAAGGTGAGGAGGCGGCGGCGGCCCCGCGCTGGGCCGCGGGGCTGGAACCCCTGACCGCGCTGGGGTTGGCGCTCGCGCTGCTGCTCTCGCTGCTCGCTATGCTCGCCATGTGACTCCCCCCCGTTCCTGCACGCTGATTGACTGGGCTACTCGCTATGCATTCCGTGCAGGAAAGCTCAACCATTTTTGGTCGGCATTAAATTAAAAATTTCCTTCTTTAAAATTAATAATTAAAGTGATCAACTAGAAAGTCAGAACTTCTGCCGAATGATGGTATTTAAGTTATGCTTTTAAATTTGAAAGTTCAATCCACTCGCCCATGGCTGTCGCCGCTCGATCATTGTAACTCGAGACGTTGTTAGAAGCTGTTTTTCGTGAGTTTTAGAATAGTACACGTTTCGGCCAAGGTCGTGAATGAAACCATATTCTAAGATTGCGAAAAATTAATAATTATTATTCTTTTTTAGTGATAAATGTTCATGACTTTTAAAAATGCTAGACATTTAGTTTGATAAAAATATTTATTGTTAACGTTAACGTGAATATTTAACATTGCGTTTGCCATGTGCAGTGTTTGCCTTTGTGTTTATGAACGCATTATTATGCAAGAGGTGCTTTTTTGTGCGCAAAGTTGAAGAAAAACTATTGCACTATTTCACGGTATGTAGAAATATACTTGATTAGTTCCCAGAGTCCGCGAGTGAAATAAATGTAACGCAACATTTTAAAAATATTTATGAAAAATGCTATACATAATAATTATAATAAGAGTAAATAATTATTATAAAAGTAATACATTTATGAACAATAGATTATTGACATGGTCACCACGTGACTTCCCTCTTTTCTCTGTGCACCTGCGTTTAACGACTTGCACGAAGTGTTAAAAGATATTTATCTTATATCGTATTATTCAGCTAGAAAAGTTCGTGGCGTTGTAGGATATTGTATATTTTTTCTATATATTGATAGATTGTTGAAATACTGTTGACTCTTGAGAGGAATATATTATTTTAAAGTATTTATGGTAAATATAATATATTTTAATTTTATGATGAATAATTTTCAGTTGCATTACTGCAAGAGACACTGTTACCAGATTATCACTAGATACGTAAAATAATTTTTGTAGGTTAGAATTAGAAACATTTTAAACTGTGTATACTAAATAATACGTGTATCTTCACAATTTTAGAGGAAATAACTCAACTCGACAATATTTTCACCCAGACTTTAGCTATATATTTTTGGTACTTATTTCATCTTCACGGCAGCAACTGTAAATTAGCTTTTAATAATAGCTTTCGAGAGTTATTTGATAACGATCTTGTTTATTAGTGGTCCTTGCTGCCTATTCTCGCTTTTTGTTAGTTTTGCTGTGCGGACATTACTTCAAATTGCTGAACCTGATCTATTCTACGCATCTTTGGAGCTATTGGTGACGTACGTTTTCTGAATTTTAGAGACTTGAAAGAACCTGTCTGTGGGTTAACGCTTTATATTTATACATAGTAATTATTTTCAATATCTTTATGGCTATTATGAATAGAATAAAGAATAACAAAATAATTTCGAATGTGCTATTACACGAACAGGAATCATATTTAAATCTAAAAGCTCATTTCAAGGGTAATCATTTAAAACAAAAACATTGACGTTATCACGTATTCGTTTATATATACTCGTCTGATGTTCAAAAACATAATTCTCTTTTTCAGTTTAAGCCGTGCATCAAATATATAGGTTTGTTATTTGAGAACTAGCTTCCTGATGGTCGTGTTTGATTTAGTTTTTGACTCGCAGCCAAGAATCTTCATTGTGAGTAAACAATTCTTTCGTTTGTGATTTTATGATCTTTCAGTATCGGAGAATATATTTAGAACTCTCCTTTATTAATGCTTTATTTAGGTTTTAGAATTAACTCATTTTAGTGAATTTTACAGTATCCTTAAATACAGGAGATATTGAGGTTCAGAAACTTTCTTTCACTTTTCCATTACTTGTGCTACGTGTAGCATTAACAACGTAATGAGATATGGATTTTAATACAAAATGCTATCGCTTTTTATTAGTGTGTTTATTGATATCTTCTTTTCTATAAGTTTCAAGCACTAGTGAACACGGTCCTACTTGTTACGAAACTATGTTTACGAGCTGTTGTTTATTCCGAGCGCCCTCCTGTCGTCTCGATTACCCCAGTGCGTTGTTTCAGGCATCCTCCCTTCCTTGTTCAACGGGGCAGAGGCGGATCCTTTTAAGCTCCACACACAGTTCATTGTTTAGCTCAACAAATCAACATTTAGTTCTGTAATCGCTTTGAGGAGGTTCTTGAAAGTGTTATTATGTGATTTTATTAAAATTTTGAGAAATTAAAAATTAAAACAAAATTTTATGGAATATTTTTTTTAAAAATTCAAGAATTTTAATATTAAGAAATAATCCAAATTTATCATTCTTAATAATATATTGTGATCTATATCCCTTCAGCGTTCCATTATTCTTCGTTTATACCTAAGGAGAAAATGAGTAGTAACAACAAGTTTCTATCAATAACTTTTAAATTAAAAGTTCTAGAACGAGATTTCAGTTTATAGTAGGACAAAAATTTAAAATACTAGTATTGCGACTTCGTTGGCAGCAAGTCGAGTCACGATATTCATTTATATTCAATTTTACATTTTCTATTACTTCTATTTCCATCTACCGATTTATCCCGTTCTACGAAAATTAGAATTTTGAACAATTTTAAAACAGTAGAGATAACCGGAGGGTGCGCTGTGGTGCTAGGAATCACATATTCTAAAAAAGCAGACAATAGAAAAGGTATGGTAAATGTTTAAATGTATAATGAAAATATATTTGTGCAAAACAATATTTGTTTTCTGACAAAATGTATTCAAACATTCACTTCGCCTTCTAACACTTCCAAACGGCCTTCTTTATAGTCACGAAATGATCTGCTGATCCGAATCGTTCTGATGGTTGTCCGTGAAGGATTTCCACTCAATGGATGACATTCAAAAATTATTTTTGTGAATAGTAATAGACAATCAAAATTTAAAAGATAATCGAAATCTTTAATAATACATATTTCACAAATAAATTGGAACCCGTATTATTTTCTAGATGCAATTTTCACCCAATTTTCGAACGTGTCATTCATTACTTTTATAGAGCATCCTTAGCACAATCGATAGTGACTTATTTCTATAGTTCAAAGCGTCCTAACTCTTGACATTTTAATGTTAGAAATGCAATCGGAGCAGAATAAATCAAATTTTGCACTTTTGTTGATAATTAAATAATACTCTGACTTTGTATGAATTGTAGGACACTTCTTTTCTTTTTCCCACATGCCAGTGAATGTATGACACAATTTGTATCAGCAGTGGCATAGCATATAAAGGAAGGCAGGAGAAAACTTAGTGTAGGCTTAGTTAACGGTAAGCTACTCTCAAGCGAGACCTGCAAACCTGAGCCGGTAAAACCCGTAAATAAGTCCTCATAAGTCCCACCCTTACAGTGGAACACCCTGTGCGAACAATTTTGTGGTGACATTTGCAACCACAAACATCTTGGTGACAAGCCTCGCTTGAGAACAATCTTAACAGCAATGGGATGGATGCTTCACGGTTCAGTCTTGCGTTATCGACTACGAAATGCAAAATAGCCCTTACACCACTGTGCCCTTTTATATCTTCTGTTCCTTCCTCTTTTTCTTTATCTGAGAGGGGATGACAGCTGATTACCAGATGGGTCAGAATGGCACGTTGTAGCCACTGTTTATACCAGAGGGTATAGTACACAGATGCTTCGGTGTATACCAGAACAGTGTTGTTCAAGCGGGTGGCCCGCGTGGCCCAGCACTTACCTGCGGGCCACCGGTGTGGCACGCGGGCCACCGTGGGTAGAGTGACCCCAGTTCTTGCATTTGAGCAGCGCTGCACCTGAGGACATGGCGAGTTGCGAGAGCACACAGCGCAGCGCCTCCTAGCACAGGCGGGAGGCCTCGCCCGTGTAATTCATGTGAATCTCCATGAGCGCACGCATTGCGGTTCATGTGCGAGCTGTGTGAGGCTTTCGCCTAAGCCGACGCGCATTCTTGCGTCGCATGGTATAACCACGTGTGATCTTTAACCTGACTGGTGTACTTTCTTTGCTGTTGTTATGTATTTACCGTTGCTGCTGTGTGTGACTTTATAAATCATAATCCAAACATGTACCTTTTGTTTTGTACGTAGAAAAAATGCACTGTATATGACTTTTCACTGAAAGCATGTAGCATGTATATTGTAGTAGTGTGTTTCTTCACAAAGAATGCAGTGGGCCATGCACTGATCAGGATGCGCACTTAAGGAGGAGGCTGTTTTACTCCTTGTTCTTCTCTTTTTTCCACGCTTTGGCTAAGTAACAATGACCAATGCCAACGCTGCAGCATCCTAATCTGTGAATTGCTCGCTTGCTGAATCTTATTAATGGTTTGAGTTAACATGTGTTGTTTCTATTGTTAGCGCACATGCTCACCTTTCCTTCGTACGCATATGCTCACTGTGAAATAAAGCCGTGTTGGCACCATCAAGTAGAAACCTTTTTATTTTCTGCCTTGTAGTAACCACTCAGTAGTAACCATTTCCTTAGCACTATCCCGTCTTGATTCACTGTATATAGGAGAGAGAGCCACTGAAGCACACAGCCAGTGAAATGGGGTTTGGGGTAGATTGTTGAACAACCAGGTTAATTGATAGTATAAAATTAATTTATTTGAAAAAGTCCTCATTTATACAGAAATAAAATCGATAGAATTTTCTTACATAGTAGACGTAGAATGGTGAAGGCAAAATTATCAGTGTATGTAGCAGTTTTCCGACATCTACCGTAAGTACTTGTAAAGAACGTTTGTAATGTGTTGTCATTCAGATTGATGTTCATGTTGTAATATGTGTGAAGAGTTATGTGCTTTTATTAATATTTGAAATCTTAATCAGAGTTCTAACATTTTCATTCGAAAATTGGTATACATGTGAAAATAGTTTCGGAAATTTTTACGCTCGCGATAAACTGTACATATTTCAATTTTATTATTTTATTTATTTATTTTTTGAGAAACATTGTTTGGATGATTTTTGCATATCTGTTGTTTCACTGAAAATGACAGGTTTGATTAACATGTATCATATGTAGGTAACGAATTTGTGTTGAGTTAAAAAACGTTTCAAACTGTTCAAACTATCCGATTCCGACAGATAGTCGTCAAGAATTTATTCTAGGATATATTTAAAGATATATATTTAGGTATATGAATATGTGATAGATGACTCACGTAGTCGCTTTCAGGATTTGAAGCAACTATTTATTCAACATTCATCGTTTTGTTACGGACAGTGAACATGTTTTTCCACTACGAGAGAAGGTAAGTTTTTCGTCCCAACGATGACTTAATTGTTGGACCAGCTTGGCTTATTGACCTTTCTCAGATAAAATATGACATTCTTTGTTACATATCCTAAGCTTTCCAAAAATTCTTACGAGATTTTTGCCTTAATCTACAAAAGTAAAATACTCTCAGTGCTTTAGAAAGTTGTCGAAATGGAATAAAATACCGAGTTACATTGAAGTGCATTAATATGTATTAACCTTGATTAAATCGAAAATGCCAACTATGAAAGTCCATACATCACTTCCCTTATTTACTTTGCTACTGTTTTCCTCCATTCACTTTGATAAATGAATCTAATTTTCCTAACACTCTTTTGCTTGTTGTATTATTATCATAATTTTATTGTTTTCGTCTGCTCATTGGGGTTTTTGGGGGTGTCCATGTTTGCTTTATTGAATTTTGTATTCCAGTCCAACCGTAAGCGAATACTTTATTTGTGATGTGGATTGAAACTGAAATTAAATTATATTTTTAAATCATATGGAAAGCTTAATATGCCCTCAGTTTATTACATGTGGTGCTGCAGATTTTTCAAAGGAAGTGATTTCACATCCACTTTTTCTCGTTATTTCTTGCATCAACAGGCGAATCTATTAATGATATAATAATTAATTTATGATGACGACCACAAATATTTCTTCTAAGTCGAATCTTTTAAAGTAAGGTACATGTTTTACTAAATGACCAATGTAATTTTTTTTATTTTCATTCCTTACCTATTAATAATTAGTACACTACAATACGTACCACTGTCATGTCTGTAGTGCCATTATGCTCGTCGTCATACTCAAATCCTTCAAGGCGCATCCTGAACAGCGTAACCTGGTAATTATTTACAATTGCATGTCATTGTCCCATTTTCGTACTTTTGTTCTCTTCACATGGTGCTATTCGACCATTTGATATTGTTTTTTAAGTCTCTTAAAGGAAACGTTCTGACAAATCAATTGATAAATAAGTGAATGCTGCTGACACATATTCTGGTAACCCTAATTTCCCTGAAGTATTTTGAGGCGCGAGTCTTTACAACAGCGCCTGTTTGTCGTGACACCGACTGTAGCATCGCGTGCTTGATCAGTCTGCGGAACGCGACCTTAACAAGGGACAGCTACTGGACCCAAACAAATAGGCCGGACGCCACCGGTGACCTGTTTCTGGTTCCTATGCAGCGGACACTCACAATGATCTGCACTGCAACACACATTTACTCACATACACACTCATATCGACAGATCATTTTCCGGCCCCGGATTGATTCATTGTACTATTCGGAAAAAACAATATAAAGGTCCCCGATAATGCAAGGGGAAATGTTATTGATTGAAAAGTATGTGATACGCAATATATCCATGTTCCTGATTAAACAGAAGTCCCTTCATAATGGAACTTTTCAAGCTGAAATAGTGCCCCCAAGAATTACAGCGTGCGTTCAATCACACACGGCTGGCTGTCTTAAATATCTAGAGGGAAGTAGATTTTATGCGTGTTCCGTGATTACTTATACGTCTGTAAGTTATAGAAGTAAATCATGAAATTACAATCACAAACACACATAAACACGGTGGAAATTAAATTCACGTTTCTCAACGAGATTGGCTGGTATGAGTGATAAGATGGAACGCCATTATTTATTTTTAGTTTATAATCAGTTTTGAACTTATTTTCAAACTATTTCATTTCGTGAACTGCATGAATATTGTGTCAAAGCATAATTCATCTCGCAGTTTACGTTTCCTTTGCGAACACCTCCATTGAATTGTATCTCATTTTTCAATTACATTAACCCAGAATTGGATGAAGAAAGTATTTCAGGAAGAAGGAGCAATTACAGTTTCCCTGACATATTTTTAATCATACTTTTCTAGAATGTGATTTCATTCTTTAAATGATTTGAAATGTGATAAGATTTATTTATGGACATTGTTTTGAATAAATGAAGTAAAATTACATCAATTATAGTATTTAGAGAAGCACATCCCCAACCCCCTGAATCTGCCATTCTATTAACCAGTCATTGGCTGAGTAGTTAGAAACTCAAAACTGGACAGTAAATCTGACCTCGATTAGCATGTTTTAACAAACGTTGCATATCTGTATATTGCAATGCTTTACTTCATCACTAAGACTTACGTTAAGTAGAATGTAAGTAATCGGAATGCATTGCTTTTTATCCGGGAATATGAACATAGGGTAATATGCTATCGCCAACAAGCTATCTTCTTTATCATGAAAAACCTGATATTCAAAAATCTCCCTTGAAGTACACGAATTACTGCATAAACGTTTTTCCAAAGCAAAGGTGAATTTAAAACATTTGCTTTTGCACATACTCGTTTCCATAAATTTGTTGAGAAGAAAGTGGCAATAGCTAACATTTGTAATTAACGAAATTTAATGGACCACTAATCCATTGCGTCGTTTAAACCTTCAATAACTCGTAACTGCGTTAATTCCAGTGATAATTATTGTTTTCTTATGATCACCAAAGTCGCTCCAAGAAATAAGTTTTAGAAAATTCTTACTCCCCGTGCTCTCAAGATATACCGTTAACTCTAAAATGGAATTTCTCAAATTTCAGTATCTAAAAGTTTTGCTTGAAACGGAAAGTTTTCTTTAAATGAAATTCATTTTCTACGATGTCTAGTGCGGCCACGATCGTGAAAATGTCACAGGAATCTCCTGTCATATTTCATTTTTACGTCTTTGGCTCATCTCGGTGTTCCTAGACGTTGATTGATTGATGCTTCCGGGCACGTCAACTACTTCGGTCGTTAAACCGATTAGCTTGACGAATATTTTATCCCGAGGAGATGCGGTGTTTCCTTCCGCGTTGAACGGTGAGGTCCGGCGCCGACCTACATATTCGCTTTGAAGGGGGGTCACTTCCAGGTAACTCCCACCAACGGGGCACCGCCCTAGCCGGGACAAGCTCTAAGCTCCTGACCGATCTCCCGGCGTGTGTGGTAGTGAAGTGCATGTGAGTGTAAATGTGCGTAAGGGGTGAGGATAGGACAACATTTATGTACCTTGTAATTGCCAAAAAAATACACCATCGCGTTTTAACACATACCGGTAGCAGTAAAACTGTGCTTATTCCATGTTCGTTTAACAACTATTCTGTTATAAGTCCGCCTCGTGCATTAATAGGATCAGTATTCATGAATCCTTACAATTTTGATAATACGAAAATGCATTTTTGAAGGTAAAACACGGCACCCCAAAGGGTCAATAACCTCCGTTTTTAAAGAAGCCTTCTCGTTTCAATCTCGAGAAAGAGTCTGCTAGACTTACACCACTCGTCCCGACCGCACACGCCCGTCCCCCTCCCCGCCCCGCCCCCCCCCCCCCGCCCGCCCGCCCCGCCCGCCCGCCCCGCCCCGCCCGCCCCGCCCGCCCCGCCCCGCCCCGCCCGCCCGCCCGCCGCCCGCCCTCTCGAGAATGCTTCTCCGTCCCCCTCGTGAAAGTATTTCCTGCCTGAGGCTGCCTGCCTTGTTGAAAAAGTCTTAACTCGAACGCAAACGGGATTCAAGCACAATGCCTCTACTCACCTCTTGACATGCACGCCAACTTCGGCATGCAACTTTCGAAACTGCATTATCGTTAGACGGGAAAGCAATGCGTTTCCAGTCGCTGTTCTTCCTGCTGATTTGTTTTCGCAATAGGAGACATGGGTTATATTCGTATTTTAAATACATGTTTTTAAGTAGGAAAATTGTATGTGAACACAAAATTTTAAAACAAATTGAATTGATTTTCTATTTTGGGTTTAGACGACTTAAGCCAACATAATACCAAGTGCATCCAGAGTGTCGGTTTCCCTAGGTCGTTAACAAAAAGTAAACAATTTCATGGAAGAAGTTTACTGTAGCGAACACGATATTTTGCATTATTGTTTCACATAGTCACCACCACATTGAATATATTTGTCATACCATGGGATCAACATTTATATCCCTGTGTCGTAGTATATGCCAGCTATGATAAGTACCAATGTTTGACAGCCACCTGCAACTCTGCGTCTCTGTGATTTGCGTAATGATGACCGGAATTTCTTGAGGAGTAAGAAAAAATGGAAATTCTTGATGGCGATTTGCCTTGGCGGATATTATCCGCGCACGTTTTCTTGAGCCCTCGCTTCGCTCATTGTGCGAGGAGTGGGGAGTTTGGTTATTTTGACAAGGAATTTTATAACAAATTTGTAGTTCGTTTTTCGATCAAAATAGTTTTGTACAGGAGGAACATTTCTGGTTATAATTTTGTCCACAATCTCGTTGCTATATTTATCTTAATGTAAAAAAAAAGGGGGATTCCGGGGCTCAATAAAACGCGCGTATAATAGTTATAACCCTCTCATCGGAACTGCTGCAGGAGATCTGTTATGAGTTGAAGTCAATTCTGGTGGTGATCGGGTGAAAAAATAGTGAAACATCTGCTGTACTGCTACAATCGCTCCCCTCCCATGAAATTGTGTTTTCGATCAGGGACACGTACTTTCTTGATGTGCCTCATATAATGATCCCTCATGGACTCTATACAGATTAATCCCAACCATTGCGGTTACTCGTAAATAAATTAGCTTGTAGTAACTATTTCTATAGACGTCTTTTGTGACTGGAAACCGTAGAAGCGAACTACGGAATATAAACGTGCAGACCCTTCTCCAAGGCGAGACTGACTTTTTAAAAGTCATAGAGTCTTCTTTGGTTAACTAAACATAAGGGTGCCATTTTTTGTCTTGCTAAAGTTGATCCATTAAAACAATTCAATGAAGAAAAGTAAACAGCTTTTTCAAGTATTATTTTACATATTATTTTTGTACACTTATTTGAGTGACTTTATGCACGAATGTATGATGAACGATAAGTTAATATTAAGTGATGTCATACTTTTATTATATATTTTCTAATAAATGAATATCGTTTTCTGCATTTTAAAAGCACTTAATAATATTAATTAATAGCATATCTTCGGTGTTCATGCAGAAATTTGAAAGAATTTAGAATTCTCATCAAATCAACTTTACGAGTATTATGAAATTAATACATTGTGATACGTTGCTCCACAAATGTTAATATAAGAAGAGCCATTTACCGCAAGCAGAGTTTGTAGAGCTCCCAGAGTAGTAGTTTTGGCTGAATACGTCCCATCCAGGTTTCGTAGTTTATAATAGTTATATTTCACAGTTAACTGTGCCCTTATAAAACAAACATAGAATGAACACACATATAATTACAAAATGTTTTAACACAGTGTCACGATATAAGTTACAATGTATTACAGCGTGCAAAGTAGCTCTCATTGCAGACCGTCGGCGTTGGCTATTTTTTGCTAGTTTTCGCACCAGCTGAAGCGACAAATCCTCTGTGAACGTAGGCGACCTCTCTAGGCTGTTCGCGCAGAAACTCTTTCCGCCTGCCGGGGTAACGCCACTTTGAAAGCTGTGCGCCTGGGTGGGTGGTGCAGCCACGGCGATCATAGCGCCTCCGCGGCCAACTTCCCTCGCCTTGGAATCAGGGAAGTCGGTGGTGAACAAGCTCGTTGGAATTTTCTTCCTTCCGGAACACTGTGGCCAATTTGGTGCTTTCGGCACCAGATCTGGTGTTTTAAATTCATCGAGCCCCGAAATTTCATATTTCACTCCATGTTGCTTTCCCTGTGGTTTTCATATTTCCGTAGAACCGCATCTGTGTGTATCTTTTTAACTTGTACATTTGAAAATAATTATGTTCAAAAACAGTATTTAAAATTGTTTTCGCAAGAATAAATACAATAATGGAAATTTTATTCATATTAATTTTCATTCATTCATTTCTTATAATTTTTTTATTCATATTATTTCATATATCGTCTTAAATTTCAACATTTACATGTAAATTAAAGTGTTTTTATCTCAGAATTTAAATGCAGTGTTTCCATTAGTTGCTAGACCGCAGAACTATAAATGGGCAACGCTGGCCTCGATGAGCGGGAAAATGTGGGCACGACCACGAATAACGTAATTACTTTGTCCAAGAGATTTGAACAATGGAAATGTTTAGTTTTTCAAAAGAGCTCTTGCTCAAATGATTTGTGAATGTCAGCTCTATATGAGAAACCGACGAGGAAGAAGGTATTTAAGGGCGATGACAATGGAAATGTTTTGTTTTTCAACATAGGGTTGTAATTAAAGTATTTTTTCCTTTGTTTTCTTCTAAATAAATCAAAACAAATCTGATTTCTTTAGAATTTTTGGTTTGACAGCTGCTTCAGGGTTCTAGTTATTTGTTTTCTAATACATATTGTGAAATACAAACTGATATATATCCAAGACTTATCTCTAATAAGTAATATTCTCCTACTAATATTTGATATTACTAAAGAATGAATCTCTCTACTTTTGTTATTATTACATTCCTGCTTGGCCTCGCTATGGAAACTCACAAAATATTGTAAACGTAAACATGTTTTTCATATATTTGTCCTGCTATGCTCATAAATTTGCCCTATTCTGAAATGCTTGTCATCTTGATTCTATTTCCATTTGCTTATGGGTTTCGACATACAGTACAACATGCTATCTTACCTGTCGTATGTGGACGTGGAATCTACACAGAATTGCAATCTCTGGAAGTTCTGTTAATTAAATTTTGGTTATTTTAAATGAATGGTGACTAGATACAAATTATCTACTCTTTATTTCTCTCGTTTACAATAACTCTAATCCCGTGCGTGTCTACAAAGTTCATAGCTATTATAATCTTCGCGCGTCTCGTTGATTTCTCGAACGTACTCCGGATCTTCTGTTTTGATGCTATTTGCTGTTCGTGTTAATGTACTTCATAACGTATTCTCTTCATTAGAAGAGAATCGGTTTGCGAAACACCCCCGAATTATTTTCAGTTAGTTGATGATTTCATAAAAAATTGCAAATAAATCGCGACTGTCGCGACTTTCCCTCTGCTGTACCGTAGGTGGGCACCTGTTGTCTATGCTAACACGAATTTTTTAATACAATCACCATTACGACTCTATCCTATTTTAAGTTCCGTTTTAAATACGAAGCCTATTTATATTTAACTTAATATTTACAAACATTAATATGATTTCCAGCCGACCTGGATGGCCGAAGTGGCTAAGAGCGAGTACCGACTCAGCCACTTCGGTCCGAAAGGGTCGCGGGTTCGAGACCACCTTGGGCATGGTTGTTTGTCCCTTGTCTGTGTATGTATGTGTTGTCCCGGAGGGCCTCGCGTTCTGCTGATCCCAGATTAAAGGAGCCCGCAAGTGTGTTGGTGTCTAGTGTATGGTCGAATATGCGTCCCATCGGGGCTTAAAAGGTAACCGGCTGTAGGCTGGATAAAAACCCTAGAAAGAAAGAAGAAGAATATGATTTCCCTAAATTATTGACATGAACAATTTTAAAAAATTTCGGAACTAATTCCGTGTACCACTTCTCTACAATTGAACCTACTAATCCCGATATTAACCGAAGGAGCTCGTACCCTATGGTTGGTGAGTCCGCTGTGGCAGCTGGCGTAAAAGAGACTGACTATTAGAAAATTTCTACGAGACTACAGCGTGCACGGCCTCCTCCATGCATTATTTTTATTAAGATATCATGACACGGGGCTCTGCTTCCCTTTCCCACAATGAGAACGTGATGTTGCAACTATGGAATATTATTTCTTGTTTACGGGTCGCCCTGACAACGTGTATTCTTTGACTATTCGTATTCTATATGCATTAATTTACGTGCTATTTACAATGTCTTGATGCCGTTTTAATGTTCAAATAAAACCGGAGGTTTCTGTTTTATGACAATATCTGAAACAAAAGTGCGTATCATCACATTTAATTTTGAATATTTCAATATTTCGTTACGTTAAGATATCATGACACTAGGGAGCATTATAGAAAAAAATAGTTATGTCTTTTGTGTGGGAGAAATAGAACATTTTTTGAAATAGAGAACGGGCGAAGCATTCGTAATAATGCTGATTGTCTTCCCAAATTGTGGGATTGTTGACAACCTCTAATGTGTGTGAGGCGTTGGGATTGAACTAAACAGCAGTTTAGAGTTGTCTTTAGTCTTGCATGTTTACTGAAATAGTGTACGTTTTGATCGATTCAATTTGCCAATAAATTCCATTTCGATCGAATCAAATGTATTTTTTATTTTATTATTGATATTATTATTATTATTATTATTATTATTATTATTATTATTATTATTATTATTTTCCATTTGAAATACTGAAATGTGCATTTGCAATTTTGTACATTATAATCCTGGAGCGTTTGAATCACTTTAGAACTTGCATGATCGATTAACTGCATCAGAATGCTATTTTACTTGTCAGTTTTTGGACTTGTGTTTGATTTTGCTTACAATTATCGATTTTCTTTCATTTCGTTTGACTCATATTTTTCCATATTTGCTTCTAATCTGGAATGTCCTATCAAGTGTGGAATTGCTCAGCTCGAATAGGCAACTTGAATCTTCAAATCAATCTGCTTTGCGACTTCAATGTAAGTATGATTTAGAAAATGCATGAGAACGTATTAGAGTATTCAATAATAGGAACTAAATCAGTACACTGCCGACGTTGCAATTTTCCCGCACAGCTGCTTAATGCAATCATAAGTAATTATGTTTTTGACTGTTTTCAGAAAATGCATATATATAATCAGAATTTAGAATTATTTCTAAACCAAAAGTTAAAGAGTACAGTAGTATTTTCGGATCATTAAATTCAATTATATTGATCCTGTGTAATCGCTTTGGTTTTTACTGTTACAGGTTGTTCTATTGTCATTTAATGGTGTAAGTGTGGCGAAAGGAGTCGCTGAAGCGTCGGAGTGTACTGTACCTGTTACATCAAATACAAATATTTAACCTTGTAGTTTTGTTTTCTTTGTCACTCCTATTCTCTTTCTCTTCTTCTACTCCTTCTATAGTACTTGGAACTTTCTAAATACATTTCTGAAAAAATTGAAATAGTAGAATTTTGCTTTAAAATAATTGCGCGTTGTTTTAAAACGGGAACCAGAATAATTTGTTTGATAAAAAGTAGCTCTTTTGATATCACTATAAAAAGATATTTGATTATTCGTGAATTAGCATATAGTTTCATGTTTTAATTAGGTAAATTTAAGAATTTCACTTGAATTTACTTTCATTATTCGTATACAAGTCACTGTCTTTAAATAATAGGTAAAGTAAAATTTAATTACAAGTATTCTGAACATGTGTTTAAGTAATACATACTTGTATGTTTTAAGAGTTTTGGATATGTTTAAAAGAGACATTTGATACACTATCCCCAGCAACGCGACGCAGGTATTTGAGGGGCTAGAATAAACAAGTTCTGATATTGGTTCAAATTGGAGATGAATGAATGGAT
Source organism: Teleogryllus oceanicus (assembly GCA_964035755.1). Classification (NCBI taxonomy): domain Eukaryota; kingdom Metazoa; phylum Arthropoda; class Insecta; order Orthoptera; family Gryllidae; genus Teleogryllus; species Teleogryllus oceanicus. The sequence continues at coordinate 64,592,010 of CAXIVR010000005.1, read as the reverse complement.
TTCATCAACCACAATTATTGTATATTGAACAAAATGTTTTATTTAATTAAATTTGTAAAACATTTTATCATAAACAAAACATTTTGGGGGAAATTTCCGCATATTTAAGGGTGAGTGAGTTTTTCTTGGGCGAGTCAAATTAAAGAATAAATCCGTTAAAAATTAATTCTCCAAATGTAAATTCCTAATTCAAATTCCATGGAATATGGGAAAATTTGAATGAGTGAACTTTGTTGTTTTCGAGTTATGGAGATTGTGAACTCATTAGTCCCGTAAGTGTAGAGCATGTTATATTCCGGTATGTGGTGGTATTCCTTCTCCGTTGTAACGTATCAGCGCCCACTACCTGCACGTCGGCGTGCTGGGCGTTTCTCCGCAGGTATTTCCCCAGACGTGGCACTGCCCCAGTCAGAACAAGCTCTAAGCTGCCTCTTCATCTCCCGATGTGTGACGTTGCGTAGAATATGTAATTGTGTGTATGTGTAAGGGAGGAGGAAGGAAGGACTCTGCGTGGCCGGTTCGTTAGTGCACTTTCCCTATCTGAGCGACTATGGAAAATATCAGAGCATGTCAGAACCGATCAGAGCAGACCGCCGCCAGAATGTTTTCCAGCAAATGGTTCAAATCGCATCAGTTGTGCAACTTGTGTCGAAAATTCATAATATTCGGTTATCGAACCTAGGATCTTCCGGTCAATGATGCCGTAAAAGAAACCACGATCTCGCTGATCTATCGATTCGCGGCTGATAATCTTCAGTTGTACAGCAATTGTCTTCTTAAGGTCGCTGTCTACCTGAGAAATAATCTACAATTTTGGGTCTATTTGTTTTTCTTTGTACATTTGTTTTCTTATGCTTTTAGAGATCAAATTTTTTTTCAATTTGTTTATAAATAATTGACAAAAATTAGGTTTTTACTTCAAACATCGTAACTCTACAAGAAATTGATATATTTTATAATCTTTTTTGAAATTCATCACAATTGAATATTCTAGTGTGTGAACTAGAATGGTAAAGATACTATGGAAACTAAAGAGTCAGGATTTGATTATTTGAGAAAAATTGTTTACAAATTTCCTCTAGCCATTTCTGTTCATAAAACTGAAAATTTTAGTGACAGTTTAACTATTCTAGTTCATTCACTAGAGCAAATCATGGGTTACATACTGCAAAAAGAATTATATTATTATCTTTAATAGTTAATGATTTATGATATTTGACATGCATGAATGTGCTGAAAATTCCCAATTCGGGAAAATGCATCTGAAGCTCGCTCACTAAGGCCTTGACAGTTGACACTAGCTTCAAAAAAAAATATTTTCTCAAAACCCGATAATAGAAGCACGATACGGTTTGAAGCATTTCGAAGAGAATAAAACAGAGCATACGACCCAATAAAATTGAAAAACACGAAATTTGACTTAAGTAGAACAGAAAGGATTTCCTCACCTTAACTGATATGAAACCCTTTCTCTTAGTGACATTCTTCAACGAGTGAGATACGTAAGGCAAACATTACGTGCCGTGATGTAGCAAGAACGGAAAGGAAACGCGAAACGGAAGTCCCCTCGTTACACAGCTCCACTTACGGGCGCAGCTGCCCCTCGCGTACGCCACACAGTGAGCAGTTGACCCCAGAGCAAAGCCACCGGATGGCGGACTCGTGGGCGTGCACTTTATGGACGCATCATAAACTACTGGGTTTCGTACACGAGAAATCCCAAATACACGTGGCGTGGTGTAGGTCTTCTCTCTGTTCAGTTTGTGTCAACATAGTAGGGATGCTGCAAGTGCGATTATTAGGTATGAAGGATTCCTCTACACTTTTCCAACTCATTCTTTTCTCATGTCAAATTTGTATAAAAGTATTTTTGTAAAAGTATTAATTCGTATTGTTCAATTCTATTCTAACTTTTTCTAATGCATTTTACTTAACTATTGTTAATGTCTAAGTTTCCTCTAATTAGTTTAATTCGTTTTTTTTTCAAAAATGATACTTTCTTTAAAAAACCAATACCAGGATACTGCTCTTATTTAGACAGAAACTTTTTAAGCATGAAGACCGATCTGGAAATGATAGTTCGGTTTAAAGGAGCAAAACTCATTTTAAATGAACTTACTATCCTACTAAATAAATTAATGATTTTTCTGTGAGAAGAACTGTTGAACTCAATCTAAAATAAATATCTTGGATGCCGTAAGAGGATAGGAATACTAATGCTCCAATTGAGAACATCGTGAAGTAGATAGATAATTAGACTATTCCAATACTATTGGCCACAATCCCCATAAAAAATAAGAAAAGACAGTCAATAAACTTTATTGTCTGCTCTTTGGGTGTAACTTTATTTCTTTTAGGATATCTAGGAGGTTAGAACATTTTCGTTTGAAAAATTTGTTTTTAAGAAATATATTCTTTAAAACATTGTTAGTGATATTTGTTTTAAGGGTAAAAACACTATTAGTAGTTTTTTGTTACAAATAATTTTTTTTAAACTTTCGGGAACGGATATGAATTCCTTCTCGTGGTGTGAATGTACTTGGCAAGAATATTGGCCGTATCACTGTAGCACGTAGAACTGGAGCATCGATTCTTAACACTTTCGCTGCAAAGGCATGCCGCGTGCCCAGATCCTAGAAAAGTAGGAAGAGAACGGCGGAGACCCCGAGATAGAGCCACGAGATACTATTGTCTTTCTACCAATAATGGGTTATTGTATTAAATAAATTGTTTTTTGTTGAGGTAAACCTACTACATAACAAATAAATGAACACAAAAGGAAGTGCAAAATTATGTAACTGAATTATCTACGAGCCACATTTTCAGTTGTGCGAAATACGGGAAACGTAACCAAATATCATTGCAGCTACGTGGATATTAATTTTATTTTGCTTACATTTTTAATTATAGTAATTTTCATTGAATATAATTGTTTTACTGATAAATACATTCATGAACTACAGCTCCTAAATGTTGCGAAATAAACGTCTCGGCCTAATTCAATGATGCGTAAAAGTATCAGAAAAGCGAAGTTAGAAACATTTTAAAACTGGAAATGTTCAGTTGTTGGTGAGAAAAAGAATAATTACGCATTGCGTAACAGACACTGACACTTTCTGTACATTCTAGTGATACTGAAATGGTAGATTCAGACGTGAGTATGAGGGCGGTAGCCTTGGCTCTCTCCTCTCTATGTTCCCATCACAGATTCCCGGGAACTCCGCGCTGTTCACGTAAATACGCGAGACAAATAAACGAAGTTCCGGTTTATTTGTGAATGACGCTCGAGCATTGTGTGTTTCTGGCGTATTTAATATTTTTAAAATTGAACGAAATAAATGTTAACTTATTCATTCAATATCCATGTTACAATTCGTTGATGGTCCGTATAGTATTTCATTATATAGATGCAGCTATGTATCAGAGACGATTTTACTTTGTACTTGAATGTGTGTATAGAATTTAATTTTTTAATGTAATCTGCCAATGTATTGTAAAGAAACGTACTGTATTACACTTTGTGGATTTCTGGTGGTGAGCTATGGATACTAACTCCTTTTGAATGATCCTACGGCGTGTTGCAATCAAATCGGATTCATAGGCTTTCGCAGCCGGAGTCATATGATCCCGGACAGGCAAGAATCAAATATCGATATTACAATAAAATATGTTCCCACGCTCAAGTAAGTCAGTTTCGACAAAAACTGTGAAAATTTACTCATTACTCGTTCAACTTTTTCCTGTGATCTAAATGTCTGGGTACTATAGAATGTAATTCTCCAAAATATTATGCCATATCTCAAGCCGCGAAATACACGCAACGAGCTACATGAAGATTGAATTTGAAATTATTCTGAATGTGTAACTTTATGTGCTTAATTCAGGGTTCAGTTAATTTATATTGACCTTAACATCAGGTAATTGAATATTCATTTTCAATAGAGCCTACGACTTCCTGTCTGAAATGCAAATCTGCATTCAAACCGTTTTTCCTTCATTAACTATTATTTTTTTTTATCATGAAACAAATATTAAACATATGAAATTAAATTACTTTTTTTCTTTTTAGAAACGGCTATTCGTGTGATCAGCAAACAGAACTGTTTGTAATGGAGGCATATCGTTTACGCGTATAAGCGCCTAAGATCGAACCCTAAGGAACTCCGCGCGAAATTGTAAGCCGAACCTGTTGGCAAAATAAGACTTCGAACTATAAATGGAATGAACGACCAAGATTTTAAGTTGAACAGCCTCAATCTCAAAACAAAGTCAATTCACTACCAGCACGATGGAATTAAAATTAAAAGAAGAGTTTTAAAACCTCGTGTTCTCCATTTATCTGCGACTCATCCTCGCCCAAAAACGTGAGGGGTTTTCTCCTTAGTCCGCTCCGTTCAGGGTCACCCGAATTTGTCGCTGACACACTCAGGTGCCGCACAGGGAGAGGGGGCGTTGAGTCGCATTGCCAAGCGGCCGCGCATGCGACTTTCACCGGTGGACTACATCTGCGCGAGTGACGGCGCTCGCGGTTTAAATTTATGATTTGTTTTGGCACGCGTGTGCCCCGAGGAAGCTGTGACGTCACGAAGGCTCTTCAAGTTTTGCTGAGGCGGCCTCGCTCTGCTCGAGATAGGTTCAGCGTTGATGAGTCGGCGACGTTGACAACTCAATTTTCCGGCTCGAGAAGCGGAATTTGCAGAGTAGACTTAAAATGAGTCTTCTTTAAGTGACTGATTCTTATTTACAAACAGCACTTATTCTCAAATGAGTGGAGAACGAGTGACTCCTCATTCCGTGAAAATGAAGTTATTTACCTACTTATTTACCTTACTTGTAACCAGTTAAGATTATTTTCTTTCTCGGCGTTCACTCTAAGGAAAATATTTCCGATGTTTTTGCCGAATATTCTGAATTCTATAAGGAACACCTCATTCTCACTTCGAAGAGGTACATCAGAAAACGTATTGGATGATATTATAACGATCTCGAAAAATCATAAGTTAATTTAGACCTTTTTTGTACGAAAGAACGTGTCTATATTCCATACTGAATCAACAACGAAACCTGGTTCAAATTACACGAGGCAACATTTCCGACCACTTAAAGCTGTCGATCTGCGTTTATGAGCAACATTTATGAAATACAGCTCTAAAAGTGACCACATATTTTAATGATTTACTGCTTATGAATTCCCTTATTCCCGTGTCGCCTATGAATTCGGCCCTTAAGGATCAACTTAAAGGCAAGATGCTTTTATTTCATCACTGTGCTTGTCTCTGATCGACTCCTGACAGAGGCGTACCTTAGCACGAACAACCCACTCTCTCCTCACCTTGTTCTCACTCATTCTGAGTGCCATCGAAAGGATCAATTGATTGATTAGTAATTCCGGGCGCGTTAACTGGTAAGTTCATTAGCTCTTTAAGAGTGGTGCACATTTTTTTTATGGCGGGAGGTGACGGTGTTCGCCCCCCGCTGGTTGGTAAGATATGGCTCCGACTTACACATCTGCTAGCAGGGCTTTCCCTGTCCATGTATCTCTCACCAATGGGGCACCGCTCCAGCCAGGAGAAGCTCTAAGCTCCCGACTGGTCTCCCGATATGTATGGTAGAGTAGTACATGTACGTGTAAGTACGTACGTGTAATAAGGGGTGAGGATAGGACAAGGAACGGAAAGGAAAAATCGCGCGTGATCCGTGACACTTTTGTTAGGGTACGGCTCCAGCATTCACCGGATGTTTATCAGAGAGAGTACAGAAAACTACCGATCAGAGCAACAGTCTGCTAGAATACCCCTCCAGACAGCAGCTGAATTCGACCTAGCTAAGTAGCTAGTGTATGAAATGCTACCGTTGGGATTCGAACCCTAGGTCCTCCCGGCCATAGGCAGTGCTGTGACACCAGCTAACACCCTAGTCACCGAAGTCGGTGCAAAGGATTGATTCCTCATTCCTAACATCGATTAAACAACTGGTGCAAATGACATGTTCCAGATCACTTAACGAAGCGTATACGGGTATGGGTATTCTGTAAACGTATATTGTATACTTTTATTGTTTACTTATACCCAACAATGTACTTTACGAATACGATTATTCTCACACTTTAATACCTTGCGTCACCATGTCCGGGACCACTGTAAATCACACGACTGCCATCTGCTGAGTGCGACAACACTGATAAGGAGGGCTGACTTCATCATCAAATCTCTCTCCTCCTGTCCTCCTTCCCTCTCCCCTTTCTCTCCATCTACGCGCGCCACACACACACACACACACACACACACACACACACACACACACACACACACACACACACACAGACAATCACTATATTTCTCTCTGACACTGTATGTCATTGCATAGAAATAGAATGTTTGTTTTAATTTCCTGTAAAACAAATATTTTTGTAATATTATCACAGGATCATTTTCACCTCACTTCTACTGAGAAGTCGCCTCCTGATGTTTGTCAGTAAAATTCCGATTCTTCCTTTACATGTTTATTCATATTCCTTCAGAGGGGAAAATTCCAAAACTGTCTAAGCAACCCAAGTAGAGGCGTTTGTATGTCTCCCCTGAGTGATAGTTGCCCGCAGCACAGCTGAATCTAGTGGGTTGCGAACTCAAGGGGCCGCTTTCCGTAAATGTCAGAGTGAGTCATCATACCTCCTACAAACGTGGTGATTTTTCTCCACTTTCTAATGACACTTGATGAATGTGTGTAAACTTCATTGCTAAGTTAACATACAGAATACATGAAAAATAAAAAAAAAATAGTACACACCAACATGCATGTATTCAGTGAAGCTGTTTTTTAACGTACTTCATACTGTGATCTTCTGTAAAATATGAATTAAAATGATTCACTCCATTTAAGTATAAGGAAGAATATGAGAAGTAAAGTTGAATGTGTTAGATGGCGTACTAGTCAAAGTTGTTGGTTTCATTGCATTTTTGAAACTGCCCTATCCTTTATCCCGTAACTTATTTCTCTCTCCGACATCAAGTATTGTTCAGGCGACTTTATCATGAAATATTTTCTATAATTGAATATCATCTACGAATGCCTGAGACATTTTTTTCCTTTTTAGAGAGAATGTTGAAATAAGTAATGTTACAGCCCTGTACGAACAATTGCCAGATTATTTAATATAAATCTCATATAATAATAATCTTTTATTAAACTCATAATCATGTTTCTGTTTGTGCAGTTTGTCATTTTGAATGAATTGAGTCATAGTTTAACAATATGTTTGCAAATATCTGCTTGATATTGGAAATACTTTTTTATGAATTGGTAGAGTAATAGTAATAGTCTTCAGTTACACTTGAATCAGCCTGAGAGTCTAATTGATGAAGTTGCATGAAAGCATGAAATACTGAAAGCTTTAAAATTAATAATAATAATAATAATAATAATAATAATAATAATAATTAATTAATTAATTAATAATAATAATAATTAAAAAATTTAATACTGGAATTAAATATCAGGAATTTATTCGTACCGTCTTGCAAAAAGTCTCTTATTTCTCAAAAAATGAAATAAAATTCGTAAACATTCATAAACATATGAGAATTAAGGTAATTGCCATCAAACTTGTTTTATACAATATTGCCTTGCATGCAACCCAATCTAAACGTAATAATCATATCCTCAAAGTCGAACTTTCGAAGAAAAGTTGTTCGATTATGGGCCAATATTTTACTGCGTTAAGTTCTAAAGTGCAATTTGTCGGCACTATGTGAGAGTGGAGTTCCTTTTAGAACCAAAGTAGTATATTTAAAACAGGAAAACTTTTAGAAAATTATATCAGTTTTTATTCTTTATATTGTCTTTAGAAGGTATTTTTTGCAACTTCAGCATGCTTTTGACTCACTGCCTTGAGTTATTTTTCTCTGATGCTTAAGCTTGAATTAACTCATTCTCTCATAATTGACATTAAGGGAAATAGTGTATTTCAGAGAAACGAATGTTCTAACAGGAAGATATGTTGAACTTAACAATGGTGAAGGTATGTTGATATAATGATTTTCGTAAGTTGATTCCGCTATCAGAAAGCATTCTATTCCCTTCTTAACAATTTTCATTAAGTGGTGAATGAATTGAGAGCAAACGTGCCTGCTCCATGTGTATTCAAACGAATCACTCACTGTAATTTAATATTTTGCTAGTTCCGTCGGCGTGACCAACATACCAGGAGACGTGTGCGTTGTGGGTTGCCAAGCAACAGGAACATAACGTTTCCGCCAACCTTCGCCGCTGCAGCGCTGGCATCGCGGTGGCCGCTGCTGCGCTCTGTCAATGTGGTGCTCTACTACCTCGGCAAATTCCGCGCTCTGCCGCTTGAAAAGGCGTCGCTGCGGTCGCCACTACTGAGACTCCTCTGTTCGTAATTCTTTCGCAAAATCTACTTTCTTTTGGTTCTACCGGAGTATTCGGTGACACGAGAGAGGTCGATTTTTACTTAAATCCATTATTATGTGATTGAACATTTCAAGATCTCATTTTCCTTTATAATCAACTTCAATTTCCAGAATTTTTTGCTTGTTTTCAAGATGATTGCAAGCCAGTTTTCCTGTGATCACTTGTTTAGTGAAAATGGCATTTCATGTAATGCTGTCTTTATTGTAATGCTTTAAAAATTGTGATCTACCTCTGAAATACAATAGCAGTGTTAATAACAATCAAATTGTAAATTAAATGTCTTCTTACAAATAAATGACTTTTATTAAAAAAACAATCAAATCACTTTTTTAATCTCTTCCTATTGTTGCACTTGTTCTTTTTATCTGTATATTCCATAGACTTTTTTCCCTTCCCTTGTCTTAAGATAGTTCGAGTTTGGAAAAGCGTAAAGAGAAACAAGGCGAGTAATGACTATTTTTTGCAAATAATTCAGTGTTTAATCTATTCCGAGTTTCAATCACTTTACTGCCAAAAAATATTTACTACTTTCTAAACAACAACAACAACAACAACAACAACAACAATAATAATAATAATAATAATAATAATAATAATAATAATAATAATAATAATAATAATAATAATAATAATAATAATAATAATAATAATAATAATAATAATAATAATAATAATAATGAAATAATTTATAAAAAATGAAATTGTCCGCTGGTGAGTATTACCTGCGAGATTTCTCCCAGCCCTCACTACACCTGCTGGTTCCAGTATTGCCAATAGATTTGCATTTATTTGAGGGAGTACGTAAGTGGGTTAAAAATGGCACGACTAACCCTTCTTGTCAGAATGAAAAGCAAGCAAATAATACCATCTAAGTTGAAATATTAAATACTAGATGAATGTGACGTCGCCGAATTAGTAAACTGTTTTAAAAGTATTTTCAAGTGTTTAAAATTTCTTTAATACTTCAGTTCTGTCATGACTAACTTTATTCAAATATATTCTTACAGTATCTGGCATTGAGCTTACTAATGAATCGTGGTAGCTGTTAATGTTGTACTTCAGTTCAGAAATTCCCAACACCCAATGGCTTCGTATACTACCTCCATACGGTATATGAATTGATAATATTACAATTTCAAAATTATAATGGTCGTAAAAATACTTGCAGGAATGAATAATGCGAATAGTTAGAATTTAGCACAGATATATTTTTACTTGTTTTCAAATATGATCAATAATGATCACCATTAAGCTGTTCTTCTGCGTTATTCTCTCTTCGTATTATAAGATAATTCTCAATTAATTCGGAAAATTATGTCGGAAAAGCTTCAACAACTACATTAAATTCCCCTGAGTTGCTTAACACATCCACATTTTTGTCCCCTAATTTTTTAGATTTTACAACCCCACAAACTCAGTGATTTGTATTTAGTAGGCGATATATATATATATATATATATATATATATATATATATATATATATATATATATATATATCCAAGGCAACTTGCAAATTTATTATAAAACATATCCATGAAATATTTCATAGCTTACAAAATTGAAAATCGATCTTTGCACTCATAAGAAATGTACTTTCTCTAGTATTGTACGTAAATTTCAGGCTTTCTTATTTAGTTCATATTTTTCAAATTCAATGTTCCAAGGCAATTTGCAAATTTATTATAAAACATATCCATGAAATATTTCATAGCTTACAAATTCTGCCTGCTGATTTTCATTTCATGGTTTGTAAACAATCAGGGTGCCAACCTCATAGAAGAAAATTATGGTGCCGTGGACTGAAAATAACCACGGGGTTCAGGGGTTTATTCAACCCCACCTACATAGATCTATTTAGGTGATGTTGATTTAATTTCCGGCACACTCACAAAGATCGAGCGCAAAGCCCATAAATTTCTTTGAAATCTTCCATCCGGATCTGAAAACAAATTATCAGTTCCCCATCAGGAGACTGAGACGCGTCGAATGACACCTGATATGTGAGAATTGGGAAATCGAATGCACGCACATCTGCACTCGGGAGTTACTCAAATACTGTATAGGGACGTATTCAAGCGTTAACAGAATAACAAGATTTCCGAACATCTTTTTTATGAGCGATCATCGTTCGTCGTTCTTCAAATCTCTATTTATAAATGTAAGGCCGGAATATTGTTTGTCTTACATTGAATTTGCTATCAAAACGTAATTCCAAGCGTTTTAGATACTCTTTCCCTTTTACCTCCTCGTTGATTGATTGATTTTTTCGTGTTTCCGGGCGCGTCAACTGCTTTGGTTATTAGTCCCGTTAGTGTAGTGCATGTTTGTTTCTCGGGAGATGGCGGTGATCTTCCCCCGCTGGATGGCGAGATCCGGCGCCGACCTACCGTCGGCTAGTGGGGTTTCCCCCTAACCAGGATTCTCCCACCAGCGGGGCACCACCCCAGCCGGGACAAGCTCTAAACTCTCGACCGATCTCCCGGAATATGTGGTAGTGTAGTGCATGTTAGTATAAGTGTTGTTCAAGGGAGAGGATAGGACAAGGAAGAGGAAGGAGAGCTGAAAATCTAGTGTCGAAAATCCTGCCGCCGTGGGGAGTGGGAACATAGGACCTCCGGCCAGAGGCGGAGGAGAGTCATCAGTTGATGCACGGAGCTACCGCTCCCGGTTTTACCTCCTTGTCTTTTACATACTTACGGGTAAAGTGAATGTATGGTAATGCTGCAGTGAGAAGTGGTGATTTGTCCAAAAAACGTATTGTGGGTTCTTGATAGCCTTTTTCCCTCCAATACAATGTGTAGTTGGAATCGACGTTTTGTGTGTCCTTGATACTTAAAATTATCAATTTTAAGTATTAGAAACAAACCTGTTGTACTCAGAGCACCAGTAGTACCTTTTTGATTTTAAAACTATTTAATTAAAATTTTTTCTTACGTGAAATTGTCATGTTCCTAGAGATTATCGTGGCAATCAATTTGTTTATAAATATCACATTTGCATCGTGTGAAACCCTTCACAATAGCGATTCCTTTACATAATATTCACAAAATACGAATACAGTAATTCGTAATATACAACACTTTTAAATGAACGTCTACAATGTATGCAACGACAATCAAAACATAAAAATATCTCGTACCTCAAAATATCGCAAACATCGTTTATTTGGTTTGTGTTTTTGCTCGTTGGTTCTGAAATACTGATTTTGAAATCACAACACAAACGATCTACAACGTGTTGTACACATTGTTTGATGCAGCTGCGGAGTCGACGCGTCTCGTTCAGTTTACAATTGAATTAAAGAACTCCAAACTTTATAACTAATCAATTCAGTTATGGACGTTAACGTTTGCTGTTATAAATATTGCATTTGTTCGTTGGGAGCCTTTTCTGCTCACCCCGACGTCCAATATTCTCGTCTTCACCAATGTTCGAAGCAGTTTTACACTATAGCATCCATCACATCGCCTTTTCCTTCACTAACTAAATAAGACACTCTTTCTTCTACGTATATCATCCGTCTACTAGCTTTTCCCCATTAACGCGAGCGACCTTAATAATATCATAATATATTATCCAATATATTATGTATTATTTACGAATATGTATGTTGTTCACTTTTCGGTAAACAATTGTCTACGGTATGCTTCCAATAGTACCATTTTTTCTTTATCACAATTGTCATAATCAATGTGCTTCATGTATTGTAACGTCGTGAGTAGGGATCTACACCACAAGAAACAGACACGAGTGGTTATTTACAATTTATTTACAATAAATTATGTACACTATTTACAGACCTCACTCTAAGGTGTTTGTCGGAGCTACCTGCAGCAGCCCCCCTCTCCCAACACGCGCCTTGCGGCCGCACCTGCGATTAGCCAACTCGGCCGAGTCGCAAATTGGCACCTGGTGTGCCTCGGCAGACAATCTGCCCCGAAGTATCGAGCATACTTCACAGTGCTCGAGACTCGAACATCTACACGTGCCTACAGCACTTCCGCGCCAGACTTGGCCGGACAAGTTTTTGCGGTGTTTGAAGTATGACTTTATCAGAGACACCAGAACCACGCACCCGGCTTCTGCGACAGCCCTTTTATATGCTCGAGTCACATGACTTCCTGCGTCATCTTTCCCCCACGCACTCGTCTTGAGGCGTCTGCTTCTCCCGTTGCAATTTGCACCCGGCACCTACAAGCCCTCTCCCCTTTTGGACTTTCCCTGAAGGGTTGGCCTTTGTTCGGAAGCCATTTTTGGCTCCCTCATCCCCATACCTTGCAACTTGTCTCTCTGGAGCAGGGAGTCAAGTCTATGACGCTACAGTATTTCCACGAATATTTCTTCAAGATAATAATTCATATTTTGTTCCAATTTTGTAACGGATTTTTACGCAACCAGCTCCAACTTATTTTTCATAACTGCTAGTTTTATTTTTTAAGTAGTATGTAGTCTTAAAGAAAATTGGAATTGTTAATGAAATAAAACATGAACTGCGTTTTCGTCTCTGACCGGGAGATCCTAGGTTGGAGTCCCGACGGTTGCAGGATTTTCGATAATAACTAGATAGCTAGGCCGAATTCAGCCACTACCTGGAGAAGAATTTGAGTGGTTGGCTGCTCTGTTCAGTAGTTTTCTCTGTTCTCACCGATCAACACCAGGCTAATGCCGGCGCAGCACCCTAACAAACCGGCCACGGACCGCGCGCGATGTTCTCTTCCCCTTCCTTGTCCTATCCCCTCACCTCTTACTTAAACACACACATATGCACTTCACTACCACTGATGATAGGGTCGGGAGCTTGCCCTGGTTGGGGCGTTGTCACGCTGGTTACGATGATACCTGGTTGCGGAAAACCTTGAAGCAGATTTGTAGGTCGGCGCCGGATCTCGCCATCCAGCGTGCCATCTCCCACGAAAAAACAGGCAGTGCACTTACGGGACTAATGACTTTAGCAGTTGACGCACCCAGAAACACTAATCAATAAAATCAAAATCTGCGTTTTTCTTATTCATCTGCTTACCCACAAATTTCAAACTAAAGTATTTTTCCCTTTTATACTTCAGAAGACTCCTAATGTAACATGGGGGTATTCTTAATCCCACAAGAAGTAATGTTCCATCAACGAGTAAAGAAAATGAGGACACACAAATTTAAAGTTTTGTATCAACACTCTTCTATATTTTCATCGATTCAACTTAATAATAATAATAATAATAATATATTATAATAATAATTATACTGTAATAGTAATAATAATAATTTATGGCTGTGTACAGTTTGAACTGGGAAATTAGAAGCAAACTAGTGACCACGCCAGTATTCGCTCTTATAATCACTAAACAAGGGTGAAAATCACAATGGATTCTGAGAGAAAATGTCTCTATTCCTCTCTCGACGTCGCCGCCCGTGTTGTTTAAAGTTGTAGTGGCACATCTGTTCTAACTACTGAACGGCGCGTCGCTTTGAAGTGAAGAATGAAGAAGCAACCTTTATTAATATCTCATTAATAGGAATCCACGCCTGCGTGGAAGTTTGGAGGGACGAGTACCCTAGCGGAACAAATTGGTCCCTCGCCTGCCGAAACAGCCGAATGCTCGCACGAATAGCACCCAAAACCATGACGCCCAAAGCCGCTCCAGTTGCCCTCCTTAGCTCCCGTGCATGATTATCGTTTTTAACCAAGAACTAAGCAGGTATTCCCTATGGGGTCTGCTGAAGTAGGATACCCCCTTTCAGGACGATTAAATTTCAAAGGGCGTCAATGAAGATTATGAGGTCTACTGGAGGTCAGACGTTCAATATCGGTCTGCGATTGATGAGCAAATTAAGATTAAGCGCCCATTGATTACAAAAAATATTAAACAAATTGTTACTTAATTGTGTTCCGATATAAAGCTACAAATGATCTAACATTAAATTATAAATTCGCTCCTCTTCTTTCGTATTTATCATTCATTGCGTCACAATGGCTTCCGGCGCCGATCTACACCTTAGCTTCCGTGTTTCCGCACCCAGGTATCTCCCACAACGAGGTTTCGCCTCAGCGTAAACACTCTAAACTTCTGACTGGTCTCTACCGACTGCTCTCTTCCGGCATGTGAGGTAGTGTAGTGCATGTAAGTGTCAGTATGTGTAAGTTAGGGGTGAGGATAGGACAAGGAAGAGAAGGGAATGATCGGGCGTACCGTGTCCCGTTTATTAGGGTACTGATCCGGCATTCACCTGGTGTTTATTGGATAAATCACCGAAAACTACCGATCAAAGTAGCCGCCCCCTAGAATTATCCCCTAGATAGCGGTTGAAATGGACCTAGCTATATAGCTAGTGTGGAAATTCCAGTCACCGTCCGGACTCGAACTCCGTGATTTTCTGGTCAGAGAAACTGCAGTGAAATTAAAGAAGATGCACTGAGCTGTCTCAGCCGGCCACGTATATTAATTTAATTTAGCTTAATAAAAATATTTGGCAAGTGGATATGGCCAATTTGATTCACCACACATCGCAATTAAAACATTCTTGAGTCTAGCGAACGCAGCATTTTCAGTGCATTTTACATCAAAATACAGATATGGCTCATTTTGGATTCCCTCGCGTAACTACTCCTAAACTAATTAAATGCGTCGTCCATTCCGAGCGCGTTATCCATTTAGTCTGGCTGTCAAAAAAGATATTCTCCCCCAATGGACCGGTCGGAGAGAACAGAGGCTTGTTCCAATGGCGTAACAAGAGGAGAGTACAAGTTAATAGAAGGAATAGATGATCTTCCCACTTCAGGACTTTACACCCATAACAAAAGGCGTCTTAAAAGTTCCAAAAATTCACTACATTCAAAAGGTCATAATATCCACAATTTTAATTTTTTAACGCTAAAAAATGGAAACGTTAGATTGGCTCACGTGGAAGGGAGATATGAGGCCATAGCCTCCTTGAAAATTTCAAAAGGTGTCTCGTAGCCTCACGTATTAAAGTATTTTATTTCCGTAAATGTGTTCAACCCCCTGATTTTCCCCTCTTTTTAACCTGACAATTTGGAAAATTGTCATCCAACATTTGGGGAAGAGGGTCTTCTTCAAGCATTCTGGTACTATCCTCGTAAATGATTTATCACAAAATGAATTGTATTAATTACTTATCAAATTAAAGTTATATTTCTCTAATATTCATAGAATGTTTTGTTTACTACTAAGGTATGTAATTTGTAAATAAAAATCTTAAATCAAAAAGGGTCCCAGAAACGTGGGTGACTCTCTTGTTTTAGGCTGCGCATACCCATGGTGACAACATTATAAATAAAAACTGAATTTCTAGTCATTAGCATATGTTTGTGTGTGTTTATGTAAACTTACCCTTACAAAGGAAAAGTGTGTTTTAGTCAAATGTTCAATTATGTTGGTTGACGTCTGATAGCACACCTTATCACTAAGGTACTTTGTGGTTTATAACATAATTTTTCTACTAATACATTATTACGAGTATAACTCCTTCGCTGCTATGAAGATGCCAGTTCCACGCCTATAATGGAATCCGGAATGAAAGTGGTTCTCATGCAGAAAGAATCTGCGGATCACGTGCGGAACTCGTACGGCTAGCTAGGCTGAGGTTTAAAGGTTTAAGGAGGCGTTGATGAAAATGCATAATTGTATTTCTGTGCATAACACGCATACGGTGAATAAGTAAATAGCAAAATTTATTAGAAATTTTCAATTAAATATACGAAAGTAATAGTAAAGTAATAATAATAATAATAATAATAATAATAATAATAATAGTAATAAGAACAACAATTATAATTTGGCCGCTCCGGAAAACCAAGGCCAGTAAGACGGAGAGCCGCTATTACATCAACTCAAAAGGTCGCGGTTCACAATCCTTGGATGTGTGAGTGTTATCTTATGTATGCATATTCCTCTACGGCCAACAGTGTTAATTTAATAAAACATGGAGATGGCTTAAAGACTCCTTCCCCCTCCCGAGTATATTCCAATGATGACATGAAAAACTGGTGCTGTGCTACAACGAAGGACTAAAGAAAATTAATATGAACGTAAATATACATTGTTGAGGACACGGAAGTAATGTTGACTACCATTAATCACCTTGTAGCAAAGGATGAGAGTGGTGTTTAGACAGCGGGGAAGCGAGTGCGTATGTGGCGGGTGCGGTGATTTTTGTCTCCAATAAAACTTGTTTTGGTGTAAAAAACACTTATACTTGAACTGTCACTTCTATGTCACAAGACTGAATGGCTTTTAAAATGTTCTAAAGGAATCTGTTAACTACTACTATATCTGTCTTTGAAACCACTCCCTAACATAGACAATTTTGTGAATCTAAAAAAAATGTGACATTTGTGGTACTTATGAGTAGAGCTGGGAAGTTTATGCAAGCTTTTAGCTCTGAAAGATGTATGCAAAAATGCCACTAAAATGTTTTAAATATGTACAGAAATTTGTAAGATATGCAGCATTTGGTCACGAAAACTTATGTTTCAATAACATTACGTATATATGTCACCTATTGGAACAGAGAATAAGCAAGGGAGGGAGAATGGGAGATGCTTTTTGTGATGGAAGGATTGGGAAAGAGGTTTTCATGCCAAGCAAGGTCAATCAGAGGATGCCAAAAGAAAGTGTGAGGTGTCAAGTCTTGGTAATAAATCAATGACAACCGATAACAGAAGATATTACATCGGCAAGTGTTGGCCGTCAGCAATATAATGCATTGTTTGCATTAATATTTTTTTACTTAGAAATTATTATTTTAGTGTTATTTTAGACAAAAAGTTGAGAAATATGCAGAAACATTCATTATATGTCAAAACGCTCTAAATATGCATTATATGCAAAACATCTCTCACTTTATTTGCAATATTATGCCACGAAATATACATTCTTGAAGTTTTAGGAAGATATAACTTTAACAAAAAACATACAATTGCATTAACTTCCTAGCTCTACTTATAAAACTCTTGCATTTATTATTGTACAAATGTTCATCACATCTCCGAATAATAATAATGTTGATCATTATTACGATTGGCGGGCATCTCTCCATAGATGAATCTCATAGACTACTCAAAACGGGAACCGTTAATAATCGTTCATTCATAAGGGTTTTGCTGAATACTGTAACACAGATTGTTGTTCACAGCTTAACATTCATTCATTTGCGACTGCATACCGAGAAATTTTACCAGCCAGGAAAAACTTCAGTGGCACCACCATACACCGACCATTCGGAAGCGAAATTATACAAGAGAGCGTGTGGATTTAAACATTTTATTGCTGGCGGAGAAAACTTTTACATTCTGTAAATTAGTGCAGTAAAGATATAAATCTCATGAAGAACCATTTCCGGAAAGTGCAGCAGTTTCTCTGTGAATCACAACATTTAGCGGTAGCATCATATTTGTATCATTACTACTTTCAACATATTACTACAATATGTAATTTCTAATTCACTCTTGCGAGACTACTTCGCGTCTCATCTTTAAGAAATTCTGTTTATTCACTTGAGGAGACAATGGAATTAGGAAAGCACAATGGGACTCCATAACACATAAAATCTGTGCAAAGCTTTTTACGCACAGATTATATGTGATTATTTCTGACTTTCCACGAAATGGTCATTTTTACTTTCTCGCATTCTACTATATAGATTGGAGAAAATTGTATAAAGATGCAGCCAAACGGCGATTTTTCGAAAGAAAAACTGGTTTTCTGAGCTCCCTCATACCGACAAAGTGGAAAATTCTTGCTCTTATATGTTGTAAATTACTTCCTCTAATTTGTTACGTCCGTCAGGAAATTTGAAGCAGCGTCTGTAGTACGCGTCGCCGAAGGTTGTGAGTTCGAGTCCACTTCGAGTTCATTGTAAACATGGATGCTTTTACCTTGTAATTGTGGCATAGTTGGCTTTGCATACCATCACATACACAAGGACAATCAAGAAGGCCATCATAGTGATACAGATGATTACGGATTGTATGATGGTGTCGATTGAATACACAATTGTGTATTCCAGTCATAATCTATAATCATCTTTAACACTATTAGGCCCTTTTAATTGTCCTTAATGTCATCCATCAAATAGAAAACGCCCGCATACTACTATCATTTCAGATTTCTCCCATAATTGCTTAATTATTTAGTGATTCCGCGTCAGATAATGTGTTTATTAGTCCGTAAGTGTAAAGCATGTGGCTATGTTCCTCCCCCACTAACACGTGAGATAAGATACCGACCTGCACGACGGCTTGCAAAGAATTTTCCACTTCAAATATGTTCCCCTCCAAGTTTATCTCCCCAGGGCTAGGAAGAGGAAGTAGAGATCGTATGCTTTCAGTTTGTTAGGGTATTGCTTTGCCTTTCGCCTGGTATTGATCGGAGAAACCACCGAAATCGATCAATCACAGCAATCGCCCGCTAGAATTCTCCCATAGACAGTGGTGACAATTGTACCACTTATGTCCCTATATGTTGTCGAAAATCCGCCACTGTCATGACTCGAACTGTAGAATCGCCCGGTTAACGACGCATCCTTGCGGTAGTGTCCGGATCTCTTCGCGTGAAGCATGATAAAAGATAAAATCTTAAAAGAATTGTATCTGATTTCGCGATGGTACATACACATGTCTACTACACAGGAGGAAATATTTTGTGATAACAATTTTAATAAAACAAAGGCTGTTTTAATAAAACAAATGGGAAAAACTCGTCTCTCCAACATTCAAGTTGAAAAAATCACCACACCCTCGAGAAGCCTTGGCTAAAGAAGCTTGCCTTTTGATGGCGCCACAAATATCCCGCGCAACCAAGCACTTGGCTACGCCACGCCGCTGGTGTTATCTGCAAAGAAGGCCAGATGCCCAGCCCCTGCAGGCCGCTTTTAGACTTCCAATAAAACGAGGCTTCGTAGCACGAATCGGTTTTCCTGGCGAAGGATGCTCCTTCCAGAATGCGTCTTTCACCCAGGGGCGAATCCAAGGGATTGTCCTGGGTAACATATGCTCCCTCCCATTACACACACACAGACGCACACATCTTGGTACTAGAAATATTTCATTTCCATTATTATTCCTCCATTTTCAGTATTATGTATTTATTACGAAAAACTACACTATTTTCTGCAAGAGAATCAAGTAACATCCAAATGTCATAACGTTCTGGTCTATGGAAAACTGGGGAGATGGTTGTGTATATGTTGGTTGGTTGTTTTTTTCGTGTTTCCGGGCGCGTCAACTGCTTTGCTCATTGTTCCCGTAAGTGTAGTGCATGTTTTTCTCGGGAGATGGCGGTGATCTTCCCCGCTGGATGGCGAGATCCGGAGCCGACCTACCATCGGCTCACGGGGTTTCTCCATAACCAGGACCCTCCCACCTGCGAGACACCGCCCCAGCCGGGACAAGCTCTAAGCTCCTGACCGGTTTCCCAGAATATGTGGCAGTGTAGTGCATGTTAGTGTAAGTGTGTGTGTAATGCAATGTAAGCGCTATCCTACGCGAAATAGAATATTTGACAATCTTGATAATCTGTTTCCAACTCAAAAAGAAAAATATGGTAGGCAATTAGTGAAGGAGAAACTCCATAATACTTTTGTCAAGAATCGTTTTGGTTCTACGAATCATAGGTTCTTTTTTATGTTACACATAACATTAGAAAATGAACTTAATGATTAATCATATAATGATTAAAAGGTAGGTACTGTGTTAAATTATTCCTTATTAAGATAAATATTGACACGTTTTTTTTACCTCAGCATACTTTCAATTTGCACAATTCTCCAGTTTTCTGTATTGAGATGACAACAGAAGAGATCTACGGTAGGAAGCCTGAAAAGGGCTTCCCACTTCAAGGAATGAAAAACTATAGTAGTTTACATGAAATTTGAAAACATTGTAATTATGTCTGAACAATTATACTCTACACACATTCGGCAGAAATGTTAATTTAAACGACAATTAGAAATAAAATAATAGAAAAAAAACAGTTAAACTAACTTAGCCTCGATAAAGCATTACTTTACAGAACTATCTGGGCCCTAATGATGATTGTGAATAATAATCTAGTGAAGGTATAAGAAGTAGAGACTGCGAAGTATTAAGCGAAAACCTACTGATAATCTGTTTCGTGTATCGTGAATTCCATGTTCCGTGATGGTACTAACAAAAGGGAGTGCCAAATAGAAAGTCGTCGTTGCTATGCTGCTGACGAAAATGTAACGCACCTTTCAAGCGGACAGATAATGCATGGAAAATGTTCTGGCTTGCGAAGTCAATTGCTTATATTACAACACAGAAAATATTGTATAGAAATAAAGAACGCGTTGATATTGGTTATGTCGACTTGTTTAACGCATTCCATTTGCAGCGTTTAAGATTCTCGTAATATTGAAATCACTTGTGTAGTACAAATGCATACATTTCCTGTAATTCAAAATTTGGCCCATAGGCAATGTGGGGTTGTTGTGTAAGGGTAGCTCTACCATCCGCATGAATGAGAGGGACGCACCACTGGTAACGCCAGCCGACCTTCGGTATTTTCATCCAGTAAGTGACATCGTCGAACCCATCAACTTCGTGATCTCGAAATTGAAGAGCATATGTCAAATATATCTTATTTCCAAGAAATACAATTGTTCAGGAAGGGAAATTTATTATTTATTATTAAGCAGGTTTTTACGGTTCTAATGACCGTTTCACGCACTCTACATGCCAATGTTTTATCTTCAGCCAGACTTCTTATTGTATTTATCTGTTCTTCAGTGTCGAATCGAAGACGGCCTTCCAATATTTCTTCAGCCTTCCTGGTTTTCTTCTTTCGAAAGGGATCCACTTAAAGACTATTTTTGATATTCTGTCACCATACATTCGCATTAGATGGACATACTCGTACCATTGAAGTTGTTTGAATTCTACATTTTCGATACTTGTCTCTATCCGACTATCTGTCCAATCTCAGAGAGAGAGAGAGAGAAGAGAGAGAGAGAGAGAGCAGGAGGGAATAGTACTCGTATATAAAATCAGCCTTTTAATTCAAAGTTTTTCGAATACTGTTTAATATACAAGAAACGCCATTTTTTTAACACAATATTTGTCATGATGAAGATGCTTTTTAAGAATATATTGGTTCGAAAAATAAGCAAGAGGGAAATGGAGATACGTCACTTCGGGAATAAACTCTTCCATTTAGGTTTGGAACTTGAAACTGGAACTTCCTGATATAGAAAGCTTTTATGTGGACACTCGCTATGTATTATTCCCACGAAGCGGGTACTTTTTATGTATTCATTAATAATAATAATAATAATAATAATAATAATAATAATTGAATTTGCTACATTTATTTGAAGTTAGTATAAGCATAAAAAGAAATTAATTTAAATAACCATTAAGTTCACTATATATACTAATACAAAACCATAATATCAAAACATTTTGTGCACATCTCGCATACTCCTCACTCCATTCCACAGCAATTGTGAAAGACGAGCAGAAAAAGAACAAAAGAGGCGTCCCAACAAAGCCCAGCCCTTAAGAGTGTTCCCCGTGGCATGCCCTTGAGAGAACCTTTCCCTCCCGAAGGCCCGCCCTGTCAGGAAAAGTACCTAAACGGCGGCTGCTGGATGAGGATGATTGCGGTTTATTTGGGGCTATTGAAGTAACGAGGCTCGGAGACGGATCCCAGACAGTAGTGGTTGATTGTAACTGCGCGCCGAGAAGGCAGAAGGCATCTTTTGTGAGGCAAATTGTCCTGACGGGCGACCAGCCGGAGTCGTCAGGCGCTGTGTTGCTTTCGAAAAATCCCTTGCAAGAGCGGGGGAGAGTTTGTTGTTGTTTAAATCTCCAGAAGGGTGGGAAGAACCATATTGTTTGTTACCAATATAGTCAAAGCTACGTTCGAAAAAATGACATTTCGAAATAAACAATACATTTACAAATATCAAATACCAAATACCAAATAAATACAATTATTTTCATCTGTTGCTTCGGCTCTTTTCCCAAGCAGGCATACTCTCCTTTTTAGTAGCATAACACTATATTATTTTACGTATTCTTCTCTTGGAATCTCTTCCTCTAACAAATCCTCATTCTTTGTTGTCATGTATCTTATCTTTACAATACATTAAAAATAAATTCATTTCTTTCACAGTCAAAAACATAAATTTAAATACAATATATCTGAAATTTCACCCCATCTCCCTGTTTACATTTGAACGATACGTGCTAATGACTAATGACCAAGGGTTACCAAACTCGAAACGCGTTTCGCATCTGATGATTTGAAGAAAGAAGAGCTACAGAAACATCGATAGAGTTTTTATTGATAGTGTCAAAACTTGAATCGATACGTCTGAAAATGTATCGATTTATTGTACTGAACATTTTCAACTGGGATAGAATGATATATTGAGGTAATCTATATCTCCCACACCTTAAACAAATTCATTATTCGCGAACATGGACTGTGCTAGAAGATTGAAACGTGGAGCAAAACGAATAACGGAAGACACAGATTCTGTATTAGTGCTTTACAAAGTGAAAATTATTACTTATTACCAAAAATTAGATATTAATTTAGAAAAATGGACCTGTGTAGACAAAAATAGTGCACACCAATCAGAATTTAGATTATAAAATTTAGGTAGGAAAATTAGTGGAGACGATGCAACGAAAGAGAAATGCTTGCGGGTCCAATGTGCGCGCAGTCGTCGAATGTTCAAAGGACCCATCAACGAGTGAAAAGAAATAAACAATGTTTTTGGTGTAGAATGTTCATGGGTCAGGTTGAACGACTCGAGATTTGACAGAGAAAGGATCACAGCAGAACGG
This sequence comes from Teleogryllus oceanicus, assembly GCA_964035755.1. Classification (NCBI taxonomy): domain Eukaryota; kingdom Metazoa; phylum Arthropoda; class Insecta; order Orthoptera; family Gryllidae; genus Teleogryllus; species Teleogryllus oceanicus. Next base: position 64,568,749 of record CAXIVR010000005.1, on the reverse strand, counting down.
AGTGGACTTCGTACAGATGAACTTTTTTTATGTATGATTGGAAATAGATAAAACTTGTTGGAATAACTGTACATTAGTGCATGTTTGAAAAGCTTAAATTTAGAACATGACGAAAATAAGACGTTGAGAAACTAATAATAAAAGTTAGTTTACGCAATGAGTATAATTTAATATTATCATGAGTGTGGTATGGATGTAGGAGGTACGGATGTCATCGACAAACAGACCAAGAGTCATTGGTTACATCAACAGGGAAGTACACGTGAATTGTGTAGGAAGTAGAAGTTTTGTTGTTGTAGTAAATCGGAAAAATGTAGTACACACTTGGAATTCCAATGGGGGTGGCACGTATGACGTATGAATGTAATTCTTAATATGATCAGTCTAAATGGGTTTAAGGTAATTATTTTTGCTATCGTTATATATTGTTCCGTTAATATGTATTACGATTGTGTTTACATTCGGAATACATTTGATGAGTTAGCTCATTGCCGTTGTCCCGGCAGAGACTCTCACCGGATGGCCCTAGGATTCGAGAACCAACGGTGACGAAATTTTGACACTTGTAGTACAACTGAGTAAAATTCAGCCCCTTTCTGAAGAATTCTAGCGGTCGACTGTTGTGATCGGTAGTTTTCCACAGCGGTCACAGCGGTACTGTATGTACAAAATGGGCCACGGACCGCACACGCTCATTCATATTTTCCCTGTCCTATCCTCTCTCGTTACACATACACACATTAGCTTTGACCTCGTACCGGCTGGCGCGGTACCCCGCAACGAGATATATTGGCGGGAGATTACTCGCAAGCCGATGTGTGGGTACATTATATTAGCAGAGTTACATTACATTCAACTACACCATTACATTATGATACGTTGGTACCTATGGAACTAATCACCTAATGGAAATGATTAATCGATTATTTCGTGTTTTCGGGTTCATCAACTACTAGGGTCATTCGTTCCGTGTTTAGTGTATTCATTTATGACGGGGGGTGGTGGGAGGTGTTTTTCTCCCAGTGAATGGTGAGATCCAGCTCCGACTTACTCACCACATTGCGGGATTTTCCCCATTTTGGTATCTCCCTCCGGCGGGGCACCGCTCCAGTTGGGAGAAGCTCTAAATTCCCGACTCATCTCTCGATGTGTGTGTTAGTGTAGTGCTTGTAAGTATGTATATAAGTAAAAGGTGAGGAGAGGGAAAAAGGAAAGAAATATCGTGCGCGATCCGTGACCCATTTGTTAGGGTACTCCTTCAGCTTTGGCGTTCATCAGAGAAACCACGGAAAATTACCGACCAGCGCAGCTGGCCGCTAGAATTCTTCAACAGACAGCGGCTGAATTCGACCCAGCTACCTAACTAGTGTCGAAAATCCTACGTCTGTCGGGATCTCCCTGTCAGAAGAATGGCAGTGACATCTGAACCACCTTTACTAGTTGAAGTGCTCGGAATAACTCACACGAACAAGACACTCAGAGAAAGGGACAAGACTTTTTATTTTTATTTTTATTTATTTTACGTCAAAAAAACAGTTAAAAACTGCGTATGACGTGCTATGGGGAAAAGTTAATTCTGTGCACATTTTCAAAATTCTGGGATCCCTACATTAAGTCATATACTACTTAAATTTTGAAAAAAGCTCCATGTAATAAAATCTATTTCCAAGGATAAAAGGCAATAAATGTTGGCTCTTATCCATGTTGTCCTTCGGAATAATACTCCTGCCGCGAAAACAGGAAAGATAATTTGAATAATTGTATTTCCCACTGAATTCTAGAAGACGTGCACAGAAAATGAAGTTACATTTATGTCCAGAAGCAAAACAAGGGGCCATCTCAGCATTTGCTCCATGGATCAGGGAAACTGGACGAAAAACCTGATCGAGATGAGATTTATAGTCCCAGCGGTTTGAGATCCGCGCGACTGTCGTAGCACTGGCTGCGCCCGGTGTCTCCCGGCGGAGGGAGTGGCCCGCACGCCCAGCTCGCGAGGTCGCGGTTTCCATTCCCAGCGGCGCGGCCGGCCGCCCGCCTCGCTGTGCTTTGTTCTGGTGCTGTGCAGTGAATCGCAGCCTCCTGGCTCAGGACCGACGACGACGACACCGGGATCTAAATGTAAGGCACTGGGGTGATCATGGTGAGATCTCATACTTGCGTTGTTTTCGAGATGCCGGGGAGGACGTATGCCGGTGATTATCCCTAGGGCTTATATCCAGCCCACAAGCAGTTAACCTTTACGCCACGATGGGACGCAAATTCGACCATACACTAGACACCAACACACTTGTGGGCTCCTTTGATGTGGGGTCAGAAGAACATGAGCCCCTCCGCGACGACACATACATGAGAGACAAGGGAGAAGCAGCCATGCCCAAGAAGGAACTCGAACCCGCGATCCTTCTGACCGAAGAGCTGAGTCGGTACATGCTCTTAGCCACCTCGGCCGTCCTGGTTGGCCTGGTCGTTATACTCCGGTGTAAATGTATAATTCACTTTTGATCGTCTAGGTTGTGGTTTTCTAATTGGCAGCTTCTGTATCAAAAAATTAAGTTGCTCCCGACAGGATAAACGCGTCCCAGCTGATCGCTGTCAATTCGCCTTACATTTAGACCAGAGTGAGACAGAGAGATTACTTCTGAGTAGGGGGAGAATGGGATAACGCTCACATGAGGACACATTTCGTAGTTAATGTATTTTAATGAAAAATTTGAATTATTGTTAGTATTTCTCCTGATTTTCTGTGATGTTGAATTCAGATTCTCTCCAGTAATGCATTGTTCATGGAGAAATATTGCTTGAATATGACCGTGAGCATTTCACGGTACATTCAACTTCTGTAACCTCAAGTAGAAGGCAATGTTATGAAAATTCCTTGTAACTTTTCCTGTGACTTATTTCTCGCTTTTTTGTTCTCCATTGCTTTCTCTTTGACTTCAGTGCATCTACAAACTCGTTTGAGGAAGTTTGTAAGAACAAAAGTGAAAATCTGTGAAACGGTTCCTCAGTTATGCGAAAAGAACTGATAAGCATACTCTGAAAAAAGGCTCTAGATTTAGTTGTGATCAAAGAAAAGATGACGCAAGTGAAATGAAAAGTTTGTAATCAACGGAGATAAGATTTGAATCTATTAAAAAGGAGAAAATTAAATACAAAGTATGAAATTCTTGAAGTAAAATGTTCCACGAGCTTACGTATAACGAATGGAATTAACTTTGGCATTTTATTTTAAAAATGAAACATTGCTTTGTTTGCGAAAGAGCTCACATTATCTTCTTAGTACTCTCCTTATGATAATCGCGTTTTAAATGTGTGATACTAGTATTTTTTTAATATAAACTCGCTTTCTTTTTTGAGGGGCCTACATTGATATTTTGTATTTTTGAAGTGCATCTGTTGGAATTACACCTGCCATATTATATATTACCACTAATTGCTCCTTTCCACACGAAAACATCTTCTTGAACTTGTACATTTGTACTTTCTTTACTGAGTATGCAAATATCCAATGTCGATTAGATATACATTTTTAAAATTCCAATCATATCACTTCACGTCGTTATTCTCAGCACTTAAAATATGATCCCACTCGAACTAGACGCATCTTTCCAATCTCTGGTGTACCAAAAGATAATTGTCGATAAAGCTCTTCATTGTATGACCTTGTTCTCCAGCTGTGACTCCATGTAGTGACTTGGAAATGTACCAAACACGACGTTTAAATACTGTGATCCTTAACCGACATTTCACTGGATATGCATTTGAACGAAAAAACCTTACATGTCCTTCGAAATCTGAATTATTAAAAGTATATTGTAAGATGTGCGATCCTGTATTACTTCACAGTATTGAAAAAAGTCACATTTTTTGGATTGGCAATTTTGGTAATCTACTAGGAGGTAATACATTTTTATAACTTCATAGTGTCTTTATTTTAGTATTTATTTATATCATATTTTTGGTATTCTCTTTTGGACACAATTTTTGTCCTTACAATGAAAGAGAGATTTCTTGTAGGTCCGATAGCAATACAATGTTTAGACATAATATTGCGAGTGCATTAATTTCCCTTGCAGCTCTTAGATCGTTGGCTACCTTGGGATATATCAAATTGTGTAGGACTGAGTTGAGCTACCTTGAATTGATTAATTGATTGATTACTATTTCCGGACAGGTCAAATGCTACTGTCATTAGTCCCGTAAGCGAAGTGAACGTTTTCTCCCGAAAGGTGGGTTGTTTCTTCCCTTTGCATCCAAAATAAGGATTTTGAGAACCGTCGCCGACTTTCCACCTGCAAGTCGGCTTGCGAGTGCTTTACACCTCCAGGTAACTCCCCCAGCGGGGCATCGCCCCAGCCGGCACAAGCTTTAAGCTCCCGACTGGTCTCCTGAAATAGAGAGATTACTGTAAGAAGGGACCGCTTTGAGGGATACTGCTTGGGCACTGCTGGCAACATAATTGCAGGTTATGTCCACGCACTCTGACCGGAAGGTCCTAGGTCGAATCCTGACGGCGGCAGGATTTTCGACACTAGCTTTTCAGCTAGGTTGAATTCAGTCGCTGTCTGGAGGAGAATTCTAGCGGCCGGTTGCTCTGATCGGGAGATCTGTCGGGAGCTTAGAGCTTGTCCCGGCTGAGGCGATGCCCCGCTGGTGGAAGAGTCCTAGTTAAAGGGAAACCCCACTAGCCGACGGTAGGTCGGTACCGGATCTCGCCATCCAGCGGGAGAAGATCACCGCCATCTCCCGAGAAAAAAACATGCACTACACTAACGGGACTAATGACCAAAAGTAGTTGACGTGCCCGGAAACACGAAAAAAAAACCAAAACCTAATCCACGCACTCATTTTGTCAGCGCGTTCTTTTATAGATAGCTCATTTGTAAATGGGGTTTTCACTATCTCTTGAATTGTCACCGCCCTGCATGACGTTTATTTGTTTCCCGACCTTTCAAACTGGACCCCCGAATCCATCCCGATACCATTTATATGGGTAGTAGTGTGGTGCACATAGTGTATGTGTGTGCAAAGGGGAGACAATAAAACTAGGAAGAGAAAGGAAAAATCACGCATTTGTTATCTGCCCGTTTGTTATGGTACTCTGCTCTGGTATTTGCCTGAACTTGATCAGAGAAACCACCAAAACTACGATCAGTGCAGCCGACTTCTAGAATTCTAGAGACAACGGTTGAATCCGACCTATCTGTACAAGTTGTGTCTAAAATCCGCCACCGACGAGACTCGAACCCTAGGACCTCCCGCTCAGAATCGCTGCACAGTCATCGGCAATGCTGACCCTGAGCTAAAGGTAGTCAAGGTAGCCGATAGATACCATGGAGTGATGTTGGGGAAGTATGAGGATGTTCTTCTCAGGGAATTTGTTCTCAGAGAAGTGATAGTGATCGCGGGAGGTCCTAATATACTCGGTCCAATTATGTGATAATTTGTTTTGACACTCCGCCATGCGAAACTAAATAAGTGCGTATGGCCTTTAAGTAACAGGTAGAAAGGATTCGCATTCATTTTACGAGTTTAGTAAATTTGTGCTCGTACAGTGGAACTCCCTATTGTAATTCCGCAAACTGGAGAAAGTTCGTGAAAACTATTTACGAATATCGCAAGAATTTAAGAAAAGTGCACTTCTTAACTTCTCTTTAAAGACATATTATTTACATGGATTATATATTTAATTTTATATGACATTCTACATTCGACTAAAGATTGATATACGTAGAGATGAATTCAGTGGGTGGTACAAAAGCACAACACGGGCTCTTCGATAATCGGTGATTGAAGGCTCTCCGTTTAACTTTGGCGTGTATGCCTTTATTTTTAGTGTCTCTATTATCGAGTTCATTTTTATATTCTCATATGCTTTTCGATGTAATTTGAATAGTTTACAATTTTTTTCTAGAGACGACCTCGAAACAAACTAAATCACTAAACAAGAAACTAAATCACCCTTCAACAGCACACTCTGATCTCACACTTCCGAAGTATTGTAAGTTGACGCTCTACCTCCGCTGGATGATGAAACATTACAATCCATGGAGCAACGCGGTCTTCTGCGGTGGTCAACTGTTTAAAATCTGTCAAAAATCTCGGTCACTGGTCTGGACCGACTGTACGTTGCACAAGTGCCAATAGATGACAACGGGGAAGTGGGTCGAGCAAATCCGCAAGGAAACCGAAAAGAAAAACAACTCTCTGAACTAACTTCCGAGAAAATCGCAATATCGGCAGATGAAATGCTAAAAGCCCGCGTCGACTACTCGCAGGAGATTGAGTTCGAATCCCGAATTGGCTATAGATGTTTGTCCCCTGCGTTTCCCTGGTGCTATAGAAATATTACTATAAGAAAGGACTGCTTTGACAGCTGCTGCTTGGCTATTGCTGACAACATATCTCCAGGTTATGTCCATGCATTGAATTCAATGGGCGTTTAGCCCATTTACGTTAGCTTATTTGTAAGTGGTTTCATCACTATCTCTTACAATACCATCATCGTACGTATCATTCATTTGCATCCCGACGAATCATTCATTCATGCCCCCTTCTTAGAGTAACTTCTCTATACCGCAGAGGGACTTGAGTAGTTCTTAACTCGGAATCGAGAAGCCAGTATGTTCGTACAATGCACTGCTTAGTTGGATATAATCTCCCCTGCCATGAAGGTAACTCTTGTCGTCCAGAAAAAGCTTTAAAAAATATTTGGATCTACAGGGTAGGACAAGAAAAATGTTGGGAAGTTTGTAATTTTTATCGAGCTACCCCCAAGATCTCAGAGTCAAGATCAAAACGTGGATTAAGAAATAATTTATACAATAAAGTGTGCGAAACAGGTGGGATTCACACACGTTTCGGGAGTTGAGTTTTTCAGCCAAACGTTTGCAAGGCGAGGCGTATTTTTTAACAGGCCGCGTCCGAAAAATGTTCCGCATACAGTTTCCGATGTTTCGCGCACGCTTCGTAAAATTTCGCAAACAAATAATTGAAATAAAAAAATAACTATTTCGCATGCGGGCAACGAGCATAAGAAACAGCGTTTCGCGCAAGGCGTGTTAAAAAAATTAGAAGAAGCTCTGAGTGCAATGAACCCTTTCGCGCCAACATTGAAAATCACAGCTCGTTGATTGATTGATTGTTAGTGATTCCAGGCGCGTCAACTACTATGGTCACTAGTCTCGTAAGTGTAGTGCGTGTTTTTGCTCGCGAGGTGGCAGTGATTTTCACCCACTGGAGAGCCAAATCCGACGTCGACCTGCCGTCGCCTAACGGAATTTCCCTCTCCAGGTATCTCCCACTAGCAGGGCACCTCCCCCCAGCCGGAACAAGATCTAAGTCTACGACCGGTCTCCCGGCATGTGTGATAATGTAGTACATGTTAGTGTAAGTGTGTGTAAGGGGAGAGGATATAACAAGGAAGAGGAAGGAAAGATCGCGCGCGGTCCGTGGTCGCGACCTCCCGGCCAGAGGCACTGCAGTGACATCAGATGCACTGACCTACCGCTCCCTGTTCGCGGTTCGTTTCTGTGCGGTAGGGCGCGCCCTCGTCCCCGCCAGAAGAGGGCAGCACAGGGTTCGAATCTGGGTCGCGGCACACCGCCGTCGCTGCCGCCGCCGCCGCGGCCGCTGCCTGCTGCCCCGCGCTGGCGGCGGCGGTGGCAAATGACCTCGACCGCGCGGCGCAGCGCGCGGTCCAGCGGCGGAGGCGGAGGCGGCGGCGGCGGCGGCTGGCGGCGACCCCCACCGCGGCTCCGGGACCACGTGGTGCGCGCGCCGCCCCCGCCCCACCCCGCGCCCCTCCCAGACACCACAGTGCCCCCCACGTAGCATTGCATACAACATTTTCGACACAGGTGGTGGGAGGGAATGCGATCATGCCTATCTCCAGGTTTCGATCTTGTGAGCAGGCAGAATTCTTCTGACCCGGATATTTCGTGGCATCAGCTTAATATCCGATGATCTGAAACATCCATTATAAGTGTGAGGAGCACAAATGTGAGGAGCATAAAAGGCAGCTTCTCACATTCGGCATTTGACGAGTATCCAGTGAAGGCTCGTCGATTCCCGAGTAGTGGGGATGAGTTGCGTGCTGTTTGTTGAGCCCCAAACATTCCATTTTCCACCCTACCTGCAGCGTAGAATATCAAAGATAGCACATCACTAACCGAGCTCTCGGATACTGGAATTGAGCGAGCTTTCGCTCGCCACTCGCCGAATATCGAATGTGTGGCGCCGCCATAACATTCCACACTATTTTGTGAACGCCCATTCCTGTGTTCTTGTTACTCTAACTTCTTACTCTAATCAAAGAGGAGATTATAATTGTCATCATAATACGAATACGTGAAAACTTTAATTTTCCCCAAACCTTTACGTCCACTATTGTTACACGTGATACTGCTTAATTAAATTATCAAAACATTCTGAAAGCATAAAACCGCTTTTACATGATGAAAATTGAAAGTTGTTATATTGGAAGTGTCAAACAAGTGTCAGAAAGAAACAGTACATGTTACACTTCTGGCCTTCTCCAGATAAACTACACCACCAGCATTTCACAAAATACTTGTATGTAAATACGATTCTGCAATTGGTTGGATATTAGAGCATATATAAATGAGTGCTTTGGAGCTGGAGTTACACAAGATATCGTTTTCTACTCGCCTGGAACCACGTTCATTTCTACTCAAACAGTATTTCAAAGAAAAAAATGCAAAATGGCGAGGTCCAAACGTTAACCTGGCACAGACAAATGAACGGCAGTGTTCAGCATGGTCTACTTTTCTGCCCGCCTGGAACCACGTTGGTGCCCACTGCGCGCGAAGTGGCCGTATATTTTGCAAAAGAGGCGAAGTCCCATCGTGAATCTTGCTCACACAAACGAACGCCAAACCGGCGGCGTTCCGCAAGGTCTAGTTTTCTGCCCGCCTGGAACCGCGTTTGCGCCCACTGCGCGCGCCGTGGCCGCGGCGCGCGCGCCCCGGCCGTCAGTTGCTCGCCTGTGCGACCGCGCTCCGGCTCGCGCTCCGCCACGCGGGAGGGCTCCGCGACGACGACGTCGTCTCGTGCAACGGTCGCCGACGCGGACGCCGGCGCCGCCACCGCGTGCAACCTGCCGTCGCTGGCAGGCGTCGCGACGCCGCCTCCCCCCGCGGGGCAGTTGGCCTCCGCCGAAGCCGCCCCGCGCCCGCTGCCACCGCCGCCGTGGCGCTGCGAGCTGTTGCAGCCGGGCCCGGCCCCGGAGCCGGGAACGCGCGCCGCCGCCCGCCGCTCGCAGGTTAGACCGACGCGCAGCGTGCACGGGGCTCGGCGCGCACGTGATTCTTGGCGGGAGGCTGCGGAATGTGGCGTTTGCAGGCGGCTGCCGCGAGGGCAAAAAATGCGACGTGTTGTGTTCACGCCGGTTTCTGTGTTTGACCCCTCAATAGCAAGAATCCGTTGATCTGGAGTTACTTACGTAGTTTGAACTACTCAGTTATTTCAACAATTTGAATTATAATATTGATATTATTATCATTCTTCAAAGGACGTATCTGCAGGTTGCCTAAATGAGACTCGTGCGTTAGTAATGAAACATAAAAGTGTCAAATGGTTATTGTATGTGTATCAAATTAATTCAGTTTCGATTAAGTTTTGACATTTCGTGGTTCTGCTGGTTAGTCGAACAACGTGTGAATGGCCACCACTCACAGTCAGTACATGATGTATTGCGTTTGGGTGTGGAATGTTCCATTTGAAGACCACGTAGCAAAGTGAAAGAACGCGTTGTCATTCGTGCTGTATTTTTATGATGGATTCACGTCTCGTTAGCTAGCAACTCTTAGCATGGGCACACTTATATTGTTAGAGACTTCATTAATGCTATTTTTGTCTTCAAGGCATCTTCTATGCGCAAGGGTTGTCAAAGAAGTGAAAGTTATGTTTTTTAATATATACAGGTTGATGACTTATGGAAATATTGACGTTTAATTTTGACAACTCGCGGATCTGCTGTAGATGCTATATAGATACATAGATGGATACACATTTGGATGCTGACGAGTTGGTCATTATTTGACACAATTTGCTGACGCTGTTTTTCTCATTAGCTGCTGATGCTGATGTCCGCAGGTTCAGTTCAGTTGCATGAATTCACACTCATACCACGTGCCTCCTTCCAACGTGTGTAAATATACCGTTCGGCGCTCGCAGGTGCATGGACATGTGACAGACCCGTATGTTTGTGTTTACTGTTTGAGTGTATGCCTCGTTCATTGCATTTAGCTGGTCTGTCTGATTTTTGTACGTATTAAATGGTTTCACACTGAACTTGTCAGCTCAGTATATATCACGAAATATTTTAGGATTTTCAGTATTGAATGTATTTTTCTGACAGTGATGCCTTTTTGATCGGCAGTATTTCTTGATTGCGATTCTAAGGCTTTAAGAATTTTGCTTAAAGTTTAACAACAATAGTTAACTTTTCTTCCCCATACTGTAACAGAAGAGAAGATCAACACGATTTTTGAGATGACGTGACGTTTGATTATCTTGAAATTTTACCCTCCAGAATTTGTTTCTAGGGCAGTGAAACCACATGACGAACACGATGTTGATTGCAGAAAAATACTCTCAAGAGAGATGTACGCTATAGATAGTTTCTCACAAAACGGTTTTTACACCGAACGAAGAAAATTCTCCACTCGTTAGAGCTATCTGTTGAGAGAGTTTTCTCTGTATATTGTTCTAATTTTCGTGTCCAGATTTACATTGGGTGTTCCACGTTGTTGGATATGATTTTCGGAGGCCCGAATACGTTGGCATAAACTTTCCGAAAGGAGACTTTTCAGAGTGATTTTTTTCTCAAGTTACATAATTTGGAATGTGGTGAAGAGAACGTGATGCTATGCATGATTAGCATTCGTTGTTTCCAAAACTGCGACGATGTATAGAGGATTTTGCTGCGGTGATATCAATCATTACAGGAATGATGATAACAGAACTCGCTTAGGAACATTCTAATCCACGAGTAGATTTCCCTGCAGAGTCTTAGCAGCTGAATTGAAAGTGACATTATATGTGAGGTGTGATTTTTCTATGTAATGCTAATAAGATCACACAATAATATGGTTTTGATACTTTAAAGTGCAGATCTAACTAAACTGGTCATGTTATAATTGTATTCTTCCGGGTTTCTTGACTATTAAATAGTCAAGAACACCCGAAAGAATACAATTATAAAATTTTGACGCTCACTCTCTAAAGTAAATAAATAAATAAATAAATAAATAAATATAATAAAATATATTTACATGAAATATATTTACATGAAATATTTTAAACAAATATTTTAAAATAAATGACTAGACTTCCACTTTATTCTCCTTGGCGTGAGGCATAAGGCGGGCCTAAAAGTGTAGTTACTCGAACGCAGCAGTACTCCGTGGAGAGATTGACTTGATTGCTCCGTGCTTTCTGTTGGCCCTTGCGAGTCTCCCGGTCAGGGGGACAACGGACGCCGGCGCTTGGCTCGATGCAGTAACTGCTCTTTACAGCGGAGCGTCGTGCCAGAGACTACGCATTCGAGGTGGAAATCCGCGAATTTGCAATTGCTTGGATTGATTGTTTCCGGGTTTCTTAATTTGTCACCATCTGAACGATCTTTGCAGCTTTTATAATGTTTATTCTCTAGTCCAAACGAATATTACTAGATAGTAACATGATTACAATTTATTTTTTTAAATTAATTTTGCAAGTTGATATTCATTGTCACTCCCAACGAGTGTATTGCTCATAAAATGCGTGTAATTAAGTGGAGGCGGCGAAGTTAGAGGATTTTAAATGTGTTAATGCCATAGGCGTGAGCAGCCTAAATGAAGAGGGGGGGCAGCTACATTTCTGACAATCCTTTTCAATCAACTTCTTTTATTTACTTGCGACATATTTAATGAGGAAGTAATTAGAATAAACAAGAAAGAAATTACAACATCAATGATAACATTAGCAAATGCAATTAATTTTATTCCGAACCATTCATAGAGTTGGCAAATGAATTGGAAAGCACCTTTCCCCAATTGTAATCGAAAGCAATTTCCCCAATTATAAATTTACCAAATTGTCTGCTTAAAAAAGGGGGTAAATAAGTAATGATCATATTAACGGATATGAAATCTGTATTACTTAGGGTTACGGAGCCGCATTTAAAATTTTCAGAAGCCGTGCGCTGTCCAATGGCTATTGAGCAAAACATTTTCAATTAGAATACTTTGGAAGGTTCTGGTGTGCTCGTGGAATAGACAGCTTCTTAGTGAAGCGTGTAATTTGTTCTCAGAGTGCAACGTTCGCCTAGAAGCCGAGACGCAGAAACGTTCTGTGCACGAAAGAAGACCGTTCCTACTGTTGAGGTAGTCACGTTTTTCTTGTAAGGATGAGCTGCACTGTTGAGTCGGCCGTGCTTTATTTGTAATAGTTCGTTGCGAATTGAATGAGCTTTTTGTGACATCTGTTTTGAAACTCGTAGTGTGGAAGCGTCGACTGGTTTTCCTCAACTTAGCTGTAAATAAAGAAATGTTAGATATCACTTTGGGTTCCTCTCTACTTGGCTGACTCTCCTGACTTCAACATTATTGTACGCACGTCGCACGTAATGTTTAAAATTTGCCTGATACGCATTAGATTTAGGTCATTCCAAAGCTATGTAAGAACTTTTTACGTACTGGAAATATTTTCTCATCGAATGGCAGAATTAGAGGAGATGATGTAACCTTTTCTTCATGCTTTATTCTTTGCACATCACGTATTACTAATTACGATATCCTCACTCACAATATCACTTATTACGTAATGTGCAGTTGCACCAAAATTGCTCAGCAGAGTTGCTCAATAGCAGTTATTTTATTAAGAAATGTTCTGCGAGAGTGAAATGTTACTTATTAAGAAATACCTCTTATAGCTTTAATTGCAATCACAAAATATAACGACGATAGTTCCTGCTCCATATCAACGCGACTTCTGGTACTACAAAAGCATTGAAATGTGATTATGAAAATAATGGTGAAAAATGTTATGCCCCTGCCAAAAATCTGATTTCTGAGAGTGTAAGTAAGAATAAAAATGATATATCCATCCTCGAAGTAGAATATCGAAGTGCCTAGTTTGGTGGTACCAGCGAAGCGCTGAACAGAACCCAGAATTTCTAGTATATTATATATGATATATCTTTGACCCTTTCTTTCCGAGAGTATTAAATAAAAGATAGTAGAGGATGAATCCAAATGCTCAATACTCCCATAATATTCTAGGCAAAACAGAACTATTGTGAGGTTGCGTAAGAAATTTCATATACGAATGTTTATCGTCAGTGTTTTTATAGTGGGAAGCCGATGTGCAGTGTGTTCGTGTTCACGCCGATATAGATTGATCACGTGCTAGGAACTCTGGCAGAACCATGTTTACATTGTGCGTTGCATTTTTCCGGCGCGGCGTGGTACACACAAGAACTGATTGACACACCACTCTATCAGACCTGATAGTGAGACTGAGATTACGTTCGTGGCATTTGCCCATTCATGAACACCTACTAACACATCTGTTTATTTGCTGTCACAATGACATTTACAACACAGAACAACAGAACTATCAGATTTTTATTATAAAATGGCAAATATGTCTAAAAGCCTATGTAGCTTGCATTAGCTTGCTACGTACATACGATGCGTCTTTCGGGAGTTTAAGTGCGTGCGCAAACTTGAAAGATGGGTATGTAACTTGACGTGTATGCACCGGCTGAGTTAGTTCAGAGCCACATTTCTCTGCTGGGACTCTCACCGGAAGGTTGCAAGGTTCGAGTCCCGACGGTGACATATTTTCGATATCATCTGTATAGCTAGATCAGATCCATAGAGGAGAATTCCTGCGCTCGGCCGCTCTGATCGGTAGTTATCCGCGGCTAGTATTAATACCAGGCGAATGCCGGAGCAGTATCCGAACAAATGGGCCAAATCTTTTCTTCCTCTTACTTGACCTCTTGACGTACACACACACGTACCCACTTACACTTACGTACTCTTCACTACCACACATGTCGTGAGACCGGTCGGGGATTAGAGCTTATCCTGACGGGGCGGTGCTCCGCTGGAGGAGATACCTTGAGGTGGGAATTCTCCCCAAGCCGACGTGCAGGTCGGCGCCCGATCACACCGTCCTGCGCGAAAGGAATCACTGCCACATCCCGTGATGACGACGCACTAGATTCTCGTCTTCTGTGGGAACATGGGTGTTCCTGTAAGCGTTCTACCTCTCCGAGAAAAGAAATAAGAGGTCATATTCGTCTACATATTTTTGCAAAATATTGAAGAAGATTTTTTTTATTAACGCAATGAAAATTTACAATCTATTTCAATTCGAAATAATAAGTAAATATGTTAATTCAAAATAAAATGATCAATGAAACAATAAATTACAGAAAAGTCCCCCATTGGTAGTTTCCAGGATCAATATACAAAGACTGTAACATAAAAGAGAAAAAAAATTAGAATAATAAGAACACAAAATGGGGAATTATTTTTGTTTTGTGTACGTCAATGTCAAATACTAAAGCGATAAGGAAGTTGCAAAGAGGAGCTTCTATTGAGGCGAGATATTTCTTGGCTATTGTCGAAAAGGTTTAGGGCTAGATGGTTTGGATGAGTTTCCAGGCGTTTATTGTAGTTAAGGCTAATTTCTTGTATCTTCTCTTGAATTGTTTGATTATTGAGGTCTCGATGGGGTGCTGCATTAGACATGTACCAAACTGCTGATGAGATGACTCTTAAAATTTTTGACTGGAATCTTTGAAGAATTGATAAGTTTGTTCTGCTGGCTGTGCCCCGGATTTGGATTCCATATGTCCATATAGGAATTTTGACGAAGATGACCTCTTTTATTTCTTCCCATAAGAACGTCAACAACCCCATATCATAATTCCCAGAATTCTCCGAGAAAAGTCGCCTGCCCGAAGCGCTAATTTTATGTGCGCTACTTCATGAGTTTGACCGAAACATTTGAACGGAAAGAATGCTTCAACATATTCCTAAGGAAGTGAAAACGAACGCGTCTGTTCCTGCTGAGCGCCGCGGCGCGCCGTGCCCATGTGGGTCTGATCCTTCCGGGATCGTAAAGCCGTGGCAGGTGGGTGACTCCGATTCCGGTCGCCGGCTTCTCATTAGCATGAGGCAGTTGCCGCCTGGGGACCTTGGCGCTGGGTGTGCTCTGGGTCGGGAAGGGACTGCGCGGACGTGGAAAAGTCATTTTGTATTTTATCAAGTGTTTCATGGATTCAAAAAAAGCTCGAATGTGTAAAAGTTGACTCCCTTAAAATAATACCTGGGAACCACCCTTTAATAAAGTTTTAATACAATGGGTAGGCTTGTTAATATTTTTGAGGGAGATGTGTAGCGTGATAATTGTGAACTGCCGACCACTTGCTTCACCTGAAGGTGTGCAAGTGCTAAAAGATGCTCCCTGCGAAAATGGTTTAATTCGTAAACCGTACCGGGAGCGGTGGCTCAATGTCGCTGCAGTGCCTCTGACTGGGAGATCCTAGGTTCGAGTCCCCCCGGCGGCAGGATTTTCGACACTAGCTTTTCAGCTAGTGCAGGTGGGAGATACCTGGTTGGAGCAAACCCCACTAATCGACGGTAGGTCGGTGCCGCATCTCGCTATCCAGAGGGAAAAGATCACTACCACTTACCGATGAAAAAACATGCCCTACACTTACGGGACTAATGTTCTGAGTAGTTGACGCGCCGGGAATCGCTAACAAATCAATCAATCAATCAATCGTAAACTGTCAGTATGGTGATCTACGTCCAACACCACCTGATACTTGTAGATAAAACACTACATTTTTCTCAATTAACTCTTCCACTATATCGGAGTTGGCAGCCATCATTAAATATTCTGTTTCGTCATTCCCAAAGTGAAATAACTGGACGTTTGGATTAAATCGCATTGTAATAATTCGCACTTGAATTAAAATTGCATATTGTCTAAGGAGAGCGACGATTCGCCAAGATTACAATTTTGAGAAGAAAGACAGTGAGTAGAAAGACAAAAATATGTAATTGGTACATAAAAATCCGGTCTCTAGTAATGACCATAGCAGTTGACGCGTCCGAAATCACCAATCAATCAATCAATCGACGTGAAAAGGATTTGGCGTCCTCGCGTGAAACGTGAACCGGCAAGATTCCTCGTCCTCCGCCGTGTGTGGCAGGGGGCCTTGACGCGTTGCTGCAGAGCAGGAGTGGGCGTGGCGGGGGCCGGCGTAGCTGCGGGGGCCGGCTGCGGCTGTGGTTGCTGCGGGGAACGCTCCGCTGCACGCACGTACCGCTGCTCGAGTTGCGATCGCCCAAGTGTAGTCAAAAATCCCCTCTGTGGGTAATATGCTAAGGTTGATTGATTGTTAGTGGTTCCTGGCGCGTCAATTAATGTGGTGGTTTAGTCCCGTAAGTGTCGTGCGTGTTTTTGCTCGTGAGGGGGCGGTGGTCTTCCCCCGCTGGATGGCCAGATCCGGCGCCGTCCGGCAGGATTTTCGACACTAGCTTTTCAGCTAGGTCGTGTTCAGTCGCGGTCTGCAGGAGAATTCCAGCGGTAGTTTTCCGTAGTTTATCCGATCAACACCAGGCCGGAGCAGTACCCTAACAAACGGGCTACGGACAGCGTGCGATCTTTCCTTCCTCTTCCTTGTCCTATCCTCACCCCTTACTCACACACTTACACTAACATTCACTACACTACCATCACGTGCCGGAAGACCGATTGGGAACTTAGAACTTGTCCCGGATGGGGCAATGCCCCGCTGGTGGAAGATACCTGGTTGGGGAAACCCCTGCTAGTCGACGGTAGGTCGGCGCCGGATCTCGTCATGCAGTGGGGGAAGGTCACTGCCACATCCCAATGAAAAAGATGCACTACACTTACTGACCTCGGTTGTTGACGCGCACGGAGTCATTAACAACCAATCAATCAATCAACAATTAAGATGCAATTGGGTCTCCTCAGTATGGAGTGATGGTTGAGGTGTGTTGGTAGTACTACAGGATGCAGTAAATGACAGTGAGGTGCGGGGAAACGAATATTTCGAAAAATTATCACGCACCTGCTTTGATGAAATTTTACATAAAAGATTTGAGCAATGTTATCCAGAAAGCTAGGCACTAGCTTCCGCGGCTCGCCAGAGAATTTGGTGATGTGGGATGAATTTTGTGTTGACGTAATAAAAGTATAAAACTCTAATCAGGAAGAAACCTCCTATCAACTCATATTCAAGGGGGAAAATGTCCAATAGTATGTAATTTGAAAACCTAAAAATAATGCATTGTATTCGAGAATTAGTATACTTTTCATCACCGCCTGAATATGAATGATTAACGCATGAATAGGTTTTCCTTATATGAAACAAGGTAAGTATATTCATTTCACGTTGCTTTGTTTTCTAGCTGCTATTGTTCGTTTACAATAGTGTTTAAAGAACAGGGTCTATTAAATATTCAAAACAATTTGTCGTAGAAATTTACTCTGGCATTCCACACGTCAGAGATACTAAGCAGCAGTCGAGAACCCAGGCTACAAAATTTCTGTTTACACAATTCAACCCGCTGATCTAAATTCCACACATATGTGAAGACCATAGTTAGATTTCTCTCCACAATTATTTTTTTGTGTTCTTTAATATAAACACATGATCACACGATATTTGACATTATGAATCACATTTTATCTGAGAATACTAATTGAAAAGAGCGATGTCTTGGAATGACTATAGAAGGTAAGTAAAACTAAATGGAGTAGAGTGAAGAAGTAGTAAATTGAAAGTATGACCTAAAAATTCTAGGCGCTAACGGTACGCATAGGAGCCTTAATGGCTTGACTGCTAAGAAAGAACCAACTTCATTTCTTTAGAATATTTTTAAAATAATAAAATTTGAGTTGTACGGTAGTGCCCTCCGCTCTTTTTGATCGGTGACAACAGACCCAACGCTATTCCCAGACTTCGTCTCTGCCACATTGGCCGCAAATACATCCGACATTGCTGCAACAATGTCTAATAGTAATTAAGATATTCGCTACAAATTTTACTCACGACATCCCTGCCCCCTTCGTTGATGTTGCAAATGTTTATTGCCGGTGCAGTAATGAATTTTAACCTACGTACTTTCACAGATTCGGTCACATAAACCTCCGCCCCCAATCTACACAGTTATCCGCAATCACAACCCTACCCTCATCATGTACCCACCTTCCCGCATCCCCATTCGTACTACTTACGCCTTCACCCATTTAGTCCCATGCATATCCACATTACTACACCCATTTCCCGATGAACTCAACCACGCCCATTCCCACATTCACCCTTCTGCATTACAATCGCGTCTACATGAACCTACCTACACACACCTGCATTTAATCAATCATCTTCATCCGCCGGAGTACAACTCATACCCATCCACAACAACCTCATCCATCTACATCAGAATCACCATTGACCATGTCTCTGCAACAACTATGACCAGATCATCCTAGAGTTCGTCTCGATAATGGAGGATTTTCGACGGCAGGCCGAATTCATCCGCTATCTGAAAGAGAATTCTAGCGGGAAGCTGTTCTAATCAGTTCTTTTCCGTGGTTTCTCCGATTATTACTAGGCGAGTGCTGATGCAGTACCGTAAGAAACGGGCCACGTACATCGCGTGATCTTTCTTTCCTCATCCCTTACACACACCTACAAGTGTTATACCAAAACACAAGCTCCCCACGCTTGTCCCGGCTGGGGCGTGCACCTCTGCGAGAAATATCTTGAGAGGTAAATCCCTTTCAGGCCGACGTTCGGTCGGCGGCGGATTTTAATATCCAACGGGGAGCCGATGCCTCCCGGATGAAACATTCACAACACGGAACTAATGACCACAGTAGTTAACGCACCCGGAAACAATCTATCATATATAAAATATGCAAGTTGTAGCGAAGCCTCCAATTGCATAATCGCGTCCCAGTTGATCAATTGTCAATTTATCTTACATTAAACCATAGTAGATGTTGGAAGTGTTGCCTCCTTCACGTGTTTCCATTGGATCTGGCTGCTACAAACATATATGCAATTTATAATAGGGGGTTCTGGCTCGACTTCGTGCGGGGAGACTTTCCTGGCGCACGTTATAAGCGTTAGTGGAGTCAATCAACACACCAGAATCCCATCCCGTCCACAGGAACCTACCCTTCCACACCAATCGCACCCCGGACTGAGGCGTTAGTGAAGTCAATCAACACACCACAATCCCGTCGACATCAACCTACTCACCCACACCAGTCTACACCGCAGATTGATGGTTAGTAGTATCAATCAAAAACTCACAATCCCATCCCATCCATCACATAAACCTGCCCACCCACACCAAACGGCCTCGCAGGCCCCACCCCGCTGACGCCAGCGCTGCCGCGGCCGCTGCCTGCGGCGCGCCGCCTTGGCGCATCGGCGGGCCCGAGGGGAAAGTCTCCGGCTGCGGCGCGGAGCGGTGCCGCCGTTTCGGGAGCTGACGTAAGGAGCGGGAGAAGCCGCAGAGGGGGAGGGTGGCGGGGCGGCTCTCTCACCTGCGCCGTTGCTCCCCGCGGACCGCGAGGTTGCTGACTGGATGGGAAAACATCGCGCGCGGGCCGCTGGCTGCTCGGAGCGCACCGCCGACGGTCGCGCACGCGGCTCCACAGTAGGAGCAGACATTCAAAACGTGACATGTCCACTTCACTCTTTCTAATAAAAATCCAAATATGACACTTTTGAACACTATCTTAAGCTCTACGAACAGAGTACTACTCAATGTATTGTAAGACATCTTACGTTTCGTTCTGGAAATGAAATTCTAGTTAAAAACAACAGAAGAAGTCAGTTTTTGCCAAATGGACATGTCACCTTTAGAATGTTTGCTCTTGTTTCCAGTGACGTAGTTAGGGGGCAGCGGGAACGGTCCGCCCCGGGTGTAGGGATGGCAAAAAAAAACATAGATTTTTTGAAACATGGAGGTTTTCCACCAGAAACATCGATATATTAACATAGATATTTTACTTTCAATGTTTTCTTCAAATCGATATTTTGTTGCAAAAACATTCCTTTTTAATTTTTTTAAGAAAAGGTTTTAAGCACGATGTGGAGTAGCAGCAACATCGTTGTTTTGCGTCATCCTCATTATCACGCTACACATTTCGCCTGTCCAATCGGAGGAAGTTTGGGAGCTGCTCGTGTTGTGAATGTATGTTATCGGCAGGCGTGTCATTGCCTGAATCGACAGTGAAACACAAAATCGATAGCAAAACACGATGTTCTGTATCGTTAATTTTATTGTTTACATTCGATAGTAATTTTTACATACGAATAACTTGATGGTAACCAAACAATAAAATTTATCCTTTTACGTACTGTAATTAAAATTGGATAGGAAAATAGCATGTTTATTAGCCTATAATTAAAACATCGATATTTTAAACATAGATGTTTTTTCGATGTTTTCTTCGACATCAAAAACCCTTTAGCGATGCATTGAAACATCGATATTTGGATGTTGTGGTAAAATTTGCCGACACTACCTGGCTGACGCCATTTAGGGGTGACACCAATTACAAAATTTTATTGTTGGATTTGTATGAATTATTTCATATAAACTATTCAGTTATATATATAATTTGGGGTTAGTTTTGCCCCGGGTGACACCAACTGAAGCTATGGCACTGCTTGATTCCTTACGGACGTATGTCCATTTTCGATTGTTTTGTACTTTACGTAGCCATTTGTTATGTGTCGTATTCTTAAGACGCTTTTTCATCATGCTGGTAAAACATCGGTTCAAAAACGTAGTTTCTCGTAAGTTCAACGCTATCCGAAAACTTTTCAATCTCAGTACTTTCCCTTCCTGAAAAATTGTGGTTCATGAACCAACACCACGTTGAAAATGAACTCATCAATTGGAGACGCAACGGACGTAGTTTGTACTACGTATCGAATCATTGATATCGATACAATAAATACTCCACACACAAATTCCGCACATACGTCATTAAGTAAAATGGTCGCGATCATACTTGAAAGACAAGTATTTCGAATATCAAGAAGGCCAAGAATGATTCCGTTGAATATTTATGAGCATTGATGATGATGAAAATGGCAAATTGTGCTTTTATAAAATGCATTAATTTTGCTAAACGTAAACGTTAGTCCTTCTTTGGATCTTGCTGTGGTACACTGTAGTGTAAAGTTTTCAGATCACGTAAACGTGAATATTTTCACTTTTACAATTACAGTTTAGATGTACCAAAATTCTCGTTCATCGGTGTGAATGGTACGTCCATGGTATAATATGGCACCAAGCTTAAGCGTGTACGTTACCTTCGCTTTTGTTTCATTGAGAATGAGCCGCAGGTTTGCCAATGCTGCTAGAAACGCTGATGTCTGTTGACATCAGGTCCATCTAGATCCATTCATGCAATGTATGTCTTTGAGTAATGTACGAAGCAGTGGGCCACACCAAGTAAACTGAAAAACTAATGAATAACATAGTGAAAAAAATAATATTTTTCGTCAATGTAGGGGAGTGTCGAACTACGTTCAGGCGTGTGCTCTAAACACAATATTTTTAAAGCAGTACCAATACATTTCGTTCTTGCTTCGTCCTCGGTTTTCAGGCATGGATTGAGGATCTAGAAAGCCGTGATATCTACATCCTTATTGTGCCATTGACAGACTTAAAAGAACTAGTAATACTAACTAATAGTAACTAATAATAGCTAACTTGTCCACAATTCTTTTTATTTGCCTTTTTTCTCCATCGTTTTTCTCTTGCATTTGCATTCCCTTATTCACCGATTTTAGCATGGTTCGTTAGTGAAAAAAATTTGATCATTTATTAAACGGAATATAATCAATGCCAAATATCGACAGACGAAACTTGTATATACCTCTTCGGATAAAGAATTAAGCTTGGCCCGCCATCAAGTTTCTGTCTGTTGTCGGACGACAGGGTCGTCAGTAATATGTAAATATTTAGCAGTTCACACGGTTAGTGTCGTCCGTGATGTGTAAACTTTGCCAGTGAAGAGAATCCAATCCATTAAGTATTCACGTATCGCTGACAAGATGACATTGTCAAACTGTCAAGAAACTTGCCCGTGTAGAGGCAATTAATCTTTCGATGACCTAAGAATCGTCAATATCTGCTGAAACGTTGTCGGAAATTTTTCATATTACCGAAGTCATTGGTGGGAGCTCGCTGCACCAGTGTGATGTTGGTGGTGGCGGTAGGAGTGGTGATGTGATGTGAAACAGAGGTAATAGTTGGGGCCGAAATAAAGGATGAAACATTTGTTTTTTTGACTTGACAGAGAGGAAATGGGCCTCTCTGTATTTTTCTTTCATTCGCTGTGTGTGTGTTTGTTCCAGTTATCTTTTAACAAGAGTGACACAATTTTCCAGTTTTTTTCTCTTTTGCGTTGATGCAAATGGACTATAATTTAATGAAATCTCGCCTTTCACGTAGGACTCTAACAAGAGAATCCTCTCAAATGACAAATTTTGTCAAAAATGACACAGGAGACTCCCGTAACTGTAATGAAATACAACGCATAGGATGAATAAGAAAAAATCTTGATCCTAATTGGAATTCGCTTCATATCAATTTAACCGCCTGGAAAAGACGCTGCGTGGAGACAGTTTCTTTGAGCTTCTTACAACTTTTCGTCGTCAATCTGTTTTTGAAAGGTGATTCGCTTTTATGGCGTCGAAAGGTAAATAAACTTCATTTCCAATGAAACGATTATTGGAAGCTCTGGAAGAGGAAGAGCTCCAGTGTTTTGTTGAATACCAAACCAAGGAATATCAAAATATACTTCTCGAAATATGCGAGTAAAACTTGCCAACTTGCGATGTTTAGGTACACGTAATAACGAGAAATATATGTACGAGTAATAATGAATAATATGTGTACAGTAATATCACATAAATTTACGATGTACGTTGTATTTCTTTATATTCGGACTACACCGTTTCATTCTATTATTGTTTCATTCGCCTAGGCACAAATATTTTTTTCACAAAAAAATTTAAAATCATGATAGAAGAGGACAGGTATATAAACAATAAACGATAATAAACAACTTGTATGTTTACTTGTTACAAAATATCGCTTTAATAATGCTAATATTATCCGATAAATTGTTCGAAAGTAAACTCATGGCTATTTAAAACCAGTTTAAAATAAATTATTAATATATTTCAGTCCTTAATAGAATGGAAATAAATTCACAAATATATATCACTTTGAAGAGTATTTATAAAATGTTCAAAAAATTTGTAATATTCAAAATTTACGATAAGGGGTTAGCGCCCCTCTTGGAGCAGATCATGTGCACTTCACTAATTTCTGCTCGGTTTTGCTAATCTTTTTCCATCTGCTGCAGTCTGGGCGATGCGTCACCTATGAGTGTACGCTTGCCACGCCTCCGTGCACTCGCACGGCAGGGGTAAGGCCGGTGTCCCGCGCCCCGTACCCCGTGCCCAGGGGATTCGTGCGAGCAGCGCCCCTGCACGTTTCCCAGCCCATTGTGCGTCGGCCCCTCGGGCTTGAGCGAAACGGATACGCGAGAGGGATGCAACAGAAATCTGTCCCTTGCGCCGCCTGCCCATCTGGCGAATTGTTCACCCAGTTTCCGTTGCGTGCGTTCAAACTGGAGCGCCTCTTGTGTGAAGCGAGAACCTGCGCGGGAAGATGGTATTCCGTTAGGCGTTCTGGGGGACATTGTTCGTCGTGGGTCAAGTGGCCGCTCCCTCGAATGTAAAGGTGCAACTGATGCTTCCACTATTCGTTGTTTCAACTATTGCGTAATGTAAAATGTGGGTGAAATAGGGGGGGGGGAGGCAGAGTTCAAAAACAGTGTCTCGTCCGAGGATGAGCGTTGCTATGTGTAATGTACTAATTTAATTTATTATGTGTCTATTTAAACACACGTCTCATTTAAAATACAGATTATTATTATTATTATTATTATTATTATTATTATTATTATTATTATTATTATTCCGGCTGAAATGTCTCAGAACAACGAGTGTTGGCCTGAGTGTTACTGCAGTATTTCTAAACGAGAGATCCTAAGGTCTGAGTTCAGAAGATGCCGGATTTTCCCCACTAGCTAGTGAGGTTGAATTCACTTGCTGTCGCGAGGAGAATTCTACCGGCGGCTGCTCTGACCATTAGTTTTCCTTGGTTTCCCCTATCAGTTTCACACGAATGACGGAACAGTACCGTAACAAGTGGGCAACGATCACACACGTTCATTTCTTTCTCATTCTTGTATCCTTTTTCCCCCTTGCATATGAACACGCACACGCACGCACGCACGCACGCACGCACACACACACACACACACACACACACTTACATGCACTGCACTACCTCACATGTCCGGAACATAGAGCTTGCCTCGGCTGGGGTGGTGCTTCGCTGACGGAGATACCTAGAGGTGGAAAATTCACCGCAAGCCAACATGTAGGTCAGAGCGCACATTCTAATGGGGAAGAACATCGCCACCTCCAGCATATACCATACTTATATGATTCACTTATAGAATTAATGATCTCGGTAACTGACGGAGTACTTACCAATTCCTATTTTTTTCACAGTAATAGGAAAATAGATTTTTCTGATCCTAGTAAAATTGATTGAAGAATTTTACGATAGCAGTTGCGAAAATATATAAATAGTCGTATGAACTGAAGAATTACAATATATCAAGGAACATTGTTTTTGAAACCGAAGTATCACATTTAATACTGGATTGCCTTGCTTGTACGTTACAGTTACTTAATTAAATTTTATCTTTTTGTTTGTCGGAGGAACATGTTCAGCTAACGATTCGTTCCGTATTGCATTCCGTATTTTGACATCTTCACGAATTTCCGATTTCATTTCAAAATCGCGTGTTTAGAGGATTCAACCGTAGAGCAGTTCCTCTTTAAGTTATCGAACATTTTAGTCTCGTAAGGACGCATGTCGGTGAGATAAATGTGTATCTTTTCCCTTGGTCAAGGAAACTATGCGAGATAAAGGATGAGACCCGGAAGGGGGATTGTTTAAGTGGAGATGATGAAAAAACTGGAGGTTTGTTTAAAAAATCATCTAATTTATAGTCATCGCGATCATGTAATGTATTTTCGCGGACGAATTTTCATTTTCATTATGTGACTGGTTCATTGTGATATGTAAACGCGCCTTTCTGTGAATATGAGTATGTTGAATGAATCGCTCAACCACTTGTTCGTTCGTCGACCATTCGTTCGCACCGGCAGCGGTGCTCAATGTATCATCTGATGTCATTGCAGCGCCTTTGACCGGGAGGTCCTAGGTTCGAGTCCTGACGGCGCACAGTGTGTAATTTTGGCCATCTAGCAGGAAAAAATTAAATTTTCGACTGAATTGAAGCAGTAAAATTGTTAGGTTTCTGTGTAGTAGTATGTCCCAGCTATGTGAGAACGTTGTTAGTTTTCTCTTGAAGGTCACATGAATCCCGTGGTGCATGTTCAAACACGTCCATCGCCGCTCCGGCAGGACTCAGCTCCGAATGACCCTTTTCAGTACGCGAAATTCCCTTGGTCGTGATACACCTCTTGACTGATTCTGTGATTTGTGTGCCAACCAGAAGTAATTTTCACAGTTTTACAATCATTTTTATGTGAATATTATTTAGTTATTGACTTTTGTTGTGCCTAAAAACGTTAATCGAAATGGTGAGTGATTTATATTAAATGTATTGCACGTTTTCTAAATTCACTTAGAGTTTTAGTGTATTATACACCATTATACACCTTTCGGGCCATATACATTTTAAAACTAGTACTTTCAGGTTCTTGATCGTGAAAAGACTAGCTGCTTATATCTGCTTATCTGACGAATATAATTTTTTTTACAGAATGGCTCCTCCAGTTACCGGTATGTCGTTATTTGATAAATGAGTAAAAAAATCAATTGTTGAAAAATTTGAAGGTGTATTGACTGTTGTTTTGAGTGAATTAGGTATTATAGAACCTGAAAAGGCATTGTTGGATAAAATTAAGCCATATGTTAGATGTATTTGTAAAAAATTTGAAACCAGATGGCAAAAATCAGTGAGAAGTAAAGAACAGTTCCTAAAATACAATTCGTCCTGGCTGCAAGAAACTCTTTCCCTTCCTGATTATATTTTAGAGGCAGTCCCAGGCCCATCGCAAATTAATGTAAAAATTAATAGAGCTGGAAGACCTAATAAGCCCTTCAAAAGCTGTGGGAATAAAGCTAAAGCCCTAAAATTGAAACCTCTTTTGGATACCACTAGTTCAGAAGAATTATCCATGGCTACTGAAATGAAACTAAGGAAGGATGGCAAAAGAGATTCGGCAGCTATAGTGAAGGAGCTCTCTGAAGTCTCCCCCAACAGGGAAACTACAATTAAGAAAGCCCGAAGATCCATTCATATCGTTTAGAAATTGGAATATGGCGAGTGAGTGGAGAAGAAAATAAAGCGAAAGTGGCGAAAAAGAAGAAGCACGTGCAAGATGGATTTAGAAGTAAGTTAGGTCTTCTCATTGATACTCCCAAAAAGCAAAGTGGTAATACAAACGACGGCAACACAGCAAGAAAATTATTCAAACATGCTGAAGTATCTTCTCTGAAATAACAGGTATTAATTTAGATCTAATAAAAAGATTCGGTGTTATTTTACAATGCATAAATGGTAATTTCGAAATTAATTTAAAAAAGTTTGAAGAGTACACCACAGAGACAAGGGAACTGTACGTGAAAGAGTATTCGTGGTATCCAATGCCTGTTAGTGTGCACAAGGTACTTTTTCATGAAAAGGATATTATGTCATCATGTATTTTGCCAATTGGACAGTTCTCTGAAGAAGCCCAGGAGTCCAGAAACAAGCACAACCGACAATACAGAGAACTATTCACAAGAAAAACGTCAAGAGCAGACACAAATATGGAATTGCTCCACAGGCTGCTTATTAGCTCAGATCCATTCATTTCGAGCTTACGCGCTAAACCTGCAACTGTACCCAAAAAAATGAAACCTGAACTCTTAATGTTATTAGAATCAAGGAAGGAGGCAAAAGAAATATACTCAGGAGAATCATCAACAGAAGAATACGCGAGTAGAGATTCAAACTAATTTGTGAGTATTTTTGTACATTCCTCTTATTTTTTTTTTTGTTATAATTTTTACATTTTCGACTTTTTATTCTTGTATACTTTCTTTTATTGTTCTTGCAGAGTATGTTTTGTTAAATTCAAATATTATGTCCCATAATATTAAACAAATGCAACGTTTGACAAACGTATACTCTCATAAAGGATAATACAAGTATTCAAATTTCCTAAATATTTAAAAAAATATTTCGTAAAAATTTAAGTTCTACAAGCAAATTTGTTTATTTGTACATTTTTCATACAGACCCCCAAAAACTAGGAGAATTCATTTCAAAGATTTTAATTTTTCTTCCTAGATCGTAAAAATTATACACCTGTGCGGCGGCAGGATTTTCGACACTAGCTTTTCAGCTACGTCGAACTCAGTCGCTGTCTGGGGGAATTCAGGCCGGCTGCTCTGATGGTAGTTTTCCGTGGTTTCTCCGATCCACTGCGGGCAGTACCCTACCAAACGGGCCATGGACCGCCGATTTTTCCTTTCCCTCTTCCTTTTCCTATCCTCTCCCTTACACACACACACACACACACACACCACTAACATGCATCACACTACCACATATTCCGGGGAGACCGGTCGGAGCTTAGACTTGTCCCGACGGGGGCGGTGCCTCGCGGGTGGGAGAGTTCTGGTTGGGGGGAAACCCCACTAGCCGACGTGGTCGGTGCCGGATCCAGCGGGGAAGACGCCATCTCCGAGAAAAATCATGCACTACACTAACGGGACTAATGATCGAAGCCGTTGACGCGCCCGGAAACACAAAAAATCAATTAATCAATCAACCATTCGCTCGCTCGCTGGCTTGTTCGTTCAACCACTTGTTAGCTCAATCACGAGTTGGTTTTTACAATCTTTCGTTTGTTCGTTTATTTACTCATTCATTATTTTATTTATTCTCTTGTTTATGAATTTACTTATTTATTTATTCGCGTCTTCGTTCATTTCTTTGTTCGGTCATTCATTTTCGTACTGTCGTTTCTGGTCTCGTTGAGTTCATTTGGGCCCGTTGCGCTGCGAGGCGGCTTCGAGGCGGTTGCGCGGCGCTCGCTGTGGTGGCGAGGACAACCGCGCGTCGGGTGCGGCGGCGGCTGACGTTTTTATCAAAGCGCCGGGCGGGCGCGGCGCGCGCGAGAAGCCCTATCAAAGGCGAGCGAGACGGAGCGAGGTGCGAGACCCGCTGCGCGCGACACGTCATCGCCCAGCCATTCGCCGCGGCGGGGAGTGGCGACGGCGGGGCGGGGAGCGCCAAGGAGGGGGGGCTTGTGGAGAAGCCGCGTGGAAAGAGACCTGCGGAGCAATCTGGTTTGCAACCTCCTGTTTTGGATTGTTTATCGCTTACGAAGTTCGAAATGCACATCAAGGCCCGAACATAAATGACGTACGGTAAATTTGGGGAATTTTCAATTCCCCACATTCCTCCTGAAACGCACTGGTCCCGCGCACTTGACCCCCCCCCCCCAACAATTACGTACCGCTTGCGAGAACACCCCATTTTACAATACATTAAGGTAAATTAAATAACAATAAAACAATTTTTAATAATTTTATTTGTATTATACATTAAAATTTGTCGTAATTAAACTGAAAAATAGCTAGTATTAATAATTTCCTCTGGCAGTAAGATTGGGGACATGCTTTGAAAGAAGGAAGGAAATTACGGTTAGTGCGAGAAACTTTCTGTGTGTCTGTGCAAGTCGTGCACTTGCTGTCGTGGGTGATGCATGGCCGAAAGTCTACTGCGCCAATTTTATTGAGTTCGAGAATAAACTGTAGATCAGATTTGAATATTTTCTTCCGAGACTAATAGATTCAGTTAATATACTATTGATGAAAAATATTTTCATTTATTGTAACAGTTTATGCACAAGACCTTTTTATTTTTTTAATTTAATTTGTTAATTATAAATGATTTTGTGTAGGATTGAAGAACACAACTGTTGAAAAATTAAAATACAGTAGCATTACGAAACACTTCACTGACCCCTCTACCCGTACGTAATAGAGCGTAACGCTTCTTCATACCTCCTCTCCAGTCTTAAGCATTACATAATTTATGAACGACTCCTAAATCGATACCAATGAATCAAATTCTCCTGTGATACCATTGCGGAGCGCAAAGGAAACCCCAAAACTTACTTCTTAGGTAAGAGAAGAAAGAAAGAATAATTTTCCGAAATAAGCGGTTTTGTACTGGTAAAAATACTTAGACACCTGACATAGAGAGTAAAGCACAGCACGTGGGCGCAAAATACACGCCTACATTCAGATAAAATTATTGGCCTCTTTACAACATTTGTTTTAGAAGTCTCTTTTCATATGGACCGACGACATGATAAACATTTTAGGCCGTTCAGTGACTAGCATGTATGCTGAGCATCTTGAAGGGCTGTAGTTCTTATCTTCATTTCTAGTTTTATTTGGGGGGAGCGACTGAGTTATGTCTCGAACAGGAAAAGAGAAGAGTTTTATTTGAAGGTCGCAAGGCTGTGAGAACCTTACCATCGAAAATTCCTAGGGTTTCATATACAGGTGTCCCACTAACTATGGGCCACCCCATAACTTCTAAAATTTAGAATCTAAATGGTTCTTGATATGGAAATTTATTTTTTGCTCAACAATTCCCAATCATAGGGCAAATAATGTAGAAATCTTATTTTTCGACCAACAGTCTTTTAACCCTTGTTGGGCTTGAGCGCCTGTCTTGGAAAACTATCTTTTATCCCTTTGGCCAGGACTTGACGCCGTTAGACTCCGGAGTTTCTAGCCGGTCACCCGACCAGAAACCCGCGAGTTTCGAATTCGCTTAACTTTCGTGACTTCACGGAGCGTAGTAAACGAATTCAGCTTACGACGCCAGCGATATTAGATTTTTTAAAAATGGAATTATATATTTCTCTCGTCATCTATTAATAGATCATGAAAAGAGGAATACAACGATGTATCATACGTTAAAATTTGTTTGTAATTTTAGTGCAAAATTAGACTTTCGGACATGTGATTTTAAATTAAACGGACAATATTTCCTTTAGTAGCCCTACCTTTATATACTACTTTTCTGTAGTAGCCCTCGCCTTTAGGGAAGATGGCGCCTCGCCTTTGCGGCGACAGAACTGTTGCGGGGGAGGCGGTTGAGGACGCGAAGGCCGCATTCCCTAAAAGTTGCAGTTGCAAGGACTGCTACAAGAAATATTGCACAGGTAATTTAAAGTCGCCTGACAGAAAGTTTAATTTTATACTTAAAATATTATGAAAACAGTAACATAAGAAACATCATTGCATACCCCTTTTTATTATCTTTCTATTACAAGTGAGAAAAATATACAGTTCGATTTAAAAATCAAAGATGAAGTCTCTCGAAACTAAAAACAGTGTCTCGAAAGCTTTCAAATAGTATATCTCTTACATATTATTTGTCCCATAATTCCGCATCGTTGAGCAAAAACTGCAATTCGATATCGTGAACCGTTTAGAAGTTATAGGGGAGCCCTACATGATGGATACTTGATGGGACTCCCTGTATGCCAGTCTGACACTCCAGAGCTCCAATTGAATTTTGAAGAGTGTGAATTTTGGGTGAATTGAATGAATTCGGTAAAAAATACTTTTTTTCATTTCTATCGGTAAAAATGTAATTATTCCTTATGCTTACACTTCGAGAAGCATTATATTATTTTTCTTTAATTCTGCGCGCAATGAGAGCTGCAGTTTCATGAAGAATTTACAATTTTCAAGTGTATTTTAAATTCTAATTATTTAGTTGCCGTGATCTAGGTTCAATATTTGAAGTGCTAGAATATTATGATTAATAAGATAAGTATGTTTGGAATATGGAAATATCTGTTGAATAAAGAGAAACAATACCACATAACCTTCAAAATCGATACGCTTTACGTGCCAACAAAATGTCTTGCGTGTCCCTTCTGGCGTGCTGTTGGTTCGTTGCTCCTAACTAGGATCACGAGAGACTTCACGAGATGTTCGCCTTAATTTTGCTTACGAAGGTGAACTATTCCAGCTATATAACTTTCGCACCATCCTCCCTGAAAGCGAATGAAAATCCGATAGTCCCTTGATTTACGGCGTATAAAAACCTCCGAGAATGGCCAAAAAAGCATTTTCAGCGAAATCCAGTGGATGCTGATATTTCCGCTGGGAAATTTAAAAATGGAAGTTGTAGCCGGCGAAAATTAATCTGTTTGACCAATTACAATTACCAACAAGAGGAAGCAAATCTACTGGGCCGATGGTTGTGAATTACGTAGTATAAAAACATTAGATAACATGCTATCGTGAAGTAAAAAGATTTTCAATGTTAGCTTGTTCTTAAAAACTCATAAATGAGAAGGTTTAATGTATAGTAGCTAAGAAATAATGCGCTTGAATTCAATAAGAATAGAATAGACATACCGACAGTTTTCCCCTTTGATATTCATCAAACTTCTGTGGTCTTTTTCTCTCAAACGTTATTCACTTTAACGAACATGTCATGTCATAATCTTGATACCCTAATCTAATAAGAGATCACAAAATTCTGGTATAAAAAGAAAAGATTGATGGTTCATATAGTGGAAACGCGGCGCGAAGCTTTCAAAGTTCGTTGTGCGGAGCTTAAAATGTCGAAACAGTCGGAAGATGGTCTTCGATTAATCTCGCGCCGTCGACGTAATTGTAGTGTTTCAAAACCGCATCGTGGGCCTTTCTCTGCTGCTCCGCCTCGTTCCCTTAAAGAGACAATTTCTTTCTTCCAAAGCTTCTCGTGGGAACCAGGGTTTTCTAAAGAAACGATTAGTCGTTAATAAAGCCACGTAGTAAGAATCATCGTAATATCGCATGAGGAAATGTTCTTATCGTACTGGAAGGTTCTCAGAAGTTAACTGAAACTTGTTTAAGGAGATGAACGTTGAGTGAACCATAATTTCTGGTAGAGAAGGAATATGTTGAATATTTTTGTTGTTGATGATGGCGAAGTGTAGGATTTGAGAAGGATCATGATACGGCAAAGACGAATTTTAATGCAGATTAACAGTGGCGGCGAATATTGATGAGAATGTCATGGCAAAGGATTTTTACAATAGTTTTCTTTATATATCTCCAAGCTAATACTACCCACGGAGTTGTTATTGTAGTTATGATTGTTGACATTGTCTCGTTGCTGTTGGTGTCTGCGATGTTTTCGATTAACTTATTTTTCTGCTCCTTCGTAACCTATGTTACAAATCCGCTTTGTATATCAAGAATGAAAGAAATGCAATTTCAAGGGAAGGAAACAGCTCACTTCACGTGTCTTTGCAGTTATTATTTATACTCACACGCATACATTGTATATAATGTATACGCTCACATAGCACTGCACGGCTCAGATCTGCTGCATTTCCTCTGGGAGGTGACGCAGAAGTGCAGGTGGGTGTCAAACACTAGTATCTCCACCAGAACCACACAAAGGGAAATAATTGCATTTAAATGCGTAAGTAAATCTTAGGAAATGAGCAAGGTGGTTTAAAGGAGCTTTTTTTTAACCAGTGAACCTTATGAAATTACTACAAGCTATAGAGTACACTAAAAACTGAAAGCACTGATGCAGTTCAGTACTTCCGAGCAATTATGGCGAATTATGAAGGGGCGGCGTGAGTATCCGAACAATTATCTTTCTTCAGAATAGTTCTTAAATGAGGGCAAACATAGCACGTCGTGTGCGATCAATTTGCAAACAACGGAATTTTAATTGTCTGACACAACTTTGAAGTTAAAGAATACTCTGAATTCAGATCGGAAGACTACATATTAAGAATTATATGTAAAACAATTAAAATCGTGCACTTAATGCCTTGAAGTGCTTCTACAACCAAACCACCAAACTATATTGAATGCGCTTTCGAGAACTGTGCTCCAAGCAACACTCTGACGGGTGGCGGTGACGTCAGCCAATTGTAGGTGGCAGCCGCGGAATCGGAGGGTCAGAGAAGCCTTCCAGGGGCGTCTGTGAGCATTCAGGTGTCTTGACTGGCAGCCCCGGCGCTTTGCGTCAGATCGGATGGCATGGCCTGCGATACGTCCTTGCGGAACCTCAGATTTAGTTAACATCACATCAAATCACAACCGGAACCGTTAATAATCATCGTTTCAACATGAGGCGGAAATCGAAATCGTTATCTTTTATTAAACATATTGCTGATTGCTGGTATCGAGTTGAAATCGTTTTGAAACTTCTTCAAAATTGAAGCGTTAACTTCATAAATCAGTTCAGCGTAAAGTTAGCCAATTTCGGGAAACAAAAACGGCCTCATAGCATAAGATTTTTTTGTTTAGGGATATTAAGTTTCTTCCTGAAAGTATTATATTTTCAATAATTTTATTGGAGAACGAACTTGCGTGTACCCTGAAAGAAAATATATTACACCATGAACAATTTTTTTTCGATGGTGGGTTTTCTAAAATAAGCTAATCAACTTGTTTAACCAGTTTCATTGAGGTTACGTTACTCACGTGATACCCTTTTTGAATTTAAAATTAACTGCACTTCGTAGTATAATGATGACCGTCAGGACTCGCAAATAATAAACTAAGTTTTGGATTAAAAACAGATTTATAAGTTGCGATGACAGCGACTGTGACGTGTGAGACGCAAATAAGATACTTCGGGTCGAAAGCTAAATCAACTACATAATTTTTACTTAATAAAGTTGTATCAAAATCATTTGGGACTGTTTTGAAACTCTAACGTTTTGTTATCAAAATCCGAAATCGAAACTGTATACGAAATACTTCATTAACCAAAATTGTAATGTGATTCGAAATGCTTTTATCCCTGGCTTGAGAGTTCACGTAGGTGCCGCTATCCTACGCTCCGCCCGGGCTTTAGTTCGTAGAACATGACCTTACGGGCGTTTACATTCACTATCATTTGAAGATTTCAAACTGTTTGAAATAATTTTCTCTCATTTATGAATCCAGTGATATTTCCTTAAGAATTTTTTATACGATTATGTAACATGCACGTTTTATCTTTACAACTAAATAATGTTCGTATGCAAGAAATAGATTAAGTTTTTAGGGAAAATAAAGCATCCATAGTTCGAACATCCGCAAAGCTTTTGCCACGTGCTTCCGCTATCGTGACGCTCTATATTTGAAAAGTACTCACTCCTGTTATTCTTTACTTGCATGCGTGAAGTATTTCCTCAATATAATATGATGTAGTTTCGAAAGTGTATTGTTGTGATGATCATCGACAATTTAGAAAGAAGTGTGGGGCATTTGGATGGAGCTAAACATAGGACGTATTATACTCGCATCCCCTTGTTTCCGACGTGACTTTATTCACTGCGCCTTCATGAGCCCTCGGTTACCCGGTCATATAATTTGAATGTTGCATATACTAACATCATAACTCCAAAGTTGTTCAATTACTGTGAACGATTATGTCTCCTAAAAAGTAGTGCTTTCGTCATTCACATGTAAAAGTAACGTAGACTGCAGCGACATACCTCTTGACGATGACCCGATTCTGATTGATATACCTTTCGATGTCTTACAAGGATATTCTATTCTACATTTTTTGTGATTCCCAAAGGAAGTAATTTTTATTGTGCATAGTTCTCAAATATTCATAATTCCTTTGAATTAATAATACAACTTCAGTTTCATGTTATTGTTATTAAATGCCGCAGCATGGTGTGGAGCTTCCAAGCAAATAGTTTCCCAACTGGCAGATCTTTGAAGTTCCGTAGCCTCGTCTGCAGGTCGCTTCGCCAAGGCCCGAGTTCGCCTCCCGCGGTCTGAATATTTGAGGGAGCGGGATGGCGTGGCGGGGAGGGAAAAGGGGGTGGGAAGGGGCGGCAGCGAGGAAGCTGTCGCTGGGCCATGAAAGTTGCAGGGGTGGCCCTGCGCCGCAGAGGCCCGCTCGCGACCCGCTTTCCGCTTCTACTGCGCATCCTCTTCCGCCTCCGAGTGGCAAACCTCTAGCTCTCACGGCTCAACTTCTAGCTCCGACCGGGCAACTTCTAGCTTCTACTTCTGGCTTTGATTGCTCGAATTCTGGCTTTGATTGCTTCGACTGCTAGCTCGACTGCTAGCTTCGACTGCTAGCTTCGACTGCTAGCTTCGACTGCTAGCTTCGACTGCTAGCTTCGACTGCTAGCTTCGACGCCTCAAATCTCTATTCCTATTATTTTATTTCTGTGTAATAGTTTCCATTCTCCTTGACTCCATAATCTTTTCCAAAATATGCGAACATTTAAACACAATTTTCCTTCCATATCTTTTCTAATAATTTCTTCAACTTGTCTTAACTCCTCAATTTATTTGTGAGACGGCTTTATTTCTTCGCTCATCCTCATCTTTCATTCCATTCTTCGTTATTTTCCCTAAATCATCACCTGTCTAATACTCTTCTTAATTTTTCTATTCACGTTTCTATTTATGATCCTCAGCCTTCTTGTCCCCATCCCTCTTGTTCCTCCTCCTCCTTGCTGCTTCTCATTCTCTCTCTTCACCTTGTCTTCCTCTCGCACTTACCTCTCTTCTTCTTCCTCTTCATGTTCCTGTCTTCTCCTTCCTATTCCTCTTCTCCAGCTTCATTCTCCTTCGCTTTCTTCTAAGACTCCGCCTGTTAAGAGAATCGGTGTTGGACTAGCTGGGAGACTTTTCTCTCTCCTATACCTTTTCCTTGCACCTCCTCATTCTTTTTACTTCTCTTTCCTGTTCCTCAACCTTCTCCGTGCTGCCCCAACTCCTCGTCTACAGTTTCCTTCGTTCCCACTTCCCTCCCTCTTCATCTTCTTCCTGTTTTTGGTGTACACCTTCCTCCTCGTTCGCTTTCTTCTACGCCTCCGCTCGACGCAGACGCAGCGTGCGGTTGCAGCTGCGGGGCGGTTCGTTGGGGCATTCCCCAGGTAAAAGTCACCCGCGGGGCTGCGGCTGATCGCCCATCGCCCCGCCGCACCGGTTGGAGCTGCTTTTATTTATTCCTGCGGCTCGGAAACGGCCCGCGTTGTCCCAATTGCCTGCAGCCATCAAGCGAAGTAGCGCCGCTGAAGTGTAGTCGTTTCCTCAGGATGGGCTTTCCGGGTCAGCGTGCGAGTTACGAGGTAACAACCTTGAATTTGTGTCACCGAGTGTACTTTATCGAGTCGTCGTCTTTTTGTTTCTTATTCGTGTTTGTGTTCCGCACTATATTACTGGATACAGTTTCTCCACTACGTTTTTTTATTTCTCCGAATTCATTGAATCTAATTTTTAATGTGGGTGTATATGGAAGGAAACGGTGAAAATTATGAAAGCAATTATTTATTGAGCCTGCAAAACCCCTTTAAGGGCAAAGGCCTCTTTCTTTAGCAAGGTAAAAAGTTGTCTTTCATGTTTACATCATTTGAAATAGCTTTTACATATTTTTTTTTTGTGTATGAAAGCATCCTTGGAAGAAAATACATTTTTACTTTCTCGCATATTATTTATGTTGTAAAGAGAAAGTTATGACGTGCTGCGGCGAAAAAGGCTATTTTGTTCATAGGAAAAAATAATGTAAGTTACTGGTACAGAAAAAGTGGATAATTCGTGTTCCTGGTATATATAGTAAATTCCTTCCTCTAGCGCGTTATGTAGTCAGAATCCACATCGTTTAGGTGTTGGATTCAGAAAAATTGGTTTTCGGCAAATCGTCTGTCCGTCTATCTGCCCATATGCAAACAACACAAGCTTAAGCTGCTAATTCCATCTGTTAAGGCTTAACCTCAGGCAGGATTTTTACCACATTTGATATTTCCCGTTCGATCTGGCGGTCGACGCCCCTAGGATTGAAATGAATATTTTTAAAGCGTTTTGAGGGGTATTTAAATGAAGCTTCAATATTTCCATTTATTTCACAAAAAGCATTTCAATTTTATTCTTTAAACTTTTCGAACTGTTATATCTAATTGCACTAAATTTTATGACACAAACGTTGTGATATAATCATTTAGTTTTTATAAGTTCTCTAATGTTTCTTAGCGTAATATAATCATATCAGGAAACCGTTACAAATAGTGGGAGAAAGTACGTGCTATTTCAGCTCGTCTAGCTTTGTGTAAATTTCTACAGTAATGTTTGAAGTATGCATTGTTACTCAATTTTTTGGGAGGGGTGTGAATCCGAAATGAATTTTCTCTTGATTTAATGATCAAGAAAAAGTAGATTGGTAATAGAAAATTCTTGGTTTTTTGTAAAGAAGCACTACGTGACTTAACTGTATTGTAGCAAATGTCCAAACAACACGCTCTAGCTCGGATCCTAAATCTCTGAGATTAATGTTTGGGCCATTTGCTGATGACCATCTCACTATATCCTTAAGTACGGACTCGTAACCCTATTCTTCGAAAACAAATTAACGGCAAATAGTTCAGATGTCAACATTTTCATGTCTTAGCAGTAATCGGGTTTAAATCTCGGCAAATACATCGAATGTTGGCGATATAGGAAATCATAATGGAGCAGGATGTCAAAGAGAACCTTCATTTCCTCTGGTGTGTACGATTTCACTCTAAAACCACTTTCGAATGTTTCTTACTTCGTGTTCCCACGTTTCTATTAACTATGTGGCCCAGTAGTAGAATTTGTTGTCCACAAATACTATAACATCAATTTTTTCCGGAACCATCAATCACAAAATTTCCCTCAGAATATCTTCTCAGAACATTTACGATGGTTGTTCCTCTTCATGTCGCGCATTTGTTCGGATTGGGTGAAACAAATACTTCAATGTTTAATAAACAAGAAAGTTGAAGGACAAAATCAAGGCCTACGAAGGGAATAATATACACGTAAAAAAATTAAAATCTGTAGCAAAGAGCGGTGAAAGATATAAGTATCTTTATGAAAAAATACATTTATGTCCCTCCATGAAATCGTATTAAGTATTGGCATGCTGGTGGAATGTTATTAGCATTGAAATAATAAGTCAGTTTACTATTGCCATTACCGATCACAAAGTCTGGTACCAAACTGGATCTGCAATCAATATGCCGTTGATTATTATAATGAAAATCTTGATAGAGATGTCAACTTGAAATATCTTAGAGAGTAATAGGTTGAACCCAGAAATTTATTTACCATAGTGGAGTGAATTGTATTTTGTGGAGCAGAAATGTGCCTCCCAACCACGACATCAAATAAAACGAGAATCATAGAACTAAATTATAAGAAGTTCTTTAAACTCACACGATTAGACCAATTTAGAAGTTGTGTGGGACAAAGCTAAAAGTCGACTTGTCAAAAACCAGGAGACTGGAAAAAGATTCCTTCAATTACTCAAAAATCGTGTACAACGAATTGCGAGTAAGAAGTAACAATCAAAGTATAATGACTACCCAAACAAAGATGAGTGGCGGAGGTTCAATATTGTCGTAGAGGCCATACATACATAAAAAAACAACAAAGATCGTGGTTGGAAAGTCGTACATTTTTGGAAATTCAAAAAAGCAAAGAGATGAAGTGTAAAAATCAAAGAAAAACAGGGAGAAAGGGAAGAGGAATAAGAACATAATGAGAACATTGATGAAACCATGTCATTGAAGTCAAGCAGGGTGTGCCTCAAGGACCGATTCTCGGAGCGCGCCCGGTTTTTGCCCGCCTGGACGAAGGAAAGTCGTTCCGAGTCGGGTCGCGCTGCGGACCGGTCGTTCCTCTTCGCCCTCCCCCTCCCCCTCCCCCTCGCCACACCCACCAAATACAGGCCTACACGGTCGCCACTGCGTTGTTGTCTCGCGTAAGAGGGCCATCCGCTCAACTCGTTCTCAGCAGAACTGGAAGTGGCTTTCCCTCCTGTTATTCCCCGCGTATTGATTCTCGGCGATCGCTCGGGCAGGTTTCTGCGTCGATAGTGTGTGGGTGCACAAGATATGATGTTCTACATCAACTGTGGCCTCTTCAATGAGTGTGACCAGTTCATACCATAATTATGGAATTGGACTATAATGTATACCCCTGAACATCACTGTACCATGATAACATAATTGTAACATAAATATTGTTTTAATTATTTACAACATCATTAGTAAGTTAGTTTCTTTAAACAAATTTGACGATTGGACATTAGTTTTCACTCCCTCTTACTTTACCTTGTAGACAATTTATGGGTCAAATTTCACGCAAGTGTGACTCAATGTAGCCAGGTAAAGACACAAACATGCCTAAATTATTTCCCATTCAGGATGATATTTTTGGTCCATTTTAAATTTTTTCAGTTGATTGGCCACGAGTTTTCTTTTCCTTTTCTAGAGTTAACTACAGTTTTGTTTTAAATATGGGTTTTCGAAATACGCCGGTAAAAAACTGCGAATATAATTCCTGGAATACAGGCAAAAACTTGAATAACAATAAAGCAAAAGTATATAGTTGGTGAAATCTGAAAGTAAGTACACAAGTTGCAGTATTTGAAAGCAATTTCAAATAATATCCAATAACCAATTATGTTTTCATCGTAATATCGAGACTGGGGAATAGTTTTTTCACATATTATAATACTTTCCCAATTTATTCTAATGTGAAATCATATCGAAACATAAATATCAACAAAATGTTCCGTAATTACACCACGTTTAACAGATTTCCATCGTACCATATTGTACTTCAACTTCTTCGACTCCATAATTCTAGCCACCGAAACACTCCATAATTTCGGAATTGAAGTTCGCGAAGGGCTCCGAGTGCTAGTGGTTATTCTCCTCAAAGGTTACATTTCAAGGTATTAGTCGTATTTCCTGATGCCAATTGAAATTCCAGTAATATCAATGTTTTACGTAGATTAATAATTATCTCTTAGTTGCTTGGATGGTAATATTTTGTGAACAGAAGGGTACATGAAAATATGTTGATGCTTATTGTAAATACCATCGTAAATTTCAAAGAAACGCGTGCATTTCTTGTAAATCTCATTATTAGATATTTCATAAAAAATATTTACAATGTAATTTGCGGCAAAACTTCTATTTATGGAATTACCATTTCTGAATCTTATTTAACAAATCATATTTTTTCCGCATTTACATTTTGTTTATTTGCTTCTTTGAGCAATGATAGTTGATCCCTTATTAATTAGGTAATTCATTGATTTATCTTGTATAAGCGAGTTTTATATGCCTTGAATAAGCGAATTCCATGACGTAGTCATGAGTCACGCTTCAAATTCTTAGTGATGATCACATTGCAGTCTCTGTTTCTACATTGTTATCGCGTATATCCTGGTGTCTCACGGAAGTCGTTACATTGTTGTGGGCGTTTCTCGGTTCGTCCTTACGTAAAATTTCGGTAACGTATTCAGTTTCTGTAGTTATTCGATTACTGAATCGAATCTAAATAGTCTAGAGACATCAGTTTTACATCATAGCTCAAGTGTCGGACCCACTTGAAAGTGCAATACCAGTCAAAATACAAGCGAAAGTTTGTTGTTACGAAATTAAAAATAGATTTAAAAAGTAAAAAAAAGGCTATAATGTTCTACAAAGATTCCTCAGAGTAAATTTCATGAGTAGCCTTAGTGGGCAAATTTTAATTATTAAGGAAGAAATATTTTTTTATAAATTCATTTTTTTAAATATTTGTAGGTTTCTTTCCGTGCTTTGTTATCGCCCTACAAATTAGTAACATAATACGATCGTTGAAACCTTGATGGTTTTGAAGATTATTTAATGGTGTATTGATTTAATACTGCTTTAAATTAAAATGCGTTTCAGTCGTTTAACACTGGACACGGTTTAACACTGAACTTGCCGACAAAAATTTCTACGCAATATTTCTTGTAAGAATTACGATTTATTGTAATTTTTCCTCGCCGCAGACTGAAATGATGCCCTCAACGGATAGACGAAGACATAAGTAGGTGTTCAACAAAAGAATATTCGTCTAGTCTGTAGAACATCCTTCCAGAAGATGGATTAGCAGTGTGTATTCTTCAAAGCCAGCGACTTTAAGTGCACCACTTATCATCCTATATTTGTCTAGTCGACCACACCTTGTAAGCTTGGTCCGCCACTAGCTCACTCGCTCAGACGTTTTCGAGTTATATTTCCATTGAATTTTTATTTAGTTAGGTTTTTGCCTGAAGAATGACCTGTTGGGCACTAGAGGTCTGCCTTGGTACCATTTGCATCTCAGGCAGTTTTATATGCACATCTGTGCTACACCTGGATTACAAATGATAGCAACATCTCCATTCATCATGCTGTCTGGTCTGTAACAAAATATTCTGTGTTCGTAAATTTTCTGGTGAAATACGACACTCCATTACGGGATGATTTACTGTATTGTTTTTATGCCATGAACTTTGTCGTTTTGAAACGGAAGAATTGTGATATCTCGTGACTTATGAAATTTAGTTGCACGTGCGATAGAATATATTACAGACGGTTTGCATGCTAGAGAATGCACCATGGTATCTTGGTGTACCGTGTTTGTACTGTATAGATATTTACGTAAAATCTGGTGTCTTTTATCCTCCATCCGCGCAGACCATTTTAACATAATTGGCAAAACAAGTTCAATCATTGAAAATTGATGTCGCAATGTAAACGTATTTTATTTTATTGTATTTTCAAAATATTGCAAATGAAAAGAAACAAAC
Source organism: Teleogryllus oceanicus (assembly GCA_964035755.1). NCBI lineage: Eukaryota > Metazoa > Arthropoda > Insecta > Orthoptera > Gryllidae > Teleogryllus > Teleogryllus oceanicus. The sequence continues at coordinate 64,526,914 of CAXIVR010000005.1, read as the reverse complement.
TATATGCCTTTGTAAACGTAAAAGGCAGTCACAAATTCTGAAAATCAAGCGAAGATGTGAATTATGTACAATCTGCATCTAGAGTAAGACCTTATGGAGAAAAAATCCAGCTATTTCAGATATGGAATTTCATATTACTAATTTCCGATCGCCGACGTAATACAGAACTATCGTAATATAGAACATAAGTTTTTTCGAATATCAGTAGGCAATTAAACTCGTCTGCAGAAGAAGTTGTGAAATTACAAAGCGTTTTTAGCAGGGTGGTAGTTTCACAAATGTAACGAGGCCCTTGGAGAAATGAAGACCATTTTCACTTGAGTTAATGGACTGAGAAGCAGGGCTCATGACTCGAGTCTTTCCAATTAAAGAAGTCAATTTAAAAAGTAAATAACTTTAACGACCGAGCCGCTCTTCACTGACGAATTTGTAACAGGAAGTTGAAGTTGATGCTACTTGTTTCCTAACGATTTGAAATGTTATACTCCTTTTTCATTTCTGCCGCAAACGCAGTCCCACTTGCCAACACCGTAACATGTGTACGCGTACCTATCTGCGCCCGATCACCATGTACGTTCTATCGACAGCGTCAATCGCCTGTACCACCGCTGACAGTTTTACTACCGTTGATAAGATTCGTAACTTTGCTGACCATTCCGTTACATGCAAAATTCCTTCATCAATTTTCTTGTTTATTGTGAGCAAAACAAAATCGCACACACCTGTGAATTGGGAAATAATGTAGTACATGCATTTTCTGTGGAGCAATTGTATGGGGATGACTCTTGATAACCCAACGACTCCCCAAGGGGAAGGGCTGCACTCGTCTTCACTAGTACTCAAGACAACGTAATCTTTATCCTTCTTGACGCCATCGCAACATTTTGTCTTCCATTTTTTATCGGTTACACATCGCTATATTCCTGTCAACCATTTTCCATTCCTATCACCTTCATCGCTATTGGCGACTTCCTATCAGTTTCATCTTCATAGACGACATTCCTATCACTTTCATTACCATCGGCGACATTCCTATCACCTTCATCACCATTGCGACATTGCAACGAACATCATCACCATTGGCTTCCCTCCAGCCACCATTGGTTTCTTCCCTGTCATTATCATAATCATTATCGTCGTTGTCGTCTTCGTTCTTACCCCTACCACCGTCATCATTAGCGTCCTCACCAATCGCTTCGACATCACCATTGGCAACGCCTTCTCAACAATGACGAAAACGCAGCCTTCACCACCCGAAGCCGCCGCCGCCACCACCATCACCACCATCACCCCAACTCCAACCCCGCACCAGCTATCACTAGCACCCCCAACCGCAGTCTTTCCATTCCATTGTCTCTGCTTCCGGGCGGAGGGGCGGGGCGTGGGGCGCGGCGTGCGCTCGCCCGGGCTATCGCGCGCCGCGCATCGCGCGCCCCTGCGCTTCCGGGAGCGTCCGCCGCGCTCTTCCTGGCGCCGCGATCGCCGCCCAAGACGAGTTAGCTTTCGGGAGCACGCGCCACTCATCGGGCGGCTGGTTGGTTAATTGCCGGCTCAAAGACGGCGCCGCCGCGCTCTCCCCGCGCGCGCAAACGGGCACGGCGGGATCTCTCGAGAGACGAGGATCCGACGATTGGGGTCGGCAGATAATTGTTGGCGATTATCTCCACTAAAAATACCCCGAAAATCAGTACTTTAGTCAAAATTATAATTAATGTCGTTAGGTTGATAACATTAAATAACGGACGCCGTTGTAGGTTAGAAATCGACGAAAAAAAAAAACAAGTTTATAAGTAAATCAGTTATTTGTGTTACTGGCTATGTGACGTTCAGTACTTTTCTTAATCCTGCATACTTATAAGAAAAAATCAACTAATTTGTCTGTAGATGCAACTCATTTGTGTCGTTTGTTCTTAAAGGACGTAGGATTTCGTTGGTTTGACTGTGGGTTGTTGTTTTGTTTGGTTGAGTGGTTGAGTTACGTCGGTTAAGCAGAATACTATTTAGAAAATATCATTTTTACTCACTCACTTAGGTACGTGGTAACGAACCACCAAAACAACGATTAACTCCTCGGCCTTAGTTACGATCGGAATACTGCGGCAGAAGATGAAATAATTCGAGAAGTTTTGGAAGTTACAAATGTATCACATTTTTAACTCGTTGAATTGATTGCTCATTGCTGAAGAATTGCATTCTCTTGAATAATTCATAATCAATAATTATGTCAAATCTTGTTGTGATCTCAATATTACAATTAGACTTTTTTTTTAAAACATTGTAGTATTTCGAAGAATACAAAAATGATACGATATCCTCTTATTCTTTTGTAAACATTTTTAATGTAGAACTCAAATTTCACAAATTTAATGTTTTCACTATCATCAGTTTCTCGTTAAAATCTCTCTCAACAATATCTTCATATCATTTATTTTATTTAACCATTAAAACCATTGTAAAATGTCTTTCTGAATTTGTGTCAAACGTACGGTTTGCGACTGCTGCTTCCTGGAGAATATTGTAAGCAACATTTTCTAAGAACATTTACATCGACATTTCTGAAAACGTAAACAATCTACCACGATCTCGGGATACTGACAAGTTTCTTTAAAGTAATAATTTTATACAACGCTAATTTCGAAATTTTATTTTATTTGGTAATATTAAAATAAGTAAAAATAGTGCGCCGTAAATGTATTGATAGTCTCTAAGAACCTGACCTTATATCTACTCAGTTTTTCTATCGTTAAGCCTTGACGTTTCCCTTCCGGCTTCATTTAACTTAGCGCAGGACTAGTAACATACGAAAGTAGTGTATGCTATAGATTTTCAGAGCACTCTACCGCACATATCATGATCGTATACCTACCTGAATTAACTTACACATCACGAGAAGACGGGCATAACAGTGGACTATGTACTTTGTGGTGCGATGAAAGCGACAACGGAATGTAAAATCTTTTTGGAATCTGCTTACTAAGGTTCCTCATTAGGAACGGATTGTGATAGTATTTGTAGTTTGTGTGTGTGGTGTATTCGGGCGGTGGCGGCGGCGTAGATCCCGCCGGCGGCGCGGCCGCCGTGGCTGCTCGGCTCGCTTTCTCCGGCGGAATGCGTGGAGCGGGGGCGGGCGCGGGGGCGGAGCGGGGAGGGGGCTGGGGTGTGGGTGGGGGCGGAGCGCGCAGTCTGCCGCGGGGCGCCGCGGGTCGTGCCGTTCCCGAGGCGCAGCAACAGCCGACGCAGAGGCATCCGTTGCGTCAGAGCAGCGCCAGCCGCCCCGCCCCGCCCCTTCCATCGGCTTGTTCCTACTCCCACTGCGGCCGCGCGGTCACACATCACCGCCCGCCCGCTCGCTCGTCACCGCTCGCCCGTTCGTCACCACTTACCCGCTCGTCACCGCCCGCCCGCTCGCTCGTCACCGCCCGCCCGCTCGTCACCACTTACCCGCTCGTCACCGCCGCCGCCCTCCCACTCGCTTGTCACCGCCCGCTCGCTCGTCACCACTTATCCGCTCGTACCACTTACCGCTCGTCACCGCCCGCCGCCCTCCACTCGCTTGTCACCGCCCGCTCGCTCGTCACCGCCCGCCGCCCTCCACTCGCTTGTCACCGCCCGCTCGCTCGTCACCCTTACCGCTCGTCACCGCCCGCCGCCCTCCACTCGCTTGTCACCGCCCGCTCGCTCGTCACCACTTACCCGCTCGTCACCGCCGCCGCCCTCCACTCGCTTGTCACCGCCCGCTCGCTCGTCACCACTACCGCTCGTCACCGCCCGCCCGCTCGCTCGTCACCGCCCGCCCGCTCGCTCGTCACCGCCCGCTCGCTCGTCACCGCCCGCTCGCTCGTCACCGCCCGCTCGCTCGTCAGCACTTACTCGCTCGACACCGTGCGCCCATTACCCACCCACCCACCCGCTGTTTTGTTTATTATTTATTATTTATTTATTTATTTATTATTTATTATTATTTATTTATTATTTATTTATTATTTATTTATTATTTATTTATTATTTATTTATTATTTATTTATTATTTATTTATTTATTATTTATTTATTATTTATTTATTTATTATTTATTATTTATTTGCCATGCCTACGCTTTGCGCATATGCCTCTGTGCTGCGCCGTTCCCTGCCCCCGTCCGCGTGTCCTTCTCCTAGCGACGACGCCAAGCCCGTCTCCGACAGGCTGGCGCCGCATCCACCACCTGTGAACCGCCTCTGGCACCGTCGCTCTGTGTTTGCGCAGCAGCAGACAGCGTCGCCGACGCGACGTCGTGACAGTCCTTCACGCCGAAGTGGCGAGCGGAGATGCAAACAATGATTGCCAGGCCTCATCTCGTGTCCGTTTAATCGACGCTTCGTGAATTGCAGACGCACGAGTGTGAGAATTTACAAGAACACTGATTCGACACTGGAAATCTTGTGTGACTTAGTGTTGTTGAAATTAAATTATTCCTAATTAGGAACATTCGTAATTGTTTTATTGGTGTGATAATTTTTCTTTCTGATATTTTGAACGGTAGTTCAAATAGCCGCTCATTACCTACCGTTAATAGTTGTTCCATTCAACCCAGAATTAGTAACATAACAACAAAATTACACGAATTTGTGGAATTATATCTCCACATCTCCCGTGTCATATTTAATTGTTTTCAAGTTTTTCCCGGCACAACTTTAAATCTGTAGCGTACCATCTTAGAATCATATAATTTACAGTTCAGATGCTTTAGTTTTATTCTATTTCCAGAGACATTTAAGGTCATTTTATTTTATACACTTGGTCGCGGACACGCAAGATGAACTGCGGAAAGTTCGCTTTGTAAATACAAAACCAATAAAGTATATCTCGGGTATTTATCGATGTCTCTTCGTTATGATATATTGTTCAGTATTACTGGATTTCTGGGATTATCCTCAAAAAATATTTCCCATATTTTTGTCGCAATATTTGCAGATATTATGAACACGCAAAGCCGTATACCGTACATTTATCTACAATTCCGCTCCGAATATATCCGCTCGGATTCCACGTCACGCAATCTTGTAGGCGCGAGCATTCGTGCTCGTCGTACACAGTCGAAAACTTTCGCTTCTTCCCCTCTTACGGTAGTCGCCGCGTTTCGAGCGTTTGTTTGGGACCATAACGCGTCACAACACTTCGCACGAGGTTTCTTCACAACACGTAGGTGCGCAGCCGGCGGCGCGGAGGGCAGGGCAGGGGAGGGGAGGGGAGGTGCCAGCGTGGGAGAGGGCGGGGTCGAGTAGTTACGGGAACGGGAGGGGGAAGGGGGGATGGGCGGGGTCGCGCGTGATCCCACGCTCACTTTCAGGCCTCCGCACGCCGCCGCCTCCGCCGCCACGCCAGCAACAGGTGGGATGTGGCTGCCTTGAGCCTACACCAAACGCGGAATAACTGCGAAATCGAGCTCCGTTGAAACAAAGCTGCGTGATGCTTAGGAATGACTGTTTTTCGAAGAAACAACATATTGAGAGAGAAAACAAATTATGTTGATGATGAAAATTCATAACCGCTTCGCTGGTCAAATTGCATTTACGGAAGCCATTGTTTCATGTTGTATTATATTGGCAGCTTTCCTTAAATACAAAAAATAAATTTATAGCGTTTCTTCTGAAGACCTTGGGCTTCCGTGGTCACAGTCGGTATTTACTTGGCTGTTCCGGTGATGCCGCGTCCTAGGCATAGATGCCAACGTTTCGGCCGCCATTCTGCGACCTTCCTCAGGGCGAAATAGTTTCTTTCTTTGTCATCATATTATGAATAATGTTGACATCTTTGTTATAATTTTTGGATTCACTCATTTGATTACGGTAATTGGACCCACAAATATCTGAATATTAGTCATAGAATAATCTAGGTCTTCTTATTAACAATCTGATATCATTTGTGACCTAGAGTGGCGACAGATAATATTCTGGCTGAAATTATTCAGGAATGAATAATTTCATTTTCTATATTTAAGGTTCAAATTTGTGTATATATTGCGTCGGACACACGTAGGAAATATAATGCATATTTCAAAATGAAAGCCTGGATTTAACAGGCCATAGAACTTCTTTTTCCACCTCGTAAGCGCATGTACTAATACAAATCTGTATCGGCGTATTTTATACAACATAAACCGCTTACCGGTTTTCACTCATATATTTCAACAATGATATATACATTCGCCTTCATTAATTGAAACAGAACGGCGTTGCCAACCAAAAAAAGAGAAGTAAAGTCGAACGGATGTACTTGGTTTTATCATATCTAAATCTTTGTTTTTGGGTTGCCAGTGATTGTCTTCAGAAAAAGGTGTACCGGGGTGAAGAGGCGAGAGGGAGGAATGAGTAGTAAGATAAGACATATATTTTTGAATAGTGACATTTTCATATATTAATATAACAATAATCTGCTTTAATATTATATGGCCTTTGAATAATGATAAGATAGTCAATAATTTATAATTAAACTTATTTAACTTATCACAGTTCCCTGTTTTACTACAATTTTCTTTGGGTAACATTCTTTGCATTTGACTTTTTATCAATCGATAACTATTTTTGACAATACTTCTTGCTTGATTGAGTAGCTTTTACAACGTTATAAGCATCTACTTGAATAATTCTTCAACTTCCGTACACTTATACGGAATGTTAAAAAAATGTATAACCGACTCAAACTCCATTCTGTTGCGTTCGTCGATCAAAACATTTTTCATACCATTGAACATTCTTTCGGTGCTAGCATTGGAGTCCAGAATTGTTGCACAATATTAAAACAATTTCAGTAGAAAAAGCTTTATCACTCCTTCCTTAAAGGCTATCGCGTTACAATAGCTTGGCTTCCTTCTCATATACGCATCCAGGGCAATGAAGAAGCGGATGCAGCTGCGAAGGCAGCAATCTCTCTCCCCGAAATTGATACTGAAGCTGGCGGCACACTCCTCGACTTTAAAAACTATCTCTTACTTGCAGTTAAGAAGCTTTGGGACCGGAACTGAAAAATGTTGCCTTCCAAATTACAAGCAGTTAAGAAGAATATCGAGGGATTCCCCATTACTTCCATTAGACTTAGCAGAAGACATCAAGTGGTTATAACCAGACTCCGTATAGGACATTTTAAACTCAGTCACAGCTACCTTATTAAAAAGGCTACTCCTGATCCTTGCCCAAATTGCGGACTCCCAGTTTCTACAAAGCATATTATAATTGATTGCCACGTGATGGCGACTGTGAGAACAAACCTTAACATCAATGATAATCTGTACTGTATATTCAATTCTTATCCCGGTCAAAAGAAAATTATAGAACTCCTCACCAAATTTAATATGCTAAATAGTATTTAGCTAATGACTATACATTGTCTGCCCTATGTATAACATCTAGATGTAGGATTTGTGTATGTGTATCCCATGAAAATGTGTAACTAGTATGTGAATTTGTAAATACTGTATTTTTGTAACTGTGGTCGCCAATGACCTAGCTGTTTATGAAGCAACCTTAAATAAATAATTTTTTTAAAAATTTCAGGAGATTTGAAGCCGAAATTAAGACAATCGAGCGGACCTGCGCAGTAGCCAGAATTCTCAACAGGACAAAGTTAGTTCTAATCGAGTTTAAAAGAGATCTTATTACATGTTCATTATTCTCATTTTCTAATTTGTGAATCAATAATTGAAATAGTGAACAGTTCACTCAAATAGTGAACATCTGGCAACCCTATTTGTTTTCTATGTCTAAATCTGAAGTAGACTGTGGGCGCTTTATTTTCCGATATGTCTACGTGCGCGATAAGTAGCGCCTTCAAATTTGGCGTACTCACAAATTATTGCAAGCTCGCGACTCTTGCAGAGAAGTTGGATTTCATTTAGAGCGGATGCGAAAGCAGCTACTATCTTTTTGCCTTATCGGCTTGATTACTTATTTCCGGAAAGAGCGACCCCCGTCTATCATCTCATCTTGTTCTGCAACGTAGGCTACTTTCGCAGCTCGGTCTGGAGTTAGTGATTCAGATTCTATTGCTACCTTGATTCCGGACACTTCATTTGTGATGCTTTCGAAATTAACGTTTAAGACTAGACGCGATGAAGTAGTTTTAGATGAGTGATGCTTGTATAAAGTATGACAAGTGTCAGTCCAATGGTACTTCTCACATTGTCGAACTATCGAAGTGAGTTTTTTTTCTTTATTTTTTTCCAAGGAAATACTTGTCTTTTATTCGCCGAGAATTAATTAATTGCATTAATTAGATCGAATCAGTAACATCTGATCCAGAAATTCAATGCACTCGCTTTTTTAAATTTATGATATCGAATTTTGGTCACTCCCACTCCATTTGAATTTGTGGTAGAAATATTTTCTTATCATTTTCTTTATTTATCAACTTCGCTTTATCATTTAGCTTCATTTACATTGTTCACCTTTAATCTATTTTGACGCATCTTCATTTTATTTCGTGCGTTGTGGGCCAGATTGATTACAAATTCAATTCTACAATCCCAGAATTTATGTAAAAGGTTCCAATGTCTATAAAATGTGAATTAAAATTGTGACATACGAATATTCTTGGCTGTTAGGTTACCCGGTTGTCGACATTTACATGATGGCATATTATCATACCAGATAATTTATTACTCGAGTTCTGCCAGTGCTTTCACTTGATGTACGATAAAGCAGTTTTCATAAGCAGGATAAGTTTTCATTGCGGGATAAGCGTCTTCATAGAATTCGTAATCTATTCGGCATTCTCTCCCCCAAATCGGGTTAAATGTGTCAAGTGAACATTCTGCTAGTCAGCATCACTCCCTAACGTTGTCCCGACTCGCTCATCAATTCAGCACTTAATAATACAACCCTGCGATAGTGAAGATCAATAGAGAGAGACAACGTTCACGAATGTTCTCTGAGAACTCTACTACCATCGCGTGGCATCTCGTCAGCCATTACCAGCCATTATTCATGCATTCCTTCCTCCCCCGGTCCCCGGCCCTCCTCTCGCTGTTTAGCATCTGCGAGTCCCCTCAACCCGACTCAGCTCGGCTCGGCTTGCTTGGCTTGCGCTGACGCAAGGCGCGCTCGAAAGCCTTGTATTCTAATCGAGCTGCATCGTAACGACTTTCCAAACGCCCCGCCCCACCGCACCTCCTGTCCCGCTCTGCCCTACCTCACCCCCTCGCCTAGTCGCTCTACTCTCTTCTCTACTTCACAAACTCGCTCTGCTCTACACTACCTCGCCGCCCCGCTCTGCCCCACCCCACCTCCGCGCCCGGTTTGCCCTTCGCCAATCCGCTCTGCCCTGCTCCACTTCTCGAATTGGCTCCGCCCTACTCAACCCTCCCCATCCCATTCACTCCTACCCCGCCTCCCTCCCGCCCCCCCCCCCATCCAGCTCTACCTTTTCCCAACTTGCTCTGCTCTAAGATATCTCCCCATCCCAGTGTCCTACCCCACCTCCCCCCACTCTGCACTAACCCACCTCGCCACCCCTCTCTTTCCTATTCCATCTCCCCTTTCCGATCTTCGTTACCTCAGCTCGCTCCCGCTCTGCCCCTCCCTGTTACGACTCCCCTCCCCACCCCATCATCGTTCCCCTCCCCGGCGCTCCCAACTGCACCTCCCCGCCTCGTTTCATCTCTCTGCCCCGCCCCGTTCCGCCGTCAGACCGGTGGGCGCCGAGGGGACGGCTGGGATACGGGTCAGTATGTGCGGAGCGCCGGGACTCGAACTCCTGCTAGGTCGGGACCACCGGGTATCTTAATGCCTGCTTGGTTGGCTAGGGCAGCGTTGATTCCTAACATCTGACACCAAGAAGGGAAAGGTAAATGTGTCTGGGCGAAATTCATCTAAGTTAGAAATACCCTGCCCCCGAGGCGGAGTAGTATTGCTTTCGGAACACTTCCTGACGATTAGTCCTACCGAAGGTCTGTTATGTCTATCAGTGCTCGCACCTAGACGATCACGCATCTTGCCCGGTGATGCCGGACCAACCTCTTGGCTGATGACAGTGGAATTGAAGATATTGTGAAGAAAACATATTATTTTTCTGATTCAGTGGCAACAAGAGAGCTAGGTTCTATATCAACTCAATCGGGATCAGTTCAATGTCATCAGAGTTCGGGTGAGAAGTGAAGTTGTACGCTCCGCTTCCAGCCGAACTTCAAGGAGAGTTCAACTGTTGGGTTGGCACAGAAAATCCCCGTGATTTGAGTCATACTCGGGTGAAGCAGGTACACCTTCATTGTATACACTTCGAGGTAATTTAAAGACTTGTTCCTTTATGTATTCTAATTAAAATTAAAGTGAAATTGTTGTATGTAGAACTATTGAAGTCATTCATAAAAGTCGAACTGATTATTGTTGTATTGATTCCTATTAAGTTGCCGGAGGAGAGAAGAAATCCCCCAAAATAACTGTTTATGTCAATGCAGTACTCATTTTCAATTAATCAAGCATTTTGAAAATTAGGCACACATCTTCAAATTTCTAGCATTGATTAGGAACAAATGTTTATTGCTCAACTTTTCTAATAAAAGGTATGTGAGAAACTAGTACGCGAATCGCAGTGTGTGAAGGTTAGATCTGAGGAGTTAAACAAAGCTCTGAGATCTTAATTGGAAAATTCAGCTTTACATTATATGAATGTCTTTACTCATCGCAGGCGGACGAGAGGTGATTTAAGTTCAATTTGCTGCTTACGGTAAAAAATAGCAAGTTATTAATACGTTAATAATATTATAACTATATAATTATAATAAATTATTAATATACTCAGTGTGGTAATACAAAACGATATTGCAAATGTCCATAAAGATGGAGGTGCTTTCCTCCATTAGTTTGAACGCATCACATGATATGTAGAATGTTTAATGTTGTTAGTATACTGATACAACAAATATTTTAATCACTCTGATTGATTGGTTCTCGACTTATTAAGACAATAGGAATCATTGTACCACTTATACAATTCAATTTCCAATTTCCCACTAAACAGCTAAAGGATCCGTGACGATAAAAAATTGCGCCGCTGACTTAATGACTGAGGAAAAACAAGTCTGGTAGTCCTTGGCTCGCTCTAAGGTCTTCGTTTGAAAAGTCTTCGTGGTGGTTGTGAATTCTACCAAAGAGCGCGACGGAATTATCATTTACATACCTTGAGGAGAAATGCAATAGCTTCCACTTCAGGAAGGAAGTTGTGACTAGAAGGAATTTTATCAAGAGTTATTCGTTATGTTGTTTTAAGTAGTATATATGATCAATATCAGTATGTGGAATTTACCGGGTTAGATGTTATGTTTCCGTAAGCCTGTGTAGCCCATTTCCTGGAGCCTATAGACTTGTCAGCAATAATGATAGATTCATCTAATAAGATGGTTTCTCTCTTGCTGTAACTTTGTCTGACTTTCAAAATGAACATCATAAATCAATCTCAAATTCTAATTAAAAAAATCATAATGCTGCTTTTCACACAGAAATCGGAAAGGGAACTGTCTTTTCTGCACAGAAGTTGAACACATCTGAGGCTGCAATGCAAGCAAAACTTAAATACCTATTGCTTCCATCTCGGTGACGGCTCAACGTCATGTATTCAGAACAAATGTTCGAAAAATAGAAGAATGAACCCTGCAAAATTTGTTTGGTGATCTTTGCACAGTTTGTGGAAGACCAGTTTTTTTTTCCTTTTTATACGAAATTTCACAAGATTTGCCCTTTGCTCACTCATACTAATATGCATTAACTGTTTTAAACGTTATATATGGAATTAAAAAACACTAACAATGTCAAACTCAGTGAATACACTTCCGAATACGAATAATAGTCATTAAGTATTATTATTCATTCATAAAACTGTATTATGTACAATTACATATAATCGCATTCCTACAGGAATGCGAATTGTTGAGATTCTCTAATTTCTCATACTCAATCCGCATTTCTTCGAAGATGATTTTGTGTTAACACTATTAAAGGCTCGATTTACTAAGCTTAAGATCTAAAGCAAGATTTGAAACCTTGAACGGTTCAGTGAGAGGTCATAAGCACTCTACTTTAGGCATACGTGATGTAGCCATTGAGACAAAAGTTTGGTCAAGATAATAATAAGAGTTTTTCGCAAAGAGCAGACCACACATTCATATGAGCAGCCGTCCTTCCATTCAGTGGTTCAGTAAGTTATGATTTCTTCGTCAGCTTGCGCACCTTAAACTTCGTCTGCTCCTTGAAATATGCTGTAGTTTCCCTCGCAACGGAACGTTAGTTAGGGGTGGAGGGTGAGGGACGGAAGCAACGCTGCGTGGCGGCACGAAAGCTTTCGCTGCTCACAAGCAGGCCGCGACCTTTGACAGGTCAAGCGCGAAGGGATTCGCCTCACTCTATCACACTTTACCATATCCCACTTTACCATATCCCACTTTACCATATCCCACTTTACCATATCCCTTCCCTCCATTTCATCAAATTTACCCTTTTTCCCCTTTCCCCCACTTTACCTATCCCACTTTACCATATCCCACTTTACTTTACCATATCCCACTTTACCATATCCCACTTTACCATATCCCACTTTACCATATCCCACTTTACCATATCCCACTTTACCATATCCACTTAAACATCCACCATACCAAATATCCACCATATCCACCCTAAAAAAATTCCACCTAACTCTGCCTGATCCAAGCACCCCATCTCATCCTTCTCCATGGCGTTCAGTCTCGATCCCATTTAGCTCCCGGGCGGCTGACCTTCGCGTCCCCCCCCCGCCGCCGCCCGATCCCGTCGCAGGGCGCCGCACGCACCTCCCTCGAGGCTCGCGTGCCGGCACTGGCGTGCGACGCGCCCCCCCCCCCACCCTCTCAGCGTCCGTCCCCGCCCCCCCCGGCGCCCGCTCTGCCTCGTCGTCACCCCGCTCACTCCCCGCCCGGCTGCTGCTCCGTTGCGACCTTGGAGTCACCAACGTCGCCTCCGCCCCCTTTCTTCCTTACATGGCTCTTACACCTACCCACTCCGCACCATTGCGTACGCAGATCCCGTCCCGCCCCGAATTAAAATCCCCCACCCCGCCCCCTCCCTTCCGTCTCCTTCCCATCTATACCGTACTACCGCCCCCGCCCAACACCCTCCCCTTTCCGACCCGCCCAACACCGCCCCCAGCCCTCCCCGTCCTACCCAGCGCCGACGCCTTCCTGTCGCGCCCTACATCGCCCTTCCCAGCCCTATATTCCTTTGCTCCACACCAGGTCATACCGTACCCGGATCCCCACTCACCCTCGTCCTGGTCACTACAATCTTGCACGGTCTCCCATCCCCGCGTCTCCCACTGAGCCCGCACTTTCCGTGTCGTCCTCGCCGCGTCTCGCTTTTACTTCTCGCCGATCCACCCCACCCCACCCTACCCCACCCCACCCCACCCCACCCCACCCCACCCCACCCCACCCCACTTCGCTCGCACGGGTGCCTGTCCCGCCGCCTCCGACGACCTCGAGAGACTTGCTCCGCGAGATGTGTGTCGGGGAGGTGGATTACTCGCATGCCCGCAGGGAGGGAGATTCCAACTTCCTGATCGCGGAGGGGGTTCTGCCGGTTAAATACCGCTGATCAAATGGTACGGTCGCGTTGTCGGTGGATCCATAAATCTGCATACAAACAGGATACTGCGTGATTTTCCCGTGCGTTAAATGATTTTACTGAACTGGCATATCCAATTATATGGCATGTGGCAATTGGTGATATAATGAATAATCGTGTTCTATCGCAAACTGAAATGAAATGTCATGTGAATGACAATATATACAGTGAAGTGAAATACGAGGACTCGTATGTATCGGAAAAACGAGTCTCCTAATTTGGTAGAACTTTTTTTATTAGAATCGACGGTTTAGGAGTTCTGCTCAGCTAAGGATGGAAACCATGATATGTTGAGAATTAAGAAAAATGTCACCTCATTGCTCACTTTCTTAATTTGATGTAGGTCATCAGTGTTAAACAATGCACACGAAGACGGAATACGTAATAGAATGAGCGTCAGAAGTCAGAGAAGCCATTGAAACCATTCTGCTAACTAGTTTTGTTCACGACAAACTTTGTGGAGTGAAGCCAGATAGCATAAGAAAATGCATCGTCCTGTTGATCAGTGAATGGAGATACTAGCCTTCTATCCCTGTCTGGGACGTTAGTTACTTGAGCAATTCGAATGTTCTCTTAATTTCTGATTGACAACTGGCTTTTTGGAAGAGTTTCACAAGGTCTTCCTTGGCAAGTCATTTCTGCCCCCACAATACCCCGAAAACTCGTATTTCTTTCTTTTGACATCTATCGTTTGATGGTACCAGTTCCGTACAACCGTGACATATCCTAATTATCCGTCAATTTCCATGCCTTTTGACCGTCACATGCCCGATGATAAATATTGGTAAGTTCCAAGCAAACAAGATGACAACGCAGAAAAGGAGGAAGCAATGTATGATTAGCATTAAGTTTTTGTACGTACGCTCCAAAAACACGAAAATAGATACAATACATTGTTGGGCCCAGGGGTGGATCCAGCTTATCATTTGGGTGAGGGGGACATCGTACATTTTTGATACATAATAAACATATTTGTTATTAAATTGTATCTTATTTATGAAATGTAAATATGATACTACACAATATTATTATTTAAACAATTACATAATTTGAACATAAATATTTAAAACAATTTTGCCAAATAAAGGAAGGTAAACAAAAACTCGAGGTCTTTTAGGAGAGACCATGCCCCCCCCCAAGATCCCCGCCCTGCATCCGCCAGTGGTTGGGCTTACGGCATGTCATTGCCGTAAGTCAGAGTAGACCTTGTATTGATCTTGGTACAATTTCGGTAGTTCGAAAATCTCTCAAGCCATTCTAATTTTTGGCACCAGATCTACACAGCTTGAATTGTAGGCTTGTATCCACATACGCTAACACAGTAACCGCCAACTTACGAAGCTTCTGAGCAAACTTATTGTTTTTGAAACATATTGCGAGTTAGCGAAAGAAACCAGGGCAGAAATAAGAACTTTCATGAAACTAAATTCATTTTCAAATATACGATCATGGACATATCAAGCTCACACAATCAACTATCAGACTGATAGTGACAGTTGCGGGTGAATAAGCAGCTATTTCATGAGTCAGCTGTCTCGGCTCAGTGGAGCAACTCCAGGTTAGACAACCTGAGTATGACTGCAATCTACCAAAAGTTTCTCTGCGAGCTACTAGTAGCTCGCGATTAACGATGACGACATTTCATGATCCCTGCGCATCCAATTTCTCTCTAGTTTCATCTGTGAGTCATGTGGGAACACGCGCGTACTAAGGACAAAACGCACGGTACTGGGGTACACTGCGAACATTTTTAAAAATGTATTTCTTCTCGTTCCTCAAATTTACCATTTCAAGAGGTTTTTTACAAATATTTACGTTATTTGAGGAGTGCCTCATCTTGAGCAGTAATTTTTCATGCCAATGTACTAGAAAGTTACGATTATGTTAAAAATTAAAATTTCGTTTTCTGAAGTGAGGTTGAAGATCGCTAGGTTACATGCGGGTTTACAATCTCTTTTTACTCTTTTCACGCACGTGTCTTTGAGAAAACAAATACTTTCTGCTATAATGAGTTGAAACATGAGACTGACTTTGTTTTTAATGAGCAAAGAACAACGTGTGAACAAAAAGGCTGAGTGAGAAAAAGTCAGTAACAGTCCATTTAAAAATGAAAAAAAGTACTGAAATGAATTTAATATATTCAGCTAAATTAATATGATACGTTGAAAGTAATTCTACTTATAATAATGTCATATCTCTAGGTTCGTTCTAATTTAATTTTTTTTTCATTTGAAAAATATTACGAAATATCTTACCGGTGTTATAGGTTTCTTTGAGAACAAACGAGACTGCCTGGCATAGCGGGCCAACATTTGCATGCTGACAGACATTCCAAGTTGTATCCTCCTACGGGGATTATAAATAACGATGTGATCGAACTGGCGAATTTTTCAGGAGTTGCTCAGCAGAAGTTCGCAAACAAGCGAGTTCAGGAAGTTCAATCGCAAGTCTCTAAAGTGGAAAGAGATGCAATTGGCCCTCTCCAATAAGGAGCTATCGAGAAAAAAATGCATATAAGATACATCAGAGATTTAATGAAAGTATCAGTATTTCCTGCACTTCAAAATTGGCGTTTCCTGACCAAAATGCCTTAAGAAAAAAATTAAAAGTACGAATTATTTTAAAAAAATTAATGTTTAATGTTGCTCGGTTTATAATGCTAATCCGGCCAAAAAGTTTGGTTCATTTCAATATTATCAGAACTTTCGACTTCGTTGCTTCGCTACCGCCACCACCATTTCCATACGCTTCCCCTGCCATCGCCACTTGTCCGCACATCTGTCCTCTTTTTTCTTTTCCAGTCCTCTTCCACTGCTCCTCTTCCACTGCTCCTCTTCCACTGCTCCTCTTCCACTGCTCCTCTTCCACTGCTCCTCTTCCACTGCTCCTCTTCCCTGCTCCTCTTCCACTGCTCCTCTTCCACTGCTCCTCTTCCCTGCTCCTCTTCCACTGCTCCTCTTCACTGCTCCTCTTCCCTGCTCCTCTTCCCTGCTCCTCTTCCACTGCTCCTCTTCCACTGCTCCTCTTCCCTGCTCCTCTTCCACTGCTCCTCTTCCACTGCTCCTCTTCCACTGCTCCTCTTCCCTGCTCCTCTTCCTGCTCCTCTCCCCTGCTCCTCTTCCACTGCTCCTCTTCCACTGCTCCTCTTCCACTGCTCCTCTGCCACTGCTCCTCTGCCACTGCTCCTCTGCCACTGCTCCTCTGCCACTGCTCTTCTGCCACTGCTCTTCTGCCACTGCTCTTCTGCCACTGCTCTTCTGCCACTGCTACTCTGCCACTGCTCTCTGCCTCCTCCTCTTCTACCATTCTTCCTTCCTCCATTGCCCTCTCCGTCTTCCACCTTCGCCCCGCCACCTGCACTACCTCCGCCGGCACCGCGCGTGGCGCTCTACAGGGCAGCGCGCGAGCGAAGCGCGGGCGGCGGGCGTCGCGGCGCCGCCCCTGTTAGCTCGCGTCGGTTCCGAGCGGCGGCACAAGCGGGCTGCCTCCGCCTGCTCCTCCTGGAGGCGCGCGCGTCAGTCTGTCCGGCGCCGCCCGCGCCGCTGGAGTTGTGTCCGTGGGTGGAGGTGTGCGTCCACGCTGGCCGTGCTCCGCGGGCACCGCCCCCCGCCGCCGCCGCCCTCGCTGGCCGCGCGCGGCGGCGCTCGCCTCCGCCTCGGCGGCAGCTTCCGCGCGTCGCGCATCCCGCGCCCCAGCCGCCGCCGGCCCTCGCTCTTCGACTGCCAGCGACGTAAGTGCCGGACATCGGTCAGGGAATAAACCGATTGTCCGAGGTTCTCTTGGAGACGAGGTTGTTTTAAAAATAATAAACGGAGAGGTTTCAGGATTGAATAATTAGTGATTCTAGGAGAGTCAACGGCAATGGACATTAGTCCCTTAAGTGTAGTGCAGGTTTTAATTGAGGTTGGGGGCGGTGATCTTCCGCGTCGATTGGCGAGATCGGTCACCGACTTACGTCGGCTTACAGGTATTTTCCCTAACCGGGTATCTCCCAACAGATGGGCACCGCCCCAGCCGGGACAACATCGAAGCCTGTCGACCGATCTCCTGGCATGTGTGGTAGTGTAGTGTATGTGAGTGTATGTGTATGTAAGTAAAGGTGAGGATAGGACAAGGAAGGGAAACAAATATCGGATGCGGTCCGACACCCGTTTATTAGGGTATTTCTTCGGCATTCGCCTGTTGTTGATCGGAGAAATCATGGAAAACTACCGATCAGAGCAGCTGGCCGCTAGAATTCTCCTCCAGACAGCGGCTGAATTCGACCTAACAGTCTAGCTAGTGACGAAAACTCTGCCACCGATGGTAGTCGAAGCCTAGGACCTCCCAGTCAGAGGCACTGCAATGACATCGGTTGATGCCCCGAACCACCTTTGCAGGTAGGAGTGTGTTCAGAATTGAAGATAACGACACGTGCGCTTTATTTGTTGAGGAAATGACGGAGCTCGGTTATGTTACTGTGTGATAATTCCGCGAGGTGTTGATCGTTTGGGACTGCCGACCAACCATCTAGGAGCGGTTAGTAACGTGGCATAGATGTGATCTAAGTAGTTCGGATTTGCAAGCTCTTGCGTACAGATGAGGGTTTGATTTTGCCCGTGTGATGAACAGTGGTGAAAATGTGCCTTGACTGGAGAGTTTTGTTTGATATACGATGTTGGCAAGTGTGTATTCTCTTGAGAGTCCCTTGGCTCTATCCAGCCAACAAAGGCTACGGTACGTCGCGGCTTTGCCAGCAACGAAACTTGGAACCCTGATAATAGGTTGTTACAGTAGAGTGCGCTTAGTGGTTATTTGTGTTTTCCTTAATCTATTTGCAACTCTTGGGACTTGTTTTTAAGCTGTTGGTAAATACTATATCGTGTTATGCGTCAGTAGAAATTTTTAATTGTAGACTCCGATAAAGCATATCGTGCCACTTAAATAAGACTTTGTATACTGCTCGATAGTCTGCACTAGGTTAGACTGTTGATAGTATCCTAGGCATTCGGTGCGCTCGCAGTTGGGTCCGAAAATCTAAGTCGGGAATCTTGCTGGAGTACAGACTCCGTATTGGCGTCGACCTTAAGTGAGGAAAATTGACTTCCTCGTCGACGAATATGTTTCTTCAATCATGTGAATGTGAGGATGTATGTATGTAAAATTTTCTTCTCGGGAGGATGTATGTATATAAAAATTTTTTCTCGGTCTGTCGATTTAAAGAGTACTTCACCGACAGATAACATAATATGGATGAACCGATGAGTCTATTGTAAGACAATGCAAATGAGTCGTCTATTCCCCCCGCATACCTTTTACTGCAGAATTATGCTAAAAAAAGGGTGGACCAAAGGATAGTACAAGGAAAAAGATGTTCACACTAAATTTCAGCCCCCGAAAATACTGCCAGAACAAATCGTGGTTACTCGTGTGTCCGTTGAACTCGCGTGCGTGTCGGTGGGACTCGAGCGGAATGAATCACGGGTCTGCGAAGCGCCGCGGTTCCATCTGGCAGCACAAGCAGGCTGCCGCTCGTCTTGGCCTGCTGGGGACCGCTGCCTGCCGCGGGGTGCCCGAGCTCCTCAGCCGAGGATGAACCTCCTGCAGGCAGTGGCGAAGCGTTATGTTAAGTTTCGGTTGATTGGTTGGTTGGTGATTCCGGGCGCGTCAACAGCTTAGGTCATCAGTTCCGTCGATGTAGTGCGTGTTTTTCTTCGGAAGATGGCGGTAATCTTTCAGAAGAGAGAATGGCGTATGGGAAGCGTGAATGAATGAGTGGTGTTTTGGACATGAGAAGACGGTTAATTTGTTGGGTCTAGGATTTAGAAAAGGAGGGTATTGTGGGAGGAGTTAGGTTTCTTAATTAAGGTGTAGGAGGGGACCACAGGTTATTTTAATGCAGGTGTAATTTAAGGGTGGGAACATGTCCGATGGGTTATTTCTTTAAAGGGGCTTTAGATGGGTTATTTTATTTTAGGGTACTGCGTCGCGATTGGTTGTTTTGTTAAGGTATTGGTAAAACTGTATATGGTGTATGGAGATTGTTGGAAAAGGGGGCATTTTGGATTTCGCGTCGTTTAGTAGAGAGGGAAGTCATTTCAGAAGTTTTGTAAAGTCGTGAATGTAAGTGCTGGTTGTCCAGGTGCCTGGTCGTATGGTCTACGTAGCTATATTGTGGGAGAAGGTGGAGGTAGGTGAATATGTCAAGCGGGTGTCGCTTCCTGTTGTGAAGGATGGTAACGATTTTTTTAAACCAAATGTCTGCAAGCTGAGTTTACTTAAACGAAAGGAAGAAGCCTCTATTATATCAGTAACATATTCAACAGAATTATTGTTCATCTGAACTGATTTTGATCAAATTTTTAACGTCATTTTTCTTTGCTTTTAGGACACTTTTAAAACATATAAAGATAATTTTATTGATCATTTTTTACAATATTTTATGTCATTGAAATCCGCCCCTACTTATAATGCTGTGCTTCCGGTGCAGTGTTGTACACTGGCACTGCCCGACCTATGTTATACGGCACATATTTAGATCTACAAAGTTTTGGAACCAAAGACTAAATGGTTGAGTCCTGTACAAAATATTTTATTAGTGAAGTTTTTATGTATATCGTCATTTGCTGCGCCGCTGCTGTACTTCAGATTCCTGAATATTTATTTCATATTGCCTTTCTGATTGTCTTGTTCTGGTGTCAAATGCTTTAGAGAAAACTTTGACCCTCTCCCAACATCATTCAGCAATTGTAAAGATGATATAAATAATCTATAGCATAACAAACTATGATCACTATGAAACATTCATGAAAAATAATCAGACTACCTCTGAGCTTTCTACTGGTGAAGACGTCATAAACTCCAAACAAATTCCTACTATCAAGTTGGGACCCAGCTTCGAAAATATTGTGATCGGATTTCAGTCATAAAAATATGATTGATTCGGGTCGGGATTCGAGTTCATGGATCGTTTCCGCTTTTTATTGTTAACGTGTAGGCTAATATTGCTTTTGTTAAAACTTCTTGAATTTCCCTCCAGAGAATTTAAGTGGAGAAAACATCCTGCACTAAGAAACCAACTACCTTGAGAAAGAAAAACGAGATGAAAGACGTCTATCTGCTTATTGTCGTTTGATGGGTGAAACTGCTAGTCATTGTGAGACAATCTGTACCTAAGTGAAGAAACGTGAGTGCACCATACGGTTGCTGTAAAGTCATTGACACTGTAAAGAAAATGAATAAGAACAATTCGTGTGCAAGGTAAGATCGGCTATTATTTGGGATCACATTTAATACGTATGTTGAGCTTCAGCTTACACATCTTTGTTTGAAAAATTATCGTGTTAGAGGAGTTAATTTTTGTTTGAAATCTCTGCAGTGAATAGCGAAGTTTCTTGAAACAGTTTTTGTAGTCAAATGTCTGTCTAAAAGTTCTCTATTTCTAAACACATTTCAAGTTCTATTAAAATTTTAGTATAGCGTTATTTTGGCCAAATAGCTTAATCGGTGTTGCTTTTAAGTTTCTTTAGAGGAAAGACTGCTTACTGTGTGTGAAGCATGACGCCGTGCGACATGTGCGAGATGTGCTGAAAGTAACCTCTATAGGCGTCCAAGCGCTCTGGAAAGCAATGCACGACTCGGAAATGACAGCTGTCTCTTGCCCCGTCCGGCTGTTGAATTGTACCCTCTTGGAATGGCCATTTTGCCGCCGACAGATGGTGCACTGTGTTTCATCAGGTTTGATCGCAGATGTAGGGCACTTTCAGAGCTTGTCGATTGTTGTTACGCTCGGAAGAAGCTAAGTTATGATGTGATGATTGTCGAGATTTCTACTGTCACAGTGCTCCTTTAAGTTTACATCAATCTGTCTTTTAAATTTTATTGCATTTTTACTCTTTCGTCACTTTTTGAGAGATTCGTGATTTCAGTAGACTCCAGAGATACTTAAGTTTAAGGATGGAAGTCTGGGAAATGTTGAAGGTCTGAGTCTGTATTTAACTATTCTTAGTTTTGTTCAAATTTATTGAGAATTAAAAATTAAACAAGTTCACTGATTCTTGGCGATAATTTGCTGTTTACAGAGGGACGAGCCCTATAATTAGTGAAAGATGTATTCTTTTATTTATCTCAAAAGTCATCGTATGAGTATACAGCTTAACTACAGGGGCTAAGGAGACAGAGAAGCCTCTTAAACAAAACAGTTTGGAAATCCGAGATCAGCCGGATGTGGGGAGTAAAAGCACAGGTGGATCGATAGTCATTGGAGCACTGGGATTTGTTCCGCTTAATTTATGTACGAGCTTGTCCAAACTTCCGCGTTATTGAACTTGTGCGTTATTAGGAACAGCTTAGATTTGCCCTACGTATTGAGTAGTCGCTCAAAGTCCCTGAAGCTGCTTCTTGGTCACTTGCAAGCCGCAAGAGATTTTATTTTAACCGACACATATTTTAAGTCGAACATTTAAAGATTATTATTAGTATTATTGTTATATTATTTATTATTATTATTATTAAAAAATATTATTACAGTGTCTTATCGAGGGTTTCCAGCCTACAACCGACGGTTAAAAGCAGTGTTAATACGAACACACTTTTCTCCCCTAT
Source organism: Teleogryllus oceanicus (assembly GCA_964035755.1). Lineage (NCBI taxonomy): Eukaryota > Metazoa > Arthropoda > Insecta > Orthoptera > Gryllidae > Teleogryllus > Teleogryllus oceanicus. The sequence goes on along the minus strand of CAXIVR010000005.1, from coordinate 64,504,707 downwards.
CTGGATCGGCCTTCTGGCCAATAGCGCAGGTATTATTGGAGGTGTCCGCTGGAGTGCACCTGATAGATGGCAGACGACCACAGACAGTGGAGCTCTTGTAGTCGTCTGTTGTGCAACTGCGGGGGCATGCAGCACGAGAGGTTGCAAACACGGACTGTCACTGCGGGCCTCCGCGCCGTTGTAACGGAAGAGTTGTGTGCGGCAGAGAGGAACGGACTCGGCGGCGCGCCCGGCGTGGCCAAGTGGCTTGCATTTAGAAAGTACTGTACCTGTCAGATCATTAACTTCGATCGTAGTTTAATTTTTTTTTCCTGGCTTTATCGTTTATGCCTTCGTAAGTAGGGTGGCTAGTTTTAATTCATTTGAAATCCATTTGTGTCTCGTAAGGCCATCGTGTTTTTAAAAGAACATCGTGAATTTCAGTACGTGGATACTTATGCTACTTGAACAATAATGCTTTTGCGCACACTTGTTTTCACCGTTGTATATGCGTTGCGGTAGTATTTTTCACTGATTTTAATAAATTTATATTTCCTATTTTACCAGCATATTCATACATCAAAATACGAAGTATTTTAATTTAAGTAGTTAGGTTATTGAAGTAATTGTAATGCATAGATAGACAAGGAAAAGCTGGAACTGGAACTGACGTTACAGCTAAAATCGTCTCTCTTCAGAAGTTCATTAACAGTGAATTGTAAATAAAGTTTTTGTGATGTGGTCATAAATTTTAATGTTTCCAAGTGTTGTAATTATGCAGATTTATTTACGCAAGGTAGCTCAAGTAAATCCGCAAAAACAGCAGTTCTCTTACCGCAGTCTTCGCGCTTTTCATCTGCACATTAAACCAAGCGAAACGTCTTGTTTATTTCGTAACGTCTTGGAGGGAAAATTGTTCAGTTGGACCACTGGAAAAAATGAAGTGGTTGAAAATATTAGTGAAGGCAATCTTCTGCAAAAATATATATTTTTAAGGGATTGTCCTCCTAAAAATGTCCATTCATTTGAAGAGCAGTAAATATCAATAAAGAATTAGCCTAGGATTTAGTTTTTATTTATAATACAATTACAGTGAAAAGGGATTATCAAGAGAGGTGATAGATTAAGTAAAAATAATTATCGATATGATGACGTTCTGATGGGATACATAGAGATATGAGACGTCATCCATGTTGTGAAAACAACGCGTTATTTCAGTCACTCACCGCTGTCTTCCGGTTCATGTTTTGTTTTCATGTTTGCTGCTCACAGGTTCAATAATTTCATCTTGCCCCCAAGGCCTTCCTAGGTTGGGTAGAGGTTTATAGACGATAAATTCATCTGCAAGCTCTGCGACAATTTCTGCGGGACCGCGAGGGAATGTTACATTGAAGGTGTATATAAGTCGGTTTATTCTTTCATTCAGCAAGAAGGGTGGCGTTTGAAACGGTGAGTAGCTGATATTTTCCAGTTTTTCAGGCACATTGACTTCTGAAGTCTCTTCGCTATTGGTGATAGCAATTCCCACTCGAGGTGACATTGCAAGCGATTGTCGATTCTCAAGGACTGACGTTTCGGAAGGGGGAAGGGTTATTCAAGGAAGCTGGGAGAGTAAATGTTAAATATCCTTCATTATGATCTTCACTTCGTAGCCTATTGAGACAAATGATGTGATTTAATGAAGGGTGATGATTAGGGGGCGGATTTTGATGACTTAAATCGCCAAAAATAATTGTTGGATATACTGATGTAAATAAGACTTCTTCCATTCGTTCAAGTGACCTCAGCTTGAAACTTGTCGTAAGGACACGATGACGGATTTTCAACATTAGCAAGATTGCTAGGTCGAATTCAGCCTCTATCGAGAGGGGAATTGCAGCATCCGGCTGCTCTGATCGGTAGTTTTCTGTGGTTTCTTTGATCACATCAGGTGAATGCCGGAGCAGTACCCTAACAAATAGGTTACGAACCGTGCAAGATCTTCCTTGCTCTTCCTCATCCTGTCCTAACCCCTTACTTACACACACTTATAGCTTACACCACACATGCCGGGAGACCGGTCTGGAGTTTAGAGCTTGTCCGTTTGGGGCGCTGCAGGGAGGTTTCCGGATGGAAAAACCTCTCAGCACGACGTGCAGGTTAGCGCGTGGATCTCCCAATCCAACAGGCACAAAACACCGCCGCCAACCATGATAACATGTACTAGACTTACAGGATTAATTACCATTGTATTACGCAATCGCAAACAAAATAATCAATCGTGCAAGAGGTGGCGCGTTTGTGCGTTGCTCTCTTGCCCAAGAGAAGACCGTGATCTTGAGGGCAGCGTTAGCAGCTGCCGCGGCCCCTCGTGGACGGACGTCCCTCGGCGGTAGCCGCGCTCGCTCGGCTCGCCCGCCGGTTGCCAGTGCGTGCAAAATCGCTGGGACGTGCGACGCGCTGCATGCCTGACGTAGAGCGGGCTCGTATGTTCACTCGTGGGCACACGCTCGGCTCGTCCTGTGCGGTGACGCGGTGCATTGCTGCGGAAGTCGTCGGGATGGGTCAAGGGCGGTGAGGGTGGTGGGGGTGGGAGCGATGATGGAAAAGGGGTGGTAGCGGTGAGGCGGAGGGCGGTATCATCGGCAGACACTGGCGGCGGCGAGAGGAGGGGCGGTGACGGGGGGGCGGTGACGGGGGGGCGGTGAGGGAGGGCGGTGACGGGAGCGGGCGGTGACGGGAGGGGGCGGTGACGAGAGGGGGCGGGGACGAGAGGGGCGGTGACGAGGGGGCGGTGACGAGAGGGGCGGTGACGAGAGGGGCGGTGACGAGGGGCGGTGAGGGAGGGGCGGTGACGAGAGGGCGGTGACGAGAGGGGCGGTGACGAGGGGCGGTGACGAGGGGGCGGTGACGAGAGGGGCGGTGGACGGAGACTTGGACGAGTTCAGGGTCGGGAGTGGCGTGGTACGTCGGCATGGCGGCTTCCGTGCCTTTGGCCCGGCGTTCGCAAAGTCAATTTTCCACTCGGCCGGATCCCGCTGCCCCCGCCGCCGTTGCCGCCGTCGCCGATGACCCGTGCAAGTTGGGAGCCGGGCACGCGTCGGCCTACGCGTGGTGCAACAGGGCTCCGATGCGCCAGGTGGATACACACACACACCGGACAGATGAAAGGAGGTCGTGTGTAAGCTTCAGCCTAAAGCCTCGGCTAGCAGAGATGGGGAGGAAGAAAAAAGGGTAAAAAGCAATTTTTTAATTGACTGATTTCATGTCACCTGCCTAGGAAAGGCGAGGATATGAAGATGAGAGCCTCCCTCGTATGTCCTCGACCACAGATAATGGCATTTTCATCATTAAAAAGTAACCACATTTTTCTTCCTTCTTTATCAATGCAGAAGATTCGTTACTGGCAGAGTTTGGGGAGTAAACATACAAAGAACTCGTTAGTATGCCTCAACGCGTTCGAGATTTTGTCTAAAATGATTTATCCGTTGAGCAAATGGGCTTTTTTTCGGTCAGTAAATGTATGTACTATTTCCTTTTCTTCCAAACCTTCATAAAGTTGATAGTTTTGTTGTTGAATAAATAAAAAGAATGCCTTGAATTATTGCGCCAGAAATTAAAAGGGCGTGTTCCTTTCTATAGATTGTATTACTATTCCAAGGCAGGTTAAGGTAATAATTAATGCTTCGATCCCAATTAAGTGAAACTGAACCTAAAAGAAATGCTTTCAACGTACCGTAGTCTGTACTTAAACTTCTTGCTAGTTACAAAATGTATTGATTACAACGTTAACTGTTTATTTGATTTTGTGGTCTTTCTTCAGATGTTCGTATACATTTTAGTAACTGAAGAGATGGGTTAAAAATACCAGTAAATGCTTAGAAAATTCATTAGTCACCAGAGGCTGATTTGGATTTACTCACAACGGCTTCCTCTTCTATTAAATGTCAGATTTTTTTGAAAGCAAAATTCTCTTTTACGTATAAAGTTCTGTATATCCGTCTCTAAGAATGTTAAACAGCATTCCTGGTTTAAAACTGTACGATGACTTCATGCAGCGATGTTTCATTGTAAATCGAAATAATGGCATCGGCTAAGGTCATGATGTAATGTCTAGGCTCATGATATAATGTTTTAAGTCGTCGTATCAAATGATCTCTTTTTACTTTCATACGTAGTACAGAAGTCATTCTTTTTCATACGTAGTACAGTATATTCACTATTATCACTATATATGGATAATATATTGTGATAATAGTGAATATATGGATAATATAGTGAATATATGGATAATATACAGTTTTCCCATAATTTGGAGTTATTAAGTGACAAAGTTCACTTTATTTTAAACATATCACTGTTACCCACTATCACTGTCAATTCTAATGCGAAGTTTTCTTTTTTAATGTAATCCATGCTTCTATATTAGATCTTTAAATAATTATTTACACCGTTTTTTCAAAATAGTAAATAATATACGTAGTTTTTGCGTAATTTTCAGCCACATCGATTTTTTAATGTTATTGCTGAAGTGTTTGTAGGATAGTAGTTACAGTATTATACTCATAAAATCTGTTAACCGAGGTAACAATAATAGCAGAATGTGTGTGTTACTGCAGCATCATTAATTTATTTTCGTTGCACATGCTTGCGATGAAGTGCCGAGTGTCATTAAAACGTCTAAGTACGGTTTATTCACCACACTTTAAGAACGTTGTAATTTATGTGTGTGGGAAGAAGAAACTTTCAGATGAGAAAGTGGAAAACGGAAGTACAGATTTGTACGCGGTGTGAATTGTACGCTGGTTTCTCGTATTAGTTTTCTAATTCCATATTATTAGCAATTAGGGAAACTATTATCCAAGGTTCAGACCGCAATGTATTCATAATAGGCAATATTTCAGTGAATATTTGTATCCAATATTTTTCTAAGTGCATTTGTTAAAAAAGAAAGTTCTAGTATCTTGTATATATGTCTTATATCTAAAATTTGGCTATTTCCGAATTGCTTTCTTATCTCAGCCACGTAACTATTGATAAACGAATAATGCCAAGAAATAGTAATGGAGTTACAGCACGGTAAAAACTTATCGAACAATTGGAAACGGTTCTGTAAAATGAAAAGAATATTTTGAAAATTCAAAACATATAATATTTAAGCGTCCGTATAGAAATATTTCTTCCTTTAAATTCCTTGAAACAGCGCAAACATTTTCTACTACTCCAATAAGTAAAATTGATCTTCTTGCTGCATACTTCGCCAAAAATGTGCGTAGCAACATTGCATTTATTGATCTCAATGACATTCAACACCTTTTGTTGCCGTAGCCTCCATGTTTAGATTTTTAGCTTTAAAAATTGTATCAAAGTATCTAAATAAAATCCTGACTTATGAAAAGCAATCTTAACAATGTGTTTTTATAATGTTTAACAATTCTTGCTATTCAAATTATTGAAATTGTAATCTGTAAAAGGTTCAGAAACATTTCTCTGCTTTTCTCTAAAAGATACGTAAAATAATCAAACGAGTAAATAACTGACTTATTACACCTAGTACATCCCTTAATAAAAAATATAACTCATAGAAACCAAAATTCAATAATGAGAAGAAGAAAAGAAGAGGAAGAAGATAAAATTGACTAGAGGTACAACTTACTACACACGCAATTACTTTTGTCTCGAAATAGCATCTAACGATATTAGCTCAGAGTCAGCATTACCGCTGACTTTGACCGATGGTTTAAGTTCCAACGGAGACAGATTTTCGGCAGTTCTTACATGGCTAGGTCAAATTCAGCCGCTGTCTGAAGGAGAATTTTACCGGTTGGCTGCTCTGAACAGTAGTTATCCGCAGTTTCTCTGATGAATATTAGACGAATACCGGATCAGTACCTTGCCAAATGGGCATGCACGATCTTACGTGCCTCTTCCTTGTCCTATCCTCTCCCCTACACACACACTTACACTAGGCTACCTCACATGTCGCGAGACAAGTCGGGAGCCTAAACATTGTCCCGGGAGGGACGGTGCCCCACTGATCGGATATACCTGTATGAGGAAATTCTGCAAACCCATGTGTAGGTCACCTCTGGATCTCACCATCCAGCGAGGAGGGACATTCCCACCTTACGCAAAAAAACCTCACTACTCTAACGAGTCTAATGGCCGCAGCCAATGACATGCCCGGAAATATCATTCAACCAATCGAAAGTGCACATATCTTCCGAAGTCCTAGCGGACACGAGATTGAGGCTAAATCGGCCGGCCACGAGCTGTGTGAGGTTCATGCAAGGTGAACCGCGAGGACGGATTCGGTAACATCATCCCGGCAGAGGCGGTGTCCCTCTGATCAGAGGTACCTATAGGGGGAAATGTCTGCAAACCGATGTATAAGTCACCTCTGGATCTCACCATCCAGCGGGGTGGGACATCCCCACCTTACAAAAACAAACCCTCACTACTCTAACGGGTTTAATGGCCGCAGCAGTTGACAAACCCTGAAATATCATTCAACCAATCGGAAGTGCACACGTCTACCGAACCCCAGTGGACACAGGATTGAGGTTAAATCGGGCCACGTCGACCGGCGTGTCCCGTGCAAGGTGAGCTGAACCAATCGGAAGGCGCACCCTCCCGGAGCTGCTCGGGCGGGCGTGAGGACGCGAGGACGCGGCGCCGCGCCAGCTGGCCGCGTGCGCGTGCGCGCTGTGTCACGCGGGAGGTGATGCGGCCAGTGGAGCGACACGCGCCGCAAATGCGGCCGTCAGCAGATCCAGATCCGCGTGCAAGTGCCGCTTCCCGACCTTTTCAGAGGCCGTAGAAGACATCCTCCGGTCATTAGAATTGTTTATTTCAGAAGCCCGTCAAACGCCCAAAAAAATTAAATAAATAGATAAATAAATAGATCAATAAATTGAATGAACGAAATGAACGAAATGAACGAAATGAAATGAACGAAATGAACGAAATGCACGAAATGCACGAAATGAACGAAATGAACGAAATGAAAATGAACGAAATGAACGAAATGTTCTATGAGGTTAGACACATCATATAGTGCATATCTATATGAAAAATATCCATTTATCAACTGCTCTAATATTAAAAAATATTTTGATATCAGAAAAACTGACACTTTTTCTCAATTTTCTTAAAATGAGGAATTTGGCGTTGACGGGTTTCTGAAATAAAGGTTTCGTTCGTTATAGAGGAGTTTCTCTAAGAAGGGACTTCTCTGTTAGGTCGGGAAACAAATGAACGTCATGCAGGGGGATGACATTGCAATAGTGATGAAGCCATTTACAAGTGAGCGAACCGAAAACAAACGCACTGACAAAATGAGTGTATAGATATAACTTGCAGTTATGTTGGTAGTAGCGGCCTAGTAGTAACTGTCAAAGCGGTCCCATTTTAGAGGAATCTCTCTTTACCAGCTTTCCTGAATCCATCGTATGAAAGCGTTTGTAGAAAAAGTCAGACCTCCAACGTTGATTGAAGCGTACAATTGTTTACATGAAATCTTATTAGTCCTGACAGTTATTCTGAAATATCGTACATGAAGAAAAGCTAGGTATTGGATCTCCCAGCCATACGGTAAAATTTCTGAACTCAGCCATTAGAAATATTCGTAATTTCGGGCAGAAAAACAATAGGAAAACTGATTGATCTCAGCAAAATAATCTGTATTCGGTAATGGACAAACATCAATTCGGTGATGGGATCTAAGGAAGAGCTTTTAATTTCATGAGGGCGAACGTACGACATTCTTATTTTAGAGATAAATTACGATACGAAAGATAAACCACTTTGCAGGTGTAAATAAATAAATACTGAAAGCAATTTCTGTTCAGCTGACGAAACTCAATATCCCGAAATGTTTGCAAAAGCTTAATTGGTGTCTCAAGGAAACGCGTCCTCTCTTAAATTGATTCCTCGAACTGACGGGGCGGGAGAGCAACGTCCTAGAGGTTATGTACCGTTGACTGCATTATGCATCCTTCACCTGGGATTCAGGTCAACACGCATCTTCATCTCTGCACAGAAGCGTCAAGGTAGATGTAAACTGTGTATGATGGATGTTAAGGCACGACGTACGTGCTTCGTAATTGATCTAACATGGTCTCCAAACCTTTCGTTTTACGAGATTGTTGTAGATGGTTTATCGGCATTAGTTCCCAAAAAAGGTTTTCCAACGGCATTAGTTCCCAACATCTATTAATTAACACATTAAATCACAAATATTTTATTTAAAGACGATACGAGTATAAATTCCCCATCAGTATACTCTATTTTCAAAATTATACACTGAAAACAGCCTGTAACAATCAGGACAATTAGCGTGAGAAAGAATGACAAATCATTATGTTGTAAAATGTTAACATCCCTGAAAGGCAGAAATGCCGAACAGGTGGAAATAAATTCTTTAAAAAATGGTTTATCGGGTAGTTCAACATCGAAAATGCCTTCAAAGGCAGCTCTGTAGGATGTTGCAATCGGATCTGATGCACTTCTACGAGCTAGCCAGAAGAGGTACCAGAAGCCACTTCTTAGAGCTACTTCTAAGAGATATTACTACTGAAGCTGCGGAGGTACCTAAATTCACATTTTCATCGGCGAGGACTGATAAGATAGTAATCTAAGAGTAAGCCACCAATACCAAAATAATTCCTTGTAAGTAATTCTGTATAATGTTTTCTTGTATATACTTCTTTCACGTAAGGTAATCTATAAAGCATATGACATACTATTCTCAGTCTGTTAACATTGTAAAAATCCGCTTACGTAAACAGTTATGAGTTAAAATTAAGAGTTCTACCTGCTAAATCTGTATGCTTGGTGTTGCTTGGAAACAAAGCAAAGTCATAATTTGATGGGTGCAAATATTATCGACTTTTTCTGCTTCTAAAGAAAGCAAAGAACGCGAGAAAGAAGCAGTTTCATAATAAATAACGAGTGGTAAAATAGAAGAGACATCATATCGTACAATTTTCGTATGGAGAATATTACGTAATGTAAAAACTGTGTAATTGATTGTACATAAATACCTGCTCCCGCAAAAGTGAAAGTTGACTTTTTAAAATTAAAAGAACATCACACATTTTTAATGCGTTTTTTGTATTTTCGTTTCGGCATCATATAAAAAAATATTATTACAGCACAATCAACAGAAAACTATAGAGATAAGCGACGAACTCCATTCGCTATACAAATACTGCTAGTGCATTCAATTTCTACAGTTCTCGTGATTTCTTGTAAACGCATTTTCCTGTGAATACTTTTTTTTATTTTATTTTATTTTATTCAATGCGTACTTTTTTGTGATGAATTTCAAAATTGTTCACATACGTGAGTGCTTCTAATCCAGACCTAGAGCTACTGCTTTGAGAAAGCCATCTTCCCAGCCTTCCCAGTAGGGTCGCAAACGACTTCTTTTGGCTGCAGTCTTTTCCCCATCGCACAAGAAAAGCACGAGCAATAATTTCCAACAGTCGAATAGGTTTCTTATAAAAGTTTGAAAGCGCTGGCGGTAAGGGTTCGACGACCCTCGAAGCCCCTGACCGCCGGCCGGCCCGACGCCCGGCGTCGTCCACGCGACGTCTGCGTCGCGAGCGGCGCCGACGCGACGCGGCACGACGTCGCGTGCCGGCGGGGCGGCGGCGGCGGCGGCGACAGGCCGGACGTCGGCGCGTGACCAGGACTGACGCCGACGCTGGGCACTACTCTGGCTGGCCGGCGTCGCCGCCGCCGCCGCCGCATGCCTTCCAAGGAGATGGGGAAGTACGCACGTACTGTACTCAGATTTAAATATGGGGTGAATTGACTTTCGATCAACTGGGATGTGGTTATCCAATCGGGAACTCCAGTACCAAAAAATTAGGTCGGAATGAAGCTCCGATTGGATAACAGTGTTCCCCTCTCCTTCCAGATCGCGACCTTCAAGTGCAGCTATGTTTAAAGCGGAGTATAGGTTGAGTGCAGCCGCTGTCTGGAGGAGAACTCTAGCGGCCCCGCAACTCTAATCGGCAGTTTTCCGTGGTTTCTCCGATCAACACCAGGCGAATGCCGGAGCAGTACCCTACCAAACGGGCCACGGACCGCGCGCGATCTGTCCTTCCCCTTCCTTATCCTATCCTCTCCCTTTACACACACACTTACACTAACATGCACTACACAACCACACATGCCGGGAGACCGGTCGGGAGCTTAGAGCCTGTCCTGGCTGGGGCGGTGCCCCGCTGGTGGGAGAGTCATGGTTAGGGGGAAACCCCACTAGCCGACGGTAGTCGGCGCCGGATCTCGCCATCCGGCGGGGGAATATCACCGCCAACTCCCGAGGAAAAAACATTCACTACTCTAACGGGACTAATGGCCAAAACAGTTGACGCGCCCGGAAACACGAAAAATCAATCAACCATAAAGCACCCGATTGGATTATCGCGTTCCAGCTCATCATTAGTCAAATTGCCTTACATTTATAACATAGTACAAGCCTTAGTGATGTACTAAAATGGAAGGTTCAGTGTCGTGTTATATGAGATTTTGAGAATTGTGGGTTGAAATGAATCCGGGACCATCTGCAGTTGTAGGTAAAGTTTCGTGCGTGATTTGCCCAATTGTGAGGCTGCACCTTTCCAAGAAATATGTGGTGACGACAGCTTTACGACGCGACCGCGACTTGGGAACCAGACTTGTTCGTGCATAGGTATATCTTACAGTGACAGAATATCTTCAATTTAATCGGCTGGGTCCCAAACTTGTCAGTGTGAGCTCTGACGTTTTGAGGAACGGGAGTTTGAAATGACCTCCCCCTAGCTCCCCTGTTATTCTTTCAGAGGACTAGTTTCTTGTCACTTACGAATCTTGTCGAACGAAAATCTTGTACATACAATAATGAGGAACCTTTTGGGCTTACCTTATTTCTATTTATCTAAAGAATGACTGTATTTTATGAATGTTACCTGTTGTTCCAGTGTTGATAGAAATGAATTTCACTGTTAGTTATTTGTTTTTGTATGTTTGTGATTTGATTTATTTAAATGTAAAGAATCCCTATAAAGCAGTTATGCTGGTCTGTGAAAAAAACAACAACAAAAAAACACGAAATCTTGTACGCACATCCGAGGCGCTCGCTGACCTGAAGCCTTTTCGGCGGACGGTCTGTCTCATGGCGAGGTGCGTGGTGCGTGTCGCGTGCGTGGGGGCGGGCCGGACGCCGCGGACCGGTGCACTTGCGGGCCGCTTCCCGGCCAGGGCGGACGGGCGTGCCGCCAGCGCAGCGCCGCCTGCAGGCCAGTTGGCGACCTCCGCGCCCGCGCCCACTTCCGCCCGGCCCCGCCCCCCGGCCCCCTTCCGGGCCTCAGTCGTTGGCCTCCCGCGACCCGCCCGGCGCCGCCTCAGATCCATAGAGTATCCAACTCTTCTTCGATGGAGAGTTTTAATCATGATGACTGTGAAGAGGGGGCTCAACTCCGGTGTTCTACCGGCTTATGGGCCATCCACAAATTACGTGAGGACTTTAAGGGGGGTCGAGTAAATCTCACCTAATTTACGTGGGGTGAGGCAGGGGGTCTAGGCAAATATCATGTAATTTTTTTCGCCTCACGTAATTTATGGTCCTTAGGTGGCTCAGATGTCACTGCACTCTCTCTGACCGGGAGGCCCTAGGGTTTGAGTCACGAGTGAGGGATACCTGCTTGGAGAAAACCCCAACCAGATATGGGGTATGGGGATACCCAACCCAGGTTGGGGTCTTCCCGGGACTAATGACCTTGGTAGTTGACGCGGCCGGATACGCTGTTATTTTTGCGGGGAGACTGCCCGTAGGCAGGGCCCGTACCCGAGTTTCGACCCAGGCTTCCTTCGAAGCCTACCCCCGACGCGGGTCTGGTGACTCTTTATCCAAGCAAGCGCGCCCCGTGGGCAGTCCCCGTCTGCGCCTGGGATTTGACTCTCACTTTCTCCGCCAGATGTCGGGCTCAGTTAACTATAACCGAACTGTCTGGTTGGGAGAAAGTGGGATCTCGTTAGGGCGGGATGTTGTCGGAGGGATTTGATTTTGCCGGGCATCCTGCCAGGGTTCTTTTACATGCCACAAGAGTGACATGACTACTGTGGATTTTCCGCCCTTCAAAAATCCGGGTTCCTCGGTCGGGATCGAACCCGCGCACTGGGGGTTCAGAGGCCAGTAAGCTAACCCCTCCCTCACCCACCGAGGAGATACCAATCAATTGAAATCGGGTGTTAGAGGCATGGTAGGGATGTGTACGAAAAACGTCGGCATCTAACCGGCCCACAAGAACAAGAGCGGATTCATGCGGTGAATGAAGGAACTTACCTCGCACTTTTTCGCCAATAACGTCGCGCATACACATTCTTGACTCAAGCCATCTACAATGTAGTGTGGATGCAAGTAATAGTAGATAACGTTACTTCCCACATGAGCTTGGTAGCGATTGACCGAATGTGCCGTAAAGGATCTCCCTCTAACCGCGTGATGTCACTGGAAGTTCAGGTATACCGATTGGCTTTTCATACTCGCACATAGCCCCACCACCGTTATAGTCTTCATGGTTTTATTTCTGGATAAAATGCAAGCTAATATTGATGACTGAGAAGATATTTATTTGAAGTCAATTACATCTCTCTCGAATACGTTTTTCGTCCACTTTCTCTGATCCATCGAACAAAAGCCAACAGGGCACCTTGTTTTGTTTCTAGACCTAAATGTAGCCTTACCATGCGCACGTTTTGTTCAGCTCTCATTTTGCAAGTTGTAGAAATAGTACCGGGTTTGTGGGTTGCTATTTCGTTTACCGATATTTTCTGTATGTCGAGAGCGAAAATGTCTAGTTTTAGATTGATGCTTCGCTTTGTTGATAATTGTATTCATCATTCAAGGGGTTCTGTATTGATCAACTGGAGGCAGGCAGTGATTGACGAACACAGTAGCTGTTTCAACGTCTGAAAGAATTTTCAATGAATGGTGTACGATTTGAAATTGTCCAGAATCGAATGAGCGAGGTTTGACTACACTTCAGTTTCCGTTTTTGAATGCTACCTTTGTGTTGGAAGTCAATGCGAAATGTTCGTAAATGATTGCGTTAATTCAATTTTTGTTCTTTTCCTGGAATATGATATTTAACCGAAGAAACTAACGTTTTGTTGACGTGTCTTCCGTATTTTTGATTACATGTTCACCAAACAAGGAAGTTGTTTTCCTCTTCGAAGCAATGTGATATCGGGTTTCTTCCGAATGTTGAAAACAGTTATACGTAGATCTGGTTAAGTGATGTAAGCAAGATGACTCATAATAAGGGAAGATGACACGAACAGATAATAATCTTGATGCGCATTCCATTGATTATCCTTATTTATTGAATTCCTTTTTTTACTTTGGTTAACCTATTTCGAGACACAATTTTATTTTTATTTTAGCAAATGCAAATTGTCTGGTACCTACGCTATATTTTTTTCAGGACTTTCAATTTTCGAGACACTTAGACTACACATTGGGGCAATTCGCAGCAAATCATTCCCGGGGTATATCGCGGCGCTTTTCGGAGATTTTCTCGATGGGAGATGCACAATATTAGGTCGCTAGAACGGGACAGGAAAGCAAGATTCGTGTGCGGTCTGTTGTCCATTCTTTAGGGTGCTGCCCGACGTTCATTTTAAATTGATAAATGTAAACCACGGAAACGACTTATTAGAACAGCCTGGCATTAGTATTCTCTTCCAGACAGAGATTGGTTTGTACTCCTCTTTTAAGCTGGTCTCGAAAATCTACGTTGTCGGACTTGAGGTCTAAGGTTCGAGACCAGACTGTGGCGGATTTTCAACACAACCGGTAATTACATAGCTAAGTCGACTTGAACCACTGTCTGGAGGAGGACTCTGACGGCCGTTACTGATATTTTCCGTGGTTTCTTCGGTCAATACCAGGGGGAATACAGGAAAAGTATCTTAACAAAAGGGCCACGGGCAGCGCACGATCTTTCCTCTCTCATCCTTGCCACATGGTCCTTACACACAAACACATTTACTCGCAACTAGGCCCAACGCACTCATCGGGAGTTTAGAGCTTGTTCTTGCTGGGACGGATGTCGGATGGTCTTTAGCAGGGATGTCCAACAGGCGGCCCGCGATGTCAATTATTATGTCTGCGAAAGGTTTTTAATCAAACGTGAAAGTCCCTTGCATTCATGTCGGGCGAGAACTTGGTGCTCCAATCGCACGTGCTCTGCCAGGTTCAACACCCCCTTTATGTAAAAATAGTAGATTGTTTAGATTTAAAGATTTTTTTTAGTAAATTCAGCAATTCAAAATCATCCTAATGTGTTTAGTTGCGTTTGGCTTGGTACGGCCTGATATCACGCATGGTTCCAGTCCCTCCCCGCGTTTCAGAGTAGCAATCAGACTCGAAACTAGGATCTGTCCATCCACTAAGCTTCAGTTCTTAACTCTACTGAGCGGATAAAACGATAAATTATTCTTCGAAAGAGCTCTCTACATCAGCGTGTAATAAAATAATTCGCGCAGAGTAATTTTCGCCTTATTCACGATATCTGATCGCGGGGCAGAATCGCTTCGCGCCATTCTGAGGTGCAAATCCGTTCCGCGTGAATTCTCCTAGAACCCGCTTCGGCGCTCCTAATATGTGCCGCTTCGTAGAACGGTGCTGCGGGGCGAGGGAGAACGAGAGAGGATCAGGGGGGAGCGGACAAGCGCGAGGAACGAGGTGAGGCATTGCCAGAAAAGGAAGAGGGAAGGACGGAACAGATCAAACTGTGCCGAACCGTAATGAGATATTCTCCGGGTGGTGTTGGCACACTTAGCCGGTGCGGAGGATCGGAGGTTTCTTGTTTAGGGGTTATGGAAACTTTTATATATACATTGATTTTTAAAAATATTGCTTTTTGAAAAGAAAGCGAAATTTGAAAACATTTTGAAAAGGTGTGAAGCCGGAATTTTGGACAAAGTAACCTCTTGTCGTGAATGAAATAATTTGAAGACATTTTTTAGAATGCGGATTTTTGACTATAGGAAATAGTATTTTATCACTTTCAATAATCACGAACTTGAGATTTTCGGGAAAATCTATTTCATTCTAAATGGCCACATTATATTAGATTGTCCTTGTACTGGCACATACAGTATTCCCAAATTTTTATCTTCTCCTCTTAAGGAAAAGTAGAAACAGTGCAGTGCAGTGAAAGAAATGAAAATAACCAAAAAACATGGTAAATAAAAGTAAATAAGAAGCACGAAGTAAATCCTTATTCATTCTACGCAAAATACTATTTTTCGTTCACTGGTCCATTCTATACTTACTGCTCTAAAGTGCTCCATTCTACACTTACACATGCGAACTTGAGAACAGTAGAAGTACATTTCTAAAAAGAAAAGAATCGTCTTCCAAACTTGAACTAAACTTCACTACTGCAATAACAATGTGAGGTTTTTATTAACAATATTTATCTCACGTGAAATCAAATTCATCTCGTAATGAAGACGAAAATTCCAATATTTGAAACAAGTTGCGTGAATGAAATAATTTAAAGACGGATGCCGGGTGTAGTTGATTACTGTGCGACCGCACTCGTTCGGCAGAATCAGTGTTCCAAATTCATCCCGGCTTCTTCGACCGAACACACATACTCTCTGACCGTACCCTAATAATTAGGACAAAGAAACAGATGAAGTATTTGAGGCACCCTGGCAAGGGATCGTGCCAGTTATCGGACAACAGTGTCATCAGTGGTGTGTAAACACTTCCTAAAGAGAGATCACCAGGAAGGCTATCGATTGGGGTTATACGTGGAAACTACAAATGAACATCAACACTGCCGGTGTCGTCGGTGATGCGTAAATACTTGCCACTTTGTCAGTGTTACCTCGTGAGTGTTTACACGTCACTGACGACATTGACGGTGTCAACGACCCTTTACTATGTCCATCATCCATCTACAGCCTTTAGGAGGATATCTCTCCTGCAAGTGTTTACTGACAAGTTTCACTGACCACACCGTTGTTCGATAACTGGCCAGAAATGCTGTCCGCGTGAAGGCACCTGCGAGTGGATTGCGTGAGGCTCCACGTTTTGCAGATTTGACCTAAATTAACTACAATCAGGCAGGTCACGGGCGTTCCGCCAGTCCTAGACGCAGCAGCCCCAGAATTAGACTATCTTCTTGTTGTGGCACTCCTTCCCGTGGGGATTGGTGTCACGCTGCGGAACGCTACACTGCATAGTGTAGTACACTACATACATACGTACACTACACGTGGAGGGATGGACCATGGTAGGTGAAATGGGGGTGGCAAAAGCTACGGTGAGAAGTGGAGCGCGGTGCATGGATACGGGACTGAGAGTGGTTAACCATGTTGTGACGAGAGATAGGATGAGCAACGAGGGAAGGAGAAACTTGATAAGCGAGAGAAATAATGCATTGTACTATCTGAAGAACTTAGTGAAGCTATGAAATGGTTTTTTATAGATTCATTTGATGTATTTTGACTTCGCTTTATCTGATATATTAAATTCATATTTTACATTTATTATTTGCATTGGCATGTCATGTATAGGTGTTCAAATAGTCCCATACAATTTCTGACAGTCATTGGATATAATCATAAATTGGTTCAGATAAACCAACAGTCAATCACTAACTTCCAATATAGAGTTTAGTCTTCTATTACATCAATTATTTACGATTGACGTTTCGCGGACTGTCGTTGATCCCAGCATCAGGTCAAATCTAGTGCAAGAATTCCAATAAATGTCATTAAAATTATGGCAAAATTTAAAACATGACAGCGTCAGGAATTTCCAGACCTCACCGTCGACATCACCCCAGTACTTAAGGTTGAATGTGTTGGCCGGGATATTGCTTGTGACCGCACAGTAATGAGATATATATTTGAACACAATAACGGACGGTCGTTCACCGAAAGGGTGATTTTCACCGAATCGATTCGATTCACCGAAAGGGTGAAAGGGTATTTTGAATACTGAATGACATAACAGTGGCCGAAATTGCAAACATTCTGCATTGGGCAAACATTTTGTTTCCCCAAGTTTGGAAAATATAAAATTTTCGTATTGGTCTGATACTCAAAAAAGTACTGTCCAATCCTTATTCACCCCATGAATATGTTCGAGACTAAGAGCCCAAAAATAAACCAGTTCATATTACATCATTTCGATCCCAATATTAATAGGATACTCTCAGCAACTATAAAATAGGAAAAATAAACATTCTTCGTTCCAATCCTCACCACTAGACTCCATGGGCTCCGCTTTGCAGATTTGAAGCTAGTAGGGACCACTACTGACGCAATGATTACTACTGATGCCATTTCTCTTTTGAAAAACCGTTGGGGATAGTTTTACGGACGAGCCCTCAACACTGAGAATCCAAGCCTGTACTTCCCGCGACACTACACCGGCAGGACGCACTTCTTTAGTGGCGGCATGTCGGCGCAGGGAGTGGCGTGGTGTGGCGTGGCGTAGCGGGCGCGAAGCGAGGCGAGGCGAACCGAACCGCTCGGAGGACGGCCTATAAAAGGCCGCTGCGCGGCCGCGCGTACCGCTGGCTGGAGGTAATAAGCGCGCCATTGAGGGACGCCCGTGGCGCGCCACGTGCGCGGGCGTGTGTGGCGGCGGCCCAGCCGCGTGGCGCGCGCGCGCACGCCCTGGACGCCTCGAGGCGACCTCTGCTCAGGTGAAGTCTCAGGGTTGTCCAACAGGCGGCCCGCGGTGCCAATTATTGTGGCCCCGCGAAAGGTTATTAGCAGGGCTCGGATTCTGATGACGTCATTATTTCATTGGTGTATTCTAGACGAAGCTAACTTGTAAATGAATGTGTATCACGATAGTAGATGATAGAAATGTGTAGTTATTGGGGCATTTTTTGCCGTTTTTCAATTTATAGGTCATTTTTCTGGACCTTTGTCATTTTTACGCATTTGGTTTTCTTTTCGTATTTTCTGTTAGTGAAAGTTTCATGAATTTACAATGACACTAAAACAAAGTTTTTTATTGTATCGTCCGTTCATGGTGGTATTCATTACTGCAATGGATTCGGTTTTTCGAACTCACAAAATGACACGCATCTTCAGTGACTTCTGCGACCTTGCAAAACTATGGTTGGAATATCGTAGCTAAAGGTTAAATTTCCTCCTAAAATAAAAACTTTATATTGAATATAATTTTATATGAATGCATTTTATTTAAAAACTGTAAAATTCATTGAATAAATAAACATTTTCATTCCCATTTTTTGTATTTAAAAAATTAGGTCATTTTCCCTTTTTTAAGTCATTTTATAGGTCATTTTCCTCTAATTTTGAAGTCATTTTAAAGGTCATTTTCAAAGCATTTTTAGGTCATCAAAATCCGAGCCAGTTAAGAGTCATCCTGTAGTAGTCAAAAGAGAGATTCCCTTTCATCCACTTTGGGAAAGAACATTGTGGGCCTAGCACACGCGCCCTTCCGGGGTCAACACTTCATTTAATGTGAAAATAGGTTACGTTTAAGCATTTGTTTCTAGTAAATCCAGAAATTCAAAACCATTCCAATGTATTTCTCTGAGTTATTCATTCCTGACCACGTATGGTTCCATCCCCCCCACCCACCCACCCAGCCTCCTCCATTTTAGAGCAGTCTGGCAAAGTGCCCAGCTTGACAATATGGGGAAGTCAGAAGTGGATCGCTCGTGTAATGAAAACATTGCTCTCAACCATATTAAGGGATTTAGTTTTGCTCCTTGAGGCCTTGCAAGTTGGACACCTCTGCTCTAGATGGAGGGTAGCGCTGCTTCCGCCATGTTGTATTCAGTTGTTGGGAGAATTCGAACGTGAATGGCGTGCATAATGGATCATTGGGCGTATTGTGATATAAAATTTATTTATGCTTATTGGTGAATAACTAAGGTGAGTGTGGGGACGAATTTATCCAGTCGGAAGCATTCATTTTTAATGACGCAAAGTCTATTATGATTTTCAAAGACTATTAATGTTTTGGAATTGTAGAGTACATTATCTATACATGGTGAACTTTAAAACCTCCATTTCATTGAAATGTCCGCCTTTTTTAGTAAAATGTTCTCGTAGGGAAAACATTTTCTGGTAATCCCTGCTTTAATTGTCCACGAAAGATCATACAGCACGCACGTGGCAAGAGCAGTAAAACGAGGCAACGCTGCCTATGCCGAGACCCAACTATCAAGCATAACGATGAGTGGTAAAATACGATTATTACAAGGGACCGCTTTGACAGCTACTTGGCTTTTGCTGATAGCATAACTGCAGGTTGTGCGCATCTGCATGAAGAAGCTACTGCCCGGTTCACGCCTGATGAATGGTTAAGAGATGTCTCGACTTATTGCAACTGCCAGTCTTGAACTTGTTTTATTCGGAAAATAAGTTATTCGGAGAAATCGAAATAATTGTTGGGAACGTATCTGTGCAGACAACGAGCCATAATTCATGCTAATTTTCCGTTCTGGCTTCCTCTTCAACAATGAAGACAATTAAATTATTTAAAGTTTTAAAATAATCTTCTGAAAATCATACATGACTATTATATTAAAAATATCTAATTTATAATTATCTATTTCTAATAATATTTGCATTAAAGACAACAAAATATGTTAACAAAGATACTAAGCATAGCGGAAATACGTCGTATGCTAGGATCTTTCGATTCTTCACTTCGGGGCTTGAAGGTTGACACGCATTATCTGCATGAATGAATACATTTCCTTGCTTTTCTATGGCGGATCAAGGTGAGAAATCTTTGATATTGTGATGTGATAGAGTATTAGAGAATGGATTGTAATGCGTGCCATTCACTAGTTAATTGTGCACAATCGTAAACAAAATCTTATGTTTATTGATGTGCGTAAATTGTACTCTTTTTTTGTGTGTTTTACTGCTTATTTTCTTTATGTTTTTTCGGATTATTTTCGTAGATATACGTTTTAATGTAGAAACAACGAAGAAACTTTTCATTATTGTTTATAAGAGCATGAATTTAGGAATTCTGTAAATGCGAGGAATTGTACAGGGGTTTATCTACAGATTCCAATTAAGAATCTGGCTCTTGCGAATGAGAACATTAATTTGCTTGGTATTTGTACAGTATTTTTTATAATTAATTCACACCTGAGCGATACTGTATTATATGAATGTTGGCAGAATGTGTACGCATAAAGTAATAGTTTTTTCCTCTGTTCCAGGTGAGTAAACTGAGAAATTGTGACTGCTTACCAGACCTGTATGTAAGTAGAAAGTGAAGCAAAACATCTTTATGTGGCATTATTGGTGTACTGAGAGATCTTCAATATGACATTATAGACATGCCATTATCAAAAGGTATAAGTTGTTACTATCCCGGCGAAAATGTGTTTTTGAGGAAATATCAATACTCGCGCCTACAAGGAATCATGAATAGAACTTCGAAGGTAAAAATATCCGTGATCACTAGTTTTTATAATGGAATGGAAGAACTGTCTTGCTCAGAATAAACAGTCAAAATATTAATTTAAATATATTTTATTCGAAGGAATTGATTCGAATGTTACTTATGACAATTCGTAGATATTCTCGTTTCTATGCATCACAGTCAACATACTAGATTTTTGACTAAGAAAAAAAAAACAGTGTGTTCAAAAAGTGTCTCCGCAGTGGCTGTCCCCCACTCTACCATCCTTTATGCAAAAACAGCAACATCGCAGAGATCGCATAAGAATACAATCACGTATTTTTATTTCAACTTCAGCTTACTTGCACCGAGCGCGCTTCTGAGAATAACACGAACTCTGTCACGCTGATTAAGCCCGCGATGTTGCCGTTTCCGCAAAAAGGGTGATGGAAAGCGGAAAGACTTTTTGAACGCTCTGTATTTTTAAACTGAAAATGCTTTGAATTTTTGTTATATTGTTGCAATTACGGCACTATTCGATTGTTCGGATGTATAAGCGTTCGACCTCAACAATTAAGCCTCGCATTGCGAGATCTCTGTACTTACAGGTGTTTTAAAAATGTTCTGTATAAAAAGTACTCAAAAGTCCAAATCCTAAATTAGTCAGTATTTACATTATTAATTTCCATTTATATTATTTGTGCTTTGAATCATAATTCCATTTTAAAAATTAAATGAGTCCAAATTTGTATACCAAGTAAGTCTTCCTCGGACTCCTACTTCATACTAATGATACGAGACTTTTCAAAAAATATCGTGAATCATGTATGAGGTACTGAAATATGATTGTGATAATATTGGATACTCCAAGTAATTTGTATAAATGCATAACATCTTTACGATTTTGTTCAATTTACACTGAGCCCCTAAGTTCTTTTCTTCTGTGGACGGAAATTCAATTGTCTGAGAAATGAAGATCATGTACATTTTCATTTTACCAAAAATTTGCCAAACTATTGCATCACCATTTTTGCTTCGAACGCACGGATGAGATTAGAGCGTTGCGTAATTTTCAGCGCATCTCTTTATCTCATCGGAGTATCACTTGAAAAAATAAACCGAGGGGTCATTTCCTAGCGCAGTGCAGTTACTGAACTTCTGTCACATGAGACATCGTCAGAACTTTATTGAAGCGGGATGCGATAAAGGTTGTTCGTTATTCGCGTATCCCAGCTATCTCAATTCACAAATTTGCATATTGCGTCGCTTGTATCCGAGTAAAAAATGTCAATAGTCAGATTTTAAAACTTTGTAAGTCTCATATTTTCACGAAAATCACCTTTAGATGTGTCCAGTCGCTAAACAATAACGCATTATATGTTAAAATATTGAAAATGTATTCCTCCAAATAGGTAGGACACAGTAAATTTTAAAATCTCTCAAGAGGACCAGGAGGAACCTGAAGCTTTTTAAAGTGACTCAATATAAACGCACGTAGTTTGATGACCATTGATATTTTCTGTCGGGTAATACGTAGTAATACGCTTGCCTATTCCATTCACCATAGCCACAAGCTTCAGGAAGTTATGGAAGAACATAGTTGTTCAGCTGCTGTGTAGTAACAAAGCATTTCTCAGCAAAATGCCGTTACAAACCTTTGTCAATCCTTTTCCTAGCGCAAAAGACTGAAATGACAGTGCAGAGGGGCGGAAATGCTTTTTCGAATACCACAGAGCCGATCTCCCCCGATCGATTCGCGCTGAGAGATAATCGATTCCTGTTTATCATGTAAATCTGCTATTCCTCGTGACCATAACATACTTCACCTTAAGGTCACATCGTATTGACTAATGTGCACTTCATTCTGCTATTTAGAGGTAAGCCTCCAAGCAGCCCCTACTTCGGACTTTATCCACCCATTTTGGATAATGTGTATATTAAACGGCTAAGTTCACGCATGCGTTCTTATCGAGAATTTATTATGCTCAGTACGATTTCACAACCAGAGTCAACTCCACTTTCAACGATTAAAGGTTTGTTACCAAATTAATGCAGCAGCATCTATTTGAGTAAACACTTATAACCTCTAACATTATAAGCTTCCATTCAAGTTTGTAAAAAGAAACCGTAATTCCAATATTCCAACATCGGGTGCAGGTACTCTTTTCTTTCCTCTTGTTAAGTATGGAAATTGTAAATGGTTACTCGTGACCTGTGGGGCAGCGTCGCGGCTGCTATACGTTGCTTTCCTCTCCTGTGCAATAGCCTTGCAAATCATCACAACAGTGGCGTCAGCCTGGTGACGCATTCTACAGCCTGCACGCAAACAGCTCAAGTTTATAAATAAGGCTCTGGAGAATTAGTAGAGTTCTTACACAGCTTGAAACACTGTATCGCGTACAATAGTAATCCACGTTTTAGCATGCGCGAACTCAAACGATGCAATAGAGATATTGGAAAACAATACTCAACGTGTTTAATCACGTGATTACTATCGTGTACTAAAGAATCCCGTAATCACTGTAAACAGAATTTGTTTCCAACTCTGGCGGCAGAGACTGTTGCTTACTCTATTCTCATGATTCAACATCATGTGGGTGGGCAGCACGAGTGGATCAAATATTTGTACGAATCCAGATGTGGCATTGTGGGGTCTTAGCAAAAGCAGCACACATTCCCATCTCAGTTCGAAAACTTTTCCGTTTATATCGTAGTCTTAGAATTCTGAAACGCTTTTAAGGCTTCACACGATACAGGTCTCATGGATGCCTCTAAGTGCATTATCCCGTTTTACAGTACACTGTGCAAAATATCCTTTCTGGCTGTTGTTAGTCTCGAAGAGCCATGTCGCAGGAGCGCATAGAAGAGGGGGGGGGACGTGCCTCCAGACCCGACTTAGTCCTTAGTTTTTCAATCGAATTAAATATGTCATTTGGTTGTAATTCAGATTAACCGCTGCAAGTCATTTCTAATGCATAGAGAACTGAATGTTGTATGTAGAGGTTGCGGAATGTATGGGGGCGAAATTTTTTCTTGAAATTAGGGGCCCAATGGGTCTACTGCCCCAGACTATTTTCAGTAGGGGACCCTGCTGTGCCGTTCCATGACGTTATGTGTTTGATCTGACAGGGAGCGACAAGAGGTACTCCCAGACTCAGTGAGGTGTTCGGGGTAAACGGTGTATGACCACATTCTCGGAATGCGAGATCATATCTGTTCGGTTTTACCAGTCCGGGTGAACAGGAGTCCCTGTGATCCCAACTTGCCGGAGAATGCCGTCACGAATAACGCGTCTGTCTCATCATTTTCTTCGAAATGCGTGTTCGTTTTTGTGCATATTCTAGAGGTATATGAGCGTTGATATTTACAAATCTCTGTTCAAGATAGTGCTCTCTAGAGCAGTGGCGAATTCTCCGATACATCGCGTATACCGCCGGCATAGTAATTCGAAGTGTACAAGAAATATTTTGAAAAATTTATTTTTATTACAAAGAAGTTTGGTAATTCTTTAAAAAGTTATTGAGATTTTGAAAGCTTTAAAACAGATACGAAAAATAACTGTTGTGCTACCGATATCCAGTCAGTCTTCCGCATCCGTAAGCGCTTTGAAGAGCGTTAGAGTGAGAAGTGTCAAATACTTCTTAATGCTGCCCAGAGAAGTCGCTAGCGCAGGCGAAGGCACCGCATGCCAGCCACGATAATCTAGGACTCCTCATGTTGCAAGGGCGGGGTGAGGGAAGGATGCCCTTTTGGACGGGCGGTAGGCACCGCAAAATATTGCGGTGAACAGTCCTCTGATCGTTCGTAAGTTAGGGTTCTCTACAGTTTTGATTTCGACGCTAGCTTTTCAGCTAGGTCGAATTCGTCGCTGTCTGGAGGAGAATTCTAGCGACCGGCTGCTCTGATCGGTAGTTCTCCGTGGTTACTCCGATCAACACCTAGGCGAATGCCGAAGCAGTACCTTAACAAACGGGCCACGGACCGCGCCCGATCTGTCCTTCCCTTCCTTGTCCTATCCTCTCCCCGTCACACTCACTTACACTAACATGCACTACATTACCACATATTCCGGGAGACCGGTCGGGAGCTTAGAGCTTGTCCTGACTGGGGCGGTGCCCGCTGGTGGGAGAGTCCTGGTTAGGGAAACTCCACTAGTCGGCGGTAGGTCGGTGCCGGATCTCGCCATCCAGCGAGGGAAAATCACCGCCATCTCCCGAGAAAAACATGCACTACACTAACGGGACTACTGACCGAAGCAGTTGACGCGCCTAGAAACCTCAATCAATCAATCAATCTACAGTTTTTTGTCAAAATGGAGGGTGTTAATGATCCAGAAGTTAGTGGTTTGTTTAATTGTCTTACAGAACAATTATTAAGGACGGAATTTTATAGTATTGAGATTTCAGAAAAGCTCAAAATAAAAGACAACGGTGAAGGTAGCTCCCATAAAGTACGGTATAGTTGGAAAATTTTCAGGATTCGCCTCTGCTCCAGAGGATGGGTAGCAGCCCAGACGCAAGCGCACCAACATCGCCCGAAGGTGGGCATAGGGTAGGCGGGGAAGGCAGCGGCCGCTGAGTTGACATGACGAGAATAAACACGAACGGGCAAAACTATACGTCTGTGAGCGCCTCCGGAATGCTTCGCGCGAAAACGGAATGATAATACTTATATTGTATCCGGATAGTGAATAGGGCATTTTAAGAGACATTTATTGGCGCAATGCTGTAAACAATTTGTGATCACAGGAGCACAGCTAATTTCGGTAGTGTTCGTAAACTATGGCCTGCGCTCGAATACAATATCGCAATGGCAGATGTGATGGCGAGCTGTTACTTTCACATTCCCAAAGGTGCTTTACTACCATTGTGCAGTTTCGAGTTTCATGTCCCTGACATATTTCCTCGCAGTAAAAGGAGAACGAGAAGAAAAGATGCAGAATATGTCACCGTTGAACATGCGGGAGACACCGGCATGAGACGCATCCGCACGTAACTTATTCGCGAAATTATTCCGTGAACTCGCGAATGTTTGGTGAGAATTAATTTCATATTATCATAACGGTGCACTCACAGTTCACTATAACAACGTTCTCCATTAAACTCCCTCTGCACAGTAATCAACGGGAAGCCAAAGCATTCATTCTAATGGAGAAGTCGGATATATTCAGTAAGTGCATCTCACACTTACGGACCGTACATTAATCACAGAACTCAAACAGAGAAACTACTTAGTACTTAGTTTTATCTTCGTAATCCACTCTTGCAATCGGGTGTTAAGTAGAGATGGGACGAGTGTCTCGATCGTGAGTTCAAAGTCCTCTACAGATCTCTTCGAATTTCCAGATCGTCGAATCCTTTGAATTGTTCTTATTATTGTATTTAATAGTATGAACGTTAGACAACAGTAAAGGCAAAATGAACCATGGAATCAATGAATTCTGAGATTTAACGAAGGATAATTCAAATAAATTATATGATAGACTATATGCTTTAATTATTTATTTTGAATATGAAAGGGGATCATTTTCAATTAGCTAAATTGTTTGTAATAAATTAATTGAAATGCAAAAATCCTGGAGAGTAAAGCGTTTTGAGAACATTAAATTAGAATTGAATAACTCGTTCTGAAAAGGTCATCAGTCACAAGTGTTCTGTCGTGACAGATGCCCTTTTCAAACCCAATTATTCCATTAAAAATACACCGGATATGAAAACGGCGGGAGGGGCGAACATTTCAACGTAGAAATTTCGACAGTTTCCCGGGGTCAGCGGCATTCGCAGTTATATCGGATGTCCCCGTTCACCATCTGCATTGCGCCTTGGGTGACGGACCGGCTGCTGGGCGTGACAATGGGCTGGGCGCGGGGGGGGGGGTCGCACCTGGTCCCGATGACCGCATCCAAGTATGACGTCAGCGGCGGGGCCGTGTCTCCTGCTGAGCGCCCCGCCCCGCCCCGCGCCTTGCCGGCTGATTCACAGGAAATGCCTCCCCCAATCGCTGTACCGTGAAGGAACGTTCGACTGTGGAAAATGTACCGTGAAGGAACGTTCGACTGTGGATGTACCGTGAAGGAACGTTCGACTGTGGATGTACCGTGAAGGAACGTTCGACTGTGGATGTACCGTGAAGGAACGTTCGACTGAACGAACGTTCGACTCTGAATATATAGTGATTACCCTAAGAAGGGACCCTTTGACAGCTATTGTTTGTCTACTGCTCATAACATGAGTCAGGTTATGTCTATGATCTCATGTAGTTAGTACGTACGTTTGCAGATGAATCCGTCTGTGGATAGAGTGAACTGAACTCACCGGTCCCGATTTACGTACACAACAAAAGAGGACAGGAGGATTCATTCAAGATTTCACTGTAATGAAATGCCATTAATGATTTGTTCTTCCTCTCCCATGATTTTTGTTCTTATTGTGACGTACTACATTCAGTGTCATATACTTGCCTCCACATTCAGAAAAAGCGATTATTATTTTTCACGCTGAAAGTACTTTGATTCGAATGTTCAAAAGGGTTAATGAAATTTCTCCGTAGGGTTTATTATTTTCATGGTCAGTATTTTAAGACTTTTTAAACATGTACTTAGAATGTTGTTTCGAAAGTGTCTTCGGATAGATATGATAGTTCCGCTATCATATCTACTAGGTAAGGTAGAACCGCTTCGCACTTCTTAGTTGAATGCACATCTACGCGTCTAACCAAAGTCCGGACGAAAGGTTCAAAGATCAATAAGCTATAAAGCGGAGAACATGTTTCTAAGTGAAAGTCATAGACAGGCACGTGAGACATTAATTCCGGCGAGGATTGCGTGACAAAACTCGCCAACAATATTTCAAATGAAATTATGCCTCACATTGCTTAATTAATGCTACGGTAATGCTCGTCGTACATGGTAAACTGTGATTTATCAAAAGGTTGTAAAGATACGTTTTACGTTGTAACAGTGTATCTTGTCGCTTTACAACCTGCATGCTATCACTTCGTGCAGTCCCGCGAAGCCCATGCAGGAGACAGCCTGATTTTATCTCGCAGCTCATATAGTTAAGTGGCTTTCCCTCAAAAACCGTCGTTCGGGCTTATGAACGGGCCATATACCGTGTACAATCCTTCCTTCCTAATCCTATTCTCCTTTCCGCCCTTTTGGTGGAAGATGTGCTGATCACATTGCCTCACATGGCCTAACCCACATTCCGGTAAGTACGTAAAATGTCAGGCCAAACCCCATGAGATACGTCGCCTAACGAAGATTTTCACATCAATAATATCATTGAACCATGAGGGAAAGTACACTTTCTAATGCGCGTGCATAGACTTTTTTTAATAGTTGCGCCCCCTCCAAAACTTAGCTTCCGCCGGGCAAATTCCACTTCGACATTCAGCAAATTGTCGCCATGCGTTCAGTACCGGTGACATTTGATGCTCTTTTCGAGCACGATTCCGCACGTTCCTATAGGGTGCCAATTGTTTGGTGGCAATTGGCCGCAAAAAAACCGTGTGTGGTGAGGCGACGCCGGCTGCGCCCTTCACCGCCCGCCCTCCGCTCGGACCGCGCTGGTCTGGCGACCAGATGTCAGGCCGACCGCTCGCCACCCCGTACCCTGTAGGTGCCCACCAACAAGGCAACGCCACCCCGCTGACGCCGGGGATGGACTGCCCGGCGGTATATAAGACCGGGCCCGGCCTAAGAAGTGGTCGCTCGTTTCCCGCTCTTCGTGAGTGCGGTAGTGATCGCCGGCGTCCCGCTCTACGGTTGCCTTCGGTTTGACCGAGGCGGGAATCGACGCCGTGCCGAACCGAGCGACCCATCGCCAGCGGTCGCTCGTTTCCGCTCTTCGTGAGTGCGGTAGTGATCGCCGGCGTCCGCTCTACGGTTGCCTTCGGGTTTGACCGAGTCGGAATCGACGCCGTGCCGAACCGAGCGACCCATCGCCAGCGGTCGCTCGTTTCCCGCTCTTCGTGAGTGCGGTGTGATCGCCGGCGTCCCGCTCTCGTTGCCTTCGGGTTTGACCGAGTCGGGAATCGACGCCGTGCCGAACCGGGGCGACCCATCGTCAGCCTATCTGCCTTCGCCGCCGCCTGCGCCGTCGCCTTGTAGCGCCGCCTTCTCCGCCGCAGCAGAGGCGCTGGATTGCCGCCCTACATGCCACCTTCCCCACCCTCCTCATGGCAACGACCGACTGGTGCTGGGCTGCGTGCCTCTGTTGGTAAACGTACTTGCATAAGACGTACAATAAACCATTTGTTATAACCAACACCAGTTCATCTTCTCCCGATACTCCTCCCCCCCATCATGTCTTCGACATTGGTGCCAGGTGTGGGGTTGTAATCGCAACCCGTAGGGGGGGAGCGTGGGATGTAATCTGGGCCCGAAGGAGCACAGGTTCAAACCCACCATGAGTAAGCATTCTGTAGCAAAGCGAGAGAAAGCGAACTCAGGGTCATAACACCCAAACCCAAAATTAATTTTTTCTTACCATCTGGATTCAAAATTTTTCGCTTGGGATTGATTAAGCAGGCATGTCGCACCAGGCAATCAGCAGTTTCCCTTGCCCTGGGAATGTGGGGCATAGCTCAGATCTCATGGATTTTATATCCCCGGTATTTACAATTGAAGGAACAGCAGACCTCTTCACAAATTTTCCGGCACAAGCCAATGTATCAGCTGGGCAGATCTGTCTCTTTCCCGATGTTCAGTGGCGAGGACGGTACCACATGAAACCTTTCTAGAACGTCTCCGAATGGTTAGTAATTTTAGTAATTGGAGTGAGGCCGTAACACTAAGTGTAGCTCGCTTACGGCTGGCCGGGATTGCATCGGAATTCGCGGAAAACAATGCATATGTAGTGGCATCCTACTCGGATTTCTGTAAATTATAAAAGATGAGTTCTCTCCAAATTATCACGGTCACCTTGAAAATGTTTAATGATTGTAGTCAAAGCACTTGGGTCGATTAGCGGCTTCTCAGCGAAGCTCGCGTCGCTGAGAACATCAGCTACGTAGCTGCTATAGTAACCCCGACGCAGCTACAGCAAGGCAATGTTTGAGAAAGATTGCTAGCACAATTTATAGCAGGTTTGGGGAGAAATAGGTCAGTTCGTGGCAGTTCGCAATCCAAAAAACAATGTTGAAGCAGTAACGTTTGAAAACCCAAAGAAGAAGCAATGGCTAGGAGCTATCGTCTGCGACCGAAGCGTCAGTTCACTGAACTGTCTTGGGCAGCCCCGAAGGTACGCACAGTGGGCAACAATGCCGCAGACGGCGGCACAAAATCATTTTATGCGCCTTCTCGCCACGGGTACACGCAACGAGCAACCACCGCCCCCGTATGTGCCGGTGCAGGATTCCTTTCCACCTTACGAGAATAAATGAGGGACCCCGAGCTAACTCATCAACCTTGCCGTTCGGTGCAGGTTCGGAGTTCTATGCCATTCAGCAACCTCCCGAGGTCGGACCTGGGGTCCGCGCCGATAAACATTGCCACCTCCTAGACAGTCATTTGAAGCTAGGTATGCTATCATTGTGGAAAGAGGCCATTTTCGCGAGTGTGCCCGGAGAAAAACAAAATGTTTTAATTGCGGGCAAGCAGACCACCACATAAGAAATGCCCATTAATAATGTGTAGTAAATGTAAAAACCCGGTCACTGTACGGTAGACTGTAAAAAACGGGATGTGAATTCGGAAACTAATAACCCAAACCACCAGGTCAGGGGATGATGTAACCGTTACTCAGTGGACGGCATGACAATCAGTGTAGGAATATTGGAAGACAGCACCAATTCCTGGTCGACACAGGAGCTGCGGTTACTTTATGCGATTCAAATTTTCCTTTCGGTCAACTTCCCTTTCAAGTTATAGTTCGGCAATTAAAGCGCTTCGGGCACAATCTGCAAATACTAGGTCAGTGTAGTGTGCCATTTCTGATTGATCAGGTAACATACAGGGCTGACACGCTCAGTGGATTTAGGGACCACAAATCCGCAGGGATGCCAAGCCGTTTCATGGTGAAGTTTGGGAAGTAGTATTTCGTTGGAACAATACAATGCAGGTTGCAAGGGCACGTGACGACTCTCGCTCCTCGGAAAACCGAAGAAAATTAGAAAACAGACGTGCGGTGATCTTATTTCTTTTGCAGACAGGCCAGTGAAAATCAAAGCATAGCAAAGGTAGTAAAGCAGACGCGGGACGCCGCATCACGGTTGTTTGGATCTGCTAGGGCCGCTGACAGAGGCGAAATAGGCGAGATGATCAGAGCGAGATTAATGCGGGCGGGACAGCGGAATGGCGCGTACGCCCGAAGAGAAACCGAAGTTTTCAAAACTAGCGAGATTAATGCGGGCGGGACGGCGGGAATCGGCGCTTGTACGTCGAAGAAGGTAACCGAAGTTTTCGAGCTAGCGAGATTAATGCGGGCAGGACAGCGGAATCGGCGCTTGTACGTCGAAGAGAACCAGAGTTTTCTAACTAGCGAGATTAATGCGGGCGGACAGCGGAATCGGCGCTTGTACGTCGAGAGAACCGAAGTTTTCTAACTAGCGAGATTAATGCGGGCGGGACGGCGGGAATCGGCGCTTGTACGCCCGAAGAAACCAGTTTTCGAGCTAGCGAGATTAATGCGGGCGGGACGGCGGGAATTGGCGCTCGTCGTCGGTAAAGAATCGAATTTTCGAGCTGGCAGAGTTAATGCGGGCAGGACAGCGGGTTGGCGCTGGTACGTCCGAAGAGAAACCGAAGTTTTCGAGCTAGCGAGATTAATGCGGCAGGACAGCGGAATCGGCGCTTGTACGTCCGAAGAAAACCGAAGTTTTCGAGCTAGCGAGATTAATGCGGGCGGACAGCGGGAATCGGCGCTTGTACGCCCGGGGAGGAACCAAGTTTTCGAGCTAGCGAGATTAATGCGGGCAGGACAGCGGGAATCGGCGCTTGTACGTCCAAAGAGAACCGAAGTTTTTCTAACTGGCGAGATTAATGCGGCGGGACGCGGGAATCGGCGCTGCACGTCGAAGAGAAACCGAAGTTTTCGGCTAGCGAGATTAATGCAGGCAGGACAGCGGGAATCGGCGCTTGACGTCCGAAGAGGAAACCAAAGTTTTTCGAGCTAGCGAGATTAATGCGGCGGGACGCGGAATCAGCGCTCGTACGTCGGTAAAGAAATCCGAATTTTTCGAGCTAGCGAAATTAATGCGGGCGGGACAGCGGAATTGGCGCTGGTCGCCCGAAGTGGCAGCTTCCGTTTGCATAAGAGTGAAGCTGACGCGAACATACTAGCGAGACATGCGCCGTACTTCGGGTGAAAACCCACATCTTTGAGAGCAAGAGTAAGGGTGCACAGGAGCCGTACCTTTCAGGTCGATCAGATATCTACCAAGTGGATTATGACAAGTAGAACTATGGCGAACCTCCGGAGAACGATGACCTGCTTTCGCTGTTCGATTTTCGGACGTGCCGGCGGAAGCCCTGGGTCCCACAGAACTCCTGTCTAATTTTTCAGATATATTTGTTCACCAAGAAGTAAAGCTGGGTTGTCGACACTAATACATACAATCGAGGTGGAGATACCGCCCATTAAAAGGCCCCTATCGGGTACCCCCGCACCGAAATCTTAGAGAACGCCATAAGTGAGATGTTACAGCAGGGCTAATTTCTCCCCACTAGTCCCTGGTCGGCACCGATTATTCTAGTAAAAGAAAACGCCGGAAGGAGAACCTGCGCAGTACAGACCGTGCATCGACTACAGGGCACTAAATGCGTGACTAAAGGAAGTCTTCCCCTACACATAGATGAAACGTTTGATCAATTAGGCGGCGCGAGGTACTTCTCGTCGCTCGATCTGTCCCAAGGCTACTGGCAGGTGGAAGTCGACGAGAAAAGCCGGGGTTTTACCGCCTTAGCACCCGAATGGCCATTATGATGTAATGCATGGGATTTGGGCTGGTTGCCGCCCTATTATGAGGTTTGATGAAGGTAATGGATGGGTTAATAAATAGGGTTGCATCGTCTATTTGGATGATATCCTGCTCGACAAAACTGTGACGGAAAATTCTGGGTCTAAAAGAGATATTCGAGCGTTAAGACAAAGCATCACTGAAGTTAAAACCGAAAAAATGTAAATTCTTCCAAAGAAAACAAGTTTTCTCAGGCATTGTCATTTCTAAAAGGGGATTGGAACCCGACGGAGAAAAATAGAGGCCATTAAATCATTCCCTGTTCCATCAATATGAAACAACTCCAATCACTTTCTCGGACTGGTAGGTACTATAGGAAATTCATAAAGGATTTTGCTGAGGTTGCATCAAACTTAACTATCACTTACCACGAAGGACTGTGAATATTCATGGAAAGAGCTCAGCAGAGAGCCTTTGAACGTTACGTAATTGCTTAATAGAATATCAGTGCTAAGATTCCCCGATTTTAGTAGACCGTTCGTTCTGACGACGGATGCCTCCCCCAACTCCATTGGTGGTGTTTTGTCGCAAGAGTTCGAGGACGCGAGCACATGGTTGCTTGCGCCAGTAAACCAGTTGAACAAGGACCAGCGGTCGTATTCAGGGAACGGAACTGAGTGTCTCGCAGCCGTGTCTATGATAAAGAAATTTCGGGTCTACCTCCCAGGGAGACACTTCACTTATGTACGGATCACAAGCCACTCCGATGGCTTCTGTCTCTTTCGGAACCAAAACCGAGATTAGCGCGCTGGATAATGGAGATATCCGAGTATTCTTTTTCTTCCGTCACGTGCCTGGAAGGCAATTGCCCATGCGGACGCCCCTCTAAATTCCCAGGGAGTTTCAGTCGTCAGCCCTCTTTTAGTACAGCCGGTCTGGGATGAGAAGGATAGCTGCAGAGCAGATGATGCGGAAACGCACCCCTTTTCACTCGAGCTTGCAAACGACCAGATTATTTCCTCGATGAAGAGGTGCTCTATAAAATATTAGCCGACACCCAGAATAGAGTATGTCATGTGCGCTCCGCATCCCTGATTAAGCCATTTGCAACGTAGTCACGATAGCCCTCTGGCCAGTCATATGGATTAGCAGACACGATTTGGTAAAGAAAACTTCTATTGGCCAGGTATGTACCGCGACACTCAAGGGTATGTGAGGACTGCCTCACCCGCAAAAACGGAAAGGGGATTAGAACCCATTCCCTGCAAACCGTCACGGAATCACCTACCCTTTCGGAAGGTAGCACTGGATATAGTAGGCCTTAAGGAGGTCCCGCCAGAAGCGTACATTCTGACTTGCCAAGATCATTTTCTCGGTATCCGAGGCCGTCGCAATCCTGATCAATCTGCCGAAACAGTTTTCGCGCTTCGTGAAAAAATTATATGTCGGCATGGCGTACCTAAATATCTACTGACCGACCAGGGTGCCAACTTCACGTCTCAGCTTATGGAAAAGGTGTGCGCACTCTTGAAAATAGGCCATCTTCACATGCCATACAATCCCTTCAGCAACGGGCGACTTGAAGGCCCACCAGTCCTTCAGCCGTGATATCCCATTACGTCGCTCAGGATCATACGGACTGGGATGACCACTTGAAATTTTTCCCTGTTCGTCTACCGAAACTCTAAGCACCGTGTAACGGGTTTCAGTCCGCCTATTTAGTTTATGGTAGAAATACAGATGCCATGGGACGATGTCTCAGGCCTTAGCACCTTCTTATGCTGAGAGCCCTCCGTATCATTATGTTTTTCAACGGCGACTACAGATCGCCCATGCTCGAGCAGCAGAATTCAATGCTGCCAATGTCCTAGAGATCACGGATGTACAGCAAGAAGTGCTACCCCCATGAAGTCAGACGCTCGTGCTGCTGCGTAATCTGTCCTTCCAGCCGGGCAAAGCAAAAATTAGCGCCCGCTGGATAGGCCCTATCAAGTTTTTAAGGTAAAGGGCCCAGTCTCGTTCGATATTCAAGCCTATCAAACGGAAAAATTCTGACCGCACACCATCGGAATCTCTTGCCTTTGCCCCCGAACCAGAAATCCAACCACCTCGTATCGTACTGGCCTAAGCGTTACAGGCTAACAGCAAACCAGTCACCAGTTACTCAGAGACAGGCTACCTCCGCCACCACCGTCCGCACCGCCACCACCGCCACAACCATGGAAACCGCCCGGCCGCCACTGCCAGCCACTCCTAATCCTTCCCCTCGCGGTTCCGACGCCAGCAACTGGGCCTTTCCTGCCGCGGAGAAGTACGCCGCCACACCTTCCACCCTAAACGTGCGGCGTCAGCACCCGCGGCAGCCGCTCTCAGGCGAGGTCAGTCGCCACGCCCGGTTCAGCGCCAGCCGCCAGTCGAGCTCCCCACAACACGCCCGCTGCGGGACGCAAAGTGCAGCACGTGCAGTTGCCGCAATGGAACGCGAATCGACTCGGCCGCAGACTAGCTACTATCTTCGGCAGGCCCGTGGAGGACCTCCTGAAACAGAGGACCCCAGCTTCCTCCCTCTACCATGGGAAGCGGCATGGCGTTGCCCGCCCGCCGGGAAGAGCCTCTTCACCAACACGGCGCGGACTGGCACCACCGGGCCAGACCTCCCCGTCCCCCGTCATCAGGGTGAGCCGAGGCGCGACTGGCACGAGACAGGGTATGCAAGTTGGCAGTGCCCGCCCCCAGGACGTGAGCTCGTCCGGTGGGATTGTCAGGGCCCTCAGGACCCAGGTGTCCCCACAGCAGAAGCCGCGGCAGGTGACGGGCTTAGCTCCTCAGTCCCACGTCCGGGACCCTGGAAGGCACGACCAGCTGGCCCGGCAAGTACTGAACCTGAGGGCCCTGGGGCCCTACCGGACGGAGAGGCTGGACTCGATCCGACACCGCCAAGCCGGAGTCAGCGGCGCTTCACAGAAGAACGGCGGCCGCCCCGGCTGCGCCAGAGGCGGAGACGGCGCGCCGGCCGCCTTCCGCGCGCATCGGCGGTGAGGCGGGAAGAAACTCTACCGCAGGCGCAGCCGCAACGTCGCTACCATGGCGCCTCGCAGCTTCGCCAGCGCCTTTCGGCTCCCCCGTCGGCCTGCGCGGGAAATGCGAGCACTGATGACGGGCGGCAGGAAGCGCAGGCGGGCGAGATCCGTGCGCCGTCGACGCCTGAACAACCTGCGCCCCACCTGGGCACGGGTGTTTAAAAAGGCGGACGGGGCCGACCAGCTGCCACACACATCTAAGCTGCGACACTGCCCGAAGCCGCTACATATGTGTGTTCGTGTGTGTGTTCTATGTTTGTGAACGTAAAATGGGAGATGTGCTAAGTACTAAATGCAAAAGACCCCGAAGAACCGTGAATCAACGTGTTAAAAAAACAACAGAAAAACGTGAACTAGCCTGTAAATAAGTCCAGTCTTATGTCTCATACCATTTTTAATGTAGATTGTGTTTTGTGTCTCTTGTCATAAATATCTAATATGCGTTATTATAGTATTTGTATAGAATTTGTATGATGTGTATTTGTGTTGTATTGTGTAGTAGTATAGTATGTGTATTTGTGTTGTATTGTGTAGTAGTATAGTATGTGTATTTATGTTGTATTGTGTAGTAGTATAGTATGTGTGTTTGTTTGTTTGTGTAGTAGTATTGTGTTGTATTGTGTATTTGTATTTGTGTTTTTACTGTGTAGTAGTATAGTATTTGTATATAATACACGGTACTCAGTCGCGTTCAAATAGCCCCCTGCGGCTGTTTGGGCGGGGTGATGTGGTGAGCGACGCCGGCACGCCCCTTTACCGCCGCCCTCCGCTCGGACCGCGCTGGTCTGGCGACCAGATGTCAGGCCGACCGCTCGCCACCCCGTACCCCTGTGGTGCCACCAGAGGCAACGCCACCCCCTGACGCCGGGGATGGACTGGCCGGCGGTATATAAGACCGGGCCCGGCCTAAAGTGGTCGCTCGTTTCCCGCTCTTCGTGAGTGCGGTAGTGATCGCCGGCGTCCGCTCTGCGGTTGCCTTCAGGGGTTTTACCGAGTCGGAATCGACGCCGTGCCGAACCGAGCGACCCATCGCCAGCGGTCGCTCGTTTCCGCTCTTCGTGGTGCGGTAGTGATCGCCGGCGTCCGCTCTACGGTTGCCTTCGGGTTTGACCGAGTCGGGAATCGACGCCGTGCCGAACCGAGCGACCCATCGCCAGCGGTCGCTCGTTTCCCGCTCTTCGTGAGTGCGGTAGTGATCGCCGGCGTCCGCTCTGCGGTTTCCTTCGGGTTTGACCGAGTCGGAATCGACGCCGTGCCGAACCAGGCGACCCATCGTCAGCCTATCTGCCTTCCCCCGCCGCCTGCGCCGTCGCCTTATGGCCCCGCCTTCTCCGCCGCCTTGAGGCCGCTGGATTTGCCGCCGCTACATGCCACCTTCCCACCCTCCTCTGGCAGCGACCGACTGGGTGCTGGGCTGCGTAGCCTCTGTTAGGTAAACGTACTTGCTGGAACGTACAATAAACCATTTGTATATAACCAACACGAGTTCATCTTTCTCCCCATACTCCTCCCTCCATCAGTGTCTTCACGCACGTGTACGTACTTGTCT
Source organism: Teleogryllus oceanicus (assembly GCA_964035755.1). NCBI lineage: Eukaryota > Metazoa > Arthropoda > Insecta > Orthoptera > Gryllidae > Teleogryllus > Teleogryllus oceanicus. Next base: position 64,467,797 of record CAXIVR010000005.1, on the reverse strand, counting down.
TCTTGACGAGTAGTAGGACAGACAGCAAATAGTCATTTAGTACGTGGTTTCCCTGTACATCGCGTCATCGAGTCCCGTTTTCAAGAACTTTACTTCGCGGTGCATGTTTAACATTTCATTAATACCGGATACATAGCTTCGGAGCCACGGCCGCTCACGAGCCCAAGCACTGTACATAGGGTTTCGCAGTCCGGGAGAGAGAATTTATTTCGCGAACAGCTAAAGCTTGAAGATAATTGAAGTGCGAAGTGTATATGACCGATTCAGAGTCATAAGGAATGCTCAAAAGTATGCGCAACTCGAACTGCGTATGCGCAGAAAATCGATATTTCTGTGAATTGCTGCAAGCTACGCTATGCTTAGTGTGTTAAGAACGAGTACAAGACACTTGTGTGCCATTGTGTAGCGCAGTCAGTTATTACACGTTTTAGCAAGGAAAGACTATATTTGGTTGGAAGAGATGTGGAAAAGCGAGCATTCTTTGCGCCGTTGTCCTTTGGCGGCTAGACAGCAGGAATTTTTTAGGCGCCGATAGGTAGCAGCAGGGAAGAGGGTGAGGCTAGAAGAACTTCTATGTTACATTGATTATTTTAATCATTGAACATTCACAACAGTATTATAAATGAACAGTAACTTTGTTGTTACAATCATGAGTTCGTCTTGCTCAGTTCAGAATACTATGACCTTGATTTCTGAAATATCTGTAACTAGTAAACATTGTATTCGTTCACACGGCAATGAGTATTAATTATTAATGTAAGATAAATATTTATTAAGAAGCTCCATTGTACTGAACCATCAGTTAACTAGTCTGAGAAAGTATGTGCCATTCTGTTGCACCACTAGTTATACTGCGGTTTTTACAGAGCTGCGTTTCAAGTAAAAGTTTTAATGGTGTCATCCAATCGGAAGGTTGAACGCCACTGTAGTGACGTGTAAGATCCCGATTGGATAGCACCGTAGCAGCTGATCAAATGTCAAACGCAGCAATGTGAGAATCACAGTATACAGTCGATTCCGCTTATAGTGAACTCGGATATAGTGGACCCTCGGTTAGCAGTGAACTCACTGTTCCCGTTTCACTTACACTACTATAAGCATAGAAGATTCGGTTATAGTGAACCTGAACCTCGGCTATAGTGAACGAAGGAAGTAAGTTCTGGAAATTAATTGAATCTGGTATGTTATTAGGCTGTTGAAAGAGCCTTCGGAGAGTGGGATGGTGTTCCAATAGTGCAAGAGAAATTGAAAGATGCCAAGACTGCATTACCATACTTAGAGACAGAGGACCATGCAGAATCAGGAATGGAGTGCGCACGAACTCTGGAGAAGGATTTAATGAAAAACGTATGATGCACAAATTTGAAACTAATTGATTTTTTTTATGAACGAATAAATATATTGAAATTTTTTAGTTCGTGCCATTAATATATTTTTCTGTTTGTCTATATTAATAAAATCAATCGTTATGGAGAAATTATATTTAATTTTGACTCATTGTATATAGTGAACCAAACATGCTCGTCCCCAGAAGTTCACTATAAACGGAGTTGACTGTATTCTGCGCTTTAGCAAGAAAAGGTTCTGTGAAGTCGTAGGCTTCCGCGGCCAGAGTCATGTAAATGATCTTGGCTGTCCAGGTGACGCCGCGTCGAAGGCTGTGTTGCCGACGTTTCGACCATCTTGCACAACAGCCCTGAGGAAGACCACGACAAGATGGTCGAAACGTCGGCAACACAGCCTTCGACGCGGCGTCACCTGGACAGCCAAGATCATTTACAAGGAAAGGTTCTGTTTGCCAGTGTGGAGAAGCGAGCGGTCTTTGCGGCGTGACCTTTGGCGGCCGCGGCAGGAACGTGCCCGCTCGCCCGTCGCGCGTGCTCGTGCGCTTCCGAGTGCAGGGCGCGTGCCGAGGGCGCACAACAAACGAGGCGGGCGTCCGCGCAGGCGCAGCGCCAACGCAGCTCTGTTATACTCGGGGTCTTCTAACGTGGCATCTGAGTGTAATCTCCAAGATGGAATACGGCACGACGTTTTGCGTCTTTCTCGGTCCAGTCGTAAGATGTTGCATGATCGCGGCCGTATCAAGCAGTGCTGCAGATGAAGCGACTCTAGCGGCACGACCGTGAAAGATGTGAAAAGCCGTGCCATATTGAAGATATTGCCCTCAGATGCCTTGTTAGAAGAACCCAAGTATAGATATAGGATTTGTGGATAAGAATATTTATAGATAGAAACTTTAGTTCTACAACGGACAATAGAATGTAGACGAAACGAGGGTAACGGTGTATTATGTTCTTAGTTATTAAAAAACATTTTCAAAAAATATTTTTTACCTCTTCAATATACAATGTTTTTCAGTTTGAAAATTGTAAATAATGCATTAACGTATTGGAAAAATACCAGAGATACATTGAAATAATATATGATATATTACCTGTCTTAACTGAAAATAACGGGAACATACATTAAATCACGAAAATAATTTTTGAAAAAGAATATTGTTGTAAGGATAAGAGTGATGAAATTATACAATATTTAAAATAAATGATAATGTTTATCACATCACTCATCTTTCGGAAAATGCGATCGAATTCGATTAGAATTGTAAATTTTGCCTATATAAAATGTTGAAAAGAAGTATGAACTATGAAACGAATGTGTGATAAGCAAACATCGACCTTAATCACTATAAATACTTTTAAACAGAAAGGAAATATACAAAGCTCCGTGAATTCAGCTCAGTGGAGTCTTCGACATGAGCGGACATTTTCTTAAGTTAAAACTTGACGGTTACAGTACAGCCGAAATATTGATCTGCAAAGCTGATCAGAACATCAACCGTTGTCACTGCAGTACCTCTGACCGGAAGGTCCTAGGGTTCGCGTCCCGATGGTAATAGGATTTTTGGCACTAGCTAGACATCTAGGTCGAATTCTGTGGCTGTCTGGGGGAGATTTCTAGCGGCTGGCTGCTCTGAACAGTAGTTTTGCAGGGTTTCTCCGATCAACACCGGGGAATGCCGGAGCAGTACCCTAACAAATGGGCCACGGACTGCGCACGATCTTTCTTTCCTCTTCCTTATCCTATCCTCGCCCCTTACTACTTATATCGTTTACAATCACATGCACTGCACTTCCACACCTGTCGGGAGACCAATCAGGAACTTTAGCTTGCCGTACCTGGGGCGATGCCGCGCTGGTGGGAGATACATCGTTGATGAAAATCCCGCAATCCGAGGTAGGTCGGCGCCGGATCTTGCCATCCAGCAAGGGAAGATCACTGCCACCTCCCGCGATTAAAACATGCACTACTCTTATGGGACTAATGTCCTTAGCAGTTGACGCACCCGGAAACACCAACAAATCAATCAATAAAAATATTGGTCGTTCTATATCGGACGACTGCGAGCAAAATCGTCCGACTATTTCATCCCTACAACACGGAGGTATGCAGTTTGTGACAAACATGGACACTAATATATTAGGAATTTAAACTTCCATTTACAAAAGTATTCGCATGTACAAGTATATCAACCGTAGTCCTTGTGAGCGGTTTTACCGATGTTCGTTTCCTTTGCAACTAATCTTCAAGTAATAATTTTTAGACGAAATGCATTACCGTTAGGCAGAATTAATCAAATCGCGCCCAATTTTGTTTGCGACCGAACACACACGATATTCTGATTGTCCCCTTGTGGCTATGTGTCTAATTTATAAAATGCGATTTTAAACGTCCTCCTCTTGTGTATGTGATTGCACTTAATGTGATATTGAAAGTATGATACGAAAGTATTGTCAAGCCTTTTCTGGAGAGTTTTCTTATGAATACGAACACTTTTCTGCAATTATCAAAATCTTGTGTAATCAGATAAAAACTTTGCTCTGAATAATTAGTGTGTTTATGGTTGCAGACTAGTAAACGATCTTTTCTAGAAAATTTGGTACAAATTGAATCGGCATATGACAGTTTTAAATTATGAATATGTGTATACATTTTAATAACCTTGCAAGAGATAGGAAAAACTATGTAATGTAACAAAATGTCCCTGCCGATAGCACTAAACCAGACTGAAAAATAGATTATCCTAAACTCGCTTAAGATTGAGAATATATTACAGACGCATTACTGTGTTCTGCATCTTTTGAATTTAGATAAAATCTTTTGCACACGGTAAGATTTTTTATAACACGACTTTTATGAAACGTACATGAGACTTTTTATGCAACTTTTCATAAAACCAGCATTATGTAAAACGTAAGTGTTTCACAAAACAAGCGGTCAAATTTTTCCTAAACTTGTTTGGTCTGCCACCGTTAACTAACATTATTGTTTCAGTCTCTTGTCTTCCATTAAGATTGTAATACAAAGAACAATCGGGGACATTATAGCAGTGAGAGATATACTCATTTTCGAGTGCGCTTCTCCCATTCATAGCCAACCACTTTCGTCATTTCGATGCCTGTTTATAGGCTGCAGTACTCTTTCGAGGAACCTAACCTAACTTCTGTTAGGAAGCAACTGAGTAATTTAAAAGGCGCATTTCCTTCACATTTAAACTTCACGGATCTCTCTGCACATGCATTGCTCTCGTCGACATTGACGGATGCTCATTGGTTGTTGCGTAAAATTACTTCATGAAAATCAGAGAGAATGAGTTCTTTTATGAAAATACGTGTTCTGTTTTATAATTGTTTTTCTAAAACTCAGAGTACAAACCTTTGTGCGAAACCTAGACTTATAACATTTACATTTTTTAAGAAAAATTACATAAAATATCACAGTTTGAAACTGATTTGATACAACCTAAATGCATAAAACAATATACGTAATTAGTACAAGTGTTTCATCTTATAAAACAAAGTCTGTTTTGTAAATCTTACGAAAGTTCTCAGGAAAACACAACGCACTTGTAAATTAAAAGTTAACTTTTATTAAAGGAATTTTATGAAAAATCAATTTCATGAAAACTTTCAACAGGTATTGAATCACCAGTTTTAAGTTACTTTTGTTGTATTACAGTGGGATAATACATCAACAAACTTACGATGGTTTCTTGACAATTTTGCTCTTTCAGCAGTGTCAGTAGAAAGAGTATGTAATGTTGATATGTTGAGTATACAAACACAAGACACTACTCAGTATGAAATTAGGGCGTTCGAACTGCCTACCTTGAAAAAATATTCAGAAGGTCGCGAATGCTAAAGATGTGAATTATATCACCTAGCTGTTAATCCGTGGAAGGTAATGCCACGTTATTTTGTGGTTTTATTCTTGAATTGTCCAATTCACTCGTTTGTTTATTTTAAGATTCTGTAATCCCTTTTCGGTTTTAGCCTTGATTGCTGCATTTCTTCTATTTGATTTATTCGTGTTTTCTGCAATTCTTCTATTTGTTTTATCTTCTTATTTTGTAAATCTTCTATTTGTTTTATCCTCTCATTCTGCAATTCTTCTATTTGTGTTATCTTTGACTTTCGAACTTCATCAATTTTTTCTATAGTTGGATTCTGCATCTTTTTTTTTTATCCATACATTCAGTATTTCTTCAATGCTTTATTCCAGTTCCTCTTAGCATTCATGACCTTTATTTACAGTTGTTTCATTGTGTTACCTTCACCTTACTAATTTTGAATACAGTTTTCCTAGTTATTGAACATAAAATTACATACTAGTAGTACTTTTATTGGTAATTAATTTCTCGAACAGAATTATATTTAGTTACCTTTTCTTACGCATGGGAGATCTTCTAGGAAGTTAACCATTTTGAATTTGCTTTAAATAACTACACCCTTTGTTTCCTTTATTCTTCATCGTTAGGAATAATTTCCTCACAGTAACTCAATTTTCTTGAAGTAATTAAAATTCTCTACAGCCAATGAAACGAAATGTATTCATTTAAAATTTAAGAAGGAGGCACTGCACTTAATGACCTACATTCTCACAACGAAAACAACAAATTTGCCATGGAAATGAATAAGGGAAGTAGTTATTTTGAAGCAGATATCATCTTAGAATATACATATTTTCTCGTAAAATAGGTGCGCATATAGCATCCCGGATGTTTCAATATCTGCATAACCATGAGCAAAACCGTATTGTTCACAATTCCCAAGAAATTGTGCTATTAATATCATGTGCCTGTTTTTTTACCATCAAAACCTTGGTGTGCCGTGCTTACAGTTTTTCGAATTGGATGGCGCATTCGAACTATTTATTTTTATTATAAGGAAATTGATGTGCTGTAGTTAAATACGAAATTTTAGTGTTTGTAAACATTGTATCGTTTCGCAGCAGTTCGTAGTTTTAATAATGCAATGTTAGTCCTTGTGATGGAAAAAATAGAAGTCAAAACTGAGACACGGGAAAAAATTAATCAAGGTGCCCTCCACGTTATTTCTAATACCGACAATGAAATCGCTCTCTCTCTCTCTCTCTCTCTCTCTCTCTCTTATATATATATATATATATATATATATATATATATATATATATATATATCCGACAATGAAAAAGACAATTCATTATTCGAATTGATAATGCAGAGACGGGGCAACTATGCTGCTCCGTTGGGCAACTGATTTGAATACTGATGAGATGAATTCGTTATCGAAACATAATTATATATTGCTTTACATATTATTCCATTTGTGGCGCATGTTTGAAAGGGAAATATTATGGACATGAAAATTACAATGATGTAAGACCAAGAAAGGGTATTTATTTTTGTTTACAAAAGAAGACGTTCGACCGTGAACTTTACTGCATGAGTGATAAATCTTTAAATATAATAGGTCTTGATTTTATGTCGTCAGAAATGATACTCCTTCCAAGACACGTAGATTCCGGCGTGCATTTCTTTGTATGTCACTTATTTGGAACTATCTCATACTGTGGACTTCGGTAGAAGATTTGGATTTGAATGATGTGAATTGGCCGTATTAATTACGAACTTTGCAAACTGAAATAAATGGCCTTCGGATGTATTCATTATGTTGTGATCTTACGTCAATAGGCTGTTTGTTAACTTCTTTATTTAACGATCTGGTATGCTTTACCATTGTCTTTTGAAGCCGTTCATTCACCAGTTCTTAGGATTAAATTTAAATTGCCTTGATAACTGAAACTGAATATTATCCTGATTAGCAACCAAAAGTTAAGACAAAAGCTCCCAGGTGTTCGATTGCCTTTGACTTCTGATTTTCTAGTTCCATTTGTCCTTTCTTGTTTTATTTGATTTTACAGTTTTATTTGCGTGATCCCTTTCCCGAGATTCCATTTTCGAGGCAAACTGTTTTGGTTGTCAAAACCTCGTCATTATAATAAATTGCATTACTTCTGACTTAGTTACATATATTCATTTAAAGCTTCATTAGGTTTTGAGTAAATCGAAGTACGGGTTAACGTGATTTTTTCTTCTTTGATTCAATAAATTGTCTTCCATCAAACTTTGCAAACTGGAAAAATTGTAGCGCTCCTATAGTCACTGTTAGGTTTCATCTTCTTACTTTGAGGTTTTATTCCGTTTAATACCATGTAATAACGTAAATATTAGTAAGTCTTCGTAAGATTGTTGATGAGGAAGACCTCAAAAGTGTTTTCCTTACAGAAAGCTGAATTTTGTGTAATTAATTTTATTGTAGGAGTGTGTGTATCTGAAATTTGCGAAAAGATATTTAGTTTATAATGTTGTTGCAAACCGACTTGAAACTGAAAATAATAGTACAAACTTTAATATTTCATTGATCATATTTCTGAACTACATATTTTTCTATATATCAAATAATGGTTTCTTATTACTGTTACGCATAGTGTTCGGGAATTTGCGTACACAAGGCAAATCCACGTATTAAAAGTTTATTTATTTTTCGGATTGATCTGTTTTGTTATTATTATTGTTGTTGTTATTATTATTATTGTTATTATTATTGTTGTTGTTATTATTGTTGTTGTTATTATTATTGTTATTATTATTATTGTTATTATTATTATTTATTATTATTATTGTTGTTATTATTGATTATTATTATTGTTATTATTATTATCATTCTGACTCGTGTAACCCAAGCAACTCTATATTTTCTACAACCAGACGAGAATTTACAACACGACGTACCAGTGCCTCTAGCCTTTTCGCGTGAACGAGGGCACTTGGTCTGTTAAAGGCTTAGACGGTGTTGCATAACTCTGTTGGCTGTAGGAACACTGAAACCCCATCCCGACTGCAAGGTATCTGCGAGGGCCGTCAGGGCTGTGCAAGTCAACGAGACATGGATCGGCGAGGTCTCGACCCAGATATGGCGCTCTTGCGTCTCTCGACCTGTTGACAACCTTTTCTAGAAGATTGTCCTCTCACCGCTGAAACATGATCGGGAGAAAAATACGCCATGTAGCATCAGCCTAGTAACGGCAACACATTGAAAAGGAAACAAAGCCTATCCATATGATCAAACGAAGAATCAACACTAATAGATCAATATTCTGAAACTTTACAAGCCTCATTGTCTTTCCATACTCGCAAAATAATCTTAGGTATTATTATATAATTATTTACTATATAAATGCAGTTCAGAGTACATTGGTAAAAGAGTACATTGGTGAGTGAAGATTGTGATGCTACCACGTAATCAAATGTAAATAATCGAAAAGAATCCTTCCTAACTCTAATAAAAAAACTAAAAAAGGAAAATACCACAAAATAACCTTCGTCGGTCGGTTTGCAATAAATGAAAAAAGATCGTTTTACCGTGCTATTTCCTAAAATACTTTGTGAGAGAAATATAGTAATATATTCTCTTAAAGAGAAGTCTAGAAAGAAATATTTCTACAATTCTGCCAATCCACGAATATAATTTCCGTGCCTCTCTCATGTTTTCTCCTCCCTCTCTTCTCCTTGTTCCCTCTTCTGTGACTCATTTTTCTCTTTCATTAATTCACTCTTTATTTTTTTTTCTTCTTTTTCTGTTGACAGCCTTGAATATCCAATAACACTGTAAGAATGCCGCAATAGAATGTTGATGAACGCCATAGTTATGGAAATAAAAACCAACGTATTAGACGAATATGACACACATATTGTTTCCAACTATTAATATCAAAATATATCTGTAGGCTGTGCATAATAATTAATAAGTCCCTGTGTTATGCCCTCCAATGGTGCTTGGGTTACATTTCTGAGTGTCTATTTTTTGCTTAATGTTTATGTAAAGTGTTGACCAGATTAAGACTACCACACACAACACAATATAAGTTAAACATGCATTAACATAGAATAATCTTCTCTCTTCAAGGAAAATATGCTTTGAGAATTTTGTTTCTTCAAGTTAATCCCCCTACGTAGTATGGAGGGATATGTGTTCCATTACTTCCAAACTAGGGTCGTTGCTCAAGCGATGACGCTTTCTAAAGTACACATCAAAGTTTATGCACCTTAAAACTTTAAGAGCTGTTCTGGACGCCCTGTACGTCATCTCGAGGGATATAATTAAGATATTCGCTTACAAAGAGTCTGAATATTGGACGTTGTAATTTCCGCATATTCAGTGTTACATCGTGATACAAAACCAACCTTCATGATAGGCTGGGATGAAATTGTAGTAGAAATGTGATATAGCAAGCATTGTTTTTTTTGTTTCCAAATTACAAGTAATGCTATAATCCTCAACGGAACCATACTGAATCGTTGAGAATCGAAAATAGAGAGCATATGCAACCTTTTATCAGTGTGTAATAAAGTGATACAACATATCTGGAGGTTATGTTAATAAAACGGTAGTAAGGAATACTATTGATGACAGACAGAAATACGAAAAAGAGGTTTGGGAATATCGAGACTAATGGTCACTCTTTGTTATTTCCATAACTATCGGCCATGTAAATTTCTCATTACAGTGTAAATGTCTCGTAAGGCATCACTCCCTGAGTTTGATTAATTTACTTCAAAATATATATTATTAATAACGGAAAATGTGTTTCTGGACGCGAAAAGTAAAAATTAACTTAAAATTTTTCTACATTTTAATTCATTAATAATTTCTGGTTGTTATCAAATACATAGTTATCAATACATAGTTGTTAAATTATTCATTAGATATTTCAAATCAAAACAATAACGACAACACACAATTTCTGATGTAACAACTCGAAAAATAAAAAAGTTTAGAGATAGAGAAACAAATACGAAGGACTCAAAATCCCCGGCTACATATACCAGTTATGAAGAACGCTTATAGATTAGTAAATTAATTCGTAATGTAGGATAATGTCTTTGGCACACTTTTTTGTTCATATAGAAACACGTGACCTCCGGTCAGTGACTTTAGTAAGAAATTCCTATGCTCTTACGTCCGCCTTCTCTTTATTTCTCTCCCCTCCAGTTTGGTGGTTTCGCGGCTAAACCACGGTGTACATCCTGTGGTAGAGAAGTAACATTACATTTGCAGGAAGTAGGAGTATCCGCTGTTTTAAAAAAGTCTTCAAAATGTGCCAAGTTTTATTTTAAACCATATTATTTCCCAATCACTACTCGAACACGATTATACTTTTGTCTGAATGTGTCACTGGCAGGTCTCTGTCCTTTGATTTATCAGAGTGAGGTTTTCAGGAATTTGGTGCTGTAAGTTTCATTTCTACTTACCCAATATAATTTTGAATACACTGCCTTTGCAGTAGTGGATGAATGTGACTCCGTTATTCGCTAGCGTTTGGTCGATAAAACAGTTCATTAGTCTGAGATTTCGGACGTTTGGGCGGTCGTTTTCGTTCTAGTGTTCAACGATAACCGGATGTGGAACATCAAGGTATCGAATTCATTGGCGGGTGGTTTTCTTTCATTTCTGTACACATTTCATAAACTTCGGAAACGCAAACAGAAAATGGAAAAAAACTTGATTATCGAGTGCATCGTATTCCCTTCCTGCAGTCGAGTGTATTTCCTTTCCTGCAGCTGAGGTACTCGTATTGGGATATTGTACATACACATTACACATTTTGTGGCAGATCTGATACTTAATGATACCCTGTGCAAGTTTTAGTTCAAAAAGTTTAAAATTAGATGATTTCAAACAATTATGTGAGGTCAGAGGTAACCAACCTTCATCTTATGCGCCAGTTTTTCCACAAACGAGTTCACATGCGCCATGCCTCTCAAGTATCGTCGTAAATCAATACAATTCAATTTAATAATGCCTTATTTTACGAGACGAGGCACAAGCCTTCTCTTCCGCCTGACCTCGCAACTTCCTCTACGCTCCTTTCGCCAGGTAGCAGTGAAAGGAGACACCAATCGGGCGACAAAACAGGCGATTTGGCGGCGGCGATGGTGTAGCGGTTAGCGTATAGGACTGCTATACCCAAGTTTGCGGGTTCAAACCCGATCGAAACCGTGGATTTTTAAGGGCGAAAAAATCCTTCGTACGCCTTCCTTCAGAGGGGAAGTAAAGCCGGCTGTCCTATGTTAGTACATTTACTGCATGTAAAAGATCCTCAAGCCTAAATGACGCCTCTGAGCTAAATTCAAATCGCCTGCTCCGTCGCCCAAGTAATACCTTCTTTCTCCCATGATTGGTGAAAGAAGTGTAACGAAATTTGCGTGGTCAGACGGAAGAGCAGGCCTCATGGCCTGTCTCGCCACGTAAAATAAGGCAAATTCAATTTTAATTTAGCTCAGAGGCATCTTTCAGGCTTGACGGTCACATGCACTTTGACATCGTCGATTGACTCTGCGTAGGCTACCACGTACACAATTCTTGTACTACCAAGGGGATTACTCCCCAGGATGGACACCTAAACTCTTTGCCCTTTGAGGTGGCCTCCGGATACGCCGGAACGCCAACCCCATCGGAGCGTTTCCCCAATTTAGTCTTGGTAGTACCACTGCCAACTCAGAGCTACGAGCTGTTTACTTAGAATCCGGCAAGTACCGGATTCTAAGTAAACGCCACTCACAAAATCTTCGGGACTAATCCCTACTCAAGTGCCCATGAGTACCGGGCACTGCCCATCTGGTCGCCCGGACTGAGGCCAGGTGGCCTGGAGCCCCCTACCAGTCTCCTCACTACATCCACCTTGACGCTATCGACGTGAGTATCCCTGGTATCTAGGCAACCTGATAGGATGATTAATGCTTCCCGTAGGAATTTTATATGTGGGTTTGGGAGCATGTTCTCACCCGATACTGCCCAAATGTCGGTGGGTGGGGACCCAACTGGTGACTCGCCGGACGAACTCGGCAACACGGCGTTTAGCACTGCCTTTTCACTGCGCCCACCTTGGCACCAGCGACGTGAGTACCGCCGGGAAGCTCTGGTCCAGGTGTACGTTTCCGCTTCCACCAAGAGCCTCAGGTCTTGCAACAGTCTAGCCCCGAGACAGCTGGCTTTACTTCACCTGAGAAAGAAGGCGTACGTATGTTTTTTCTTCTCCCTTAAACATCTTCTTTTTTAAGTTCATGGTTGGAGTTCTAAAATGGGTATTGAGTTTGGCGGGCTGGATATACTTAGGGGAGGAAAAGGGTTAACCCATTCACGTAATTAAATTAATTATAGTATGCAATTTCAAAGGACACACGTTTATCACGGAATCGATCTATCTTTACAACAGTGGGAGATGATTTCGTAGACGAGATGGCAATCGCTGTTGCGGTTGCGGTTACTTGGTTGCTATAGTTGTTGGAGACTCTAGGAAGATAACTCTGGACCACAGTTGTTGGTTCTTATACGCGATATGTTAAATTGAAAGAAGAGCACTCTGTTGTTGAAGAAATTAAAGTGGATTCAGTTATGGAGCCTACTTTAAAAGAATAAATAGACGCAACGCGCCAATTCTTATCGTCCAATAGTAACAAGTCGTTTTACGTCATAGGACACAAATGAGGTATTTTTAAGGTCAGCGGAATTTACGTGTGGTTTTTATGGTTCATTAAGAAAGTGGAGATTTTAAATATCAACACATGTGTTTAGAGTAGGTTTAAACATCAGAATTAGGAGCTTATTGATTAATACCATTCCTTTAATTCCGGAAAACGGTGTTAGAGGAAGATGACTTTTTTTTATATAGTATTCCACTTGGTGCCGACCTGGATGGCCGAGGTGGCTAAGAGCGAGTACCGACTCATCGCTTCGGTCCGAAGGGTCGCGGGTTCGAGTCCCGCCTTGAGCATAGTTGTTTGTCCCTTGACTTTGTATGTGTTGTCGCGGAGGACCTCGCGTTCTGCTGACACCAGATCAGAGAAGCCCGAAAGTGTGTTGGTCTAGTGTATGGTCGAATAAGCGTCTCAACGGGACGTAAAGGGTAACCGGCTGTTGGCTGGATAAAAGCCCTAGAAAAAAAAATCCACTTGGTGAAGAAGAATATCTCGAGAAAGCGTTGTTCCATACGACGAAATACGTAATGAACCCGTTCTTCGATGCCTCAGTTGTAGCTGACGTGGCCCCTTTCCCGAGGATTTCGTTGGTCGCACTTCATCTGCCGTAATCGAATAGTCTCGATGTCGAAACGGCTGCGATGGAAACGGTCGTGACTCTTCAGAAGAGCAGTTCGAAACGGTGCAATCACGGAGAATCGTGCTAAGTGATTTTGCAAGCGTCTGCGCTCTTTGTGTCCAATGCTGTAACTCGAATGGATCAGGCTTTCTCTCAATGGAAAACGCCCATTCAGACTTTGGTGAGAATTCATCCGTTATGCGCATTTAGATGAGAAGAAGAATATGCACTTGCAATGCTGTAAGTGATAGCTGTGAGTTGAAATGAAGTTTGCTTTACATGGGTACACAGCCTGAAATTATACTTTCAAACAATCTACAAACTGTTGTGACCGCCCGAGCGCTTTGTAAGTCCGCCACCGAGCCTCCTAAAGGCGGGAAGCGCGCGGCCGTCACGCCAAGATGAGCGTGCGGTGACTCGCCGCCACCCTGGGCGGCAGGCCCAGCCGGCGAGCCAGGGCCCCCTAGGGGTATAAAGCGAGCCCCTCGCAGAGAGTCGAGTCGAGATCCAGTCAGTGAGTGGGAACAGTGGCGGAGGTGCGCACACGGAGCAGCCAGAGGCAGTGGCGGGAACCGACCGCCCTCTGCCTCTACGCCGTAGGGAGACGGTGTGACGCCCGGCCTGGAGAGGTGCGGGCCGAGTGGCGGTGAACCGACCGCCCCTCTGCATCTACGCCGTAGGAGACGGCGTGACGCCCGGCCTAGGAGGCGCGGGCCGAGTGGCGGTGAACCGACCGCCCCTCTGCATCTACGCCGTGGGGAGACGGCGTGACGCCCGGCCTGGAGAGGCGCGGGCCGAGTGGCGTGAACCGACCGCCCTCTGCATCTACGCCGTAGGAGACGGCGTGACGCCCGGCCTAAGGAGAGGCGCGGGCCCGGAGCCTGGTACAGGATCGACGCAGCGTCCCAAGACGGGACACCAGCAGGAAGGGCGTACCAAAGGGAACATGTTAACTAAGAGAATATGTTAACTAGAGAATTTGCCTTGTACATAAATGACAATAAAATGTTTTACAAACACAGTTTTTTGTGGATATAACAACTGGCGACGAGGATAAAAACTTTTGCAAAGTGAGTTACGTGCTACAAGTCGTCGCTAACAACTGGCGACGAGGAAAGGTAACGGCTGCAAGTCGTCGCCAACAACTGGCGACGAGGAAAAAGGAAACTGTTGCAGTCGCGACGAGGAAAAGAAACTGCTGCAAGTCGCGACGAGGAAAAGGTAACTGCTAAAGTCGTCGCCAACAATTGGCGACGAGGGTAAAGCAAGCAATGGAAGAAGTGCTGAAACACATTTTGGAGCAACAGCACAACAGCAGCGGCAACAGCAAGAGCAGAATCAGGCGTTGTTAGAGGCGGTAAGAGCATTGTTGACCGCACGGCCAGAGCAGCAACCAAGATCGCATTCGGCACCTAGTTTTCCGAGATTTGAGCCAGATAAAGAAGTATGGGCTTCATACCATGCCAGATTGAACCAGCATTTTTGTATCATGGGGTCACAGATAATGTAAACAAAGAGCTTTCTTTTGGGTATCTCAGGAATGAATTATACGAACTGCTGCAGAAACTTTTCCGTTGAAAAGTGTAGAGGAAGTGGAGTTCCGCAATTAATGGAGAAACTGTCTTCACATTTTGAAAAGAAACCTCAGGTGGTAGCAGCGAGGTACAGTTTTTCAAAAGCAGAATCAAGCGGGGACTCGCACAAGAGGAAGTTTTGCAGCAGAGAGCGGAACCTGTGAGGAAGACGCTGGTTTGGAACGCGCCGCAGCGGCGCCTATACCGAGGAAGTGGTGCGAGGTCTTGGCACCAGGAGTTGCAGCGCCAGGGTCGCTGGGCAGGCGACACCGACCGGAGTTACAGTTGCCGGGAAGGCGACGTTCGGCGGCGAGGCACGAGGTCGCCGCAGCAGCAAGGTGACGCCGCTCAGGGGCGAGTCGGGGAAGGCTGACATCGCAGGAGTGGCGGCCTCCGGGAGGTGGCCTGGAGAGCTACGCAGCGCGGTACGGTGACGGCCGCGTTGCTGATAACGCGACGCAACGGAACAAGCGACAAGAGGTATGGACAAAGCAACAGATCCAGAGCGCAGCAAGTAAAGGCAGTAGAATGTACACGGCATGTAAAGGTAATGGTCGCCGGAGCAAAGTTTATAGAGAAACAGAAAGTGCTAGTTTTGAAGTAGATTTTGGAAAAATGCAATCAGGAATTGAAATTTTCAATGAAATGTGGAGCAATGAGCCAGAATACGTGATAGGTGAACAGAGATTTGTGCCCTAAAGAATTTTGCCAAATGGGAAGAAACGGAAAAGTAGTAATAGGCGAGAGGCTCGAAGGAATAAAACAGAGAACAGTAAAGGATTTATTTTGGGAATCTGGTACGGTTCGGTTAGTGAACTTAAGCGCATGATGCGCGAGGTGAATTCGGTAAATGGCGAGGATAAAACGGTAGGTGAAATACCGGAAAATGTTAAAGCCAATAGGGACACGCGATTAGTGAAAGCTGTATCACGGACGAAGGTATACAGAAGGATAATGAGGAAACAGCAAGATAGTGTGTAGCGCAACAAAGGCTCAAGAAAGTGATCAATGTGACTTTAGATTTGCTGAAACAAAGGTGATTTTCATTCAAAGTAATTATCGATACTAAAATCAGTGATGAAGAGCAGTCAAAGGTATCGGTGGATAAGGTAGGAAAGGAAGATGTTAAGGCAACTAGAAAGCAGCTGTGCGGTACCAATGGGTAGAAGGCGTAGTCGGGAAAGGAGAAAACACTTTGGGAGAAGCAGTCAGCATGCAGAAAACAGCAATGAGCTTATAAATGAGAGGGAAAAGAACTTTCCGAAATGATAGCAAGAAAACGGCGGAAAACAGATGTACTAGGATGGCAAAGTACAGAATAAAACGAAAATTTAGTCCTAGGTTAAATGAATTGAAGCGTTTAGGAAGTACAAAGTTTCGTCAGAAATGACTCGGCAGATGGTGCAAGGTCCAGCTCTAGGAGTAGTGCAGCACAAGTAAGAGTGGAGACTACAGTAGTGATGGTGTACCCCAGGAGAGTGTTGTTTCTCGTAACGAAAGAGGAAACGCGACAATGAGCAGGCAGGTAATAGTCAAGGTAGTGAAACGTCAGGGCAAGATAAAGTTAAGAGTGAGTGTCGTAACAGTCCGAAGTCAACAGTGGAAATTTGTGCAAGTGACCACGGTAGCCCTAGGGCATAAGGCAGTGTGGTTGAAGCATGGGGTGACAATGCAAGCTACCAATATGTATAAGTGTAGTGTGGATATTCTCCCAGTAAAAAAGCGAAGTGAAATAATAATGTGGCAAGTGAAACCAGCAGGTGAAGTGATGCTGAAGTTGTTTCTGGTCAAGGAAAATGGTTTTGAGTTTTCTTTTAAGTCGCTGAAGCAAGATGTAATTTTGAGATTAGGTTAATCTGTTCTATTTATTTCTATTATTGCAAAAAAAATAAGCGATCAGAAATTTCGCACTTTTCTAATTGAAAGAGTATATTAATTAGATGGTTGATATATATTGTATGGTTCTATTTATGTGGAAATCTAAACACGGCTTAGCAGAGTACTAATACCGTAAACATAAGGTTATGTAAAAGTAACAAAGCATGATGGAGATTTACATTGCTTGAGGTAATAGGTTGCGTAAACCTCATTGTATATAGCATAGTGTATGATTGTTGATAAGGCTAATGGCAAGGATATGCAGAATGTACAGTTATATGCTACTATTGAATGTGTTAAGTGCAGTTTTGATTTGCTTTAGAGGTTGAAGTTTAAAATATTGTAATTTTTGGAGCAGTGAACCAGTTACGAGACTGGGCACAGGAAGTTTCGAGGTCACTACCATACTGGTGGATTTGGTTACCTAAGATTATTTAACATGGTTTCAGTATGGCAATTAACAGGCCTCAAAGAAAATTGCGCCGAATAGGCGTTAAGACGCTATTCGTCGCATTTTGCGGGGGAGGTGTTGTGACCGCCCGAGCGCTTTGTAAGTCCCGCCACCGAGCCTCCTAAAGGCGGGAAGCGCGCGGGCCGTCACGCCAAGATGAGCGTGCGGAGACTCGCCGCCACCCTGGGCGGCGGGCCCAGCCGGCGAGCCGGGGCCCCCTAGGGGGTATAAAGCGAGCCCCCTCGCAGAGAGTCGAGAGTCGAGATCCAGTCAGTGAGTGGGAACAGTGGCGGAGGTGCGCACACGGAGCAGCAAGAGGCAGTGGCGGGGAACCGACCGCCCCTCTGCCTCTACGCCGTAGGGAGACGGTGTGACGCCCGGCCTGGGGAGGTGCGGGCCGAGTGGCGGTGAACCGACCGCCCCTCTGCATCTACGCCGTAGGAGACGGCGTGACGCCCGGCCTGGAGAGGCGCGGGCCGAGTGGCGTGAACCGACCGCCCCTCTGCATCTACGCCGTAGGAGACGGCGTGACGCCCGGCCTAGAGAGGCGCGGGCCGAGTGGCAGTGAACCGACCGCCCTCTGCATCTACGCCGTAGGAGACGGCGTGACGCCCGGCCTAAGGAAGGCGCGGGCCGGAGCCTGGTACAAGGATCGACGCAGCGTCCCAAGACGGACACCAGCAGGAAGGGCGTACCAAAGGGAACATGTTAACTAAGAGAATATGTTAACTAGAGAATTTGCCTTGTACATAAATGACAATAAAATGTTTTACAAACACAGTGTTTTGTGGATATAACACAAACTATAAAGCCATCTTTAATTTGTGTTTTATTAAACAAGGATATAACAGCAAAAGTGACGGGACTAACTTGTGCATTAATAAAGAATAAATATTACAATATTTATAGTGTGTAGAAACAAAATGCTTCTTTCCATAAAAACATATATTACTCTATAAAATTCCTTTGAGAAACATTCTCATAAATAAAATCTATTTTCAGAAGGGCTACGTAAAGTTGACAATAATGAAACTAGAGTTATACTGCAGTTTTCACAGAGCTGCTGTTTTCTGCAAGCGTTCTGTGAAGGATATAAGCTGTTTTGTGTTTTATCCAATCGGGACTTCTCACGTCACTACAGTGACGTCATAATGGTGGCGTTCAGCCTTCCAATTGGAGGACACCGAAACAGCTGTTATCATTCAAAAGCAGCTCTGTGAAAACCGCAGTATTTTCCAAATACAGACCTATTTATCGAAAGATCATCTCTCTCCCTGTTTGTGAGGAAGGTATTTTTTATGTTTGTGATCTATTGGAGCAGCTGTTCTGAAATGCTTTGATGATATTTTCTTCATTCTCGAAATTCAAGGAATTTTCACGTCAACTATTCTCCTGAAAACCCAAAACGCAATCCAACAACAGAATTTCGAGCCGCGAAAAACGAATGTATTTTATTAGTAATGCATTGCACTTATTATGCATATTCACAAGTACATTTTGGTATTTAAATACATGTTATAGAAAGAAAGAACGGTTGAAAGAAGTTATTGGTTTTGCCTTAAAAATACTTGGGTATAAAATGTGTAACAATTGAAATTACCCGGTTTTTTAAAAAGTATTATTTATCCCCAGAATTAATTAAACAACTGTTAAGACGTACATTCTTCTCGCAAGGTGAATGGGGCTTTCATTGGTATCTCCACCCGTTTCGTTGTTTAGCCATGGCTTGTGCTAGTGGCATGTTCTAGATCTCTATTTCCATAGTATATTTATTTCCATGAATTCCTCGTATTTCGTGACACTTTGTTTTCTTTTATACTTGCCTTCAAAATGGATTTAAAATACTATCCATTTTGAATTATTAATTTTTTTTAAACTGAGAATGGAGATATTCTGAATTTTCGTTGCCGAAAACTTTGTCCAAGATATTTGGGAGGCTACCTTGAGAAAACTTTTATTTAGGAGAATAAGATATAGCTGTTCTCTGATGTCTGTTATTTGTGTTGGTATTTTGCGTGTACGATATCATATTGTCTGTTGCATATGTAAACAAATATCGGGAGGAAAGAAGGAAGGAAGGAGATTTATCGTGTGGTTTCAATCTACAAAACGCCGCCTACCGCATTCTGGCAAAATGTATAATTGCCACACAATTCAAAGAAAGTCCTGAAACGTTTAACAGACGAATGGGGAGCGCAGCTTGCTGCCTATAGTTTGCTCGAGAGTACATACACTGAAGACAACACACATGTGCTCAAGTAGGCTACAGTCACTATGTACCGTACGTGATGATATGTGCACGCGTCCCCCATGGCCATGAATCTGTCCATATAATCCGTTATGCGGATATTCTGTCCTTATAATCTGACTTGAGATAAGATTCTTTTAGAAACCGAATGGGGGTCAATGAACGTGTCTTTCCATTTTTAAAAAACTGTTATATGCACATAAAAAATGTTCAAAAAACTGGAAGTATCCAAGATTCAATAGTGTGAAATTACAATTAATTACTTACAGCTACTTTCATTCCTGTAAACCGTTTTTCGTTTGGTTTTAACATTAATCTGCGGAGTTATAAAAAAAAATTAAATTAGTATGTTTAAGAGAATACACACTCTACTTTTTGTTAATTGCTGGAGTTAAACGTTCGCCGCAGTCAACCTAACGAAAAATGAACATCACAAATTTTTGCACGCCAAAGAAGTGTTCAGGTGTACCTTCAGCAGGCGTCACTGTCAGGGAGATTCAATAGTTCGAGTCCCAAAAGTACCAGATTTTTGACTCTAGGTAAATATCTGGGTCGAATTTAACATCTGCTTCAAGGAGAATTCGAGCGGCTCTGCCAGAAATTCTCCACAGTTTCTCCCATCATTATCGGGTGAATGCAGGAGCAGTTCCTTAACAAATGGACCACGGACCGTGCGCGATCTTTCCTTCCTCACTCTTGGTCCCTCTTCTCCCCTTACATACACGAATGCACATACCGGGAGCGGTTGCATCAACTGATGCCACTGCAGCGCCTCTGACCGGGAGGTCCTAGGTTCGAGTCCAGATGGCGGCAGGATTTTCGACACTAGCTTTTCAGCTAGGTCGAATTCAGTCGCTGTCTGGAGGAGAATTCTAGCAGCCGGCTTCTCTAATCGGTTGTTTTCCGTGGTTTCTCCGATCAACACCAGGCGAATGCCGGAGCAGTACCCTACCAAACGGGCTATGGACCGCGCGCGATCCGTCCTTCCCCTTCGTTGTCTTATCCTCTCCCCTTACACACACACTTACACTAACATGCACTACACTGCCACATGTTCCGGGAGACCGGTCAGGAGCTTAGAGCTAGTCCGCCTGGGGCGGTGCCCGCTGGTGGGAGAGTCCTGGTTGGAGGAAACCCCACTAGCCGACGGCAGGTCGGCGCCGGATCTCGCCATCCAGCTGGGGAAGACCACCGCCATCTCCCGAGAAACAAACATGCAGTACACTAACGGGACTAATGACCAAAGCAGTTGACGCGCCCGGGAACATCTCTTTTCAGCTACTTTCGTCGAGTGCTAGTTTGCCCAACTGGGACCTCGCTGGTGGCTGTGGGTAAAACTTGCATGTGGAAGTGTAGGTCGGCGACGGACCGCACGTTCCAGCGGCTAAAGACCACCACCAACTTCCGAGATGTAATATGCACCACATTTACGGGGCCTTAGATGACTCACGGAATTAAACTCACTCATCAAAAGCATAGCGGTGCATCGAGGTTCGATGACGAGATCACGGGCTGTCCGTGAATGGGCTCCGCCGGTGGGCACCGCCATTCATGCCCGTGGACGCGTCGCGTCGCCGGGTGCCCTGGGCGCGTGCCAGCGGCCCGGCGCACACTGGTTGAATCGGGCCAAAAACCTGGCCATAATGACAAAATTCAATGACCGCGTTCGGAATTCTGACTTAGCAAATCTCGTTCGGAAGACACTGGAGCACACTACTTCAGCTCCAGAAACTTACTTCAATCGTTTTTGCCTTCCTCACGGTCTCGTGATGTTTCTGTTGCTCGAAACACTCGAATTCGATTCTTGTCAACGATATTTGTGAAATTAAAAAAAGTGTTTAATTCTTTTGTGGATTTTTTTGTGTATTTCCTAAAAGAAGGCGCTTTTGACAATAAGTTAGGTATATTTTTAACAACTGTCAAATAATTTTATGTATAATTCAGTTGAATTCTAACGTACAGAGCGTAATAATGTTAGTCACGTATATTGTAGGTTATATTTTTTGTCCTGCGTATTTCTGACTCAACCAATTTTTTTAATTATCAAGTAGAATGCCCTTAATCAGAATAATACACATTTAGCTGCACATATCTGTCCCTTTTTGTTTTATAACATCTTTATTGCAATGCTACATAATAAGATTTAACACTAGAAATCACCTAAGAATCGTCCACGCCACAGGGAATTATTTTCTCAATACATTTTTTCCATTTCTCCTTATAATTCCTTTTAATAAGAAAATTACTGATATACGTTTGGAATGATAAATATTAACCGGACCTGAGAACTATTGTATCCACATATTACATTATTTTATGAGTCAAGCCATTTCCAAACCGCCGTTTTCAGTTTTGAAATGTCATTACGATATTCAGAATGAGTGATCTCCAGAACCCCATATGTATATTTTGTGCATTTTTTGTTTTGTTTTTAAATGAGTAGTTCCGACATTTTGAAGGCACAATTTTAAATTTTGAAATTTATTTATGATATTAAAATTCAGCGACTTCAAAAACCCATTGATACCCTTTTTACGCCAATCCACTCGCATTTGCAATTATGACCGGGTTTTAGGCCTAATTGAACCAGTGTGCGGCGGCCGGGCTGTCCGGGCTTCGTTACCACTCATTTTATTGCACTCGTCGCACAGCGCGGGGAGTTGCCTCGTTCCATTCAGGAGCGCACGAGGCCGTTGCACAAGCGGCCCCGTTGGCAGAATCCAGATCGCCCCCGACAGTTTGCGAATGAAGTGGCTAGAGAAGTAATTAAGGGACTCAACATGCGATAGGGACCTCACTGCTCGGCGCGAGAAGCCGTGTTGCTCACTGCTCTTTCTAATTATTGACGAAATACATATCGTAAGATGTTATGATAGGTATATGGTACAGTGTTACAGTATCCACTGCGTAAAAAGTCCAGTGTACTACAATATATTTTTTTGTTTAATGTTGACTATTCATCCCGTAAAAGGTCACTGACTTGTTTATGGTAGTTAATAGGAGGTTATGGATTAATAGAGCACTTGCATTCTAATATTGCTCATTATGAAGATGAGATCAGTTTAAATGTAGATAATCGTATAAGATAAAAATGATTAGTTTTGCCTGTTGGAAATAGTTCACAACTTTCAACTTCACAAAAGCCACTTACACGTACCGAGTCATTCTAACGCTAATAGCTCTACTTATGTCAGAGGTTTTATAGGGATTAATAAAATTCTATTAATTTGTATCTAAAAATAATTTAAAATCGAATGTGTTTTAAGTCTTTCATTTTGAAATGTATTAATTAAAGGAATATTTTTAATTGCCAGTACGATGTATTATTTATGATGGGAGAAATTTGTCGCTTGGAAAGGGAAAGATAATAATAATAATAATAATAATAATAATAATAATAATAATAATAATAATAATAATAATAATTACAAAAATAATGTTAGGTTCGTGCAGTTTCCACTGATTTTGAAAATGGACGGAACAGAAAATTCTGAACATTTGGGTACATGAAAAATGCACTTTAGTCAGTTTAAGGGTAAATTTGTTTATCAATAATTCATTGTTCAAAATACAAATTAATCTTAATGCACAAGAAAATCCGTCATTTTATTACGAGAACTCACGATGTTAATTCATCGGAGAACATGCTGTGTCAGTGACCTCCCACACTCAGTAGTTTCACAATAGAAATGTGTTAAATTTCCACTATTCACTCGAACGAAGTAGTTATGTGTTCGTTTTTTCTAATAGTGTGAAATTTGCCAACAGATTTCATCGCGACTACAGGTTTGTGATGTCTGTGCATTCGAAAACAGAATGCCAGCCCTCACCTTTTTAACTTCTCGTTCAAAAACCAGTAACCAGGCCCTCCCCTGTAATTGGACACCCTCTGCCCCGATGCATGCCGGATTGCCGTGCTTCTCTCGCATCGCATTTGTTGCGGCCGGTGGTTCCGTTTCATTCGCCTACGTGCGCTCCGCCCCTGCGCGAGGTCGTCGACGGCGACACCTTCATTCAACCTCGTTCACGCGTGCACCTCGCCGGCGGGCGCGGCTACGGCGCGGCGGAGGGCGTGGCACGCTGTGCATGTGAATGCACAGGGCGCGGCGAACCGGCGGCGGCGGCAGGCTGAACCAGCAGAATAGAATGTTACTCCATGGACTGACTGCAGCGCCTCTCCTTTACAGTACATTGAATGCCGAGCTGCTATTTTTACTTTTTCGCTCTTACTTCGTAAGAAGTTAGTTAGTTAGTTAGTTCATGCCTTATTTTACGTGGCGAGACTCGGGCCATCAGGCCCGCTCTTCCGTCTAACCACGCAAATTTCGCTACGCCCCTTTCACCACCTGCGGAGAAAGGAGGTATTATCTTGGGCGATGAAATAGGCGGAACTCAATTTTGCTCAGAGGCTTCATTTAGCTTGAGGATCTTTTACATGCAGTAAATCTACTTCTGGGACAGTCGGCTTTACTTCCCTCCGAAGGATTCTTTCGCCCTTAAAATCCACGGCTTCGCTCGGGTTTGAACCCGCAAACTCGAGTACAACAGTCCGATACGCTAACCGTTATTCCACCGAATCCGCCAAAGAAGCGAAACTTACTTCGTAAGAAGAGAAAGTAATGTAATTGTGCCCCGGAAATCAGCGAATTTTCGACACAATAACTTTTTATTTTTCTGGGAACGAAAATGGGGATAATACTTGTTTTATTGACAAGTCTGAATGGATGCTGGCCGGCCGTAATAGAAATCTTCCATTAGAGCTCTTATGACCAGAAACAAATCATTTAAAAGCAAAACCCCAATATGTAAGGAGAGCGAATTGAAAAACTTAGATTTTATTCGATTTATTTTCGTCAAAACCTTAACAACTGTATGTGAAATATGGAGGAGGAGTATAATTTGCGCATGCTTTCTTGAGCTCCAGAATTCATCCGAATTCGATGATGTGACCAATCAAGTGTGGTTAGCTACATTTGAAAACCGATACTTTAATTGCTGACAAAAAAATATAAAATATATCGGTAAACGAACAACAGATTTGATTTGATACTAATGCTAGCAAAATAGCAATTTAAATCTCCGGCTCTACTCCTATCTCAACTTGCAAAATGAGAGTTCAACAAAACGTGCGCGTAGTGAAGCTCTATTATGTTCAGAAGCAAAGAAGAACCTTAGCAACTTTAAAAACTCGTTGCTTGCTGAACCACTTATATTAATAAGAATCGAAAATATTGATACGATATTGGAATTATGCCACGTGTCTGAGTCTGGTAAATCTAATGTGTAAATCTACTACAAGAGAATAAAATAGTTCAATGAAACTTACTTGAAAAATGTGTTTGCGTTTTGGTTACTTCTTTTGGTGAAGTAATTCGCCGATAAAACTAAATTCAGAATGTAAACTATATTCTAGTCATTAATACTAATCAAATGAATTTCAACGAAAAAATAATAACATACAAGCAACAATACAATAGTTCAATATGCCGGCACATACATGTTTTTACTGCAGAAAATATGGTACGAGAATATAAAACTGAGAGCGTCTTTAAAGTGCACTGAAACAACAGGATCTCTGTATAGTAATATTCAATCAGCCACTCTGTGTAGTAATATTCAATCTCGCTGGGCTGAACATGCTTACATAAGCGAAGGATGTGGGGGAGGTTGGCGGCGGATGCGAAACGGGCGCAGTTTGTGTGTGCACAGCAGTAAGAAAATCGGTTTTATCCACGTCTAGGAGTAGAAGTACGTTTCCACAATAACAAATGCCGGACAGAAATGAAAAATTCTCCCTAGGGTGTTATTTTCTCTCCTGTTTATATTGCAACAAATGAAATATATGCCAGCATGAGGAATACACTTCGGTTATGCCAAGTCAATCATCAAACGCGCAGTTCTTTATGTAGTATTTTTATAAGAAAACAAATAATGTTCATTACCAAAATTCAGAGTATTGCAGTTCAGTATTTGTTTGTGATGTTCATGTCAAGAGAAAATTGATTTTCTCCCTCGGTGAAATTGCAGCCCTCAGGCTTCAAATGTACACTTGTGTACCATACATTTCTCTCACTTGATATATCAACTAGATTAGTTCCATTATTTTGTACGTGTTCTGTGTATTTGTATTGTAAACCCGGCCTCCTTCCACTACATTTTTGTTCGAAAACATTCATACGTTTTCTAGCTTATCTATCTATTATCTATCATATGAGTATCTCATCAGAGAACAAGTAATTTCGATTGCATTTTATTCTTATGGTCGCATGTATAGCAGACTCGACCTTCGTGTGAGTGCAGCGCCAGCCCCCGTTGGCGGAGTGCCTGATATGTAACGAGGTTTCCAGGAGGCGGCCGTGCCCTCCCGGAGTAACGACTGGCGTGGCCCCGTTGGCCGCCGGGGGGCGGGAGGGAGACGGGAGAGGAGCAGCGGTGAAGGAGGGTGGCGAAGAAAAGGCTCCCTTGAGGAGCCGCTGCCCTGGATTCGGAGGGCCGCCACGACCGCTACCATAGAGTAAAGAACCTCTTTAGTCTATGCCGCTACCATCACTGCAACCACAGCTATTTCCATCATCATCATCATCATCATCATCACCATCACCACCACCACCACCACCACCACCACCACCACCACCACCACCACCACCACCACCACCACCACCACCACACCACCACCACCACTCACCACCACCACCACTCACCACCACCACTACCACACCACCACTACCACCACCACCACCACCACCACCACCACCACCACCCCCCCACACCCCACCACCACCACCACCACACCACCACCACCACCACACCACCACCACCACCACCACCACCACCACCACCACCACCACCACCACGAAAACAACCACTACACTCATCAGAATCACCATTACTAGGTGTACTGGCATATTGCTGACTACGTCCTTCACAAGCAGTAGGAACTAGGATTTTAAAATCTATTCTAATACCGTAATAGTAGTTTATGATATAAGTGATGTAAAGCATCTTATTACAATACGAGATTGGAAGATTGCCAAACGAGGCCGTTAGGCCGAGTTTGGTAACCAATCGAGTATTGTAATAAGATGTTACGACACGTATATCGTACAACGTTTTATCCACTTTGTAAAAATTAGTTAGATTTAATCTAAAAGATCGTCCTACGCGTTCGTTTAGTACTAACGATTTATTTTCTAGAAGTGGCGACACTGTTTCTAACAATGATAACAATTGAAACACATTTGGTGTCAACCTCAAGCTTTGTGTATTCTTTCCACGGTGTAAGAGTATTTTTTTCCAATATGAGTGACAGCAGCTGTGATTCTGACATCGAAATAACAGCAAATGCTGCTCTAGACACGCTATTACCAGAGAAATCACGAAAAATATGAGCGTGAATACACTTTATTTAGAGACTGAGTGCAACCAAACATATTAAAACCATTTCGGAAAAAGTTATGATGGCGTACTTCTCTGGTAAGTCTAAAAGAGAAACCCTCAAGTCTATGGTCACATTATTCCATGTTAAAGAGTACAATATTACTTAATGATAATGTGGACATAAGTAAGTTCACACAATTGATAGCTTTCTTAAAAGAAAGAGCGAAGGATACATGAGCAAGAAATCTAAAATATTTTCGAAAGATGACATACATAAATTTTTAATAGAGGCAGATAATGAAATTTATTTAATGATGAAGGTGACATTAATAGTTGGCGTTTTTGGAGCTTGCCGTAGAGAGGAATTGAAAATTTAGAATTAAGTGATATAGAGGATAAGAATACGTATATTATAATTAATATACCAAACACCAAGACATTAATTTCAAGACAATTTGTTATTACTCAAGGAAGTGTCAAAGAATTCAACTGTTTGGAGACTTTTCGTCAATATTTTCGCCTTCGGCCGGAAAATGTCAAGCACGATCGTTTCTTTCTCTCCTACAAGAATGGAAAATGTTCTTCGCAACCAGTTGGGATAAATACTTTTGGAAACATTCCAAAAAAAATAGCAATGTATCTTGGTTTGAAGAATTCTGAAACTTTTACAGGACATTGCTTTCGTCGATCATCTGCTTCTTTACTCGCCGATGCAGGTGCTGACATGAATGTGTTAAAGAGGCACGGTGGATGGAAGTCAAATTCTGTTGCTGAAGGTTATGTCGAAACATCAGTGCAAAATAAAAAGAGATAGCTATGAAAATTATGGGGGAAAATATTTCGAATGTGGAATCTACAAATATTTCAAATGCAAATATGAATTGTACAGCTTCAACATCATCGGGAATTACGGTATCAAATTGCAGCAAATTTGTAATTAATGTTTACAACAAATAAGCATAGCTATTATTATAATTTGAACTCTTATTCTGTTAAAAGTTATGTCAATAAAAATTCTTTGAACAATTGTTGTTATTTTTAATAGTAGGAATCAAGCTAGTCGGGAATAACCCATTACAAAACGAGTGTCGTAATGAAGTCTTTACCGCACGTGCGGTAAAGTTCATTACGACACTGAACCTAATGTCGTAATGTTTGACTTTACCTAACCAAAGTGGATAATATGTATTACTGTACTATTTGGTACGGTACTGTTTAATACTGTATGTACTGTTCACGCTGTCCGTGCTAGCTCATACTGTTGGTAATGGTGATTGGAAATGTGTCCCGTTTTTGAATGCTTATGTTACGCCAAGAAAATTCGTGTTATAATATTTCATCAGATAAAATGTGATTATTTAATTTTCTTTTGACGTTCAGTCGAAGTTCTAATTGGAAAAGTCTGTTCAGAATTGTGGAAAAACTTGTTCGTGATATTATTCATTATATGAATGCATTATTCAGTGTATTAAGCACAATGACTTTGGGTACATAAATTGATATTTCGTGATTAATGGAAAGGAGAAAGATTTCCGAAAATATTCTATACCATTGAGAAAAATTAAATTTATCTTTGCCGAAGGATTTTGGAATCTTCAAAATGTGAATATTTGAATAAATGTGGAAAGAAAATAGTTTAAAAAATATTTTGTGTTCAGGCTATCTTATTTAACTGAAAAAATATCGTTATGAAATACGTTGAGATGATAGACTTGTTCCAGTAGATAAGGCAAAAATAAATTGCACATCGTTTAAACCCTCATTGACCAACTAGAACACGAGGCAATTTCTCGCCTCGAAAAGTGAATATCTGCTGTTATGCAAGCCTCTCTTGGAAGGCCGCAGTTCTTCCTTATTGTGGGATGGAACGTGTTCTGGATCTGAGTAGCGGTGAATATGGATGGTATTACGCAAAACGTTGAATAAGAGGAATGCATTGTTTTTCCTCTACAGCTCGCCCAACCCTTTATTCCGACTGTGTGGAAATGGATGCAAGTATGAGTAACCAAAGCGTAATCTTCAGAATGACCTGATAAACAGACTTTTCGTACTAGGGTTATGTGGGGTAACTGTAAACACGCTGTGGGGTAATTGTGAACCCAAAATAGAAGCCTAAAGCTCATTCGATATCTTTTATAATTTGAATCAATATTCAACAAATTATTTTATGGTTTACTAGTTCCTTGCTGTGTGTTTATGGACCTGAACACAACATTTTTATGAAATCCATTTATTAAAATTAAGATGCAAGGAAATAAATAAATAATATAATGCTCAAATAAGTAAAAATAATCGTTAAAAACATTATTTTTCTTAATTGATGTGAAAAATTGCAGTTTTGGAATGTTCCCGTGGATTTATTACTGCCACCAGGCCCTCATATTCAGTGTTTCGTGTCACCTTTTTTAGACATGCTTGAGTAGCAGAACTACTCATAGTAATAAGATGTGTAAAGCACATTGTCGAACATCCTCGAAATGTTATTTTTTGATGTTATGAAATATTCTAAATAACGTTTGGCAATAGAGGCAAGTAACCCTAAAAGAACCGTTTCATCAGCGCAATTCACACTGTTAGATAACTCTCAAATATATTTTACATTTTTCATGTATACATTTTCATTTATTTCTCCAGATTTTACTGGAAACCGCTGTCCGTAGCGTTGTTAGCTTTTGCGAGAATTTCCGCAGAACTTCATTCTTTCTTTTTGTACGAAAAAATCAGTCCAATAACGAGTATGCAATAGTAATTAGATACACACTATTTCGTTTATCTGACGTCATATTGACAAATGACGATTACGATGCATCTTTTCACTTAGACACAAGAAAACATAAAATATTTAGAATTTGTGTTTGATTCAGCAACGAACTAGTGAACCATAAACTTTTGTATGCACCGCGGGCGTCACTAGATGTTTTTCCCTTCAGGCGACTTCCAACCCCTCGGGCCTTCCCCTTTTGCCCTCGGGGGCAAAAACATCTACTTAACGCCCTAGATACATAAAAATCTATTTTACTATCGGGTGTCAAGTGAAGAAGGACTTGCGTTTCTCTGACCTAAGAAGCCATGGTGGTCATTACCAGCCAAACAGTGAATTCCATTTTGAAATGGCTGATATCTGGTGTTGTCTTTCAGGTCTTCTTATCGGAGTTTTTATATTTTTTGTTTTCTATTAAAATTTTTGTTTGTATCGTGTTTTGTTATTGCCAATTTTCAGAAGGTTGAATCTACTTCTTGGCCTTCTGTGAGCAATGATCATTCATACAGCTTCATAATGGCCTCATTTCACTTGCCTCCCCAGTGTCGCTTTCAACGGACTGAGGCTAGGCACGCTACTTGGAGCTGGCAACAGCTTTTGCATATCAGCGCCGCTCTAGACGCAGGTGACGCCTGTGATAATGAAAATGAAGTGTGAAAATGGACGCATATGAGCGAGAAGAGGAAGAAAAAGGTCACTGGGGAAGCCCCGAATAGGAATGAACAACAATTTCGCGAGTGATAATGCTACATATTATTACTATTTTAGAATTACATGATGTCTCACTTAGAATTGGAGGCATCTGTTTTTGTTGTTGTTTTTTTTGAATGGACATTCCAGTTATTCAACTGTTTTCCATTGCGATGTTTAGGTATTGTGTTGAGGCTGCAAAATAGCTTGAGTTTTTTGGGAGAGCATTAGACGATGATTCGGTTTGACAACAAGACTCCTGCCTTCTTTTTCTTCCTTGCCACAAGGAAAAATTCTGAAAGCCAATTACCTTAAATCTATTTGTTTATCTCAGCGTAAGAATGATTAAATAATGAAGTCAGTATTACCTCGTCTGAACAAAAAGAAGATTTCGGTCGTAATTTGGGCGTGATAAAATGTTAAGCAGAGGCTCTGCGCCAAAACTCTGTTCACGGAGTCTGCACTGCTGTGAAGTAGACCACTACCAACATAACCTTGTAGCTTTCATTTCCTTCGATCTTTACATGAGCGCGGCGTGCCACCACTCAACTTCTGGATCTTCACAAAATTCGATCACGTCGGAAGTATAAGGAGGCAAAGATTCCTTGATTCGCGACAATATGAAATGCCTCTCTCCTCGTTTCTTGGTGTCAGTCCGGTGGCGCGGTCTGTCGCCACTTCTTAGAATGTAGTTCAAATTTTCAAAGCAGTTCGGCTGTTCCAAAGAGCTTCATTCGAAAAATACATTGCCTTTCTCTCTGGAAGCCCGCCCGTGGTTTTTACAGAAAAAATGTAAGTCCAACGCGGGAGTTTTAAAATATATAGCCTTTGCTCTTAATTAGCGTCAAGGAATTGCAATAATTGATTGAATTCAAAGTGCGGCGCCAAATTTGAATTAATTTTGGCCGCCTATGTGCCAACAATATTGTAACCGTACATTCAATTGATAAATAATAAAGAAGATGCAAACAAATTTAATTAATTAATTTGCAATGAAATTAATACGGTGCACATAGGATTGTTAATTTATGTTGCAATGAGATTCTGAGAATAAATGAAGAACAATGCATGTCAGGTCCGTTATGTAACAAAAAATAATTACAGAATAAAGCAGTATGTCCGTTACTGAGTTAAAAACTTTTTTGCCTGTAAAACACAAGTACTGGAAGGACTGATGAATACTCGAATAAGGCAGATATTCCCGATTCATAATAGTCTCACACGATTGAAGGGAACAAAGAGAGGAAAACGGGGAATTTAACTTTGAAATCAGTAATAGGAATGGAATAGAAACAAAACGATAAGAATGACATATCAACGTGGACTTGAAAAAGGGTTGGACAAACTCGAAACTTAGTAGCTGTCCGGGAGACGCGTTGTAGGCACAAGTGCCAAAGCCCGCCATTCGGCGACCTTCCTTCGGGCGACATGTCTTCCTTTACTTAAACTTTACTCCGTTTCCTAGGCAGGCGGGCAGGTCATGAAGGGAGTTTACTTTTGCTTTCGACTGTCTGAAGGCGAGTATGGTGTTCATGATGTCTGATGGTGGCTGGATGGAGACTGATATATGAATGATTAGTGTTTAAGTATAGTGCATGTTTTAACGTACACTGCGTGCAAGATCCGGAGCCTATGCTCTTTTCCTCTTGTCTTGCGGTTTTCATGCTTGCAGGTTTTCCCCAACTAGGTATCTCTGCTAGCGGGATACCGCCCCAGCTGGGACAAGCGCGCAATGGTTTGCCCGATTGTGTGGTAGTGTAGTGCATGTACGTGTAAGAGGAGAGGATAGGAGAAGAAAATATCGCACGCGGACCGTGGCCTGTTTATTAGGGTTCATCTCCGGCATTCGCCCGGTGTTGACTGGAGAAACCACGGAAAACTGCTGATCTGAGCAGCCGGCGGCTAGAATTCTCCAGACAGCAGCTGAATCCGACCTGCAGTACATTTAGGTATTATCGAAAATCTGCCAACCCTGGACCTCCCGGACAGAGGCACTGCAGTGACATCAGTTGATGCCCTGAGCCACATAGGTCGGCAGATCTGAATGATTATGCGATAATGTTCTTATGGGATACATGGAGTATGAGAAGGCAGCCACGCCGTTTGGTGAAAACACTTATGCGGTGCTCGAACCGAAACCATTCGTCTCCGTGTACTTGGATGCCGATTGCCGTCTCCGAATTGTCTCGCTAATGTTCTAGGACCTTAGGCAGTGGCACTCCTAAAACGAACGAGTAATGCACACCAATATTTACTTATTTAGAGACGGATTAGACTATGAGAAGGGACCGCTGTGACAGCTAAAGCATGCGACTGCTGGCAACATTGCTGCAGGTTATGTCAAGGCACTCATTTTGTCAGTGCGTTCGTTTACAATTAGCTAACTTGTAAAGGACTTTATCACTATCTCTTGCAATGCCATCGTCCTGCTTGACATTCATTTGATTCCTAACCTCTTAAAGTGGTTCCTTCTTAGAGTAATTCTTCTGTTCTTGTACGCTGCTCCGAATTCCGTCGCTTGTTCTACGGCCTTAAGCAATGACACATGAAAAAGCACACCAGTGGCGAATTCTCCGATACACCGCGTATACCGCCGTTATACCTAGCAATTCGAATAGTAATTGTAATCATAGATATTTCATAAGTTTGGTGTAAAAAGTTATTGAAATTTTGAATGCTTTAAAACAGATGCAAAAAACCAAACTCTGTTTTGCAACCGAGAGTCAGTCTGTCTTCCGCATCCGTAAGTGGTATGAAGTGCGGTAGAGTGAGAAGTTTCAAACAGTTCTTAAAGCTGTCCAAAGAATTCGCTAGCACAGGTGAAGGCACCGCATGCCAGCCGCGATAATCTAAGGCTACTCATGTTTCAAGGGCGCGGAGAGGAGGATGCGCGTCTGGACGGTTGGTAGGCACCGCAAAATACTGCGGTGAACAGTCCCTCTCTGGTCATTAACACATTCCATTTTCAGTGATTTGTGTAATTGTCTTATAGAACAATTATAAAGGAGGGAATTTCATAGTATTGGGATTTAAGAAAAGCTCAAAATAAAAGACAATTGTTGAGGTAGCTTCCATGAAATGCGATGTACTTAAATAATGTTCAGGATTCGCTACTGCTTGCACGCGGAGAATCCCAACGGGCGAGAGGAGGCGCGACAGAACGACGACTGCTGCGGGATGGGTTGCTCGTGCGGCACGAAGCCGCGGTGGGTTGCTCGTTATCGCGGCGACAGCGGGCGGTCTTATCAAAGCCGACGACGACAACGGCGGCGGCAGCGGCGGCGCGCTCGTCCGGCGACGGCGGCAGTCCTCGCTTCCTGTCAGTCCGCGCGCGGCGCCCGGCGGCTGCCACCGCCGCCGCCACCGCCACCGCCACAGCCGCCGCCACCTCCGTCGTCGTCGTCGTCGTCGTCGTCGTCGTCGCCGCTGCGGCTTCCAGACTCCGCCCACCTTGAGAACGCCTCGAATGACGGTGACGGGGAATATGGCGGCGGCGACGCAGCATCAGACGGTAGATAGCGCGAACAATTGTGCGCGACTTGAGAGGACTGTCGGAAAGCAAACGGTCCTTTGTGTGGTGCCGAGTTGTGTGGAATTGTGTGTGTGTGTGTTTGTGTGTGAGGGAGGGAGAAAGATAATTTGTTTGTATGCGTGGGCGTGTTTCACTGTGGGAAGCAGGGTTCTATTGACACAAGGAGCTGTCAGATTTTGCACGTAACAAAGTAGAATGTTTGTGTGCTGACGACGAAGTTGAAGGAGAGATGTGGTTATACGTAAAGTATCTCTTTGGTGAAGTTCTTGGGTATTGTAGATGGAACTGCAATTGAAGGAGTAAGTCACTACATTTGTTTAATAAAGGGGAAGCCTCATATTCTGCGTAGTATGAAGTCGTTTTTTCTAAGGAATTACATTCTGAAATTCTGGATATTCTAAAATTCCTTGTACAGTCTGATAGTTCGTAATAAATCAGAAAATACCGTGTGACAAATGTCGTCTGATTGCGCGCCGAATCTTCAGGGTATAAAATGCCTACCGTCGTATTTTTTGACGAATTCCGTTGCACACTAGTGGTGAATTTACCTTTGAGATAAGTTTTACAATGCCACACAGACTCGTTCTACCACTGTTTTATAACGAACTTGTTTTCCTTATCATTCTTCCGCATCCTTTTAAAGTAAAATATCAAACATGTTGTGCTGTGGATGCATATGAGTACGCTAGTTAAAGCTTAAGTAATACAGCCGACTCTGGTTATAGTGAACTTCTGGGAACCAACATTTTTGGTTCCCTATATCCTATGATGTCAAAATTAAATAGAATTTCTCTATAACGGTTTATTTTATTAATATAGAGGTACAGCAAAATACATGAACAGCACGATCTGAAAATTTCGATATCTTTATTTGTTCTTAAAAAATCAATTATTATCAATTGTGTGCGTGGCACATTTTTCATAGTAATTTCTACAGATCGTTCTCCAGAGTTCGTGTTCTCTCCATACTTGATTCTCCATTGTCCTCTGTCGAAGTATCATGTTGCAGGCTTGACACCTTTCAATGTCCCTTGCACTGTTGCAACACCATCCCACTCTCCGAAGTGCCACTCCCTTTTTACTCGTCAAATACCATACGAGATGGTTTCGGTAGCGGGATGGATCAAGCTGCTAATGAAACTGATCGCTTTTCCGCACGGCACGGTGGATATCGCCAGGCTGCGACAGTTGCGTGCTTCCTGTCGCCTACGTAGAACTCAACGCGCTTTGTCCCGCGGAATATCAAGTAACATCAAGCTTGATACTGAAGCAAACACACTCTCATCGCCGCCACCAGTTGTAGCCCACGCACGATACGGCCTTTACTTCCGCAGTGATGAAAAGTGACACAAGGTCATCAGTAAGATCCCCCATTCCAGATCCAGTACTTTCACCTCAGGGGACACTTCTTCGATAATGTTCTTTGGCGTACGATATTATTTTCTAGCTTCCTAGTGTTGGAATTTTGGGCACTGAGGCGATATATTTTTCTCCAGAAGGGAATTAATTTCCAGGACACTGTGTTTTCTACGTTTACGACAGCCGAGGTTCAGGTTCACTATAACCGAATTTTCTTATGCTGGTTTGTAATGTAAGTGAAACTGGACGAATGACTTCAGTTCACTATAAACGAGAGATTACTATAGCATAGTTCACCATAACCGGAATCGACTCTATTCTTTCATGTAAAGTCTTATTGCGGAATGTGAGCCCGTCCCAGACGAAATGAAAATTCAGAAAGAGGCAGCCTGTATTATGGCCTCACGCAAGGAAAGAAAGAGATCCTGAGATCCCAACGGACATGAAGTGTTGATGCCAGAAAATAGACAATCTTGGGCTGATTATTCTTGTTCATTTAGTGCAAACAGGGTTATAGCCATAAAAGGATTTCTCTCTGATTTCATTTTATTCCTGACATAATTTTTGAGGCATTGCCATGTTTTGCATCAGTATGATTGATAACTGAATTCATTTTGATTTATAAATAAATTGTTGTAGTGAGACGAAACTCGGGCCAACAAACTTGCTCTTTCGTTTCACCAACCCCCCGTATGGTAGAGCCATACTACAAATCATACGTAACAGTTAATAATTAACGGCCCGTAAGGTCGTAGATTCAAGTTCTAACGTTGCCAGTTTTGTAGCAGCACGGTTCCTCGACGCACCATTTTTGCATCAATTAATTCAACTTTTTATCAGGGTGTATTTTACGATGAACATAGGCGTTTAATTTATGTCCAAACACTTTTGGAAACATTTTACATCTGATTGTTTATTTAACATTTTCATTCATCTCTTTTTGTATTTGGTCAACACTTTCATGAATACGGTCCATGTTAAACTCGTGTAGTGTAAACGCACCGATTAATCAGAAGGTATAATTAATATGTAATAAATACTTTATTTTATTTTTTAAAATGTCTAATGTCCGGGATTTAGAAACGTGTTTGTGGTGCACCTCGAGCATAGTACAGTTTACACTGTTCGAATTTTTTTAAAAATTTGGTGACATTTATACTGCAAACCAGTGTTTGATTTATAAAATTTTAGATCCCCGAACGCGCCAAGAAATGATTATTAATGTAACAGAAAGTTATATATTTGTAATATAATTTAAGAATTAGAAATCATACTTAGTAACAATTAGTAACAGCGGTGGCACTGACTGTAGGCGAATTTAATGATAATAATAGGAAATAAAAAATTAAAATTTTAGTGACATTTTATCACTTTTACTCATAATTTTATTACGTTCGTAGAAATGAAACAGTAAAGTGGAGTTTATCGAAGTTGGTCGAACCAATGAATGTTGTTCGAATCGATGTTGCCAAGTGTTTGTCCTCTACTTTTTTTGGTTCCCGAGATACTGAAACGCTAATGCATCAGGAATCGACCCTTCTGCTGACACACTCAATTATATTTGAACTACATTTTTTCTCTTGCGCTGACATTATGTATACCATATTCCTAAAATGAATTACGCAATATCTCTGTTGGGCGATTGCGGGCTGTAGGTTTACCTTTGAAACGTTATTTCCTTCACTTTTAATTTATTTCCCAGAGAATTCATTTTAATATTCTCACATGCTTTTCGGCATGGTCTTGTCGATTTGTTTCGTTTTTTAGTGTCTGTATATCAGAAGATATTAAATTCATTCCTGAAAACTGTTCCTTGGTTTATTGTTAGAACTGCACTCGGTGAACTGGCTGTTCAGAGCCATTTTCAGCTGGTGCAATAACATTTTTCGGAGAGCAGCGCTGTTTTCGGTGATGTTCAACTGTTTCGGAATCTGCCAAAATAATCGTCCGCTCAATGGCAGATGCGGGAGGGGCATGGGGGCCATACCTCCACGCCGAAAAGGCCTTGAGTTTTCGTTTGTTACCTCTTTTTATTCGGCAAAATTGATTTAAATATTTATTTATGTTGGAATTATGAAATTATTTAAAATATAGTCACTACAATTGTAACATACATTATAACAACAAATGTTCGTTATTTAAAAAAAATCTAAGATGGTCGCCTCGAAAATTAGCGGCTGAATCCGCCCCTGCGTCCGCTGGCCCGAACCGAGAAGATCCAAGTTTCTCTTCAGATTTCGTGATCCTACGCACCAGCGTGCAAACCTGCCTTGAAACGTCATCAATTTCGCCGCTTGCGGTCGCCACGGAGGGGCAACAGGTTCCCCGCCGCGGGCTGGCTTCAGGAGAGGGGGGTGACGGAGGCTGTGCCGGAACTGGGCGAAGAGGGCACCCAGCGGTCGCCGGGGGGGTGACGACGAAGAGGGGGGGAGGGGCGGTGGAGGAGCCGCGCTGTCTCGTGACCCATGACGCAGTCCCCGGCGCCTGCTCGTCCTCTTGCTTCTCGGCCACGCCCCCTTCGGCGAAGAGGCTTTGTTCTTCTGTCGTAGGTTGCTGGCGGACGCTTGCCAAATTCTTCGTCGTGTGGGGTTTGGAAGGCACGCGGGGTAGAGATGCGACATCGCCAACGAACAATGTTTCAAATCATCGATGTTCAAAAGGAAAACATGTTTTAAAACGGTATATTACATACTAGAACAGTGGCGAATTCTCCGATACATCGCGTATATCGCCGGTATACCTAGTAATTCGAAGTGTATAAGAAATATTTCATAACTTTGGTATTCCTCTAAAAGGTTCTTGAGCTTTTGAAAAATTGCGAAAAAATAACTATTTGGCTACCGAGAGCCAGTCAGTCTGTCCGTAAGTGTAATGAAGTGCGTTAAGAGTGAGAAATTTCAAACGGTTCTTAATGCTGTCCAGAGAATTTTCTAGCCCAGTCAAAGGCACCGCATATCAGCTGCGATAGCCTAGGACTCCTAATGTTTCAAGGGCGGGGAGAGGGGAGGATGCCCGGCTGGACGGTCGACAGGCACCGCATAATACTGCGGTGCACAGTCCCTCTCTCGTCGTTCGTAAGTTACGCATCTCTCAATTTTGTGTGACAATGAAGTGTGTAAATAATCCAGAAGTTAGTGGTTTGTGTCTTATAGAACAATTATAAAGCAGGGAATTTCATAGTATTGGGATTTCAGAAAAGCTCAAAATAAAAGACAACGGTAGAGGTTGTTTGAAGTGTAACACATACATAAGTGCGATGTTCTTGAAATAATGTTCCGGATTCGCCACTGCTCTAAAATTAACGTTTACTCAGGACACTAACATGTGTGGAGAAAATTTCGAAAGCGATGACATCCGAATGCAGATGTTCAGTGGACAGAGGATAATGAAATGCCACTATTTGCTATTACAGCAAAATAAATCATACTCACAACACCAATTTCACAGATTCCAAGGATGTTAATATGTAAAAACGAAATGCATTTTATTTACCTACTGGACACACAAAACATACAGCCGAGTGCCGAAGCAGTACCCTAATAAACTAACCATGTACCGCTCGCGATCTTTCCTCCCTCTTCCTTAACCTATCCTCACCCTTACTTACACACACACTTATATGCACTTCATTGCCACACAAGCTGGGAGACCGATCGGGAGCTTAGAGCTTGTCCCGGCTGGGGCGATACCCTGCTGGTGGGAGATACCTGGTTAGGGAAACCCCGCTAGACGACCGTGAGTCGGCGCCGGATCCCACCATCCAGCGGGTGATGATTACCGCCACCTCCCAACAAAAACCTACATTAATGGGCTAATGATCTTAGCAGATGACGAGCTCGGCATCATTAATCAATCAATGAAAAACAAAACATTATGGTTATGGCATAGACTAAAGAGGTATAATTCTTTACTCTATGGTTATGGTCTTCAGACGTCTCCATGCGACCGGTGCCGAAACTGGTGTTCGCGGGCAGAAGCGGTCGTCGGACCGCTTGGGAGTAGGGGGGGGAGGGTGAGAGGAGGTGCAGGTGCCCGGCTGCCTCGTGGCCCATGACGCATCCCCTTGCGCCCGCGCCGCGAAGACCTTTCGCCACGCCCCCTTCGTCAAAGAGGCCCCGCTCCGCCGCCGCAGCTGCTCGCCCACGCCCGCCAGGCGCTCGCCTCGGGTGCTGCTTAGCAATAAAGAAGTACTTAATAGTTATTTGCGAAATAAATATCGTAAGGTATCATTACTAGAGCCTGCAAGTTCAGGCATTTATTTTATCTAACATAGGCACTCGAAAGGCACTTGTTTTTACTAAAATAGGCAAGCAAAAAACGGCATTTATTCTGGCTTAAGTGGGGGCAAATCACAAGAAACATAAAAAAAATCACCATTTACAAGTAATTAGTGTAAAAAATAATAATTAAATTATTTTTAAAAAATTTAGTAGTCTTGGTAAAAAAAAAATTACTTGTAATATAATTACTATATATTAATTTTTGTACTTTTAGTTATATTTTAATTACTGAATAACTGAAACTTAATAGTAGCCCTTTGATTATTTGAACACTTCTGCTCTTGTAATTCTTATTAGGAAACAGATTTCAGTTTCGTGGAGTTTGACACTGGTTGATTGTAGTGGACGTACAAATAAATAAAATAATTTGATAAAAAGGGAAGATATGATTGAATTCAATCATGGAAAGAAATGCGACGATTCGAATGCTTGAATCTCCCTTTTTTCGAATATGAGGTTTCGAATATTCCATCAAAGCTCAAGTAGACAAGTCTTTTAGACAAATCATTTCAGCCATTGATAAAAAAAATGTCGTAACATTCTAAATGGTTCGATTAGTCATTTGACTGTCAACCGATTAGTCATTTGAGGGCCCTTTCGTAAGTTCTGGCACCTGTACATGAGCCAAGGAAGCGGGAAGAGCAGAAATTCGCTGTACGCCAAGTCACTGGTGTCCTTTATTTGTATTGTAGACAGTATGGTGAGTACTTTTCGTAAGAAATAATATATAAAAGAATACATTTGCTGTGAATAGGAATATTCATACGCCAACTTTTGCTGGTGCAACTCACTTGTTTTGATTATTCTTAATGGACCGCAGCTTTTAAGAGGGACTTTTCATTCGTGTTTGGTTGCGATATGACTATATAACAGTTCAGAATTACTAAAGCACTTTTTACATCGTTATACTCCCAGTGGAATTTCCAAGGAAACATTACGGTATGACGATGTAAGATTTATTTATATCTTATTTCATACTTCACTAGAGACTTAAGTCATTTTTGTTTTTTTGTATTGTTTCCTTTTTACCTTGTGTACGATGTTTAGGGAAAGTCAGGTTTACTGAAAAAAAAGTGTCGATGTTTTAAATGAAATACACACTTTGAGGGTCTCAGACGCCAAAAAGTAGATGTGTTTTCGAAAGTCCCTCCTACACGCCAAGTTCAAATTCCATCGCGAGGAAACTATTTTCGCGGGTTGAAAACTCAAAACGAAGTGTTGGGTCAGTGAAGTGACGCCTAGTCGAAGAGCCATGACTGGTCGTGATAACCCCTCAATAGATTTCAAGTCTTCGTAGGGTTTTAACTAGTATTATATTACGAAATCGTTACGAGTATAACGAGAAAACGTATGCTGTTGAAGCATCATTAGTTTTAATTGCTTGGGAGCTTCATTGTCCAGGCCACACCCCTTCCCCGTAGACACTTCGCTCTTCCGCCTGGGATGTCAATCGCAGACTCCTACGTCGCCTTGAAGGCATGCGGACGCTCCCAACAGCAGAAAGCTCAGTGGGAGCGAGACTTCGGGCCCCAGTCTTATGCGTGCCAAGAGACCTTGAACAAGTGAAGAAGAGCAAAGACTAGTCTACATAAGTCTCCAGTTGTAAATGTGAAATGCCCTTAAACTCAATCAATCCAGTAGTAAATGGTTAAAAATAAGAATAATTTTTATTTTTTAATAAATAAACACGGGATACACAGGAGTAAAAGTTAGTCGTGACAATGAATAGACAGAATCCTGCAGGAAATCGAGATAGGCTATTTCGAAATACTTCTAGTCTTATACCTTTAAATCCTTTTCTTTTAAACCATCTTAATTTTTCTGACGCTAATGTGACAGTCATCTTGCTTTTGACATGTCTATATACTATTCCTTGGGGGCATTTTAAGATACCTTCGGATGTTATCAATTGCCCTCGACAAAACGAAACGATGGCTCTTCATCTTTCTAGAAGGATCTATATTCGTGAAATGGTGTTGGGGAACTGCCATACCGGCATGATTCCTTAGGCGACATTTCATAACATTAGCATATGGTAAACCTAATGAAACACAAATTTTATAAAAAAAATAGTTTTATCAACATTTTTTAGGGAACTGTATGGTCGCCGATTGAAGCAGACAACTGTGCTATGTACAAATGTACCTTTGTTACGACCTTGCGTAGCACAAATGAAGTTTCAATGTGAAAGTGCTCGCTGGTGGCGCCACACTGTTTTAGTAAGAAAATATTACAAGTCAATTTAGGCATCACTTTATAACGAAGGATTTTAGCATTGAGATATTTAAGGAATTGTAGATAAGGATTCTGGTGGCGATTAGGATTTATTCTTATTTTCCTCGAACACCGTCAGCGGTAGCCTGCATAGCCTTAAATGTTCTGGGTAATAAAGTTTTAAAAAGATCTTTTTGACGGCTTGCCTTTCCGGACGCTCAGTAGTTGATCCATGTCTCTGGCTTAAGCCTTTATGCTCACGTCTTGAGCCCACTACGAAGGGAATGTAAATTGCGTTTCTTATAAAATTGCACGTTTATGTGTTGCACACAACTGTAAAATAAAATATAGTTACTTTCGCGATATAAACTTCTGCGTTTTAGAACAAAAACATTTTCATCAAACTTTACTTTATATTTACGATTACTTAAAACTATCTCGTGTACTCCAACTAATAG
Source organism: Teleogryllus oceanicus (assembly GCA_964035755.1). Classification (NCBI taxonomy): domain Eukaryota; kingdom Metazoa; phylum Arthropoda; class Insecta; order Orthoptera; family Gryllidae; genus Teleogryllus; species Teleogryllus oceanicus. The sequence continues at coordinate 64,425,494 of CAXIVR010000005.1, read as the reverse complement.
TATGTATTAATTTCAGTTATTATCTTAGAAATCTGCATGTTCTCATATTCAAATTCAAGCTACACACAGTGTTGAAAGAAAATCACTGATTTCATGGAGTCGTCGATTTTACGAAAGTTTTATCTCCTTTTAACAGCCGAAAAATGTTTACCAATTGACATTCCCTCTTGTTTGAAGTTCATTTAACTGAAGAATTACTTCAGTTAAATGAAAATGTTCACGCAATGCATGTCAGAAAAAAGTTCATTGTGTTGCAGGTGTAGTCATTTTGTTGATAATGCGTATTTGTGTATTGATATTCATGTGAACGGGAGTTTGGCTGTTGGTCGAACATACTACACCTAAAAGTTGGCAATGTGACCTAATTTTTCTGGTTTTCACTACCAGCATCCATAGTCTCACATTTTATCTAATTCCTCTTCGTATTTAATTCTGTCGTTTTAAATCGTATCCTTTCATTGACAATGTTCCTTTCGTAGTATATTATATCTTGCTATTTTTTTAACAGCTTCTTCCCCAATTTTATTTCTGTCTGAAGTTCAGACAGTAAGGCATGTACTTTCATATCGCCCTGTTTTCTTTTTTCGTTTCGTCACCTAATAATTCCTCATTATTGTTGTTGTTCGTCGTCGATATGCGCCTTCTTCAACCTCAATATTTTCACAAATGATTTCTAAACAATTGTTCTTCTATTCTGAGATTCGTAAGCGGTTTAAAGTCAAGAGGCTGAAGGTGATTGTTATTTTCAGGCATGCCAGCTGTAAACATTTTTATGTGTGCAATCAGTGTACAGAGAGTATACATATAAATCTTCATTACATAGTTATCCTCCTGTAATAATGAGTGAGGTCTTAACCTAACGGTTTTTCCGTGGAGTCGTAGGTCGAGACGACGACGACGAAAAGGTATCCCAAGAAGTTCGTCTGCTCTGTTGTTGGCGTCGATAACAATTCACCTGATCATTTAAAGCATGACGCCATAGTAGAAAAATGCGCCAACACAAATATGCAAATGACCCAGCGGGCGGTTTGTCTGAACTGCGCACTTTTGTCTGCGGGCGCCGACGAACCGGTCTCGCGCAACCTGTCCCCGCCCTCGTTCTTCCCCGTCCCGCCGCGTCCCACTCGTCCCGCCTCGTCCCGCTGATCCATTGTGTCGTTGAACCACATCCGCGCGCCCTGTTGCCCGCTTTCGTAAAAGGAAACCCGCCTCCCGAGGCCGTCTGGCAGGCGCAGTTCGGTCTTCGCCTTTCGCAAACGGCGGCGCACAGTGTTTAGAACAAGGGTTTGGATGCGGTGTCTCTCGATGGTAAGGGAATTAAAACAATAGCTTACGGATCCTGGAGAAGAGAACACGGAGAAGTTCCGACGAGATAGGACTATTTTTTTAAAATTTATTTTCTTCCTGTTTGGCAGTTTTGCCTTTCAGGGGTTTGTACATTTTCATTTGTAATACATAACGTTTGGGCAGTCACGTTTGAGCATACAACCTCTCACTCTTGTATCTAATTTACAGGATTTAATACTTATTTTAAAAAATTTGACATACAATACACAAATTGTACATACATTATACATTCTTAAATCTAGATACACTATTTCATGGGGGTTTAAACATGTCTTTGGGATATCGAGAGCGAATACTTTTGGGATTGTTTAAAGTTTTTTCCATTGTGAATTTTGTACTGCAAGGAGAGGACGAAAGAAGAGTAAAAAATTGTTACAGTTTTTTCTTATATGTTCAATTAGGAGTTCTATTTGAAGTTCCCTTTGAATATGTATATTTGATATGAACCAACGGGCCTTGCACATTTTCGTAAAAATGTTTTCTGTACTATTTGGAGTTTTTCAATGTTGGTTGAAGTTGTGTTATTCCAGTCCGGAGTGTCATATGTGAGTGATGGTCTAATAATAGATTTCAATTTGTAGATAGCACATTCCAAATTTAAGGCTGAGCGGAAGTTAATTAATGGGTATAGTTTTGATATTTTGGCGTATGTTGCATTGAGATAAGACTAGGTATTCAATATTTGTAAAGTTGTTTAGTTAATTTAGTTAGCTGGGTCGGCTCTTTAGAGCAGCCGCATGTACTTCGTTTTAATTAAATAGTATAGTATTTAAGCTACAATTTTGTATATTTTAGTCATAGATGCAACATGTGGTATATATGGAATCGATTCTAGTTATTTACGCTGTCATTAAAGTAAGAGAGGTGGCAAGGAAGAAAGACCCGCAAAATGTACAGAGAATGATAAAACTATTACCATAATTTGAAACACATGATGCGTCATAATTGCCTTTGTGGTTTGACTTGCCTTTGTGATTTTACTATTATTATTATTATTATTATTATTATTATTATTATTATTATTATTATTATTATTATTTAATGCTGCCTCTCGAATATGCGATGGATACTGTAAACCAGAAGCGGTAAACGAGAGCACATTTCCCACAAAGATCCCAGAGAGATCAGTCACATATTAATCGCTGACATTTCAACACTTTGGATATATCCAAAGAAAGTTATCTCTCGGGATGTGAAGAGCGCATATCCTCTGAGACATAATCTCTTCAGCGGAACTGCGGTCACCCACGTAGAATTGCTGACTCCATGAAGTTGACATTCCAGTTGTGCCTCCCACGTCGTCACGTGACGTGACGTCATACGCCAGACTGGCAGTTTCTGGAAATAATCGATGATTTGTATAAACATTTCTACTAATTTATAAATTCTATACATAGTAATTCAAAAAGTTAAAAACTTATTTAACAGTTTTATTAATAATGAATTTATCTAGTTGATGTATGGATGACGTGCCCTTTTCTGATTGTAGACGAAAGGCATGATTTACACCTATCCTGGCAGATGATCAGTGCTTTGCCTTCCACTGTGTCGAAGAGAGTAGGGTGATAGTTTTAGTGAATGATGTTGAGAGATGAATGAATATAACAGTGGTAATTCGCGGTGGTGAAACAAGGCAACTTCTCGGCGAAAACGCTCGTGTCTTACGAGAAATTTGAACCCGCAACCTTCGGCTCTGCGAACTTTGACTCCGCTCAGAGCCCCTGTCCAACTCAGGCCGCTGTATTTAGGCATACCGCGACGAAATCCCAGCTGGTAGTATCCGTGGTTTATGAAGCCGCCATCAAGAAAATTGGTATTTATACTCTGGAACTGCTCCCATACACGGAGCCAGGATTTATCGTCGCAGACTATGTCTTAACTCGAAACGACTGCGTCGATCCTGACGGCGCCGTAGCATTCGATGCCTCAGCAAGAATCTGCCGCCTCCCAGGCCACGGCGTGGGCTCCGAAATTCGAGCTAGATCGAGCATGGGATTAGGTGTCAGCCCGAGTAGGCAACGTCGATATTAATCGCTGGGATCGGATCGCGGCCAAACTTCCGAAAATTATAAGACCTTACTATGCAGACCTGGAGGACGACAGGAAAATCTACGTGGGGCGGAAGGGAATGAAATTTATTGTAATAAAAAACAAAATATTTACAGATGTATGTTCTTATTGTTTCCAAAATATGTATGAAAAAGGGAAAATAAGTAAAATAAAAATTCATTATAATGTTTAAAATGTTTCTATACAAGCATTTTCCCAGGACAGAACGTCGCCGATCGGATCTTAACGCGGATTCGGGACGGCCTAAAGAAAGTTCTCTCACTGTGGAAGTAACGTTCACTAGTCTTCATCGAACGTAGGAGTTTTATTAGAAAAATAAACTACGTAGTATATACAATGTTGTTTACGAGGAGCCTCAAGGGAATGGTAGTACCGTATAGCCGGTTTTATATCCCGGAGAGAGAGAGAGAGAGGGGGGGTTAAAAGGAAAATACCCCCTCCCAAATCCAACAATGCGACAAGACAATGATCTGCAAAGAAAATATTTATTATTTTTCGGTCCAGTTACGTAGGGGTTTCTATGAGACATGAGCAAGCACGCCGTACAAATTTCTTCTGCTTCACATTCTCTCGTCCTTGATTCCGAGTATGGGGTTTCCAAGGAGCAGGGGGACGGGAGATATGTTCGATAAAACTGCAAAAGTCCGATGACCGTAGAAATTCAGTAGCATTACGATGCTTTGTAATAAATACGATTCCAATAACATACATTGAAAACTAGCATCTGACATTTTTCTTTCGGCGTTTAAATGTATTAAAATGTAAGTAAATATATAAGAAATATGGATTGCTAGGTACAGTAAGTGAACATGTGTAGTGATACCAAGTACATAAAATAAAAATGGTTCTAATTCATAGTGTATGTTTTGTAACCTTTAATAAGTATTATTGAAAGCAACTAACATGTTCCTGTAAACATTTGTATTCGCACGAAAATCCGTTTCCTAGTGATCGTCGTCAAAAACGGATGGGATGTCACGACTGTCAAGTCAGCGGACACCGATAGGTTCGGCAACTCCCACACGGAACTGAACATCAGTCGTACGAATCACAGTCGACATGTCCATAACATTGTTTCAAACTGTTGGCTATCATGTATCATCTTATGCGATGGGTTTCGTGTGACACATCAATGTGATATACAAAGAAAAACAAGGGAGTATTGTAGTTGTTGTTACTAAGTTGTAGTTCCCTGACTGAAGTAAAACGAAGTAGCTCCACGTTACAGTCGATTCCGGTTTTAGTGAAATCTGATATAGTGAACCCTTGGATTATAGTGAATTAATGTCACTGGTCCCGTTTCACTTACATTACAAATAAGCATAAGAAGATTCGGTTATAGTGAACCTGAACCTCGGTTATAGTGATCGTAGGAAGTAAGACCTGTAAATTAATTTGCCTCATGTTATTAGACGATTAAAAGGGCCTTCGGAGAGTTGGACGTATTCCAACAATGCAAGAGGCATTGAAAGGCGTGAAGACTGCAAAACGATACTTAGAGACAGAGGACACTGCAGAATCAAGTATGAAGAGAGTCCGAAATCTAGAGAAGGTTCTAGAGAAATTAATAATGAAAAATGTACGAAGCACACAATTAAAAATAATTAATTTTTTTAAATAAAATAAAGGTATTGAATTTTCAGTTCGTGTTGAAAATGAAGTTAGCCGTTTCTCTATATTAATAAAATGAATCGTTTTGGAGAAATTCCATTTAAATTTGACATTGGATATAGTGAACCTCTGTTATAGTGAACCAAACATGCCAGTCCCCAGTTCACTATAACCGGAGTCGACCGTATATTTATTGGATTAGAGCTACAGTATAGTATTTCCGTAGATTGGTAAACTGAGCTTACTATCAAACACAAACAAAACGCTACTTCGGAACGGATTCGGTGGTATAACGGTTAGCATATCGGACTGTTGTACCCGCGGGTTCAAACGGGTTCAAACCCGATCGCAGCCGTGTTTAAGGGCGAAAAATCCTTCGTACGCCTTCCTTCGGAGGGGAAGTAAAGCCGTTTGTCCCATGTAGTAGATTTACTGCATGTAAAAGATCCTCAAGCCCAAATGAAGCCTCTGAGCTAAATTGAGTTCCGCCTGTCGCCCAAGATAATACTTCCTTTCGGGTGAAAGGAGCGTAGCGAAATTTGCGTGGTTAGACGGAAGAGCGGGCCTGACGGCCCGCCACGTAAAATAAGGCATTAACTAACTTCTCTGCTCGAAGGGTAGAGTGGCGCCCTCTGCCTTGCTCGCGGCATCGCCGCCCGGCGGAAGGCGAGTGTCCGATGGACGCCAGTGAACGGAAAGTTTCTTCAGAGGAAATGTCGAAACTCCCTCGGCATCTCCCTCTTCGCCTCATTGCTCGGACGAACGTGTTGCGAATGTAAGTGACGTGACTGCCGCCCGACGGGACGTAGAAAAAAGCCAGCTTGTTTACTACACCAGGTTCCGCGAGAACAAACCGACCTTGTCCCGACCGGCCACTTGTGCTTTCCGTAAAAGCGTATCGGTGTATGGTGTACCCTACATATGAATACGTTCCACACGATAGTGGCTTATCGAGGAATGAATGTCTCAAAGGGTTTAACGTGTTGATAAACACTCTTGTGGCGTGCACGTTTTCTAGCTTCGGATCACCTGACCCGTCTATAGAATGTAGGACAAATCAAAATTGTCTTTATTCCCACTTTATAGAAGACAGGAAATTAAATAAACTCATTGTCTTGTAATGAAACGGATCGCGAACGAAGATAGCTTGTTTTCAAACGAACGATGCTATTACGATTTCTATCTTTTGCTCTTTGTGCCGTTTTAATTATTTTCTAATCTCTCTTCATTTAGCTTTATTACAAGTGTCCAGTTAATAAAGGTCCGTTAAATTAAAAACATATATGACATTTCCACCATCAAAGGAGGTAATCTACCCGAGGTTGTGTTCAGAACGACAGAAGTGTCGCTTCGGTAGGTGTGTTCTACCTCTCCGTGAATGTGTGAATGAACCGGATACCTCGTGCACAGCTCATGACCTTTGTGGCCCGAACGGGTTTACAGAAAGCAATCTTTTGAGCTTCTGAGTCTCTTTTCACTTCAGACATTGCCCCGTCACAATGCAATTAAATGATAATAGATTTCTGGAGATTTAATGTAACCCCAAATCTAACAAGAGTAACACAAACGACGAGAAATAATTGAAAGATTATAAAACTGGTATTATTTAAAATTTGGTTGAACCATCATGCTTTGAACCATTGTCATTTATTAGTAATTCCAAATTTATTTTCAGTGTTTCTTCATCCACGTTTTTCCTTCGCGTCCAGTACAACAGTGAGTGCGTGTCTGTCAATGCGTGTAAAAGTAAAGAGACTTAATTGCATGGAATAGCGCATGGAAGGAGTCGTAGTATCTCCTGTGATAAATTGCTTCGTAACGCACAACACGCTAAGTATCTTGTTGTGTATTGTATGCATTAGTTTGTTCTCTCCTTTAATACAGTATTTCCATTTCTGCTTTTCTTATTCTTTCTGATTTTTCTGTTTAACCATTGTAATTTTGATTGTTTACATTCTAGCTCAATTTATTGGTTCAATTTTGTATTAAAATGCAGAACTCCAATCTCTTAAACTATTTTCTGCAAATATGCCTAAAGAAACGTTTTATATTTTATACAAGAGAGTCAATTGGTAAGATTTGGAAACAAATTGAAGGAAAAATCTGTGTTACAACTATGTGTATATATGTCCTTTAGTAAATAGTAAAACTAGATGTCGACGATGACATGAAAATTTTGGTTTAATTTAACTCGATAAAAAGTTAAATTTAAATCTTCCACGCGGAGCTCCTTTTAATTTAAATCTATCAAAGAAAATGGTTTATTAGAAACAAAAAGTAAATTATTCTTACATAATTACTGCTCCTGTTAATGAATTGGCGAATTCGAGTAACGAATTGCTGTGGTTAGAAACTATTAAATGATATTTACGAATGTGCAAAAAATGCACGTATTTAACAATAAGTGTGTTTGTGTGTTCTCTTTCCGTGCAGCAACGGCACGTATAAGTACTGCTCTCATCAGTCGTTCACGACGTTTCAACACCGCCAACTCTCCGGCAAGAAAGAAAAATCTTCCTTTAAACTCTTCGCTCTCTCCGGAAAGAGTTTTTGCCTGTCCAGGAAAGAAACTCTGGCTGAGCCTGTGTGATATCACGAGTAGATTTGTCAACCCTGGATTAGCGTTTTCTCAACATTAACTGTTGTTCCTGCAATTCCTCTGATCGGGAGGTCCTAGAGTAAAGTCACAACGGTGGCATGATTTTCGACACTAGCTACATAGCTTCTCTAATCCATAGTTTTCTGTGGTTTCTCTGACTCTACTGGTGGATCAATACCGAGCGAGAGCCGGACCAGTTCTCTACCAAAGGGGCCACGGACCGCTCGCGATGTTTCGTTTTTTAAGATTTTATTACCTTGGAAGACGATCATTTATATTTATTGAAAATAAATTTATTTTTATATTTGTTTGCCTGTGCTCGCGATTTTTCTACGAGCACTCTACAGTGAGTGGAACCCTCACGAAAAAACGCTGGTTCGCGAACGTAGAAAGCAGCCAAAGGGAAACTTGGTTCTCTCAATGCAGGAAGTCGCGCATCATCATTCTTGTTAGCCGGTGGAAATGTTAAACCTCCGGCACCTCCACTTTCAAATTCTTCATAGGGAGAACGCAGCCGAGGTGGAAAGCAAAAGGGCAAGTTATTAAATGGATGACTGACGTCAGAGACATTCACAAAATTCTTCTTGTTAAAGTTCACAGCTGTAAACACGATGATCCGGTAATAAATATCAACTATAGAAAAAACATATATTTTGATTATGTAATAAGATTAGACTGAAGAAAAAGAAATTATGTTCTGGCCTGTTACCCTCTCTTGAAATTCGTCCATATAACACAATAGGTCTGATTTAGATGACTCGCAAGTGGAAGCTGCATATGATGAACATTTCTGAAGGGACAGAAATCTAATGGTAGCGAGTTTGATTGTGCTCGGAAGGATGTAAACCGTGAACATCATCACATTGTTTTCTTCCTTCCAATCCAAATAATGTCGTTTTATGTATTTTGTGAGTTTGAGTATAGAATATTCTGTTGAATTTCAGTGTATTAAATTTTATGTAAATAGAACAGTAAATATACTCTTTAATTGGCGCATTGGTTTAGTGATTCCTCGACATAATTGTAATACAGAGGCAACATGTCAATTTGAATTGGAATGCGACCATCAATATTTTGAAATTATCTGCCCTTGTATCAATTTAATGTAAACTAACTAAATTTGCCTACTCGGAATACCTAATTTGGATTTTTTAAAACCTAAAACCTAGTGGAAGATGACTTGGTTCCCGCTCTCCACCGTTGATTTCGCTCGCTGCAGTCGACGCACCGTTCCCGATAGAGCTCCTGACCGGGGTTGCGGCTGCTCGTTCTGAGAACAGCTGGCGGCGAAGGCGCTTGCAGAGCAAATTGCAAGGCTTGTGTGCAAGGGGAAAAAAACGATGTTCGGATGGTTATTTGCACGTACGGACTTCGAATATATATATATAATAAATATATATATATATATATATATATGGTGGGTGGTGTGTGGGTGTGGTGGTGGGTGTGAGGTGGGTGGTGTGGTGGGTGTGGTGGGTGTGGGTGGGTGGGGTGGGTGGGTGTGGGTGTGGTGGGTGTGTAGAAACACGGCTGTATGTATTGTAAATTTGTTTATTTTACTTGCAAATTGATGAATATGTAGATTAAAATAAATTGAATACACTTTTCGTACAATTTCAAGGTGAGCACTAAGGAATGTGTAAACACGTGTAGAAACACGGCTGTATGTATTGTAAATTTGTTTATTTTACACACCTTGCTCTGATGATACCAAATAGTTGTATTTTCATTGAATCTGTAAAACAACTAAATTAACTCGTACATCGTATCCTGGATTAAATTACATACAAACTAAATGTACACCGTTAACTATTCTAATCCTTTTTCAGAATGGAAGGTTTTGCCAAAGCGCGTAATTCGCTGTACCTCCTTGTGCCAGAGAAGAATTTAACTTTCCTTCTGAGGAACTCGAATTCAAATGTGATGACCGTCATCCTATCTGTGAGTTGGGCAGTAGATTAGAGAGGAAGAATTACTAATAACCCCCAATAGTGCTGAAGTGTTACTTCGAGGTAAAAACAACACCGAACTCCAGATTTTACAATTTGAACTTTGTCAAAGGTGTTGCATTGGCACTAACTGATTTTCGAATTAATTTGCACGGACTGATAAAAGCACTATCTTTCTTTTCTTGGCGTTCCTGCTCAGTCCCAGCGCCAGAATTTGGAAGGAACTAGGATAGGTAGGTTAGACACTTACGGGTTGGACTAACTTTGTGAACCAGCTGAACTCGTTTGTTGAAAATTTCATGTCCGGGAATCGAACCGCATCTCCTGGTGAAAGGCGAGCGACTTCGCCCTTGCGCCACGACACAGCCACAATTTAATCTATAATTAAGAAAATCTACTTTGCCCGAATACGACGAAAAATGAATTTAATTAGGGATTCTTCAAACTTCCAGCTGAGAATTAACATTTTCCTTGAAAATAGTTGTGACGAGAATATTGAGAAAGTGAAATTCGAAGTAACTACTGTGTGCTCCCGATTACTTGTCTGATCTAATTCACCGAAGAGAAAATCTACTTTGTTCGAATACGACGAAAAATGAAAATTTGTGACTCGATGAAATTACTATGCACATTACTGATACAACAGTTCTCTATTGTATTGGAGCTCGTCCCTTTGTCTATCTCCTGAGACGGAAGTTCAATAACTGCAGGATACCTTTCCGGGTATACAATTGTCCCCTCCCCCGAGTATATTAGGGACTCTACTTCAAAAGAAAAAAGCACTTTTCGATACAAGTTATGTTCCGCCTAAATAACTCCTTTGCCTAATAAGTTAATAAAAAAGTGCTATAAGATTAGTAATATGCCAATGATATGGGCCTTATTAGAATGCCGGTATGAGAATCAACGCAATACAACCCGCCCAACACTTTTTTTTTTATTTAAAAAAATATTTTGTGTGAAAAGATTCTAAATCCTCGTCCCAGGAAAATTCGTTTAATATACATAATCATTACTTATACTACGGTGGTTACTTATACTATGGTGGTTACTTATACTATGGTGGTTAATTGTCTAAAATATTCCAAAGTTGTGTTTTAAAATGTAATGAAGGGATTATGGAAGTATATTAAACTCCCCAAAATAACGACCGCCTTAATTCACAATATAAGGTTATTATAAATTCATGCAATTCATGCTAAATAATGTGTTTTTCCTGAAGGTGATGAAAACCTGCACCAAGTTGTTGAAGATCTCCAGAGTGATGGGGACGCGACGTGTGTACGTGTCGGGTGTCTGGCAGGCCACCCAACACCCATCAGGCGGAGTCAGTTTGCGAGACCCGTTCTGACTGATCCGTTCCGCAAACACAGGCGAAGTGGGTGCGGCTGGGAATGGCCGGGGAGGAGTAGCGCGAGGCGGAGGGGTGCAGGCGGCAGATAGACTGAGCCGTTCTTGGAAATCTACGTAGTGCGAGAGTTTGCTCTTTCAGGCGTGATTCACACCACGATGTAAGAATTATAGATGTATCAACATCTTAAACTGGGGGTGTCCAACGTGCAAGGCCGCAAGGGCCACTAATAAATCCTTTATTATGGTTGCAAACCATATTTTCATTCCTGGGGCCATCCGATCCACATCTGACTTCCCCGTATTGCTGATCTCGGTATTTTTCGTGGCTGTTCTGAAACAAGGTGGGGGCAATGCATCTATGCGTGATATCAGGCCATACCATGCACAATGCTATGAAACACATTGGGATGATTTTGAATATCGCGGCGATGGTGTAGCCGTTAGCGTATCGGACTCCTATACCCAAGTTAGCGGGTTCAAACCCGATCGAAGCCGTGGATTTTTAAGGGCGAAAAAATCCTTCGAAGGGGAAGTAAAGCCGGCTGTCCCATGTTAGTACATTTACTGCATGTAAAAGATCCTCAAGCCTAAATGACGCCTCTGAGCTAAATTCAAATCGCCTGTTTCGTCGCCCAAGTAATACCTTCTTTCTGCCATGATTGGTGAAAGGAGTGTAACGATATTCGCGTGGTCAGACGGAAGAGCAGGCCTCATGGCCTGAGTCTCGCCACGGAAAATAAGGCAAAGTCAATTCAATATCAGAATTTAATAGAAAAAATCCTTAAATCTAAATTTAATCTATTTCTATATTAAATGGGGTGTTGACCCCGGCAGGGCGCATGCATTAGGCGCACAGTGCTCTCACCCGACTTGGTTGCAACGAACTTTCACTTTTGACTAATTCCTTTCGCGGGCAACAATAAATGGCACCGCAGGCCGCCAGTTGGACAACCCTGTCTTAGACGGACATAGGAACGTCAAACTTTGAGTATAGTTCTCAGCCAATACTTGTAAGAAACTGCGAACGACTTGGGTAAAAAAGCAAACAATGGAGGTTCGATTAAAATGTTACAAGGAAAAATATTTTTTGTAGTAATTTTTTTTGTACTGAAAACAAGGATGTCGAAGTTGAATAACTGCCGTTCTCGCACATATCCATAAAACCCCTCTAACCTGTTCTTAAGAATCTACATTCGCAACTTCAATATTAAACGTGCACATCCTTTACGAGCGTGAAGTCAATAATAGAAAACGGCAGTGACACAAAAACAAAACAAAATGAAGAGAAACTAACGACATCAAAGACGGATCTGAAATAAATCAGCAATAAAAATTCAGTGTCAAACTTAATACAAATAATTCCAGTCTTGCAGTGAACATTCTTATTGTTTGATTTTTAAAATTGTCTCTATCGTTCATTTTATTTTATTTTTCAGTTATCTTCGTCAGTCAATGGTTTGGTAGAAATTCTTTAACCAGACACTCTGCAATCAAAATCTGTGCATTGAAAATACATCCTTGAATAAACATCGTGTTATTGTTTATCTCTTTCTGCGCTTACGTTTTTAGACGTCTGACTAGAGGAATATTACTTTATGTGACAGTCGATAGAGCAAGTGCACACATTCACTGAGATGATATAAAATGTCAAAGCGAATGGATAGAATTCGGGTCCTGTTCGTATCAGATTCAGGGAACGTCACCGTGCTGGAGGTCTCACTGCTATGGATCGTACCAATCCGTCGAATTTTTGGGTGATCTGACGTCCCTTTTCTTATTAGCAGACGTCATCAAATGAGCTTCCGGTTACATTACACCAAACATAATACGCCTGCGGTGCTGCGATACATAGTTCAGATAGACAGGTACTAGCGATTAGCTGGGGCTGTCAAATTGATTCCGATGGGATATAATCGGGTCGGGCCCAAAACGATGCAGCATACTTAGGTGGAAAAATTCACCAGCTTCTTCTATCGCGTGAATTTAAAAAGGACGTCATGCTGCAAACAAAAATAAATTGAATCATAAGACAGAAGACAGGAGCATTGTCTTCTTCAATCTGGTATTGATCACGCCTTATTATGTTTCTTGAAAATAATATAGATTTATCCAACATCTTCGTAAGAATCTAGTAAATAGTAACTTCTGTGCAGATATTTATGTGTTCGTAGAAACGAATACTTACGGAACGTTACGTCATTTAATGTAGCACATCTTTACATCGACTATTTTCTTGAGATTGCATTGCGCACGACTGCAACGTTCATCTTTAATTTACTTCGTCGTAACTACTTTCATTTGCCTTCTTGAAAGATATAATTGACCACTAAAGATGTCCATTTAAGGGCGGTTCAATTTGACGTATAATTCTCTATGGCAGAATGATACATGTACAGTGTTGTAGGTAGCGCTGGTGTCACAAGACCATGGAATCAGCCACTCGTAAATAAAGGAAAAATTAAACTCGTGTGGTTTTATAGTTTGGCATTACCATTTGCTCAGGTTGGCGCTCATACGACGATGTCTATCCTTAAGCAGGAAATTAAGTTTCTTTCGCTATTTTGTGATTGTTTATTACTGTTCTTGCCGTAAATAATTTCTACAATTAAATTTGTAATTAGAATAAAATAACTAGATACATGTTCAAGAATAAAGTAATTTGGTTTCGCCTCCTTTGAGCGTTGTGTTATTGAGGTTTCATTTTAAATGTCTCTAACTAAACATGCTCTTCCAAAGTTAGAATACCGTTTTCATTCGCTTTCCATATTCTGTAGGAATTATGTCCAGATAATGGACCACAATATTTTAATGTTTTACCGTTTCAAGATAGTGGGCCACAAAACTTTAGTGATTCACCACTTAAATGAACATCATTTTCAACCATCAAGTGCAGTTATCGTGCGCGTGTTGGAAGCTCAAGGTCCATATTATACAGCGTGACTGGCCAACGTTGCTTGGTCAATATGTGATACCTCTTTACTACAGAGGCGCGCTAGACATTCTGATGCACATCGCTCGGTCGGTTAAGCAACGTCTAGTCATAATCCACTCAGCGACATGTATTGACTAGTATTAATGGACCACCCCCATGCTATTATTGCGAACGTCAAGCATGAAAACATCGTGAACCATAATCTGTTTATTATTCCTACTGTCATTGCACGAAACGTTCCTTCGGTTGTTAAGGAAACATTTGATTACAAAATGCTGAGTTTAACTCAGAGTTAGCATTGCTGCCGTCTCTGCAGTGATTCTAGTCGGGAGGTGCTGGGTTCGAGCCCCGACAGTGGCGGATTTTTGCGCGCCTGTAAGTCAAATTCACCCTCTCTCTGGTGAGAATTCTTGCGGACGGCTGCTCTAATCGGTTTTCCGTGCTTTCTGCGATCAATGTCATGCGAATACTGGAGGGGTAACAAATGGGTCCTTATCCTATCATCTCCTCTTAGTCACACTTACACTTGCATGCGCTACACTACCACACGTGTTGCGAAACTCGAGCTTGTCCCCGCTGGGGCCGCGCCTCGCAGGGGGGAGATTCTTGGAGAGGAAATTACACTCGAACCGACGTGTAGGTCGGCGCCGGATCTCGCCATCGAGCGAGGAGATACACCGCCGCCTCCTGCGATAAAATATTTCCTACACTAATGCGACTAATGACCATAATGACGTACGACTAATGACGTAAACGTGCCTAGAATCATCAAGCAAGCAATTAATTTCAATTACAACCCCCTTTCATAAACAAACCTCTCTAGGTGTAATCCATAGGAAGTACAACGTGTTTATCTAATATTGCAAGGAATCGAGATTAAAGCTACTGAATAATATTTGTTAGAAATATAGAAGTCCAAAGCTGAGTGACAACGCGTTTATACTAAATTCTCCCTACTTAAGTCTAGATGAGATATGTTTCGCGAAGCGGAGTACCGGTCATAATTTGAAGTGTGGAGTGTGAATAACGCACCCTGGAAGCGTCGTTGCAACTGTGTCCTGCGGTGGGGCGGACGACGACGACGACGACGACGACGACGGCGAGTCTCGTGACGTAATCACTAGCGCGTGCACTTTCCACCGTTGGCGTCCAAGTTTGACTCGCGGCCGATTCATGTGGAATCTGTGATGGACAAAGCGAGCTCTCAGCAGGTTTCCTCGGGATTCTCCTGCTTCCCGGTTTCTCAATCCACCGTATCTCCTCCACCACGCATACCATCATTATCGTGATGATTTTATCAATACAATATTACTGTTAGATTTTGATGACCTGAGTAATTGAATCCTCCCTAAAACTAAATAATAGATATTTATGTCACGAGTCCTCTAAACGAGTCTTTAAGGACGCAGCCGGAAGGTTAACTGCGAGGCGGAGCGATAGCGAAGCCGAGTAGTTAACCTTCCGGCTAAGTTGTTTGTTATTTCAGTTGATCGCTTATTAAAAATAAACTTTTATCACTTTCGCGAGTTCAGAATTGTCATTACTCTTGTTTTTCTGTAGCAAGGGTTGGTGGTACTGGATGCTTTGTTTGTGATCAGACAGTTGAATGCTAATGCAAGCAGAATCTAAACCCGAGAGTCCATAGTGTTCATAGCAACGGCCGCTAAAATGATCGAGAGTCCATTAAAAATATTTTAGCGGCCGTTACTATGGACGCGCTCTTAAATCAGTATTTAGATGGTTGGTTGCTAGGGGGTAAGTGCGTGTTTACTAATGTAAATAACAAAAATGAATAAATAAGTAAATTAACAAATAAATATTTGAATGAATAAGTATATATTTGAATGAATAAGTATATATTTGAGGAACAAGTATATATTTGAGGAACAAGTATATATTTGAGGGAACAAGTATATATTTGAGGAACAAGTATATATTTGAGGGAACAAGTATATATTTGAGGGAACAAGTATATATTTGAGGAACAAGTATATATTTGAGGGAACAAGTATATATTTGAGGAACAAGTATATATTTGAGGAACAAGTATATATTTGAGGAACAAGTATATATTTGAATGAATAAGTATATATTTGAATGAACAAGTATATATTTGAGCGAGCAAGTATATATTTGAGCGAGCAAGTATATATTTGAGCGAGCAAGTATATATTTGAGCGAGCAAGTATATATTTGAGCGAGCAAGTATATATTTGAGCGAGCAAGTATATATTTGAGCGAGCAAGTATATATTTGAGCGAACAAGTATATATTTGAGCGAACAAGTATATATTTGAGCGAACAAGTATATATTTGAGCGAACATGTATATATTTGAGCGAACAAGTATATATTTGAGCGAACATGTATATATTTGAGCGAACATGTATATATTTGAGCGAACAAGTATATATTTGAGTGAACAAGTGAATATTTGAATGAGTTCGGCGTTGATGAGGATGACAACGACTACGGCGGCGGCAGCAGCGGAGGCGACAGTAACAGCATACGACCTCGCAGTCCCTTGCTCGCTGCGGCCTCCGCCCAGTCTTCTCTGCTTCGAGGACGTCCACACTCTGCAACAGCCGTGTCGCGTCATTCCGTCTTGTCACACTGCATTTGTGTTAATTTCCAAGTCCTAAATTTCATCTTCCGCATCAGCGGGTCTCTTGCCGCTTGTGAAACCGTAGCTCGGCGATTTCGCTTTATAACAGGCTTCCGCGACAAGATATTCCGAATTGGATTTTAGTATTGTAGTTGCTACATAGGTGTGCGCACTGACGAGGGGAACGCGGGCGGGGGTCGTGGTCCTCTGAAACGTTCTAAAGGTGACCCTCAGCTCTACGTAATAAAAGATTTTATTTCCGTAAATAGATTTATTCCTTATTTGGCCAGTTTCTAAGCTGATAATATGGAGAATCGTCACACATTGATTGTGGAAGGGACTCTCAAAACTATTTGGCAGCCCTGTAAATGGTTACGCAAACTTATTAATGGTATTAATTTCTATTATTAATGAATTATATCATTAAAGTTATAACTTAATTCACCACGTATATTTTATTTATTTTCTATTAAAATATGCCGTAAGGTAATGAAAATGTTGAATGGGATAGGAGGCTCTCAGGGGCCCAAACTATTGTCCATTCCTCTTTGTTTTAGAGTGCACTCGCCTATGCGTTGGAAGATTTGGTGCACCTTTAGAACGAAGTAATGGCGATTAATAGCTCGCGGACATTTAAGTAAAAACTTATTTTTTCCTGGGTACCTTGTACTAAAAGTTTTATATACACATTTTAGGGTTATATGAAGTAAAACCCGTCAATTTTATAGAGCTTAAAAGAGCCTGATTCAACATTAATGCCTATTTGTGTCTTTTACTTTTAAGAACCTAAAATGAGACTAATTTGCCTAATTTTTTGTCTAGGCGTTTTTTTAAATTTTTTTCTTCTGTGTCAGCACAACAGACAAGAATGATATTAATTTTATATTGCGTTAATCTGTAAAATAGCGATAAATGAATATACAGGACAAGGATTTGACGAGAAGTCTCCATACCACTACTTCCTGAAGTTCTAAGATACAGCGATTGAATTTCCGCGAAAAAAAGTGATCTTGACCGATAATAGACATTCATTTTCTCTTGAAAACTCCGAGGAAATAGTAGTAATTTATTATGAGGCATAATACGGTAAGAATAATTCTAACCAGAGCATCAACAATTAAACTTGTTTATAAATACAATTATCGTCAAATATGCAACACTGATTCTACATAAATATTGACTTTATATATATTGTAAAAATGTGTTATTTTAAGTTTCCTGTTTTATATTATATATATTGTAAAAATGTGTTATTTTAAGTTTCCTGTTTTATATGTGCCTATTCGACCATTTAAAAAGCCTAACTGAAATGCTGAAAGGGTCTATTTTAGATTTTTACAAAAAATGTTTATATTGAAATCTAAAAATCTGCGGTCTAGTTTCCATTATTTTCATATCTCAATTTCCGTTTGCTTTCTATTGCTAGATATCAGTATATTCTTAAGAAGCTTCTCTGTCATGCTATCAAACCTCGCGTTTAAATATTGTGTATGTGAAACGGTACCCGAAAACCGTTGAATCCTATCTTGAACTACAATCGTTACTATGCCTCTCTTCAGTGATGATTTGCGTTGAAGTCTTCAATATGAGAGTAGTTTGGAATTGTTTTACAAACTGCATACTCGGGTTGTAATTTTTATTTCTCTTACTTAATTTTTATTTTGCTTTAATCTCCCGAATCTCATACATGGAACTTGATATTTTTCCAAAGAAAATTCAATTGTGAGAAACGTTATTGTTAATTTATTTTCAGTCTTTTTGGTTTATTGTAATCACAAATTTCATAAAAATTAATATTAGTGGATTTGTTTCTTGGGTCATTACGTTTTCTCGCAAACATTCGAATTGTGCGTCAGATCTGGACCGATTCAGTTGAGTAATGTCATTTGAATGATGTATTCTTGGGACTTTGAAACTTTCAAGTTAAATGTATTTCTCTCCACAGAAAATAGCGAATAAAAACTAATGAGATAGATACTGTGAATAACTATTATTCCTAGATGATGCTTCATTGCAATTTACCTATCCACATATATGTATATATAATATTTATGTATTTCTGAATATGAGAATACTTTCAGCGCACCCAGAAGCATACATTGTATGCACTATTATTGCATTGTTTACTTCTTGCAAAAGGAATACATTTACAATTGATTTTTTTAATTGTACTTAAGGTCACGCAAAAGTATTTCGAGGTTACTGTGGTGTTGCATGTTCAACCGCATGAGAACCCAGGCTATTGTGTTCAAGCCATCAAGCGACCATAGACTTCCGCCTTGGGAGTTTTTATCGTTCCACAATTAACATAGAGTGCGTAGGGATCAACTGTTGCACTCATTGTATGGCCTGAATGCCTCAACATTGTGATGATGGAATTAGGCGAGAAGTGAATGTTGAATGCTGAATAATAATGGTTGGGAATTCAAGGTCAAAGTGGTGACTGCTTATACCTTGTTAACATTAGTCAGGAACACTTCTCGACCAAGACTGCTGTTAAAGTAGCTATTCATGTTTCTAGCAAAGGCAAAGGGAACCAAGCTATCTTTCCCCAAGTACAATTATTATGTTGTTTTTAAAAGGGATTGTTGTTATCGACGTCGTTTCACAAGGTAATTTTCTGGCGTAACGCCTTCATTGCAGGCAACCCTCTCGACAGCGTAGAGTACTTGGCTGCCTACTGCGAAGGAATATCGAAAAACAAATGAAATGCTTTTACAGCAGTGACCTTTCTTTGTGTTATTGTGCAAGAAAACTTGAAATTTGCAACCAAATATAATTAGTTCTTGGTGAGTTGCCTACTTTGCGATTGTTTGACAGTGCGCATTTCTTTGCATTATCTTACTTTCTTTTATTACAATTTAAACTTAATGCTTCTGTATTCCTCTAGACCGAAGTATCCTTATTAAATGCATATTCCCAGGATAAAATGCATATTCCCAGGATACTTTTCTGCTCTACTGGTGTGTTTTAGTAACTACCCAGTTGACTGCTCCATGTACTTTCAGCATTGACTGTCCCGGGAATGTTATTAAAACCAAAAGACTCGGTTATTAAAGCCAAAGATACGAAACTCTTTATATTGATAACATCAGTTACAATCCTCAAAAATACTCCCAGCATGCACTTTGTCACAACATTGACTGTCGTACTTTTTTAAATTTTATACTTTTACTTTTTCTCGATTATACGTAGTATAGAGGAAATGTATTGAAACAGTTCCAAAAATTGAGATTGTGATTTCGGCAGTAAAATTCGTTTTTATGTACCCTTGAGTCCCAAGTGATTTATTTCATGATGTTTGTGTGGATGGATGAGTGAATGTGTAAACGTGTCACGCATATCACAAGCAGATTCCAACTGATGTCACTGCAGAGCCTCTGACCGGGAGGTCCTAGGTTCGAGTCCTGACTGCGGCAGGATTTTCAACACTAGCTTTTCAGCTAGGTCGAACTCAGTTGCTGTCGGGAGGAGAATTCTAGCGGCGGCGGCTCTAATCGGTAATTTACCGTGGTTTCTACGATCAATACTAGGCGAATGCTGGAGCAGTACCCAATCAAACGGGCCACGGACCGCGCGAGATCTTTCCTTCTTCCTTGTCCTATCCTCTCTCCCTTACACACACACTTACACTAACATGCCCAACTGATGGGAGAGTCCTGGTTAGGGGGAAACCTCGCTAGCCGACGGTAGGTCGGCGCCGGATTTCGCCACCCAGCGGGGGGAAGAACACAGCCATCTCTCTCGAGAGAAAATCTGCACTACACTAACGGGACTAATGACCAACGCAGTTGACGTTCCCGGAAACACCAAAAAATCAATCAATCAACTAGCAGATTCGAATCTTTTGACCTTTAAGTCAATAGACATATCCGGAATAAAGTGTGTTAGTGCCGTACCCAAATTATGTTAGATTGGTATCGGTGAGCGAGGATATACCAGTTTTGTACCAAAAGCAAGACAAATATGTATATACCAATTGTCACTGGAGCTTGCTACCTCACAGTTTATGAATACCGTAATATAATTCTGACATTTGTGAAACTTTTGAACTAAATTGTTAAATTTCCTCTTAAATCAAACATCCAAATTCCGTATTTCACGAGACGAATATGAGTAACCGTTTCTGTATGCTATGAATCCACTGACCCATTTATTCTCATATTTTAGAGTGATATCTAACATGGACAGTAGACAATATTCTGAAATTTTATTTTTGCTGGACGAAACAGGGGCGAATGTCATGAGCTACATGATTTGGACTTTGATTTCTTCAGCACGATAACATGATTCTACATACGATCTTCCGATACTTGGGGCATTCTTTGCACAGCTCTTTCGCTTCAAGTTGAACAATCAATGTAAGTGTAGTTGGGTTAACTTTCTTGAAACTGTTCTACAAGTCTGGTACTAACGAAAAGAACGCTCGTCTTCCTTTAGTTGAAGTGGTACGTAAATCCTGTTATTCGCGAGAGAAACCGTCTCTCACCGGCTACTTAGTGCAAGGAAAGTACTAAACCCCAGCTGAGGTGGATCTTTTATTTGCCTTGGCTCTGAAAAGTGCACTGAGAATAGCGCATTCGCAACGGTGTGCTTCAGACTGCCAAATGGATTACAATGACGTCAACGTGTAAATACGTATAAAATTAAAATTTATTTGTAAAAATATTTTGATACCGCTGGCGAACAGTGTAATAAATTAACTCACTGTGTGTGTTTAATAAAGGTTAAAATACATGACGTTTATTTGATAATGGTATGAATCTATCAAGATATATTACGTATGAAATAAATGTTATAATATTTGAAACATCACATTCACGCAAAAATACATCAGAGAATAATCGAATTTTGAGAAATATTTTCCTATTCTTGAACTCATCTTTTTCTTTTTTACGATACATTCTAGATGTGCATCTGGAGTTCTTCCAACACCTTTGGCGTGTGGTTGTAAAGCAGAAAGCTCCATTATTATCAGCCATTGTACTTAAATTCAATATTTGTGACTATTCTCGTTATACATCAGTGATAAGTTTCTAATAGTAGATATTATCTTCGAAACTCATCAAGTTCAAAGAACGTCCTTCGTAATTTCGAAAAATTTAAGTGGTTTCTAAAAATGGTGTTAAAGAACGGTTATATTTTGTCTCATAATTATTTTTACTATTATCTTTATGAATTTCAATTGATGTGCGATTTCGATATATCTTATCCAAGCTCTCAACTTTTCTTTGATCCGTAACATCTCGATATCTCCAAACTGAGATTCCAAACCAGTTCAAGAGAATAATAAATAGCAATTGTCGTTAATTCATGGGTGAGGGATGAAGGTGAAGAGGAAGATGTTCCATGGCGGATAAAGACTAGGTAGAAGAGTAGCTTATTTGTTGTCTTCATCGCGAACTGCATTGTTGTTCTAGCTAGCCTGCCAGGTGCATACACTTAAGATGATTGCGATAGAATCAGAAGAGCTTTCTTATCTGTACTTATGATGGAACTGTCTTGTTATTTATTTGAAGAAAACATTATAAACATCGCACCGCTTCTACTATCGGTGACATGCTCGGTATTGAAGAACTCAGTTTATATAATACTCTGACGTACCATGTGACGTTGCTTAAACTAAAGCACCCGACAAATTCATTAAAATAAACTTCCTGTACATGGGGTGTATTCATATCATTATGCGTTTTATTAAAACGGTTTACATATGTGTTTAGTTAAAATGTAAAAAAGAACAACTACTGAAACCCAACAATATACTCGTTTATCAACACCGATGTACTGTGTGGTGCGATGGAAAGGTAAAGAGACCACCTAAATAGTGACTGACTCATTGAGACCCTCTTCATTAAAGCTGCAAGGTCTCAAGTTTATTTATTTTGAGATTGAGCCCTAGATGTAATAATAATAATAACATTTATTATTATTGTTATTATTAATAATATTGTTAATACGCTTTATATATTTTCAATTAATGGTAGTATATTTTAAGTAAAATATTGTAAAAAGTGTTAATACCACCTGTACTTAGGTTAATTGCGTGCTAGATAGAACGTCATGTACTCTTTCTCGTACAATAAAGATTCTAAAACGTTACCTCGATTCATATCACCTCACTTGCAAAAATATTTTTTATATTTAAAAAGAAAAATATGTTTCTCCATTTTTACATCTCACGTGTCATTACACACAAAGTCCCAATTCCCTTGCTTCACTTTTTTCTAAACTCCTGCATATCATCAGGAAACCAAGCCCTTCTGCTCCAATCGCTGCCGATACGCTTCCACATTGGGTTTTCGATCTTGTTCCAGATTAATCCTGGCAATCAGCTCTGCGTCGAAATGGGAAATTACAACTTCGTTCCTCTTCGATGAAGTTGACATAGCTGTCAGCAGACGTGTATCCGTTTTTAGATTAAGGTGGCATTGAACTTCTTGATGAGGAAACTCTTGAAATTGGTCTTTGAAGGTTTCCGTTGGCGGAGGAGCTTCAGACAAATAGGGAATGGCAAAAACATTTCAACCTTGAAAAAATGTTTCGAAAGACTAAATTGCCGTTGCAAAATTAGTTTACATTTACTAGAAAGAATCATATATTAATGCTCTGCGAAAATATTTTCCATCACTAATTCTGTTTTCTTGAACTTATATATAATCTTAACTTTGAATACCTGTAGTTCAATTGTTTTTATCAACTCATAAGTCCGTAAATAATGTTATTTAAACACAGAATTTTAAATAATGCAATCTGCAATGCAACACTGTATTGCAGATTTGCGTTGTGGACTGGGCGCATAGGGCATGGTCGTGACGGAACCGAACGTACAAGACGGGTCAAGGAGTATCATGGCGGAGACAGCCGGCAGAGCCGAGCGGGTTATACAGGAGCTGGGATAAGCAGCGGTGTTACTGGTGTAGCGAGGATGAAAATAAAATCACTTCTGTTTTTCGCTATACACAATGTCTCATTATAAATGTTACAAACTTCTAGAACATGCAAGGATAGAAGATGATAACTTTGTACCAAAGAGTTTGTGGTGGAAAATCTCAAATAACCAAGTTATGTTTGTGACATTTGCAAGTGATTATTGGCTCATATTGCAGTGGCGTTATGCACGCATCTGAAATCTCCTTCCCAAATGAGTCCACTCAGAGACAAAGAACCAATCGAGGTAAACATCACATGTGTTACAATTGCAGGTTACAACTGCAGGTTCTACCTCTTTGTTACGGGTATTTCTTAGCAAACGTGATGTATACTCCCGACAAACTTTCAATAATATTTTTTACCTTCAATTACTCAAAACTTAATTCCCCTATCGAAATGAATCAGAATACTTGTGTAGGAATTTTATTGGCTTTAAGAAAGTTTTAATTAATTTTGGTCAATTTACTCACTGGTTTCGAAATATTCGCGAAAAACTGCTCGCTTAAATTTTGCTTTAAAGTATAGCTAGCGAGAATAGTAATATTCTTTTCGAAAGCTCATGTAGGCAGTTACATTTATCTTGTTTTGAAGATAACGTGTTCAAAATTTCATAAAGATCGAAATAGAACTATAGATTTGTATGAAAAAACAAGCAATCCCTTTTATATAAGAGGAAGTAATAATTTGAATATAAAAAAAAAACAAATTATGGTGGACGAACTAGTCTTACCTCCTAGTGAAAATCATATGAAAATCGTTTCAGTCGGAACGGAGATGGCCCCGAGCAGACAAAAATAGTAAAAGCAACTGAAATGGGAGATTATTAAAAGACAGTTGTTTTGATTTTTATCAGACACACTCAAACTTTATTTGAGAAGATCAAAACGTATAACCCTTAGCTGGCTTATTAGTATACTCAAAATCGATTTTGTTATGACACATCTTTCATAATTGGCTGTCCTTTGCCTTCAGTTGCTGATGAAGGTTTGTGAATATAAACATCGACGATGGTTACATGAATCATGGATGAAAATAAGGATACTAAGGACACGTTTTGTTATTTTATGAGACATGCGTTATTGATTAAATTTGCAAAACAAAAAGGTATCAACTAAAGATATATCTCAATCCCCTTCTGAAATTGATGTAGATTGTTCCAGTTGCAATACAAAGTAAATAAAATAGATTGTTCCAGTTGCACAATGGAATTACTTAGATTTTATTTGGATTTAAGAATGAGGTCTCATTGCTTGACATCTTCTGTCGTGTATTCTGTTAAACATCCATTCGTGATTTTCGCACCAATATCTGCTAAATATATTGTATTCTAAGTGTCTTGAAAGGCAAAAATATTCTAGTATACGTGACGTCTTTTTCAAACATATCCTCCGTGAAATGCATCGACAGGTTAAACTATTCTGTAACACTAACCTTCCGGGGGATTCATATTTTATAACTAAGTCGTCTATTCTTCTTGATAGACCCGTGACCTTTGTAGTCGCTCGCTCTTTTATGGATCAGTCAGCGCTCGTCTATTGTGCCCTTCCGTGTTACGTAACCGCATCCTTCCGGAATGCCCCGTCGGCTGAGTGATTTGAAACCTCCGTGTTGGCGACTCTACCGCCACCTGCACCAGCGTAACCTCCAAAGTAATTCTTGCCACCGCCCCGGACCCATCGATTCCGTTCGCCACGAAGGCTTACAAATGCCTTCCCACCATTGTTATACAATAATTCCACCAATAGTGACGCAGCCATGTGTAGTTTCCCTTTTCTCGAACTATAAATAAAATGTAATTGTAAATTCTAAAAATGCTTGTGCAAATTTTTGAAATTAATTTTAAGACATTGTGTAATCAGTAAAAGTAGTATTACATACACAAAGTAACTTGTATTAAAGTTAGAAAATGCAGTTTTGGCTACTCTGAACAAAACATACATTTGTTATTGGTCAAACATTGAAAATAAGGCGGTTTGAAACTTTCCTTAACAAATAAAACTTGTTTTATTGATATTTTGGGATTTTCATTTTCCTCTAACTAAAAACTTGTTCCGTATGCTTCTTCGACGCTCTTTAGTATTACTGGCTACAACGGAGTCCTCGTCTGCCTACGATATTACCACTTGGGCGTTATTGGCGCTAATCATTCGCGAACGGTTGAGGCTTTTTCAGCTTCATTGCGATAATAATTATTTACTAAGAAAGTGTCATAAGAATCTTACTGCAAAACGAGATCGGAAAATTCTCAAACAAGGTTTTTAAGCCGAGGTAGTTAACCAATCGAATATTGAAACAAGAAAAGAATATCGGATTTTCATCTTCATCGAAATAATTCCAATGTATATAATTTTCTCTTAAATTAGTTTATTCATTCAGCAACAGGTGACATTACTTCTGGCTGTCCGGGTGACGCCGCGTAGTGGGCTCTCGTCCCTGTTTCGCCTGACATGTCGCAGGCTTCCTCAGGGTATTCCTCAGTATATTGATATTTGTTAATAGGTCATGCGTGATTAGAACACTTATGTTTTCATTAACCTTGTTAAGAAACTGACGTCAACTTTGCAAAGTTTAACTACAGATGATGAACGGGAATAAAATAGTTACTTCACTTGGCTCGTATTTTTAAGTGCTTGCATGCACTTGTGTGGTTGCATATTTAACGCATATATTTAGGTTTCCGCGTTATTTTTATAATTTTAAGTTTGCTAACTCCAGAAATGAACGAATAGAATTAGGCATTACAGAAAGAATTGTACATCGTTGAGAGTTTGTCACCTTTTTAATTACATTTTACATTTATATTATAAGATAATAAAAGTGAAAAATTAATGAGTCCACGCGGTAAAAATATTGTTCATATTGTAAAATTCCAAAATGATTTCGTGCGAATTGACGAGTTGGAGTTATGAAGTAAGTGTTCTTGTAGTCCTTTGCTCATATCCTAAAATTGCAGTCCATTCATCAGTCCATAATACATTCATTAGCCGCACCATGGAGGAGTGGCCAACTGGTGACAACGCTAGCCTTCCCTCAACAAGTGTCATGTATGAGCACGTCAGCCACTTACGGAGATTCAAGATGAACCACTATCAGCGTGAAGCGTAATCGCGATGTTGTGTCGCCCCGTGCACATTGTTGGGAGGCGGTGCTGACGGCAGTGGGTGTCGTGTTGCAGGCGCCGGATGGGGCCAGGACGTGGGCGGCGCCGCGGGGCCCGGGGCATGCGCGCTGAGGGCGGAGCTTCGCGCGCCGTCGGCCGCCGACCCCATGAGGTGAGTCACGCACGCCGCTCCCGCACGCCACGCGCACCCTCTGTGCCACCTCCTACGTGTAATCCGTCTCCTCCTCCTCCTCCGTCCCCTTCTCCTCCGCCTTCTACATCTTCTTCTCCCCCTCGTTCTTTGTCTCCTCCTCGTTCTTTGTCTCCTCCTCGTTCTTTGTCTCCACCGCGTTCTTTGTCTCCTTCTCGTTCTTTGTCTCCATTGCCTCCTCCGCCTGCTCTTCCTCTGTTTCTTCACTCTTCTCGTCAGTCTCTTACTCCATCGTCTTTACGTCTGCTCCCGCCTCAGCCCCGCCCCGCCTCCACTCTTTCGTCCCGTCATCACCGCCACTGCAGCTTCCTATCGCCGCCAGCATCGTCATTTCATTGATATGGTGTGAATATATGTTTTCAGTGTTGATTATTTGTAAAATTAAGTGTTTATAAATTGCTCAGAATACTACCCAAAAGGCCCTCAATTATTTCTAATTCACAAGGAATTTCCAATTCGTTAACTTACAGAAATCAGAAGTAAGACATTACCCTTATTACCAGCTGAATATATCCGTCATTAACTTTATAGTAGAACAACTGAAACTGTGGAAAGTATTGATACGATCTGAGTTGCTGCGAAATGTCGGAGCTCACGGGCAATATGAGAAGGAAATCATGAGGAGTCGTAAGTGAAAGTAATTGCATCAAGAGCTTACGTCCAGATGACTTCATAATAGTGTTGATGAAATTACGCATGTCAATCTTCAGGAATGAGAAAGTTGGAATATTGATTCGCTTTACCGAATTAAATCACGTACCTGCCTTGTGAAATTGCCTTTAATATTTCCCTTGATAACGAGATTCCTGGAATACTTTTTTAAATTTTTATGAAATGTGTTCAAACACGTCGCCCTCGTAAGACGGTAGTGAGTGACGAATTCAGTACTTCAATCAGAGAAAATACAGAGTTCAAACCGAAAATGTGTTTTAGCGTGTCGTGCATGTTTTCCTGAACCCTCTCCTCAGTGTGTGGCATACAACCAGGTTACGTGTATATGGCCTGTCAGCCACAAAATATGTTATTTAGTGAGATCGCGTGAGGGCTAACGTAAAGCTAGGTGTATTCATCTAAGAGAATGAATGTCCAGCTCACATGTCTAATTTATTGTCCATTAGCAAAATACCCGGCGTTACCGGGACTTTCTTCATATCAAATCCTTGTGAAAGAGGAAAAAGGTCAATTTTATATAATCCTCACGGTGTATAATATTGTTATTTTTAATGTACTTGGTTCAAATTTTATTAAAATACTATAATTTTCTTTCATATTATTTAACAGTACATTACTCTTAGATTAAAAATGTATATTTCTCGCACGTCTTGAGAGAACTGTTTCGTACCTGTTCTGCTGCACTGCTACTGGTCTCCGGGAGAAAATATTAGGAACCAATCTGCTCATCGCGACAAGCAAACAACAATGATCGTGGTGCATCTCCCAACATATTATTCAAATTAGTTATTTTACGCATTTATGTTGTATTAATCTTTACCAACCTTCGCAAAGACACAGCGACAATCCTGAAGAAGGGTCTCTAAAAATTTCATATCTATTCATACAATACTTTTTTTGTATCGATGTAGTTACGTAGTTGAATGCGCTTTTATTAGTGTCGAATTTGTCTTGCCTTAAAGCGAAATATTCCGATTGTGCAGATTCACTAAAATAATTTTGTGCGAAAGATTAATCTTTCTAAATTAACAATTCAAAAAATAATTCCGTTTTAACACTAGAATTCCAGCGAGTATTCCTCTAATACAGTCGCTTGTTCTCGACTAAACTCAAGCCAATGCTTCTGGACTCTGGATCGTCTCGTCTCATTTAAAGAAAAGCTTCCCGAAAACGAAGCTAGTTTCCATCATCCGTATTCTGAAAGTAGATTAGTCTAGTTTCGATAACTTCCTATTAACTAAAATCGTTTCATTGGTCTTCAGATTGTATATTATTACGGTAAATGTGCGAACCTAGCTCATTCGCGAATTAGGCTGCTAATGTTCACATTACCTTAAACGAATGGATAAAGTCGGAAGTAGAATCATCTTCGACCAGATGTATCTGGACGATTCCGACATCGGCTGGATGAATCTCAAATTAGCCAACGAGATGGTTACGGTAGGTGGAGTATGTTGCGGTGTCGAGTAATAGCGGATGTGTAATAAACAGGAATCAGACTGACTGGTGAGAAGTTGCTTAAGCTAGAGAAAGACAAAGTGTGTGTAGTTTTGAGTTCCATGGTCAGTAATCAATTTCTATTTCCCTGTTGCACCTATCCTAACCTAACCTCGCTGTATATATGACAATTAACGCTTCTCTTCGCACTTGAATTAGGGCGACTTCCGTCTTCGCGATTTACATAAAACAAACTTGCGTTTGTGCAAAGCATAATTTCCAACTAACTTGTTTGCCGAAATACTTCTGGCGGAAACACAAGATGCATCATACTATTTCAATGATCACACTATAAGGATTAACTTATTTAGCCAACACTGTGAACTAATCCGTGAATTAGACGGATAACATCTGAAACGTCGAAATTACGTAATTGACATTTGTTTAATTTCTGCAAAACAAACAGTCTAGTTCATGTGTGAACGAACTGGCTATTTCGCGTTTTAGTTAAAGGTCGGAATTTATCGACAGAATATTTCTATTTAGAACTATATAGTAAGTACACAGCACAATAAATACGAAAATATTTATTTTTAAATAAATTAGCAAGATGTATATTTACAAGGGTATATTTATTCTAGGTATATGTACTAAGAGGTAATGGTTGTCGGAATAAAAGAAATATCAGAATGACTGCAGTTTGAATTATATAAAGTTTACAAGAAAATAGATTAATATACTAAATGTATATTTAGTAAAATTTACACGGTAAATTTCGTACAAAATACAGAAAATAGGAAGGAAGTTAAGCAGGAGAATATGCTTGTGTACGTATCCATGTTTCTACCGGAACATCGATTTTCGTTCTACCTTACAACCTGTGGAATCCATACAATTCCTGGACGAGTCAAACTAGCAAACTTTAGAAATGAAGTGGCTCAACTACTTTGATTGAATGCTTGTGAACTAGACGCATGTGCTAATCGTAACCTAATGTACTGTTAGAGATTTGTAGAACTAGTCTTTTGATACTTCTTCCCAGGGTGCAATGAGATCACCAGTATCGCGTAGTGATCAGAAATACATTTCGACGAGAACAGTGAAACTACGTTAATTCCTTCTTATCTATACTAATATAAGTGAATTCAACGACATGTAATCAACATCGATTCCACAAAAAGGAGTGTATGAATAGATACGAAATATTTACAGGGTCCTCTTCAGGATATGATGCAGTGTCCTTGCCAAGTTAGGTAAAGATTAAGACAACACAAATACAAAAAATAAATAATTTAAATAATATGCTGGTAGATGCACCACGCTCATTATTTTTCACCTGTCGCTAAGAGACAGGTTCGTAATTTATTCCGACAGAGGCCAGCAGCGGTAGGATCACCCAGTAAGCATAGGGAGGTGGACGTGTGACCGATCTCCATGACAAATGGCACTCTACGTTACTCTCTGTTTTCACTGAGATTTTTATGCTGTTCGTTTTTTGTAACTCTACTAGAAGGCGCTACAGCACAAGATGGCGCTTCAGTTAAATGTAATTCCCAATCATGGGAACCCAGCTTCGTTACTGCTGAGCGTTGCCTGTGACGCGGAAAGAGACCAGGAGGAGCGCAGGATGGAGAGAGGAGGGACGGAAAGAGAGGGGGAAAGAGAGTGAGTAGGGTAAAAGAGATGGAGCGTAAAAAAAGGGGAAAAGAGAGGATAAGAAAAAGGGAAAAGAGAAAGGGGGAAATGAGAGAGAGAAAAGGAGATAAGAAAAAGAGAGAGTGGGATAAAAGAGAGGAAGAGAAACGGCGAGAGGTGTAAAAAGAGGGAAAAGGAGAGTGAGAAAAGAGAGAGAGCAGGTCTGCTGGGTTTGGCTAGTATACTAATAAAAGTGAATTCCACAATGTGTAACCGACATCGATACCACGAAAAGTAGCGTATGAATAGATATCATATTTTAACAGGATCTTCTTCAGGATGGTCGCAGTGTCCTTGCAAAGTTTGGTAAAGATTAACACAACCCAAATGCGGAAAATAAATAATATAAATAATATGTTTGTAGATGCACCTCTACCATTTTTCGCATCTTGCTTAGAGCTCGTGGTTCCTAATATATTCCGCCAGAGCCCAGTAGTGCTGCAGCAAAATTGGCACCTAATTTAATCGCTAGAGGTCAGTAGCGATGCACAAGATAAAAATTCATCAAATAGCAATGTGCTGTAAAATAAAATGCAAGAAAATTATAGTATTTTATTAAAATTTCAACCAATTACTTTAAAAATAATAATCTTAAACACCATGGTTTATATAAAATTGATCTTTTTCCTCATTCGCAAGGATTGAATATGAAGAAAGCCTGGGTAACGCCGGGTATTTTGCTAGTTAATTAAAAAGTGGAATCTGCGATTCGCTATCGCGTATTCGCCAGGCACGTTTCATGTGGCTCATTTAGCTCTTCATCGGTTTCTTTGTTGCCTCTAATGCAGGAATGAAGAGTCGTATCTTTCTTTACTCGTTTTCCAAAATTTATAAATGCGATATATATAGGTAGTATATAGGAATTATGAAGTATATCTTTTATTAACTTAGTGCTTTAATCAGCTTTAAAAGTATTTTCACAGGATATCCGCTTTGGAAAACATGGAAAACCGGAAAACATCAGGAAATTTCATGGCTTTGGAAAAGTCACGAAATGTGTAGAATAATCATTAGAAGTGAGGGTAAATTTTGGGGGAGTTATGAAGTTTTTGTGGTATTCCTTAAAAACGTTTATACAGTGTTATTTCTTTGTCAATTTTTATAGTGGAAAAATATTTTTCATTCTTACTTTATCAGGTCGAAATCAGAGAGCTGACCAATCAGGATAGCTTTAATATTTTCTTATAGTAGTGTGAAATTACAAATTTAATCAAGAATACAATTTGTTAAATGCACTGGAAAACCGGGAAAAGTTGGCGAAATTGGTTTCGGGAAATGAGTGTCCACCCATGTTCATATTTATTAATTTTAGGTTTGTAATTAGATTATAAGGATACCAAAAAATTTCCAGTTCCCTACGAGCAGGCCGAGACCTCTCGAAATACGTTTCGCATGCCGCAAACAATGAGCCGGAAGGGGTATGTGTAATTTCTTCCTGCACTTCTGCTTCCCTACGTTTCTGTCACTATCTGCTATCTATTTCTTACAATTATATCTCTAACATGACCGATTAAAAATGCAATAATAATATTTTGGAAGGATTCGAAAAAATGGCCAGTTCCTGATCAGACCTAGCTTGCAGACCTAGCTTGGACGGTGGACCTGAAGGTAATTTTGCGGGGTATTTAGCCAGAATTATTTTACATGCCGCTGGTATTTGTCCAATGTGGGTTTTCTGCCTTTCGAAAATCGGCGCACCTCGGCCGTTCCGGACAACACTCCGTTCTCGAGGGCTCCTGAGCGCACTGCACTGACTGACAGCGTTTCCCTGCACCGTTCTTTGTAACATCGGTCTCAGGTCTGGTCAATATTTGAGAACATAGTGAGCCGGTTCATGGAAGCGTTCTTGATTGTGGAAGCAGGGTGTTGTAAGTACGTGTCGCAGTTCCTAATTTGCAGTTGACCAACTTCGATTTATCATTGCCCCTGTTGCATTAATTTCCAACCATATCTCTTGTTTTCGCTACTAGACTGTGTTATCACTTCGCGTCTGCTTCCGTCTCTGGAAATTTATCTTTAACGTATGAGTTCCATAAGTACACACTACAAAAAGTACTAAAATTGACTTCTTATATAGATGAACAATGTTTTTATAAACATTCTGGAAGGCGATACTAGACGTACCCACTTAGGTAGTGGTTATCGGAATAGAAAGAATATTAGGGTAACTGCAGTTTGAAATAGATAAAGAATTACAATTGACGTTCGTAAAATATTTAGTCAAATTTACGAGGTATGTTTCTGTACTCTGAACTCTCAATAAATAACGACAAGAACATAAATATTAAGGGTTAATCTTTAACCACCCTACTGAAAAGTAGGAGGCCCTTGCTCTATATGGGATGCATTAAGGGCCACTACTATTCTAATACAGCGTTGCAGGCAAGTCTCCTCGCTGTGGCACCTTGCTGGTGAGTGTACTAGCAACAGAAATTATGTTGGTGGCACGAGTTACAGCTTGTAAAAGGACGCTGGAAGTGTTGTCTCCCCTCATTTGTTTTCCAGTGATCGCATTGCTACCAACATAAATGCAATTTTTAATAGGAGGCCCTGACTCGGCTCAGTGCGGAGAGAATTTTCTGGCGCACTATACTACAAAGTCCCAAGGGAGGATGCACTAAAAACGGTGTGCTTTTTTAAATCTTGAAAGGTCTTTTGGATATTTAAGGCAGACAGTATAACAAACGTTATTAATAACTTTATAGATTTATAAAAATGTAAAAAGTCATTCATAAAGTCTGGTAAACTGTGAATGTCTGCCTTAAAACTCAAAAGGACCTTCGAAGAAAAAAAACATATCAAGAAACACAGTTTTTAAATTTATTTCATTTAAGTAATTTAAAATTGATCTTCGTAACGAAAAACGATAAATATCGTGGTGTGTGTGTGTGTGTGTGTGTGTGTGTGTGTGTGTGTGTTTTTGTGGCCGTGTGCGCGGCGCTTGGGCCCACTGTGGGCGGGTCGACGGGCTCCGCTCTGCGTTTCAGTGAGCGTCGGGTCGGCGCGGCCACCGGGCGGGCGGGGGCGCCGTGTCGCGCAGGCTCGCGGCGGCGCGGCGAGGGGTAGCTCCCCAACGCGCGCCGCCGACCGCCGGCTCCGCTCTGCGTTTCAGTGAGCGTCGGGGGGGCGGGGGCGGTGGTGGCGTCGTCGGGCTGAGCCTGAGCGGCGCCGAGGCGCGGATGGCGCGCTACAAGGAGGAGCGGCGGCGCCAGCTGGCGTCGCAGTTCGGCGCCCGCGAGCCCACCACCGCCACCGCCACCGCCCCGGCACCCGGCCCCCGGCGCCCGTCCCCGTCGCCCGCCGCCGGCGCGGGCCTCTGCGCGTGCGCACCACGCGCGCCTCGCGCCTGCGCGCCGCCGTCTCCACCTCAGGTGAGCCTCGCACCCCCGCCCGGGCACGCGCATTTACTTTACGAAGCGGGAAGGATCCTTTTTTATTTTAACACAATTAACAATTGTCTTCAACTAAAAAGGAATGCTCCTCATTTAATACTGCCTAAGACAGCCATTCCAATCTTAATATTATTTATTTACTTTATTAAATGA
Source organism: Teleogryllus oceanicus (assembly GCA_964035755.1). Lineage (NCBI taxonomy): Eukaryota > Metazoa > Arthropoda > Insecta > Orthoptera > Gryllidae > Teleogryllus > Teleogryllus oceanicus. The sequence continues at coordinate 64,391,439 of CAXIVR010000005.1, read as the reverse complement.
GAAGAATCCTTTCTTTTTTATTTGAAGACCATTAACGTTTCAAAGATTTAAAAAAAAGTGATTGTCTTTAAAGAATGCTTCTCATTTGATACGAAGTCAGTCATTCTTGCAAATCCTGACAAATCTACCAATCTTAATTGTCTGATTACTTTATTAAATGGAAAAACCCATTTTATTTCAAGGCGTCGAATAATGTTCAAGGCTTTTTTTAAATAAAAAAGGATACTTTTCACTGCGTAACACAATAATTGTTGGTTATAATCTTAATTGCTTATTTTGTTTAGAACGAGTACGTTAAACTGAAAAAATCGAGGTTGATTGTCTAAAAAAGTTCTTTTCCAATTGAGTGTTTTCCAGATAATCGGATTCCATGTTTTGAAAACACAGTTCATTCATATTTTAGTCGCAATATTTCCCAAATGTAGATCCACATCTGCTGGTTTTTTTTATCTCGGTGACCAAGAAAACCATTTCATCTTCGAATTATCAGTGCATTTCACAGAGCATATAACATACTATGCCAGAGGAATGGACTTGCTGACAAGTTTGATATGACATAAAGTTAGTCATTTTAAATTTAGAAACGGTGTGTACAGACCGAAGCCACAGGATTCTCTGTTAAGCTTTTAATAATTTGGAAACCCATTCAATTGGAAAATATTGTTTACATTATCTTATACGATCGCCAGTAAATGCTGTTAACTCACGTGTTCGGAGTAGATTAAATTGCTTGTTATTGTATCCCGTATAATGAAGCTTTCTGCAATAGATAAAATAACTCATTATATCTGATAAAATAAAGGGTACTACCGAAATCTATTGAATACTATTAATCGTAGGTTCGTTCACACAGTTGAAAAAATTTCAAAATATTAAAAATGTTTTAAAAATTAAAAAGTTAAAATTTTCTATATTTCACGTGACTAAAAAAACAGTATGTGCTCATTTGTAATTATTAAACACACGCGTTATATTGCGGAAATTAATAACACTTATTTATTTATTTACTTATTTGTTGCTACAACAATTACTACAGGCTGGAAGTCCTGCTATTTATTTTGCCTCTCTTTCTATCAGAGAGAATATTTTTCACCATCATTACCTAATTATATTTTTAAATGTACACTAAATTTCGTCATGGTAGCCACGATTTTTTATATCACTCGCTGTGCTATCTCTACGAGTCACTAGCGTGAATTGAACTATTCTCTTTCGAATCCTAGAATGTCATTAATGAAACATTGCTCTTATTTCCGTTCCTCAAACAACAAAATAATCGCTAGCAATGAGCCGAGCCGTATCTTACAGAGCTTTGTCCTCGAAAGGTTTACTTAATGGAGGAATGGGATTCCTCGTGTCCGAAGAAAGTTTTTCGGCAGAAATGAAAGCGATTTAAGAATCTTGACTGGTTTCATCTCGCCTTCTCGTGACGATTTTTGTCACTTCTCTGGTACCCGAGTTCATCACTTTCTCCCTGATATCGTGCTTCAGGTTGCAGGGAAAAGTTAAACACGGCAGTGCCCACTTGTTGTCCAGGCTTGCTGTTATGTTTTCAGTTACATTGAGGTCGAGAGAAAAAAAAAGGTCAAACAAGTCATCGGAAGCTAAAATATGAAAGTATGATAATAAATTTAAAACGTACAATTTACAGATGATAGAGCACTTATTTTGATCGTATCGTCGAGTATTTTACACTGCCATTGTGGATGCTATTAGCCAATTTTCAACGTCTGCAACTCAACTTGAGTGTTCCTGTGGGCGAGCAAGACTCATGGTCCTCCTCATAAGTTCGTAGTGTAAGAGTGCTGTATTATCTTTTCTTTTCTTTTTCTTTCTTTCTTTTTTTTCTTTCTTTCTTTATTTCTCTGACAATCTCAGATGTTGCCAGTATTCTTTGGAGATAGACGTTTATGCCTGTTTTTTGGAGTATAATGTACACTTTCATGTCCTCCCAGTTACATATTTTTCTTGATATTTGTGTGCTTTTTGACTGTAATTGGTACTGTATAATGTCTGGGTTCTGGAACACTCTTCCTTGGTACACACCTGACATGGGCTGAACTGTTAAGCATTCTCGAATTTGATCCCACTCAGACGTCTAACGCTACCACCTCCTTTTGGACTTCCATATTTGCCGCCAGGAGGCGTAATAAGTTTCATACATTTTATCAGTTACTTGCGTCGTCCCCCTGCAGAGCTAATTAACTGGAATCTAATTAGGACAGGAATTGAAAATTGATTAGAGGATTAATTTTGAAGAGCAGTTAGCTCGGATTCTTTTTACATGCCATCAGCGTGACAGCAGTGGCCCACCAACACCAAAAATGCTGCCGTCGGGAGTGTGGAAAATAGAATCCTGGAACAGCAAAAATTGATTCTGAAACTGCTGACGTGAATAGTTGATCCTCGTCGCATGACGTCTGCTGCGTTGTAAGCATTGGTGCACTGAGAACAGACAGAAACAGGAACTCAAGATTAATAAGTTTGAAGCAGTGGAGACAATCGAAAGCTCTCCGACCGCTTGTTGAAAAGCACACCGGGCATAATCTAGAAATGAGTCTCTTCGTACCAATCCATTGTTCATTACAAAACGAACGTTTACAATGTATATTAATTTTCCCTTTTCTATGGAAATAGGAATTTAGACGCTGTAACTGGTGCCCTTGGTATTGTACAGTCCGTATAAGTATGCAGAGTTAATTTCAAATGTCTCGTCAAAAAAGAGTAAAATAGAAATTTGTCACAAAATCCCTTTTATACACATTTCTCAACCCACTATCTAGTGTGCGAGAATAGGATACGAGTGTGCGCGCTGCCATGTGCCTGAGGCCACTGTTACTAACCCTATCTGGGAGCTACCTGGATTACCTCGAACCCGATGTAAGCACTGATGGGTTGACGAGCTAAGCCGGCCAGGAAATAAGTAGGTACTACAACTGACACGGGCTTGAAAGCCAATTGGCGCTATGGTTTGGTGTGACTGGTGAATGTAACCAGGGAATTAGTACTCAGTAAAGATAATAAAGAAATAAAGATAACTCAAAAATAGTAAATACTCAACCGGGGGTGGGACCAAACGTAGAGGTAGAAAAATATAAAGTCGAAATGGGTATTTATTGATTCCAAGCGCTTCAGATACGTTATTAATTATCTCCGTAAGTGTAGTGCATCCGTAGTATACTGGGAGGTGACGGTATACCTCCACCGCTGGAACGTGAAATTCCTCATCGACTCACACGTCGGCTTGCGTGGTTTTCCCCTCTTGTAGGTTTTCCTCCTGCGGGGCACAGCCGCAGCAGGGGTAAACTCTCAACTCTCGACTGGCCGTCAGGCAAGTGCGATGGTGTGTTTTGAAGGTGAGAGAAGTGAAAAAATTAGGGAGAAAAGTTCGCATACGGTCCGTTTGTTATGGTACTGCTCAGGCATTCGCCTGATATTGATTCCGGAAGGCATGGAAAACTGACGATCAAAGCAACGGCCCGCTAGAATTCTCGTCCAAGCAGAGGCCGAATTCGACGCAGCTAGTGAGATCTGGCGCCGACCTACACGTTCACTTGCGGGAGGTTTCCTCAACTAGGTATCTCCCAACAGTGAGGCACCGCCGCAACCAGGGCAAGCTCTATGTTCCCCTCACGATCGGGAGTGTATTGCAGGTTCTTTTTCTCAGGAGAGGGCGGTTCTCTTCCCCCAGTGGATGGTGAAACCTAGCGCCGACCTACAGGCGGTTAGGGGTTTTCTCAACGAGGTATCTCCCACCAACGGGTCACTGCCCCAGGCGGGACAAGATCTAAGCTCCCACCCGGTCTCCCAGTATGTGCGGTAGTATAGAATGTACGTAAGTAAGGGGTAAGAATAGGACAAAGAAGAGGAAGGAAGGTTCGCGCGCGGTCTGTGGCCCGTTGGTTAGTGTACTGCTCTGGCATTCGCCACGTAAAACTACCGATCAGAGCAGCCGGCGGGTAGAATTCTCTTCCAGACTCGGCTGAACTCGACCTAGCTATCTAGCTGGTCACTATGAGATAATTTTGTTGCAAAAATATCGATTGTTTAAATAAAGGGTTTAAGCACGTTGTAGAGTACAGCAATCCACAGCAATATCGTTGTTTTGCGTCATCCTCTTTATCATCCTGCACATTTCGCCTGTGCAATCTGAGGAAGTTTGGGAGCTGCTCGTGTTATGAATGTATGTTATCGCAGGCGTGTCATTGCCTGAATCGACAGTGAATCACGAAATAGATAGCAAAACACGATGTTCGTTATCGTTAATTTTATTCTTTACATTCGATAATAACTTTTACATATGACTAACGTGCTGGTAACCAAACAATAAAATATATCCCTTTTACGTACCCTTAAAATGGATAAGAAAATAGGATGTTTATTAGTCTACAATTAAAACATGGACGTTTTAAACATCGATGTTTTCTTGATGATGTTTTCATCGACGTCGAAAACCCTTTAGTGATGTATCGAAACATCACTGTATCGATGTTTTGGTAAAATTTGCCATCACTACACGTGTGCGGCATGCCTTGGCGATCGCGTCCGCCGGCGCGGCGCCCCGGATTCACCCCGCCGCTGCTGCCGACGCGGCGCCGCGCGACGGCGGCGGCGGCATCAGGGGTGGTGAGACAGCGAGGGTGGCACATGGTCGGAGGCGGAAGTTTCAAAGGCAACGAGGGTGGTGGCGGCGGGAGGGGGTGGTTGAGTGACGACGGAGGCCGAAACGTGAGAGTTGATTGTTGAGATGCAATCAGGTTGTTGGTGGCGTCAACGGAAAGTATGCAGATCGAGTGGGGAGCGAAGGGGGGGGGTCGGGGGATGGCGCGTGGTTGAGTGGTCGTCGCAGCCTGAGAGGCAGTGAGGATGGCAAGAGCGGCAGGGCAGCTCCGGGGGTGCGAGGGGTGGTGTTTGAGGGGCAGTGAGGATGGTGGTAGCAGAGGAGTGGTGATGTTTGAGGGTGGTTATAGAGGGCTGGAGTCTGAGTGACGGCAGAAGTGGTGTCATGAGGGATGATTGTCGAGTTATCAGGAGAGGTGATGTGCGATGCAGCGACTGTAGTGGGGCCGGCGGTGGCAGCTACGGGAGTTGTGAGAGTCGGCGAGGGATAGATTTAGCAGCTAAGGTGGATGCAGTGGCATGAGGGCTTATGGTTCCGGTAACGGAAAAGATGTTGGTTGGCGCAGCGAAATGGGGTGGGGGGGTTGAAAGGTGGGGTCTAGGGGGGAAGGGTGGTGGCTGAAGCAGCGATGGCGGCGTTGTCGTCGGCGATGGTGATGGGAAGAAGTCAGTGACGACGGGATCCAAGGGGTAGTAGTACTGGATGGGGGGAGCGGATGTATAGTTGTGAAGGGATTGGGATGATGGTAGTAATGATGACAAATGTGAGGACGATAATGATGGTAAATGAGAGATAGGGGGGGGAATGAGGGGAGGGGTCGAGGGATGTGTGAGGAGGGAGGGAAATATGTACGAAGCATGGTGAGGAATGTATGAGGGAGGCCAAGGGACAGACTAAGAGACAATGTGTGATGAAGGAAGGGGACACGAGGGGATGCATGATTGGAGCGATAGAGATAGGAAGGGAGCGCAGATATGAAAGAAATAGAGGGTGGTTTGAGGGCAAGCGATGCAGGTGAGGCAGAAGAGATGGATAAGTGAGGAGGGCCAGGGGGATATAATGTGAGGAGACGAGAGATGGGAAACAGGAGCTGGCATTGAGTAAGAGCATTTGCATTATCGTCGGTACAGTAAGCATGCTGATATCTCTAACGTTCTCCCACCACTAACCCTGATTTGGATCGCACGAGGAGGCATTCCATCCAAAGTTTGTAAACCTAGAAGCTACGATCCTCTTCGGTTTCTCTACAATTACGTTCGAATCACACATTTCCCCATTTCTTTTAATGTACACTTATATTCCACAACGACATAATCACTAATTATTGTGATCGCGATTCTTCCCGCCTTTAACACAAGTGAGCTTAGTTTTATTTCGACTTTTTCATGCGTCGCCCAATACTTTCTTAAAATGTCATTATGAATAACTGCTGAGAAAGGAATAATGTTCTTCTGCCAGTGGTAATCTACATTACTAATTTGCAATCCGTGCAGAAATGGAAAGAGAATTACGCAACCACCGGCTATGTCACTGGTTATACATCCTGGAACTCGGAGAAAATGTTTTTCAATGAAACAGTTTCGATTTTGATTGAGAAATGCAAATATTTGATGGTGTTATTCTACGCGTAGACTGGATTTTCATTCTCAGTGAGTCACCGCTTACGACATAGCACACATAATGCGACAGCAAGACTCCAAGCAATATGCTGCCCACCATTAAATGTCACGTCATTCACGTGATATGTTATGGAACACCAACTTGTTTTATATTCTTGGTAGACAAACAATTGAAGCAATGTGTATCCATACGTGCTATACTACGTTTATACAGGATTCTCAAAAACCTTTTGATAAAATATTTAATTTGTTGTACTGTTATAGGAGAATATTTTATTTGTTTGAGCAGCGATCATGCTACTTTTTGGAAAACCATTTGCGTGGTTTTCGAGCAACGTTTTTCTCCTTTCTTACAGGCTACTACTTCCGTTTTATTTCCTTTTTTATCAGTCAGAGTTATCGAGTAATGCAGAAGTATTGAAAGTAAATAAAACATGTCAAACGGAAAGATTATTGCTTTTAATATTATCGATGGTTCCGTGTAATCAGTTGGAAGAGGTTGGCAATCGGATGCACAAAATCTCTCTCCATTGGCTACAGTTAAATTCACCTGTTCGATACGGGTACTGGGACGGAAAACGCGAGATGTGTTTATTGAGGCTGATTGAAAGAGGCAACGAGATAGAACCCTGCTTTTTGTTGGTCTGGTTTAGGAATAATTTCTGTCGCGATCTCCTCTCTTACGCCCGAGATCATTGATTGGAATCGTTAAGCAACGAATACTAATTTATCATTTCCCGTTAGTTTTCCATCATTTGTGACAAATATTTGTTACTGGAGTTGGAGTAAGGTTTTTGCTGTACTGTACTTATCAAACTATACCATAATTTTATGTTTCGTGCTTTCATTAGCTTACGAAAAACGTTAATTTTTTGTGCCACCTTTGTATCTCTCTATTAGTGGCATGACACGAACCCTGTGAACAAACCTGAATGATTCCTTGGTCGGCAATTACCTAATGAATCTTACTATTCATCATTACTTGATTACAATAATTATAATGAAATATTTATGAAAATAATGACAATGATAAATATTATCAAATATGAATTTAAGAAGAAAACTAATATAATTAAATAACTATATAAAAATTGATATTAAAACTTGAATCAAAACGTAAAATTTTTCATCCTTTTCTTGTTGTTGTTGTTGCTGCTGTTCAATATTAATGCAAATAACATAAACATATTTGATTATTAGATTTTAACACTAAATTAATTTTGAAAATATTTTTAATAAAATAATTTTTGTGGGCTCTTTTCATTGAAAATGCTTTCTCTAGGAACCCTTTCAAGAGAAATTAGCTATAACAAAAATCAAATATTGCGCACTGATGATAGAATACGTAATTAATTTTTGTATTAAATTTGCAATGACTTTGTCATAAAAATGCAAGCTTCATATATTTGCCCACATGCGGTACAAGGAAAGAAAGCCGAAAAACCCATCGCTGCCGAGGAGCTGAGAATACAAATTAAGAGGAAACTTCTGGAAACATGAAAGACCGAAGACGTTATTGACTCTTCTCAAAAATCTCCTATTGTTTCAGTGGCGGGTCTTTTCGCCGAAATGAATCCTTTGAAAAGGCTTTTGAATTATCTGGTGAGTTGTCAAAAGCTATTTTTACGAATGTTTTACGTTTCGAATTTTTTTCGAATAAAAGATGGAAGTGAGACGAGTTCTTTTGTGAGACACTGTGCCAAATGCGTGTATAATCAGTTCTTCTGCCGATTCCCGGACCCTTTATTATCAACCTTCCGAAATGAAAGCAAGTCAGCCTTTCAGTAAAGTTTGATTCACCAATTGCCAAGCAAATGTAGTCGATAAAAATTAAGACATAGAAGATCAAGAGAACAAATTTCCTTCGGTGGCCGATTCTGGAGGAATCAAAAACTCAGAGCAGTACGAAAAAATTGTATTAAAATTCTTTATTTCATTTGATACTTCTTGACATCTTACAGTGCAACGAAAATTTCATTCCGTTTTATTTCTTCATTCAGGAGTATTATACATACATATATATATATGAGAGAGAGAGAGAGAGAGAGAGAGAGAGAGAGAGAGAAAGAGAGAGAGACCGAGAGAGAGAGAGACCGAGAGAGAGAGAGAGACCGAGAGAGAGAGAGACCGAGAGAGAGAGAGAGAGACCGAGAGAGAGAGAGAGACCGAGAGAGAGAGAGAGACCGAGAGAGAGAGAGACCGAGAGAGAGAGAGACCGAGAGAGAGAAAACCGAGAGAGAGAGAGACCGAGAGAGAGAGACCGAGAGAGAGAGAGAGAGAGAGAGAGAGAGAGAGAGAGAAAGAGAGAGAGACCGAGAGAGAGATACGCAGTACGCGAAGAGGTGGAATAACACAATCAAATATTTGAATTTTCAGTCAAAATCGAAACTGTGGCATTGTTTTTTGATTTTTCCCGAATTAAGAGTTTCTAACGAAGCCACATTTATCTCGCACATGGCTGGAGGCTTCATAGTCTTCTTACAATTTATGCGTATATTCGAAATTCATAATATATGTGTTAATTTTACGTTCTCTGTTTTCTTTTTACTGTGCGGAAATAGGCCCACAATTAAGAAAATCAATGAAGATTTAAAATGCGACTCCATAAATCCTATTTGGAACAAGGCATCGTTAGCATCATGTCTGTGAACGTTTCGACTACTGCAAACAATTCGTGTTTTTGAAAAGTTAAAAATAAAGGTCATTTTTATATAATTCAATAATATAACTTTTTCATTTGTTTTTGAAATACCATTCAAACCTTCGACAAAATTCCGGTGAACTTCTAAACTAGCCAGTGAGAATACCCGACGAACCACACGTTTAACGTTAAATTGGCAACTTAACAAAAGCACAAAAAAATGGGTACGTAGGCATAAGATATGGTGCTTGTTTGCATGTGTGTGTGTGTATGTGTGTGTGTGTGTGTGTGTGTGTGTGTGTGTGTTATATATATATTGAGATATACCAAAATTTTCCTTTCTCTCTACATCTATATCTGCAAAGATCTTAGCGTCCGGCTTGCTGGGTCAATGGGTCACGATATAATTATAATCCTTATTACCTCTATAATGGATTATAGGATCCGCCGACTATACAGCGCAGCTGGGAATCTGAAATAGAATGATTCTATTCCTAGTTCATTTCTGTTCGGATTGACTAAATGAAAAATCACTTTCTTTTCTATAGAACAAAATTTAACAAAGTTTATTTTTACTTTTTATCAAACAATTTAATGAATTTAAGTTAGGCCTTTGATCATGATCTCTTTCAATTTACAATTTTACACCGCGGTTAACTTATCTTTTCTTCGTTGATGTCCTCGTAGACTTCTCAGTCGAAATATCTTGCGAGCTTGCCGTAGTCCAAAGTTCCACTAACACCTCTTCTGCCCTATCCAGCTGGTCTCAAACTATTAAAATTACCAGTCCGATTACATCCTATGACATAGTCCCGAACTTGATTACCACTCCCGACAAAGTTCCAATTTATACTTCAATATTGCTTCCACATGAAAATATCTACGAACAGTTCAGAAGCGCGTTTCGGAGCAGAATGAAATCTTTCTGCATGATTCATCCCTCGAAGACTTCGTATTAAACTACCTTCATTTTTTTCATAACATTTGACCGTCTAAACTTCTCCGCCCAATCCCAAAGTTTCTACTTTGGCATCAACCCATCTCTTAATGCATTTAGAAAAAACAAAAACTACATTGTTTATTCACGGTCGTTGCTATGCTCTAGCTCTCGTGATATTTCGTAATGCATGTTCCACCATATTGTCTCCAAATAAATGTTAATTTATTTTAACGTGACATATCGGTATGTCACAGCTTCCCCTCTCCAAGCGTCATTTGGTTTGCTACAACCTAACTAAATGACAAGACTAAAATTGAACACTTTCTTCTTGCTTCTTCACACTAAACGACATTAACACTTTACACTTTGCACTGCACTAGGTCTTGTTACTTGCTGCCTTAAAACTATTTACATTTTCCTTTCGGAATGTGCCAACAATAACCATTTCATCAGGTATTCTAATAGCCGTATCTGCCTAATATTTGCTCCCATTAACTTCATTGAATACACATACACTTTAAATTAAACTCCCTACACAAACTGACAAAATACACATAATAACAAAACAATAACAAAAGAAAAACTATTACACCTAATATTTACAACTATTTACAAATCTCTGTTATGACCAGTATATTTAATCATGCGTGTCGTCCCTCATATACGGCTTCACGTTCCTGTAATTATATGTTCCATTTGCCGTCCATTTTCATCATTCAAAATCGCGGCATTCTTGCTTAATACTTACAAATTCGATACGGTCCTTTATACAACGGGAAAAAATTTATAAAATAGCTTCTTATCCACTGACGACATTGAGGTATCTCTAATTAACGCTTATCACCCTTCTTATACTCGCCTCGAAAGCATTGTTTCTGTTTTAGCTTTCTTTTGGGCTGCCTCCCTCAAATTGTCATAAATTATTCGCGTATCTCTCACATCATCATGAAATTTTTGGTGGCTTGGTATTACAAGCGCCGATGCATGCATTGGCATATTTCCCTGTGAACGCATCATGAATTCGTTTTCTAACTGTTCGATCTTGTCCTAATGTCCGACATATATTTCCCAGATTCAGATTCTTGCACCATTTTAACGTTTCTAAGTCCCTCCTGTCTTCGTTTTTCTAATTTACAATCCGAATTAACTAATTTAGATTTTATGTTTTACTTTTTCGCCATGTTGAAGCGTCATTGCATTTAAATTATCTACACGCGATTCGACGATTGTCAACTTTTCGCATTGTTGATCATGTAAATGTCCTACTGTCACAATGTTTTCCTGTAAATGATTAACTTTGAATTAATTTTGTTGCCAGATTCTTTTAATTCCTCTGCATTTGGTCGACTTGATTATTAAAAGACTCAATTTTGCGTTCATTTCCTAACATCTTAAAATTAAATTATTAGGGTCCATATTTCCTAACGGTGCAGACATTATTTCCTTTTCTTGTGGTTCAATTTCAATAATTTCACGCGAAATTTCTCCCTCAAGTTAGTATTAGCAGACGCCATATCATCTACATTAACATTCTCCAAACGAAATTTTCTGCTCCTAGTATCCATTTTGAATTCTAATACAAATTAAAATCTCTGTTAAATTATTTTTAAATCACACCAATGAAATGGTCTTGGCCCTTTCTTATAATTAACAATTAATTTCAAATGTCAATCCATAAATTTCAGATTCCTTTGGATCACTATATTATAATTTATAAGACTAATTTTATCCGTGTCACCAATTGTTATAAATTATAACAAATTATGCATCACGTTGAGGCGCCATTTTGAGATATACCAAAATTTTCCTTTCTCTCTACATCTATATCTGCTAAAGATCTTAGCGTCCGGCTTGCTGGGTCAATGGGTCACGATATAATTATAATCCTTATTACCTCTATAATGGATTATAGGATCCGCGACTATACAGCGCAGCTGGGAATCTGAAATAGAATGATTCTATTCCTAGTTCATTTCTGTTCGGATTGACTAAATGAAAAATCACTTTCTTTTCTATAGAACAAAATTTAACAAAGTTTATTTTTACTTTTTTGTCAAACAATTTAATGAATTTAAGTTAGGCCTTTGATCATGATCTCTTTCAATTTACAATTTTACACCGCGGTTAACTTATCTTTCTTCGTTGATGTCCTCGTAGACTTCTCAGTCGAAATATCTTGCGAGCTTGCCGTAGTCCAAAGTTCACTAACACCTCTTCTGCCCTATCCAAGCTGGTCTCAAACTATTAAAATTACCAGTCCGATTACATCCTATGACATAGTCCCGAACTGATTACCACTCCCGACAAAGTTCCAATTTATACTTCAATATTGCTTCCACATGAAAATATCTACGAACAGTTCAGAAGCGCGTTTCGAGCAGAATGAAATCTTTCTGCATGATTCATCCTCGAAGACTTCGTATTAAACTACCTTCATTTTTTTCAAACATTTGACCGTCTAAACTTCTCCTCCAATCCCAAAGTTTCTACTTTCGGCATCAACCCATCTCTTAATGCATTTAGAAAAAACAAAACTACATTGTTTATTCACGGTCGTTGCTATGCTCTAGCTCTCGTGATATTTCGTAATGCATGTTCCACCATATTGTCTCCAAATAAATGTTAATTTATTTTAACGTGACATATCGGTATGTCACAGCTTCCCTCTCCAAGCGTCATTTGGTTTGCTACAACCTAACTAAATGACAAGACTAAATTGAACACTTTCTTCTTGCTTCTTCACACTAAACGACATTAACACTTTACACTTTGCACTGCACTAGGTCTTGTTACTTGCTGCCTTAAAACTATTTACATTTTCCTTTCGGAATGTACCAGCAATAACCATTTCATCAGGTATTCTAATAGCCGTATCTGCCTAATATTTGCTCCCATTAACTTCATTGAATACACATACACTTTAAATTAAACTCCCTACACAAACTGACAAAATACACATAATAACAAAACAATAACAAAGAAAACTATTACACCTAATATTTACAACTATTTACAAATCTCTGTTATGACCAGTATATTTAATCATGCGTGTCGTCCCTCATATACGGCTTCACGTTCCTGTAATTATATGTTCCCATTTGCCGTCCATTTTCATCATTCAAAATCGCGGCATTCTTGTTAATACTTTACAAATTCGATACGGTCCTTTATACAACGGAAAAATTTATAAAATAGCTTCTTATCCACTGACGACACTTGAGGTACTCTAATTAACACTTTATCACCCTTCTTATACTCGCCTCGAAAGCATTGTTTCTGTTTTAGCTTTCTTTGGCTGCTGCCTCCTCAAATTGTCATAAATTATTCGCGTATCGCTCACATCATCATGAAATTTTAGGTGGCTTGTATTACAAGCGCCGATGCATGCATTGGCATATTTCCCTGTGAACGCATCATGAATTCGTTTTCTAACTGTTCGATCTTGTCCTTAATGTCCGACATATATTTCCCAGATTCAGATTCTTGCACCATTTTAACGTTTCTAAGTCCCTCCTGTCTTCGTTTTCTAATTTACAATCGAATTAACTAATTTAGATTCTATGTTTTTACTTTTTTCGCCATGTTGAAGCGTCATTGCATTTAAATTATCTACACGCGATTCGTCGATTGTCAACTTTTCGCATTGTTGGTCATGTAAATGTCCTACTGTCACAATGTTTTCCTGTAAATGATTAACTTTGGAATTAATTTTGTTGCCAGATTCTTTTAATTCCTCTGCATTTGGTCGACTTGATTATTAAAGACTCAATTTTTGCGTTCATTTCTGCTAACATCTTAAGAATTAAATTATTAGGGTCCATATCTTCCTAACGGTGCAGACATTATTTCCTCTTCTTGTCGTTCAATTTCAATAATTCCACCCGAAATTTCTCCCTCGAGGTTAGTATTAGCAGACGCCATATCATCTACATTAACATTCTCCATACGAAATTTTCTGCTCTAGTATCCATTTTGAATTCTAATACAAATTAAAATTCTCTGTTAAATTATTTTAAATCACACCAATGAAATGGTCTTGGCCCTTTCTTATAATTAACAATTAATTTCAAATGTCAATCCATAAATTTCAGATTCCTTTGGATCACTATATTATAATTTATAAGACTAATTTTATCCGTGTCACCAATTGTTATAAATTATAACAAATTATGCATCACGTTGAGGCGCCATTTTGAGATATACCAAAATTTTCCTTTCTCTCTACATCTATATCTGCTAAAGATCTTAGCGTCCGGCTTGTGGGTCAATGGGTCACGATATAATTATAACCCTTATTACCTCTATAATGGATTATAGGATCCGCGACTATACAGCGCAGCTGGGAATCTGAAATAGAATGATTCTATTCCTAGTTCATTTCTGTTCGGATTGACTAAATGAAAATCACTTTCTTTTCTATAGAACAAAATTTAACAAGTTTATTTTTACTTTTTTGTCAAACAATTTAATGAATTTAAGTTAGGCCTTTGATCATGATCTCTTTCAATTTACAATTTTACACCGCGGTTAACTTATCTTTTCTTCGTTGATGTCCTCGTAGACTCTCAGTCGAAATATCTTGCGAGCTTGCCGTAGTCAAAGTTCCACTAACACCTCTTCTGCCCTATCCAAGCTGGTCTCAAACTATTAAATTACCAGTCCTGATTACATCCTATGACATAGTCCCGAACTGATTACCACTCCGACAAAGTTCCAATTTATACTTCAAATTGCTTCCACATGAAAATATCTACGAACAGTTCAGAAGCGCGTTTCGGAGCAGAATGAAATCTTTCTGCATGATTCATCCTCGAAGACTTCGTATTAAACTACCTTCATTTTTTCATAACATTTGACCGTCTAAACTTCTCCGCCCAATCCCAAAGTTTCTACTTTCGGCATCAACCCATCTCTTAATGCATTTAGAAAAAACAAAACTACATTGTTTATTCACGGTCGTTGCTATGCTCTAGCTCTCGTGATATTTCGTAATGCATGTTCCACTATATTGTCTACAAATAAATGTTAATTTATTTTAACGTGACATATCGGTATGTCACAATATATATATATATATATATATATATATATATATATATATATATATATATATATATATATATATATATAACACATTATTATTAAGAGATTATATTAAAAACTGTGAAAAGAACATTCCAATAAAACATAACGGAAATGCAATGTCAAGACACCTCTACTTTCGAAACTGACTAGGATATCCTGGGAGGATTAAATGTGGAAAGTCACTTGATTGCAACATTTTCTACGGACAGTAAAATGATGCGTAAATGGTAAACTTGAATTATTTACTGATGTCAATATTTTTCTTTATTTTGTGGAAGAAAGAAGCGCTATGTAGTACTCACAAACTAAAGAGAAACAGTAATTAGGATTAAAGATAACCCCATTACAAAAATATCAAGGTGTACCAAATAAATACAGATATGAAGTTTACACGATCAGAAGCTAGGACTGCATCTGCAGTAAATTTCATCTCTTTTCTCATTTTAACCCAAGTGGTGTCTTTGCCAATGCTCATTCCCTTTTTAATCGGAGGGAGCATTGATGACATTTTGATTACGTAAAGCTGCCAAAGCTGCAGGAAGAATTCGGCGTCCATCCGCCCCTCCTGTCGCTTGGAGTCCCCGCCGCGGCGTTGGCTGCGCGGGGGAGCTGAGGGGGTGGGCGGGCGAGGATGCGTCGTGTCTCCGCGGGGGCGTTGCACCGCGGCGATCGCTCACTCCCTGCGCAATGCGCTTTCATGTGCGCGCGCTCTTCGCGATGAGGGTAGAAGGGCCCGGGGGGGGGGGCTTAAGGCGCGGAGAGGAGAAAAAAAGGCGAGGGCGAAAGAGGTCGAGGCGGAAGAAAACACGAGGGCGAAGTTGGATTGAAGATAAAGACGAGTGTGGGCGGGCATGAACGTGGGCGGTTGTCGGAAGCATGGGCGGTTGTCGGAGGCGTGGGCGTTGTCGGAGGCGTGGGCGGTTGTCGGAGGCGTGGGCGGTTGTCGGAGGCGTGGGCGGTTGTCGGAGGCGTGGGGGCTGTTGTCGGAGGCGGCGGTTGTCGGAGGCGTGGGCGGTTGTCGGAGGCGTGGGCGGTTGTCGGAGGCGTGGGGGCTGTTGTCGAGGCGTGCGGGGCTGTTGTCGGAGGCGTGGGGCTGTTGTCGGAGGCGGGGCGCGGGGTTGGGGGGGCGGGGCGGGGGCGGAGTGCTCGCGGAACCGAGCCCCTGTGCGGTCATCGACCCGGCTGCCACCCCTCGCCGCCGCCGCCGCCGTGGCGCGGCTGGGCGCGGTGTGTGGCTGCGCCGACGCCCCCGCGAGCCCTCGCGGCCCCTCGTTCGCCGCCGCGCAGCGCTCAGCTGCCGCCATGGCCGGGTGCCGCCCGCATCGCCTCGCGAAAGCGTCTTCCGCGATCGCCCGCACAGGTGCAGATAATTGACAGAGAAGTACGGTACCGTGATTAGTTATAATCGGGGGCTGGTTTTGATGGCTTCAAACATCGCTCAAAATGGTCAATAAAATGTTCTTAAAATGTCTTAAATAGGTCCTAAAAACAGAGAAAAATGACGTAAAAAATGTGATCAAAACCTTTTTGGAGAACAACTCGAGCTTGTTGGGTACCTTACTGATGTAATCGAGGCTTGTTCCATTCGTTAAAATCAATGCCGCTTTCAAACTTTTGGTTTGGACTGTCTCTACTTATCCCGAATTAGGCTGAACTGCGATTGGCGATGACAGGCGTCACAGGAACCTTAGTTTAATACTAACATTGGCTTACATTACAACTTTTGAGCGAAGAAATCCAAGAGGCTTCCAAGTATTGGTACTCAGGAATTCTGTGGAAAATATTTGTTGCAACACGTAAATATTATTTGAAGCAATTATCATTAAATTGATATTAAAATCAGTGAAATCGGGGGAAAATGTTGTAAAAATGACGTAAAAACATAAAAAATTGATTTATTAGTCGTAATCGGGGAAAAATAAAAAAAATTAAAAAAGACGTATAAAATGGGTAATTTCGTTTTGTCATAACATGAAATAAATTTCTTACTAAACGGCATTTTTCTACAGGGAAAAGAAAAAATATAATTTCTTTAAAATTCCTCCCTAGTTTTAATATGGGTGGAGTTCGTATTGCTCTAGTCGTTTCCGTACATAACCAGTGCACTTCATCGAAATCCACTTTTGGAACTTACGAAAGTTTTTGCACCCTCGAACGTTAAAGCAATCGAAAACACAATCGAAATTCTGTGCATGCGCAGTTCACCTTTCCCTTCACTTTTGTGTATGTGCGCATGCGCAGAACGAAAGTACAGTCGATTGCTGCCCGCTATGCCGTGCAAAAATTCTCCATTCCCAATGTAAAGTTGCAAAATGATTAAGCTGCTATATCAACTTTTTACTCTATTGCAAATAGGACCACAGATAGTGGAATAGTGAGTAGCATAGCATAGAAGAATTACCTTAATTTAAATAAAGCTGTGGTGTAAAAATACAATCTAGCCCTTATTGCAACGAACGTTACATTCGTGGAGTAGGAGACGCTAGAAGACGCAGCAAGCTCCTCTTTACTCGCATCACTCAAGCAAGGTAACGTAGCATGGAGCGCATCCTCAAAGTTTATACATGCTCTCCCCCCAACACTTCCCTCCCTTCGTCAGCCCCGCCCCCCGTTTCCCCTCCCACATCCCACCTCGTGCCTCCCGCGCAGACATTTGAGGAAGCCCGCGAACAGAGGTGGGAGAAAGTGGAGAAGATGCTTGTCGACTCTCCGCTCGAGTTGGGAACAGCAGTCAAATAAGTTCCCGGTGTCTCCGCCAGAGTTTCGGAATGCTCCCTGTGCGGAGTTCCGCACGTTTTCAGACGACGTTATTCACTGAACCTCCGCTATGTACGCGTTCGCTGCCGTGACGAACTGCGCGCGCTTTAAACCTTAAAGCAGTTGCTCTGGAAGTACGAGTCTTGTCTTTGTACAGTTGCTCCGCAGCCTTGTTCTCGATGGTGTACCGAAAACGTGTTGTTGTAAATTATACCTATCGTGAATGTACGTGGGTTTACGCAAAATTCATGGCAACAATTTTTTTTCCGTGGTGCTCATCAGGCCCCTTTCCAAAAAATCAAGTACACATTTGGGATGCACAGATATTTTAAATTACACAATTGGAATGTTGATTGTGGGAATATACAACACTAAGTCCTGTACCTGGCAAAATATAAAACATCTAAGTTAATCATAAAATTTGTCGCGAACACATTGAACATACAGCATGTCAATCACAAGCACATGACCAAACGTATACACGCATTACTACCGCTCCCCGTCGTCTCTTAAATTGTCTTAAAACACCACACCACGTAACGACAGTTTTTCCCCAAAATTATAACTCTCTGCTTATTGTTATTAATGTCATTCTGCCGATATACAGCAAAGAACTGACGCGGTTGAAGTTTGTAAATCGAGTCGATAGCGAAATTATCTTCTAAGAAAAAAATCATATAACCAATAAATGCCGTTTCTTTAAATAAACGTTGTCATACGCAGTCTTTAGCTACAACTGATTGTTTTCGATTTTTCCTAATGGACAGTGGGCTCTTAAATCATATACGGGCACCTGCCGCGAAGAGTCCGTTTTTATTCTCGTGTTTGGTTGCGTTAAGTCTATATAACAGTATTACGAAGAAATGGGATTCACTGCGTTGTTCCTTTATAACTCACTTGCGACGGATCAACAATGACGCATCTTCTCGCAAACATTCCAATCTCCAAGCCGACAAAGCAAGTTCATGTCTGATGCCATATTTGACAGCAGCGGTCGGCGAACCGTCATTACTTGTTGGCCTTCCTTTGTTTTCGGCTGCATTCCTCCCGTGATAACACTGCCGCACAGTGGGCCAAATTTCAAGAACGTTTGTAGTGGATTAAAGCAAGACTAAATGGGAACAAAATCCACATCCAATCGGATTTAAAAGGACAGATCACACATAACGAATAAGGTGCACAGGTATACATAATGTTTTTATGGAATTCATTTAACACAAAACTTTACTATCTTAATGAAAGTAACAAACGATGTATACCGGACAAATATGTGAAGCGTCATTTGGGATGTGGTGAAGTAATCATCAATTTAATGACATTATTTCGTTTATAAAAGTATATACTTGTAGTATCTAATCATCTTAAATTTAATTTGACGTTAATGAATATGTACGAAATAAGTATCGAACGACATCGTTTATGAAATTGAATGATAATCGAACGAGACCGATAGGACACGATTTATAATCAACCTAATGTTGTAACGAGATGTTTGGGTACGTATATTGTGTCAATATTTTAACAGTTTCTTAGAAATTGCAACATCCGATGAAATTTGTGAATTACTCTTGCAAAAGGGAGAGACTTATGTTGATGGTAGGCTATGGACTGTCACACCACTTGAATTATATTATTTATTATGTAACAGATTATAATTCAGAAATCTCCACAAAAAATGTTAAAACAACAAAAAACGGAAACATGGAAATCTTGAAGTTGTTTGCATTGAGGCTAAAACCCTGTAGTTCCACAGTAAACATTTTAAAATTCTCGAATATTCTTACAGAAGATATGGTGAGTTACTTACTACAAAGTTGTAGTCCACAGCTCTGTCCATTATCAAATAATTGTTCTCCTTTTTACCAATTCAGAAGTATTACGTTAACCACGTTGCTCGAATCAACATGACAAACATTTTATCTTTTGGTTAAGCAAAATGAACTAGGGTAAGTATTATACACTTTTTTCCGTATTGTTTTCTGATAATTACAAGATTCTAAATAATTATCTGTGGTGTTTAAACTGTAACAATTTTGCATTTTTTAAAACAATTCTATCCTTTTTTCCTCCAAAAGGATAGGTTCGTGCTCCAATAAATCCTAAAACTTTCCGCAAGAACACGTTAATCAAGTATTGTGCTTCATCGCATGTGAACTTCAACTGCATAACGATAACCAAACGAATAATCGCTTTTGTTATTTTTATATACATCCCATCATTTTTTATAATTATTTAGTGAGCCATTTAATACAATTATCTAATTTTAGTTTTTTTGTGGTTAGGGAAAAAGCCCTTAAAACATTAGAAAGGCTACATTAAACATTTTTAACATCTTGATCCCTAGTATTGACCACAAAGACTCTCTCTATTACAAGCATTTAAGATCAATTTCCAACTTACTTTTATAAATATCGTATAATATTGGAAGAAAAACGGGCAAAGGGTATCACTCTCAAATAGAAACAGTTTACATTTCATAATTGAATGTAAAATAAACAACAACTCACTAGGAATAATATAATTTTCAATAGTTGTTTTATAAATATTTGTAGTATTTATTCTTCATTAATTACGTAATTCTTCTATTACACTTTATACTTCTACTAAACGCATCGGGTCAACCGAAGACAGATCTGTTTCCCGGTCTCAGTTCACATGTTTGTTAATTTGATTTCAATAATGGGGAAGCCATCCTAAAGTATTCGTGTCAAATTTGAGAGCAATTACCCAGAAGCACAATTTTTTGTGTCAGATGCGAATGTAAACAATTTCACTTTTATATAATAGATATGTTATCGTTCGTCTGCTCGAAGGAATGAAGATCACGTTTTTCACTGCTTTGTTAGTGAGTTAATCCTTTTATTAATCGTGTATTATTGTTTGAACTAATCACTTTGCGTCTGGCTTTTCGCAATCAATTGGTATGTTACAACCAATCGGAAGGCTATTTACATATCGTCGCTATTTCCAATATGAAATATATAAATAGTTTGCGGAAATAAACACGGGCGCCCATTTTGAGGTAGCATTTTGTGAGAGATGATCGATGATCTGTTCCTAGTATGTTGCTGTTAAAGTTGTGTTCGTTCGGAGGAATTGTGATGAATGGACAAGTCTTGTTCTGCTGTTACGTGGATTTATATTCCGAAGCATATTTGCTAGTGAGCTTCCAATTTCTTATTCCCGACAGTCGTCAAAACCGGAGATGCGAGTAGGTGAAAACCATAATACTCACTAAACGGGATCTGCAAGCTGTTAGTACATTAACATTTTAATTTTGTTTCTGATAACGCTTCATACCTCTCGTCACGATCGCCGGAAACCATGGGGTTTTCGCGTGTAACGTGGCAATACTAACCCCACCATACTCACCTGTCAGAGTAATTTTATTCATGAAAATGTACCGTCAGGAAGAACAAATATTTGATCCCCGAGATTCGAGCCCGGGACTTTCTGTTACCTAATCAGATGCTCTTTCACTGAGCCGTGCAATGAAATATTTGCAAATATTTGTAGTTAGTGGCAATCACATTCAGTACTAAAATGTGTTGCGTAGTCACTTTTACACCATTTTGGTAACGATTCTTTGACGACAAATCCCATCTAATCCAATTGTTAGCCACCAAAGAGTGATTTCTTAATCTTTACCCTTCATTGAAATTGCAACGCATAAATTTATTCCCGATAAAAACACTTCTATACTTGGATTTATTCAAAGCTGCGTCTGACGTAAATCAGCTGTTACGATTTTATCCAATAGGAACGCCGCCATAGTGATGTCACTGTAGTGACCTGTAAGCTGCCGATTGGATGGCACTGTAACAGCACATGACCTGTCAGAGGTGGCTCTGAATAAATCGCAGTACAGTTATACGTTTTGGCCTCAGTTTACGTTCCTGGGGTCACTGTACGTAGCACCGAGTGCGCAGCAAGTGTATCAGAGAGTTCAGAGTCCGCCCCCAGTGCGTGACGCTCCGGTCACTATCCTTCTTCATGACGCGCGGTCGCCACCGCCCGCCCTCTACTTTTCGGGCGCCGAGGGTCGGATTTGCGCTTGAACTTCCGCAGTCGCTAGTGCGGTGATTGACTTGTCTGGCGCGCGGTGCCTCATCTTTAGATATTTTTGTGTGCAGCGTTCTGTGATCAAGGTCTTGTGAATCCTAGGCCCCTTGCGGATATCGTCGAACGCATGTGATGGATGGCAAGAGTGGGAGAGTTTTTCGATTGTTTTGTGCAATTTTTTTTTCAAGTGTGAGCGTCAGGATTTTACGTTGCCGGTCAAAGTTTGTAGAGATCAAAGAAAGAAGTTGTTAGTACGGATTTTGATGATCGGTGGAAGATTTTTAATCATAAATCGAACCTTCCGTAAACGTGTGACGAGTGTGTAGTTTCTTCCAAAAAAGTTGTACCTTGGTTTGTAAAATTTTTGGACGTGTAAAGAATCTGAGTTTCTTGCATTGCGTACGTTCACCTTATTAGCTTTCTTTCGAAACGGAAACTTAAACATATTCATGCCACTGGAGATAGTGCATACATATTAAATTGTCCACAATCAATCAATTTACATTTTTCAGCTTACTGAAATCGAATCAATGAAATTTTCGTGAAATGCAACACAATACCTCATCAGTAAATGCTACTACCAATAAACTAGAATACATTTGCTAGAAAAAGTTTGTGATACTCAAGCACCCGAACACGGAAATGAAATTCAGTTTCACTACGTAGCGCAGTCATATAATACATCCCTGTGTGTGCTACACTTGTTACTAACATCAAACAATACTTCTTGTTCTGAAAAAACATTCCGCTGCTCTTATTCTTTGACGTGGCACCTCGCCATTTTTCGCGGTCGCTTCCTGCAGTGGTCAAGGTCGCTCCCTCGTGTCGCATCTCGTAGCGTTGCGCCTGGCTGCGCGGGAAGCCCCAGGAAGCGAGGGGGACAGACGCCCTATTTGCAACTTGGTTCGATGACGTGGGAGTTTCCCGCGGAATGAGGAGAAAAACTATCAGTCACGGGAAAGCCGGCGGCGACGGCGCCGTCGCGGCGAGTGCCCGGGGGAAGGGCGATCCATCATCGTTACGACGCGCCAACTCCTTCCCGGCGCCGCGTCGCCCGCCCGCCTCCACGCCGACGCGCCTAGGTGAGTACGCGGCGGCCTCGCTGTACGAGATACAGAAATAGAATAATGCGGAGATGTGCATTCATTATGTTTCCAGAACGAAATAGAAGAATACGCGGTTGGGTATTCCGTATGTTGCCAGAACGAAATAAACGAAACCGTGGTTGTGTATTCCGTACGTTGCCAGAATGAAATAGACGAAACTGTGTTGTGTATTCCGTAGTTGCCAGAATGAAATAGACGAAACGTGGTTGTGTATTCCGTTGTTGCCAGAATGAAATGGTTGTGTACTCCTTATGTTGCCAGAACGAAATAGACGAATACGTTATTGTGTATAACGTGTTGCCAGAACGACGTGTCGGTATATTAATCAGATGTGTTACATAGCGTATAAATTTGCAACAGTGGCAGTGTAATGTTGCCAATTTAATATTTATCTTGTTTCTATGTTATGACTCCCTTATTATTGAATATAATTATGTAAATATGGTCCTTATTTACAGATAGTCAAATTATTTTCGGGGAGAAATTGCAAAAATCACGTAAAATATTTTCTTTAATATAACAATATTTCGGTAACCTGTCTTGTTCCCGTCATCAGGCACTATAAAAACAATACAAAGTTATATATTATTATACAAATAGTAGTGGGAACTCGTCAAAATTTGACGGTGAGATCTGAGATAAATGTAAAATACTGTGCCTTGACTAATGTTCATAAAGCAAATTTTTAAATAGGAAGAAGAAAGAGCAAACGTCTCTTATTGAATGCTAAATTTTTTGTCTCTGCAAATATTCACTTTATGGTAAGAATGATTAGATAAAAATTTTTTTTAACACTTATATAAAATAAATTTCGTATGAAAATACGTTTCCATCTTGCGCAATACACCAAGATGTAACAGAGTTGTTCATGATTCCACTATTGCTGTCAAAGTACCTGCTAGGCACCTCCCGCATCGCTTCGCAATAAGGAACAATTGTAAGAATCATGCATCGTCATTTATCTATTTCTGTGTTCCCTACACAAGTGTTGCGATCTAGGTAGTTGCGAGCTAGGCTGAAATATTGGAGATAAAACCCTTCCGAAACAAAAATGTGAATTGAAGTAATTTTACATAAGGTTAATTTCCCGTGAAACAATTGTTTTTTTTTTATTTTTGCATTTTTTATTTTAATGTCATTTTTAATGGTACTTACTTCAAATAATATTTACGAGATGCAACAAATGTTCTTCACAGAATTACTCAGTTGCCTATTCGATTTGTTCTCTCAGAAATTGTTTTGAAAGCCATTGTACGTAATTCTTGTGATGTATATCGGCGCCATTGCCGGTTCTACCGATTTCGGGGTAACCGAAGACAGAGATTTCCTGGTAAAGAACAGTCCAAAACAAAAGTTTGCAAGTTGAGTTCACTCGCACGAATGGAAGAAGCCTCGATTACATCAGTAACTTATCCATCAGCGTGAGTTGTTCATCCGAACTGGCTTTGATCAGATTTTTTACATTATTTTTCTTTGGTTTTATGGCATTTTATTGATAATTTTTGGCGATGTGTTAGGTCATCCAAATCCGCTTCTGATAATTACAATTCTTATTAACCATGAAAGTAATTCTAATTATTCTCAAAATATCACTTTTTTATATTTTTACCTCTTTTAATCTCATTCCGATTAAAGAAACCAAACAAATAATATAATCCTAGTCCTAATATTAGCATCTGATGTGATAGCCAAATTCATCATGTAAATGTACGCTGAAGCTAATAGAAACGGAAATACAAGAAAATCAAGTGCTGTTAGTGGTGGGTTTTTGGTACAATCGAAATAACTGGATCGAAACTGTACACGACCTACATGACAATTCTAGAAGTAAGCTTGTTTATTCAGTAGTTTATTGTGGTTTTCTCATATTACCTCCTGGAGTGTGGTGGAGCAATATTTGAAACAATGGACCGCGCAGACCTTTTCTTTCTCGTGTCATTACTCCATCCACGGGTCGCGCTATACGAAGTAGAATTGAAGAGTCCAAAGAACCGTAAACAATAAATGAATTTGTCTTCAAAAAATCATTCAGATCTCGTCGAAATAAATTTCAGAACTAAAAAGGTCATAAATTGTGCATAGGATGTCTTCTAACACTCGTCCAGCTCCCCCAAGAAAATGATTTCTGGTTATGACACTACTTGGAACGGTAGATAGAACGGTTCCATCGGTAATTCTCTTTAAACCTAAACTTGCGTACGAAACCAAAAATTGCTCTGAAACATGAAAAATAATGTTTCCTTTTCCGTTGCAAAGTCTCATCAGAACTCTACGACGGAAGGGATGTTAACTATAAGTAGTGTTTGCGAAAGGTCTCTGTAACGAGCATTCTTCACAGCGCCTGATGATCGTTTGAACAACGCAAATGTAGAAATCCATTACCCACGGGGAGAAGTAATGAAGTCCTACTTGCTCTGACAACTACACTGCAGAATTACATTATTTATGTGTATATTTATCTATTGCTTGTTTGATTTATGTCTTAACGTTGGTGCCAGTAGCTACTACTATACTGTCCAGATTCTAAAATTCGTGGTTACTTCTCTACTGTCCAGATTCTAAACAACACATTGAGAATGTTCCAGGTGAGTGGTGTTCTGAGCTGCGCGACTGACGGCGTGTCGTGTTGTGTCCGCAGATGGCGTGGGCGCCACTCCGCCCTCCGCCAGCCTCCCCCCCGCGCCCGCCTCGTCCGCCGCCACCGGCACCACCGGCTCCTCCGACAAGGAGGTGAGTGTTGGAAAGGGTTCACTTGTATTATCGTATTCACGTCAATCTTACGCGCACCCACCGAGAGCGGTGGCTCAGGGCATCAACTGATGTTACAGCAGTGCCTCACT
Source organism: Teleogryllus oceanicus (assembly GCA_964035755.1). Classification (NCBI taxonomy): domain Eukaryota; kingdom Metazoa; phylum Arthropoda; class Insecta; order Orthoptera; family Gryllidae; genus Teleogryllus; species Teleogryllus oceanicus. The sequence goes on along the minus strand of CAXIVR010000005.1, from coordinate 64,365,768 downwards.
CCAGAGGTTCTAGGGTGCCTCGCTGGTGGGAGATTCCTGGTTGGGCAAATCCCGCCAGTCGACGGTAGTTCGGCCCCCGAATCTCGCCATCCAGTGGGGGAAGATCATCGCCACCTCTCGATGAAAAACATGCACTACAGTAATGGGACTAATGACCTCAGTAGTTGACGCGCCCGGAATCAGTAATCAATCATTCAATCAATTAATTAATTTATTATGCGCACCCCATATTTGAAACAAAATTATGGGGGTTTGTATCGAATGTGCATCAATGACGGAATAATATGTGCGTTTTTTGTTTAAATTTATATTAATACAACAAGGGATCATAAGACGATCTTCTCTGTTTGCCCTTCATATCGTAACTAAAACCCTTCAATAATAGGCCTATGATAAATGAAATGAAGTTGAATTTGTGAACTCCAGCAATCCATTGTGACGTAATAAAAATAATGAATAAAGTTACTAGCGCTTTACGGATCGGATTTATATTCGAATCTAATGCGCACCTCGAGTTTGAGTACAAAATTACAAATAAATTTGGAAAAAAAAATTTTTTAAAAGGGGGTTTATAGAAACTTAAATCGTAAAATTAACATAAATGAATTGAAATTACGAATGGAAATACAAAAGATATTACAATTACCGTATTGTGTGCTTAAACAGGAACATTTAAGCTAAAAATATGTCCGTTTCTCCAATAACTTTGAAATAAATTTGTTTATAATTCTGTTGGAAACATTATCTTTCTTAACTTGTATTATTTGAGCGTATTTTCAACAGAAAATTTGGAATCGCCAATAATTGACATGATTACGTTTCGACCCTTACTTGGAATCGTTTCAAAAGCTGAAACTGAATTCAGAAGGATAAGAAATCATGTGTAGTTTAAAATGAATTAAAATTAATACTTCAATTGAAGGGATTGGAGCAACAACAAGATAAACCACATCGACTACAGCAAATCTCCCGCTAATCGTATCCGTTAATATCTCTATTTTGGTTCAAATTTTGTTCATTTTTATGAAGGGTTCTGAGCAGTAACTCTTGTTACTGCTCAGAACCCTTCATAAAAATGAACAAGGCGTATTGTAACAAGAAAACTTTCACTGAAATTGATATATTAATATTTACAAATGGAGGTAGCCTGGTTGTGGCAGCTATGGGCTATCTTATAACTTCGCGCAAGCCCTTCAATTAGCACTTGCTTCACTCACAAAATGAGGAGCAAAGTGAGCAAAAAGTGTTCGAAACATGGTCGCTCTCAGACGACTGGTATAAAGCGAGTTGTCTCTTCGATCCAGCCTCAGCGGCGTTTTATAATGGATGTTGAAGGTTGTATTCTCTTTTTACTTACAATAGAATCGATTTTTGCCGACCTGGATGGCCGAGGTGGCTAAGAGCGTGCAGGTGGCTAAGAGCGTGCACGACTCAGTGCTTCGGTCCGAAGAGTTGCGGATTCGAGTCGCGCCTTGGGCATGCTTGTTCGTCTCTTGTCTCTCGTGTAGGTATTGTCGCGTAGGGCTTTGCTGCTGACCCCAGATCAGAGAAGCTTGCAAAGTTGTTAGTTTCTAGTATAGTGAAAATGCGTTCCATCGTGACGTGAAGGGTAACCCACTGACGGCTGGATAAAAGCCCTTGGAAAAAAAGATTCGATTTGCTACTTCCGGGGTCAGCATCTTTTTCACACCCGCGGGCTGCATAGAACCCATTGTTTCGACAGCAGAAGCAGTCCAACTCCTGTTGTACATTATTGGGCAGATTAATCTGCTAGAAATCAAAAAGTGTTCTAGCACGAGAAAGATAAGTTAATTATATTTATGCACGGCAATGCCAAGATTTATGTGCTAAAAATTGAAGTCAGAAAAGGGACGACTCAGGAGCTCCTGCTCAACAACAAAAGGCTAAGTTTAATATTCTGAGAATTGAGATCAGAAAAAACCAGTCCTCTCTTGTCTATAGACGCAGTGACCCTTAAGAAGCTACAGTCGTGTTCGGCGGGAAGCCTAGCGTAGCCTAGCCTAAATTACAGAAAGAATTCTTAAACATAATATTTTAGAACTGTGCGATTACGAGGAAACAGTCATGGGATTTATGTGCCATCTGTTTATTAACCCGTTAGTGGAGAGTTTATGCTGATGAGAGGATCCTCTATTTAACACTTCAAAGTTGATTATAGAATAATATTTTTATAGAATCTGTACATTCCCCCCCTAATGCTGATACTGGAGAATTGACTCGAATGTAGACGATTATCAGCTTTCGACATGTTTGTAACCAATTCTAGAAGTAGTGTTTGTGTGTACATTTTTTCTTTCATTAGTTTCAAACCTTTCTGAAAATTTCTAATAGTGGTGACATACTTTTATCGCTTAATATTATATAATTAGGCACTCTTACGCTCCCAAAATAGTTCGGTGCATTGGCTTTGTATTCTTTAGGCCTATTATTTCATTGAAAAGTTTACTTTTCAAAACACATCAATTATTTAATTGAAAACGAGTGAAATTTTCCCTATCTAGTGTTTGTTCAAAACGAAGTATATTTTTCGTGAAGAATACGAAATGTAATGCAAATACAATTCTTTTTTCATATGTTTTAATTGTGTTTCTAGGTATTTCGATTCCGTTGACGTGTGAACAACTTTCCAATATTTTTCTAAAATTCAGAAATGGTATTTGGACTAATTGACACCGATGATACTTATTTGCAAAATTGCTTTTGTGAGAAGATTTACTTAATGTTCCCGTCTTGACTGTTAAGTTACGAAGACCGATTGCCTTCTGAGGTCTGCGCAATAACGGATAATAATTTTAGAACTCAGTTTAATAATTTTAAGAAGTAACGGCATGAAAAAATAGTTTATAATCTGACTTTCTTTCTTTTAATTTAAGGGAAGTCAAAACATTTACACGCCTTACGCTGCAGAAAGGGCTTGTTTTGTCGGTGAATAACTTTCACAGTTGAAACTTTTACTTTTGCCTTGCTTACTTTTCGGAGCGTTCCATGTTGACCTAAATGATACGAGTACTGAACTTGAGATGATATGCAAAAGCACGTAAGCAAATGAAAATGCTTGAAGGTGATACTTTCATTTCATGTATGGAACACTGATCACACCTCATTCAACGGGTAACTGCTCTTATAAATTTCACAGTATCTCCAGCTCTTTCACCTTCCTTCTGCTCATAACGTTCTAACCTCGCCGAGAAATTAAAAAGTGCTGTTTTTCTAATAACTTTATAGTTTTAAATCTTTTATGCATTTCAGCTCGTTATCCTCTGTTCATTTCCTTCAATAATAACGTTACTGAACTCGGAGCACATGTAAAAGGCTTTATGTTATCAAATTTAACAGATTTGTCAAGTGTGATCCTCTTCCTTTCCTTGCTAATAACGTTCTAACCGTAGCATTAAAGGCTTTTAATTTTATTTTTAAAATTTTTATACAGTATTTCCAGCTCAGTGTATCCTTTTTTTTTATACAGTATTTCCAGCTCAGTGTATCCTCTTTCACTTTCCTTCTGCTAATAACGTTCTAACCTCGCCGAGCACATGTGAAAAGTGCCTTTTTAACCTAAAAACCTCAACCCGCTCGTTACAGTGGTGGCCGATCGAACTTTCTTGTGTGACAAAATACCGTAAAATTTGGTTCACTTACACCTATGAGGCTAATAATGTGCAAGCATCGGTTTCGTCTACAACTGTTAGACACATTTGTGCAAGTGTGTTGGTCCGGAAATGGATTACCTGAGACCATCAGAGCACATGTGTAGGCTTATGCCCATGTTAATCACGAATTAACGTTTTGCAGAAATTTCCTTTATTGTAGAGCGAAAACAGTTTACGTAGCTGCTAAAAGCTTTGATTCTAGTGACACTGTGAAGAGCTCGTGAATGAAATAGAAACAGAATGTATCAGAAACCAAATTTTAGCAATTAAAAAATCCCCAAAATCAAAGATAGAATTTATGTGAAGTTGAAAATCAGTTTAAAAATTCATGGAAATGGCTTTTTTTATAGAGATGCGTGTCGCCCATGATCACTTTTGTATTGCAGCGGTTTCAGAAGAATCGCTTCCTATTCTAAAATTAAAATTGAGCAAATTATCAAGTGATTTTCCAATATGTTTAGTTCTACGTATGAAATGTCAGTTAATATAGAAGTAGCCACTCCCGTATTAACTTATGTTTAGTACATTGTTTTTCGTAAAAGTTCAATACAGACATTTCGGTGACAACTGAAATGCACGACAGCATGACGATGCGTCCTATATCTGTGTAAACAGATAATTATTTACCCGGGACCCGAAACAGTTAAGTGGCTGATAGTATTTCAAGTGACTGGACATTCAGAATTCCAGAAGAAATATGAGATTTTATTTCCACTTAATAGAACCAAAACTCTCGGTTAAATTTGTAATTATTTTTTATTTATAAATACGGACGATCGCAATATCTAGCAAGAAATATTGCCAACATCAGAAATATTTATTGCCGCAATGTTTACATCGGCAACTTCTCTTTCGAAATAATATTGCTCGCCATTTTCTTGCGAGTGTAAAGCGAGCTTAACGCTTCAACACGAGACGCCCCAGCCATTGAGAAACGTGTAGGATTCGCCCCTCGACTGGTAAATATCCTCATCTACCGGTCGGTGTGCGTCGTCCCACACCGCGGCCGCCGTCCCCGCCGCTTGCTTCCGCCACATTGTGGAGGGCGGATGCGACCGCACCCACACATCTGTGCTCCGCGCCGCTCCGCTGCCGCTGGCGCCAACACCGCGCCGATTATTGCTTCGACACGTGCATGCTCCCACGAGACAATCGGGTTCCTACTCCTTTATCCGTGCTTGGCCGAAAGCAGTCAATTTTCCGATAGTGCAAGTTTGGTAAATCTGTGTTGCGCGTTTATTTGTAATCAAAATATATGGATATTGCATTTGAAGAAGAGCATAACATTGGTGTAAGTACTTATTGGTTAATAACATGGTTACTCTCGTAGCTTCGCAGACTGCGCAACATGTAGAACCCGAAGAAAAGGAATTTTGAAAGAGTATACCTTACTTGTAGCCTTAAAATAAGAATTTAACGACTTATTTTAAATGTAGGTTTCTGGTTTTTTTTTTTATGTTTTAGCCTGAAACTCGTGAAATGATTCCAGTCCTTTAGTCGTTTGCATTTAGCCTCCGTTTTAGTTATATGAATGATGGCCTATCTGGTTCTGCATTCTTCAGGCGACAATTACTTGTGTCTTTGGAATATATTAACCGATTATTTGCTTCCTTTTTTTACTCGCTAGAGAAACTTTAATTTTTTATATGTTCAGTAATTTTTAGATTGCTGGAGGTTACATAATAATTAAATATTATTTTATATTTTATAGCAATTGTGATATGTTCATTTTCTAGTAAAACGTTGAGTAGGTGTCTCACTGTTTAATAGACTCATCTTTTGTTTTATCCATTTCGCTTTTTATAAATATTTTTAATTTCGCTGTATTTAGAAAAACTTGTAACACGACGAATGCATTGGAGCGTTAATAATATTACATGTTTCCATAGTGTAAAAGAAATTGCAAATAACTAGACTACTTGTGAAGAACTTATCGTGTGTATAAGAAAATGAAATATTTGGTACCATGGGGACTCTTGTTATTCTTTATACAAGTGTCAGTTTAGGAGGGTCTAGTAACTAATTCATTTCAAATGATGAATATGCACGGGGATGTCCTAAACGGTGATTAATAACCGTTTCTCAAGAACGAAATTAATGTTACGTTCACGAAGCTTGAACCCATATAATATTTTTGAATTTAGTAAAATAGTATTCTCTTTTAGCATTCCACGAGAAGTGGTGTTTTTGTAATCCGTTGTTTTTCTATGACAGAAACCATTGTAGAAACAGAAACGTTATTCTGTGATTATAACGCTTGGAAGAGAATAAACAAAAATATTAACATAACAGATTTCAGAAAATAAAAGAATGCTGATACGCTTTAGAGTGTGTTGTTATCTCTAAATATTCGTTCCTTTTGAAGGCGGGAACCAAGAGGATGCTCCAGAGTAGTGTTAGTAGGTGAGTAACGGTAAAAAATGTCATTTACGTCGATTCTTTTATTATAAACCTTCTCAGTACCCCTTTTAAGTATTATTACCCAACATTCATTAGATTAGCATTAATCAACTTAACCTCACTAAATGATTTCTTCAGTTTTATCTCCTTGGAAGTTTATTTCTTTTTAAAATAATCATAAATGCCTTCGAAAAATACCCTTTATCTTCGTTTGATTATAATTATAATTTGATTTCTTTTAAAAATTTACTCCTTTTTAGCAAATAGAACATGTTAATAATATCAAGTATACATTAAGTTCTGTTGTCACTTGCTCCTAAAGTTTTACATTTTACAGAATTTACATAGTTTCATGTACACACTTGTAATAAACAATGTCTTATTGTAATTATAACTTTGTATATCTTTCTGTTCGTAAAATCCTTGATCGCCAAGAACTATAGGAATGTGGTTAGAGAAACTGAAATTCAACCACAACAAAATATCATTTATTATTAAGTATTTTCGTAATACCATCTCCTGTTCGTAAAATACGGTTTCATTTGCCTTCAGGAGCAAAGTAGAGAATTTCAGTCTCTATGCAAAATTATAGTATGATAAGAGTATGTTAATGTTCTGTGCGACTTAGTGGCCAGAGAAATGCAACATCGTTGTCTGTGGACGTACGCGTTAGTTTCAAAGCGGAATTAATGAATGAAACGAAAACAACGTGTGGCTGCACAATTCAACGAACCTGGTTTGCTGTGAATGGGCGGACGTACAGTATGTTCTATTGTACTTAACGGTACAATGATGGGCGCTGTCTTGTTCCTGCTGCATCTTCCCACGGGTCGCGTAACCTCTGAATTAGAGGCGAGCAAATGTGGTCTTAATTTCTAATTATAGTGGGTGGTTGCTTTTTATCTAGGATGCAGTTTTGGGAGAAATTATTCGTATTGTTGTTCACCTTAATTATTCATCATACTTTGTGGCTAGTGAAACTTGTCCGAACTATTCACTTGCATAAAGCTGTAATTTATTGAAACGATGCTCATAATTATGTAACGTAAATTTTCTTTATTGCATTGAACAAGAATTGTGCACCAACATTTTTTATTCTCGGTTGGTAAAAGTTGGTAAACAGATTCTAGAAAAAGGCATTTATCGGGTGATAAGATGATTGCTTGCGCTCAATTTGTGGGATCCCCTTCATTCCCTTATCTAAGAAAACTACAGAATTCCTCTGAATGGGCTTATATGCCTTTGGTCTGTAGGTTCTAGAGATTAAAGACAACCAAACTTCATATTGAAATCCAACTCCTCATAAAATATGAGGAAATATTTTTCGTCTTTCTTGTTAAACAAACAAAAAATACTCCAATTAAAATTACATAATTCTGTATTTGAATACTTGATCTCTCTGGAACAATACCAACACTAGTTTGGCCATGAAAGTCCATCTAAGGAATAAAATTTGGGTAAGGCAAAATGTTCGATATCTCCCAAATTTATTCACAGGAAATGTAGAATATTATAAAGAAGTTGTAGAATACTTTTTCTGAATATTATACTACTTTTTGCTTATATTCAATTTATTTCTTCAATTCCAGGACCCTTTGACTTCTAGAATAATTGACTCTCAAAGAACACGCTCTAATTAGATGATAGTGACAATGACAATGATGGTGCAGAAATGTGGAATGAGAGATCCCGAAAAAAACTTGCCGAGAGCTCGCCTTGGCCGCCACAAATGTCACAAGGTTTAGTCGGAAGTCGAACCCGGTCCCAGTAGAAATAGTGTGCACTAACCACTACACCGTGACTCCTCCTCTCTGAAATAAATGCAAAATCTGTCTAGTATTCCTAATATTATCAATTTTAATTTGCTCGGGTATTTTAAGTTTAAAGTATATTCCACCTAAGTTTATTTTTGTTCAACTCACTCTGATAATGATATGTTGAATTTAAACTTAGTTTGGAAATTGGAAATTAAATTTGATTGGATACAAGATGTTTGTATGAATACAAGTCGTGGACTATTGGGTAAAATATTGAAAATGAAATTGGTCTCTTCACATTCGAAGGAAGAAGAGAATTGTTCATCGCTCATTCAGAGCATTTTCAGATCGCTTAATACAGTTCGTCCGCAGATGTCCTCGCAAAATCGGGTATGACAAAACATTGGCACGGACAAATAACGCCATAGTGGAAGCAATCATTACAGGCAGATCGTTTCTTCTCTTAGTAGCCCCTACCGCGTGGTAGATCCGCTTTCGACACCACCTAACGATTCCCTGCAGATCGGCAGTACGATCGGGTCTGCTCTCTAGAGAGTGCTCGAAACATTCGGTTGTAAACGACCGTGTTCTCCCGAATTCGGTGCATCGCGGATTCTCTCTAGCCTTGCCATTAGTTCTGTTTTCTGTTTCAAAATTCAAAATTTATTGCTTATTTATCCTTGAAAATAGATTTTATTACATGGGAGTTTTTTTTTTTTTTCTCCCTTTCAAAATTTATTGCTTATTTATTTTTGAAAATAGATTTTACTACATGGGAGTTTTTGTTTTTTCTCCTTTCAAAATTCAAAATTTAAGTAGTATATGACTTAGTGTAGGGATCACAGAATTTTGAAAATGTGCACACAATTCACTTTTCCCCATAGCACGTCATACGCAGTTTTTAACTGTTTTTGACGTAAAATAAATTTTAAAAAATTAAAATTCCTCACAAAAATAAAGCAGTAAGCGCGGCGATGACGGGCTTGAATTCGCGTTCTCGACGCGGTGGTCGGCGCTAATGTGGGCCACCGGCGAACTAACGAGCAGGCGGCGCGGACGCCCCCCGCAGAGCATGCGAGGGCAGCGGGCGCGCGCTTTCTCTGCTGTGAGCGGGGGCGGCGGCGCGGAGGGGGAGGGGCATCAAGGAGCCCGGGGCTCACGCGTGAGTCAGCGCCCTCCCTGTGCAGGTCCGGGCCCACACGTTGGAGGCTCCTGGGAGAGCTGTGAGAGGCTCACCTGTACAGAACAGTACAGCTGAGAGGCAGAACATGCCAAGTTCGGAAATTGTGTTCGGACCTGGCTCTGTACGTTTGAATATTTTGGCAATAGATCATTTGGGATTTTATTTGATAGTTAAATGTGTATGATAACGTTTCGGTATTAATTTCACCTTCGTCAGGAGTATAAAGGCTTTAGTATGATTTATTATTTTAACCAAACGAACCAAAAAATAAATTCAATACTCCACAAAAGACAAAAATTATAACATATAGTTAGTTCACCTGTGTAAATTATGTCGATTTGACTTTTATTTAGTTATGTAGCGTAGAGCAGTATTATTTTTGATTTTAGGATTTGATATCAGTATTATTTTATTATGAATTCTGATAATTTGTTACTATTTCAAGACCTCTTGCGCAAGTCCTAACTTGCCTCTAGGATCTACACACAATTGGATCTTCAATTTCCTAATATAATATACCTTGTGTTTCCTGGCTATAAATGTCTTGGACATATGTAGTACTAATAAGGTATGATTAGATCCTACAAGTTTAAATAACTTTGAAATGTTGTGAGTGCAGGTATTTTATTATATAGATTCAAACCTAAAAATCCACCACTTATTAATTATTAACCACCATTATTAATTCGTTCTCCGAAGTTGAGAGCTCCCCGCCCCATCACTCTCCGTGTATTTCTGTACTGTCCTCGTGCCCACTCTGCGCCCCGCACCCCGACTCGCGCCCCTGCTCGCGCCCCTGCTCGCGCCCCTACTCGCACCCCTACTCGCGCCCCTACTCGCACCCGACTCGCCCCGACTCGCACCCTGACTCGCACCCGACTCGCACCGACTCGCACCCCGACACGCGCCCGACACGCGCCCTGACTCGCGCCCCGACTCGCGCCCCGACTCGCGCCCGACTCGCGCCCCGACTCGCGCCCGACTCACACTCCGGCTTGCCGCGCCTCGCCGCGCCTCGCCCGCCTCGCACCTCCACTCGCGTTCCAGGAACCCACTCGGTCGCGTTTTCGCCTCCGCGCGTGTGCCGAACGCGCCCCACCTACCCCGCGCTGACTTTTTCAAAGGCCAGCCGCTGCGCGAGAATAGCCGCCAAAGAGCAGCTGCGGGGGAAAGGTTACGACGAACATCAACCAATGGCTTCCCGCTAGCTGGAGGAATTCGGAAGATTAAAAACAATTACGAATGGGGAGTTAGAGAACTCAAATCCATCGAATCCTACCCCAGATATCAGGTCGTATTTATAATCGTTTCAGTCCCGTAGACACCTTAATAACTAACAAACTTCTTAACACTTACGCTTAACACTTCAAAGCTTTTCCCCTAAGTGTCTGAAGCTTTAGAAATAAGTTAGAACAATATGAGAGTAATAGACATTAAATGAGTAAGTGCGGTGAAGTGCTGGTCAGTGTAATTCATAGCAAAAACAGTGTAGTGCAGTGCAGTGCAGAGCAGTTAAGTGTAGTAAACACGATCAATGAATTTAAAAAATGTAGCCAACATTTATGTAGGCGTATTAAATTTTAGATTCACCGACATATAATTATTGGATATCAAGGGTTGAAATATTTGTTATAATACTTAATTGCAGCCACAGGGACATACCCAATTTTTTGGTCATACCCAATTGCAGTTCAAATAAATGTATGTATATTGTATTGTGTGTCTGATTAAAACACTGGCGATTTATTAACATAAAATATGTGTGAGAGAGAATAAAAGTTAGAAACTTAAAGAGCAGGACACGGAGAGGTGGGTGTGGCGAAGATGTGATGAAAAATTTAATGTAAAGAAATCACGCGTGGTGTTTACCTCTGGTTAGTCAACGCATCTTGTACTGGTGGTAGGCAGGTACAGGAAATCTCACTGAGCGAGTGAGAATGCATTTACATTTTATTTCCTTCAATCGCATGTCGTAAATGTCTGCCGCTTTATTGGCTGCTAACATGTAGTTGCTAATGCCTGTGTTTAATGTGCATTGGGTGCTGTGTGTGTTGCAGAGGAGCCCTCTGCCGCAGGAGCCCGCGTCGTCGTCGTCGCCGTCGTCGTCGACGGCCGCCTCCAGCGCCGCGCGCCGCGAGAAGGACAAGAGCTCCAAGCGCAAGTCCAACCTGAACCGCTCGCTCATGTGCGAGGAGGTGCCGGCGCCCTACGACCTGCTGGGTGAGCGCCTCGACATCTCACTATACAAACAAACAAACAGAAACCTTCCAACTGTTAAAGGTTTTTCAGTTACATTCATTATATTAAGTTTGAATTATGCTATATTCAGTGCTTTTATTGTTCATTTTCAGCCTCTGGTATATTTTCGTGCTAACTCACATTTATGCTTATTCTTTATGTTAGTGAAAATGTTGAAGGTCTTGTGTTTGGAGTACTAAATTTTCAATTACTTCATCTTTTTAACTGTAAAAGAACAGTGAAAATTTATGGGAAAAATCTGTCATGAAACCTGACATTTCTGTTTGTTGAAAACACTATTGTATACTCAAGTGTGTGTTAATCGGGTTTTAACTTCTCTCCCGCAAAAGATATTCGGTATATAAATTTGACAAAATTGGGAAAACACTCCTGATTTAGTTCACTTGTACTCTCATGCGAGTTTCACTTGAACTCCGACGTCCTGCATGATTGCACGCGTGGGGTTGGTGTGAGGGAGGCAGCAGAACACTAGTAAATGAGCGATATGGTTGATTGATCGTATAAAAAAAACGGACGTAATCACTTCGTGGAAACTCCAGCTTTCTCATAAAGACTGCCCATAAACACGCAATTTTTTTTTCTCTAGTATTAGTCGGTGTAAATAAGTTTTGCAATCGCAATAACATAGTGAATGTTGAATACGTTCTTCAAAGAACAGACGTAGGCATTTGTGTTTCCGAAATGATCACAATTACAAAAAATGTTCAAATTACAATCCTCAGAAACTGAACACATTTTAACACAAAGTTGCAAAAATGATTGTAATATGTCGCTAAATCATTATATTAATTTTTCAATAAATTCATTTTCCTTTAAATATTTAGCTATTTATTCTGGGATACGCCGTGGATCTCACCCCCCGTTGTTCTACGAATACCGGAATAGCATTTGTTATGCGTGTAGCTTCGAACGCATTTTTTGGCACTTGAAGAGTGTGTTGTAGTTCATGTGAATTATTTGCGACGAAAGTTGCGTATGAAAGAAATCTTTAAAGCTTCACGTACAAGTCCAACTTGCACCGCTCGCTCATGTGCTAGGAAATCCCGGCGCCCTATGCAGTGCTGACTGAGCGAACGGGGCCAGCGACCGTCGCGACGCGAACCGCCGAAAGTGGGTCAGCGAGTGCGCGCAACCCGGGCGAGCTGCGAGCCGCCCTGCGCGCGTCTCCGCCCCGATCCCTCCTCCCCGGCATCCCTCCGCCCTCGGCATTCCTCCCGCCCACTCCTCCTCCGCCCACTCCTCCCTCCTCCGCCCACTCCTCCCTCCCTCCGCCCACTCCTCCCTCCCTCCGCCCACTCCCTCCCTCCCTCCGCCCATGCCCCCTCCCTCCTCCCATGCCCTCCTCCCTCCGCCCATGCCTCCCTCCCTCCCCACGCCTCCTCCCCCCGCCCACACCCTCCTTCCTCCGCCCATGCACCCTCCCTCCGCCCACGCCCCTCCCTCCGCCCATACCCCCTCCCTCCGCCCATGCCCTCCCGCCCTCCGCCATGCCCCCCCTCCCTCCCCACGCCCTCCTCCGCCCACGCCCCCCTCCCTCCGCCCACGCCCGCCCTCCTCCGCCCACGCCCTCCCTCCTCCGCCCACGCCCGCCCTCCCTCCTCCGCCCACGCCCTCCTCCCTCCGCCCACGCCCTCCTCCCTCCGCCCATGCCCCCTCCCTCCGCCCATGCCTCCCCTCCCTCCGCCCATGCCCTCCTCCCTCCGCCCACGCCCTCCCTCCCACCGTCCACGCCTCCCTCCCTCCGCCCACGCCCTCCCTCCCTCCGCCCACGCCCGCCCGCCCTCCTCCCTCCGCCCACGCCCTCCCTCCTCCGCCCACGCCCTCCCCTCCCCTCCGCCCACGCCCTCCCTCCCTCCGCCCACGCCCTCCCTCCCTCCGCCCATGCCCCCTCCTCCGCCCATGCCCTCCCTCCCTCCGCCCATGCCCCTCCTCCGCCCATGCCCTCCTCCCTCCGCCACGCCCTCCCTCCTCCGCCCACGCCCGCCCTCCCTCCCTCCGCCCACGCCCTCCTCCCTCCGCCCACGCCCGCCCTCCTCCCTCCCCCACGCCCGCCCTCCCTCCCTCCGCCCACGCCCTCCCTCCCTCCGCCCACGCCCTCCCTCCCTCCGCCCATGCCCCCTCCCTCCGCCCATGCCTCCCTCCCCTCGCCCATGCCCCCTCCCTCCGCCCATGCCCTCCTCCCTCCTCCGCCCATGCCCTCCCCTCCGCCCACGCCCGCCCGCCCTCCTCCCTCCGCCCACGCCCTCCCTCCCTCCGCCCATGCCCCCTCCCTCCGCCCATGCCTCCTCCCCTCCGCCCATGCCCCTCCCTCCGCCCATGCCCTCCTCCCCTCCGCCCATGCCCTCCCTCCCTCCGCCCCCGCCCGCCCGCCCCCTCCCTCCGCCCACGCCCTCCTCCCTCCGCCCATGCCCCCTCCTCCGCCCATGCCCTCCCCCCTCCGCCCATGCCCTCCCTCCCTCCGCCCACGCCCGCCCGCCCTCTCTCCCTCCGCCCACGCCCTCCTCCCTCCGCCCACGCCCTCCCTCCCTCCGCCACGCCCTCCCTCCCTCCGCCCATGCTCCTCCCTCCGCCCATGCCCTCCCTCCCTCCGCCCGCCTCCTCCCTCGCCCATGCCCCCTCCCTCCGCCCATGCCCTCCCTCCCCCCCGCCCTCCCTCCTCCCCGCCCACGCCCTCCCTCCCTCCCCCACGCCCTCCCTCCCTCCGCCCACGCCCTCCCTCCCTCGCCCATGCCCCCTCCCTCCGCCCATGCCCTCCTCCCCTCCGCCCATGCCCCCTCCCTCCGCCCATGCCCTCCTCCCCCCGCCCACGCCCTCCCTCCCACCGCCCACGCCCTCCCTCCCACCATCCACGCCCCCTCCCTCCGCCCACGCCCTCCCTCCCTCCGCCCACGCCTACCCTCCGCCCACGCTCTACCGCCCAATAGCATGGCGGCAACTCTTTGCCTCTGCAGCAGCGTTAATCGGAAAGTCCTGTGATAGTTGTGAACATTAGCTAGGAACGCTTTTAACCATTTAATGAAGGAGAAGTCTAGCGGTGGGAGGTGTTGGTCGGTGGTTTTCATGTTTGCTTTGATCAATATCAAGCAAACACTGCAGCAGTACCTATCTCTGGTCATGGACTGCGCATCATACCCATTCTTGTACCCTTTTCTCCCCTCACAAATGCACACGTCAGATACGTCTAGAGATCAGTCGAGAACTTAGCGCTTGCCCTAGGTTAGGCGGTGCCTCACTATAGGAGAAGCCTGCACTATAGGAGATCTTGCATTCCTGCAGAAGAGAATCGCCACCACCTCATGGGATAGAACATCACCTATATTGACGTGAATAATGTCGTCAGTAGTTGTACCCGGAGTCAATGTTTACTCACTCCCTTCTCCCTTTGTCACCTTGATCTTCTCAAACCTCGGGAAGTTATCATTTTTCCTTAACATTCGGGGTGTGTTGAATATGAAGAATTCTCTTAGTAATTTTCGGCTTTATTACATCTAATCAGTGAATTAAATTTTAGAATGGCACCAAAATGGGTTCCACTATAATACAATGGACCAATACATGCTACATTAATTCTGAACGAAGCATTGTGCGAAATTCGTTTAGAATTTTAGGCCGTTCAAGTTGATTTTCGTCTGTTTACCGGAGTCGTATTCCTGGGAATAAGTTCGTGTTCAGCTCAGATTAAGTACCCTAGTCGGTCAGACATTCATAAGATGTATGTTTAATTTTTTTTTTTTTTTCATATTCAGTTTTGTCGCAACACAAAAATAAAAAGTGCCTCAATTTTTAATTCACCAGATAGAGCAATCTCGCTCCAAAATAGATTAAATGCCCCTAGGTTATCGAAAAGAACGACCTTCAAGTCTGGTCTTAGAGGTAGTTGGCTAGACCCATTAGCCACTAAATCCCACTACCGCATTCATCATCGAAAGCACCGCTACCCTCCGCCCCCCCCGCCTCATCACGGTCTTCTTTGCTCTCCTCCCTTACGCCGGCTCTCGCCCCCGCCCCCCCCCCCCCGCGGCCGGGGGTTGCGTCGCGTCGCGCGCGGCGCGGCGGTCTGCCCGGCTCCGCGCCCGGACCCCTCCCCCTGCGACGCACACTGGGCCGAAAGGGCTAAGGACGCGCGGAGGAAGACACTTCGGAGGGTGGACCTGATCTGCGTAGGACACGGCGCTCCTGGTAGGATGGCTGCCTCGAAAGCGCAGTTTGTGGACATCGAGGCACTTTGTGAATGTTCGTCTCTACTTCATCCTGTACCATTCTCTATCTGAGCCTCTCTCTCCCTCTCCCTCCCTCTCCCTCTCCCTCCTTCCTCTCCCTCCCTTTCTCTCCCTCTCTCTCTCCCTCCCCCTCTCTCTCCCCCTCCCTCTCTTTCCCCCTCCTCTCTCTCCCCCCTCCCTCTCCTCGCCCTCTCCGTCCTCTCGCCCTCTCTTTCACCTCTTTTCTTCCGGGTCTCATCCTCTCTTGTACTGTACATTAGCAGATGAAGTGATGTCGAAGTCCACCTTGTTTCCAAAATTGCCATATTCGGTGTCGAATCTGTGAACTCCCTCTCCCTCTCTTTCACCTCTTTTCTTCCGGGTCTCATCCTCTCTTGTACTGCAGATGAAGTGATGTCGAAGTCCACCTTGTTTCCAAAATTGCCATATTCGGTGTCGAATCTGTGAACTGTAACTTGTACCCTTTAATAAGATAAAAACGTTATTAAATAATTCTGATGAAACATAGTATCAGACTCATAAAATATTTTTTTTTATTTCACGTCCTTCATTACTTGGAGTATGTCACAATACGTTGCCCCAATATTTAACTCAATATTGTATTAAATAGGAAAATGAATTAACTACGTGTGGTGTTCCCCTGCCCTGCAGTACCTTCTAATGCTCTCGGAATAAATCATAATTCGTTTAGGAAGAAATTTTTTGGTCCTCACAGAAACGTCTGTTCCATTTTGATTAATTTCTCACAGTTGTCGACTTTTTTTATTATTATTTATTCGTTGCGACGTTGTTGATGCAACGCGTCTCTTAACCCTTGTTGGGCGTTGAGCGCTTTCTTCTGGAGTAATCCTCCATTACTGAGCATACTATACTCATACACATACTCCGTTACTGAGAATAATCTCAAGTCAAGTCTCGTCACGTCGCAGTCAGTCAGTGCCTTTTATCCCTTCGGCCAGGGGCTCGACGACGTTAGATCCCGGGGTTCCTGGCCGGTCACCCAACCAGGAACCCGCGAGTCTCGAATTCGCTTAACCTTCGTGACTTCACGGAGCGAAGTAAACGCATTCGGCTAACGCCGCCGGCTCTACAAAAACTGTGTATGCACTTACGAAATGTATTGTAGACAGTAACTTTTCTCTTGTGTTGAAGGTGAACTATATAAAATTTTCAGATAGAAAAGATTAAAACTAGATGTGTATATGAAACAAACTAAATAGATCAATACTGGTCTGGAAACGGCTAGCTTGAATTATTGTCGACAAAATACTATTTCGTGAAAATCCGAACTGAATCGGTTTAGCCTTTCCGAAGATTATCCCGGTTAATCAGGCAAAAATTGTGTAAATCGTTGTAAAGTTTTTATATAGTGTAAATGACGGAATGCGCTTATAACAGACGGTGTTTTTTTAAGTTCACAAGCACACTTTATGTTCATTACTAGAGATGAGCTCAGCAGCGTGTGGTGTGTCTGACCCGTCCTGGATTCAGCGCTTCGAGCCGGGGCGGGGCGCGGCAGGGGGGGCTCCATATCCGAAGGTGAACACCCGCCCGGCACCGCATGGCTCCGCCCGGGGGCGACGGACAGTGGGCCGACGCGACCCCCACCAACATGGCCCTAGGCATTCTTGCCTCGTGCCATTCATGGAAGCAGATTTTCAAATGCAGCTATGTATGCATCAAGAGTGTTCTAGGAGTGCTAATGATCGTGCTTTTTGTCGCTCGAGAGCTGCAACAATGACTGCGTGCACGAACGCAACAACAATGGGCGAGCGCTATGCGCACAAAATTCATTTGGCAGTTGGCAATGGGTTAACGCCCGTGTAAACAAAAGATTGTATTTTTATCTGATTTTAATTATTCAAATGTTATGAGAATGTTAATTTAACTCTGTAATATTTGTAACTCCCCTCCCCCCATCAACCTCAAAAGCGAACCCTGTGTCATTCAACTGCTTTCATATAATCCGCGGGCCAATGATCCTCTCCATCCTGGAAATTTTTACGGTGCACATCGAACTACGGGAAAACTTGGTTTTGGAAATATCAACCAAAAAAAAGTACTTGTTAAAGGAAATATCAACAAAAAAGTATCGGTAAAAAAATTAAATATTTAGCTCGTTTCAAATATAAATTTAAAAGAGTGGGTTGGATTTAAAAGAAATCACAAGTAACGGTTTAGCAAGTTTACAGCACAACAATTGCACAGTGGTTTAATTAAAAGAACGTCACCAGCGATGAAACATGTTCCGCGCCCTCTGACCCCGTGGACCATCGCGTGCCGGCGGCGCTCTGCGGACGCCGGTGACCTCCTTCCGCGGCTTTTACGCCCCACGGCGCGCCGGAGGGCGGAAGGGACGAGGGTGGCTGCACTGCGTTATGCTTTTTGCTCCTCTGGGCGAACTCCCCCGCCGCGCTCTGCCTCGCCCCTTCCCGCCCCGCCACATCCCGACCCAGTTCGTTCCATCTCACCTTGCCCCGACCCGCACAGCCGCGTCCCTCTCTTTCTTGCCAGTTCCACTCGTCCTGCTAGTCTTCGTCATCATCCCCATTTGTCCCGCGCGTCCCCGCACGTTCCGCTCTGACCTGCGTACGCCCACCCACACCACTCGTCCCCGCCCCGTCACGCTCGTCTTCGTCCTCGCATTTCACTTCATTCCGCTGGCCCTCGCCCGTCCTTGTCCGACCCGCCTCGTTCTGCCCCGTCGCTGCCCGTCCTGCTGTCTCTTGAGCGTCCCTCTCCACCCCGCCCCATTGCGCCCCGCCCTGCCCCGCCCCGCCCCACTGCGCCCCGCCCGCCCCACTCGCCCCGCCCCCCGCCCCCCCTTTCCCATCGCGCTGCGCCTCGTCGCTCCAACCCCACTCCGCCCCTTTCTACCGTGTAGTGCCCAGCTCCATTCTACACCTCCCACACGTTCCTGGTAACGTTCATCAATGCACCACTGCCTCCGACCACCATCACCTTCTCTCTCCTTTTTCCTCCCACCTTCCCCCCTTTCCTCCTCTTTTTCCTCTCTCTCTCTTTCTTGCCGCTCCTCGCCGTCTTCTATAGAGTCTATTCCCTCCGTGCCTTGTCCTCCCTCCCCGCCCAGTTTCTCCACCGTGTGTCCCCGCCCCTCCCCCTTGGTTGTGTCGGAGGATGGGTGCACCTCTCATCGCATCCGATCGGACAGCGCCCTCGGGCACGCTACTGTTCCTGCTGCAAAGGGTCTAGCCATAAAAGAGCGCATCCGAACGACAGACGTGCCTTTATTCGTAGTAGTATTTTCGTCGGTATCGGCTCTCCGATCATCGTATACCCCAGGTGGATGTGTAGCAGTTGTTGTCGAAATGGTGGTGACCTCCTTCAAAGGCACCACTGTCAAGCACCAGCGCATTTATTTTTCCTCATATGTGCGAGCGTGTTGTACTTCAACATTCCAATTGACGGAACGCACATTTTACTGGGTAGGCGTCTTGTGTTAAACACACAGGAACCCGGAGGACGGGTGCGTTTGTAAAGTGTTGAGGATCCACCCTTTTTTACTACACTACACAACGGCTTTTCCTGTATCTTTTAATCCGTCCGAGCAAAGAGCGTTTGGAACAACCCTGAGGGTAAAATTTATCGTAAACGACGTTCTCCGGAATCAAATCCTGATTTTCTTCAGGATATGATTTCATGCTTGATCGCATCCTGACTGCGCCTGGTAAACCTGTACCTGGTACAGTTTCGTTATGCATACGAACGTGAACGATTTCCGTTCAAGCTCGAGACGCTGTAAACCCGGAAGGTAAAACTGTACGTATGTGGGCGCCTTCGTTGAACGGTTAAAAACAAGACATGCAAACCCTGGAGGACAACGCTGTCGAGTATACCGAACATACTATATAGAAACTGAGTTATAGATGGTAAGTTTCGTCTGGAATTTTAACATTGTGTGATGTGAGCCACTACAACGAAAACTATTTTCTTCTGCACATGAAAACGCCTGAGGTTGTAACGCGTCAGCTAACCAATGGTAAGCATCCTAAAGCACTTACTATTATTTACATCTACTTTTTGTTAGAGTGAACGGGGAATACATGGGCTCCTTTAAGGAGCATCGTTGTCGGTCCCCGTACCTCCGAGGTGCGCTCGCCTTCATTCTGTAGGGCAGATCAGAATGACACACAGCACAGATCGTGCGCTGCTGTAAGTGCTAAGCTCTCGCACTTCCACCTTTAAAGGATAAAACCACCTTGTCTTTACGAACAGTTAGGGCTGATCTGTAGCATAAAGAAAACAAAGAAAAGTCAGAGCCCGCGATTACCGCCATTCTTTTGTCGGAAATGCGGAATACGAATTAGTACAGAGGAGGTGCTGCAGTATATTTCGCGGGAGGTTGTGCATAGCTCCAGGTTAGAGCTTGTACAGTAAATTGATATTTGTCATTCTCTAACGCTTTTAACTTTTAGTAAAATTTCTTGGTGAAATTGTTAAAATACTTTTCCGCGAATGACACATTTTTTCAGTTTTACACATCTTTAAGTCTAATATATACCTCGGCGCGCAACATGGACGACTAAGAATTTTGAACCAATGTCAACTTGTGTACACAGGTTGGGTCAGAATAAATATTATACTTTTCTTGGGAATATAAAGGGCTCGATATAACTTTTTGCCAGTGAAAACGTTGTGGGAAATCTCCTAAAACTAAGACACATGTGCGATATTTCTTTCCTGGCAGCATTCTTCGGTTCACGACTCATCCTGCACTCGTGTTCGGCAGGTACGCGAAGTCACCGAGAACGTCCTGCCCACCCCCAATCTACAACAATATTGATATTCTTTTCTTTTCTTTCTTTTCCTTTCTTTTCTTATTTTTTCTTTCTTTTATTTCTCATTTTTCTTTCTTTTCTTTCTAACTTCTTTCTTTCTTTTGTTTCTCACTCTTTCTTTCATTTTTTCTTTCCTTCTTTCTTTCTTGTTGAGGTTTCGAGTTAGTCTATCAATAGCTGGCTTGTTAGCGAAGCGAAGCGTCCATTGACAAGCCGTGACGCGTGTTTCCGCAGACGAGTCGGGCGGGCGGCGGCGTCGGCGGCGGCTGGGCGCGGAGGCCGGCGCGGCGGCGGTGGCGGCGGCGGCGATGGCGACGCGGCGCGCCGCGCTGGGCGAGGCGCCGCTCCTGGCGTCGCCGGACGGCGGCGCGCGTGCGGGCGCGGGGCGGGGACGACGGCGCGCGCCCTCGCGGCCCGCCCGGCGCCGAGCGCGCCTCCCCCGCGCGCAGGGCGCTGCCCCCCGCGGCCTCGGCCTCGGCGGCGCGCGCCTCCTCCAGGTGAGTGTTCACCTCATCAAGATGGTTGTTGTTGTTGTTATTATTATTCGAAAACTGTAAATAATATTGTTACTTTTTTAATTTATTATTATTATTATTATTATTATTATTATCATCATATCACTTCCTCTAAATTGACAATTGAAGATGTTAGGTGTGTGTTAAATATAAAATCTACTCCATGTTTCTACCAGTTTTCTAAGGAACTTCCTCAGGTTTCCAATAGATCGATGACCAGATATAATGATATTGTTATTATTATCATTATCATTATTAGTCTCCTTTCTGCTATTTTTCTCCTTGAGAGGTCAGTTCTGACCTGATCACTCAATGCTTGTCCCAGGATTTAACACTGTTTGGACAATTCTACGTGTTTCCAGAATCACTTGGGAACGTTAAGGACTTGCCTTATTCTTAAATTAGTATTGTTATTGTTAGCTATATAGTTCTTATAGACGAATTTTAGTTATGATAAAGTATTCTTAAGGTAATATTACTCATATATTTTGTATCCTTTTATTACCGACAATCAAATACCATGGATAATTACAGACCAAAGACCAATATTACTGGCACTGCTCGTCCATCACTTTTGATTGTTTAAAATAAAAGATTGGATATTAAAAATTATTATTATTGTTATTATTACTATTGTTATTACTGAGGATTATTGTGATGTTGCAGCAGTAGTTCGTCTCCCTTGAGCGGTGCCTTCATCTCAGCGAACGCGACCCCTCCGGGCTCCGACTCGGCGTCCGCCGTTGCGTCCGCCCACCGCCTGCTCGGCGACTCCCCGC
The DNA here is from genome assembly GCA_964035755.1 of Teleogryllus oceanicus. NCBI lineage: Eukaryota > Metazoa > Arthropoda > Insecta > Orthoptera > Gryllidae > Teleogryllus > Teleogryllus oceanicus. The sequence goes on along the minus strand of CAXIVR010000005.1, from coordinate 64,344,185 downwards.
GCCAGGCGGCGGACGCGGAGGCGACGGCGGCGACCCCGCCCCCGCGCCGAGACCCCAAGCGGCGCAGCCCCCTCGAGCCCATCTCCACCACCAGCTCCCCCATCACCCCACCACCACCGCCGGCAGCGGTAGCCCCGGCCCCGAATCCACCCGCCAGCAGCCGTTCGGCTCCATCCTCAAGAAGAAGTCGTCGGGGGACGAGGCGGCGGCCCCGCCCCCCACGCCGCCGCCCGTCGCGTCGCCGGCCCCTCCGCCGCCGTGGCCGGCGCCACGCCCCCGCCGGCGCCCGTCTCCATCCTCAAGCGAAAGACCTCCCAGGTAGGTACACCATGCAATCACACTCGGGTGGTCATGAGCAGACAGAACGTGATGACCCTGTCACCCTCTGTAAACGACTGTCCAGTCCATACCCTCGCCAAAATTGGTTGTAGGGAGAAGTCTTTGGTAATACAAATTTTCTAAAGAATTACGTGAAATTAAGAAATAGTAATCAAATCAATAGTAGCTTACTCCTATCGCGAAGATACAACCACATTGATAAACTATTTTTACACTTTAGCTTGCCGACAAATCCAATGTTTACGAAAAAGGAATTGTTGTCAAAAAGTAAATGTGAGAATCACCAACCTGTGAGATCGGAATTAAGGGAACCGTTAAGAAAAATTGGTGTTGTGGGACGAGCGTCCGCCAAGGTCATCCCCGGCCCACTGATGGACCGCGAGAAACTGTGGTCCTTAAAAAAATCTTAACTTCATACTTTGTTGTAGTATCTAACTTATTACCCGGCGTTGTCCACGTTATTTACATGTTTCCCTCACTACCCATCCCCCGGCTCTCCAGCTTCACCCATCGTAACCGGAACACCTCCTTCACACACCCCGAATACACACACGCTAGTATAAGCACACATTTATTTCTAGGTTTCAAGACCAAATCAAAAATGCATTAGCTTACAACAGATTAACCCTCTGTTAAAGAACACTTCTCAATTCGGGATGTCCCAAAATGAATGTTACAAACTTCTAAGGCTTGTAGATAAAGGGGTTGAAAATGATAGCTTTTATGCCAATTAACATTTAGCGAGTAGTTTCATATAGCGGAGTTATAAAAGTAAGCTCACGGGAAACCCTGAGCTTTAGGCAACTCCTTATCCAAATATGTTCGACAGGTCATGTTTTGTCGTCATCAAAGATATTTCATGTACCTGCCGAACGCCTGTGCGTTGGTGATTTTCTAGCAATCAGAGTGCAAATGTTCAACGTATATAAATGCCTCGTTTACAAGTATTTTTCCACCATATGTTCATTGGCAAAACGTTGTCATCTTCGACCACTTTACAAGCCTGAGAAGTTTGTAACATTAAGTCTGCGATTTCCTGTATAGTCCACTTACCTCCGCGCACTCTCTCGTTTCGGCGCGCGAGCGTAGCGCCGCGGCCGGGCGACGCGACGCCCCCGCACCAGCGCCCGCTCTGTTGACAGGACGAGGCCGGGGCGCCGCCCCCCACTCCGCCGCCGCCCGTCACCTTCTCGCCCAACGTGAAGGACGAGCCGTCGGCGGCGGCGCGCTCGTCGTCCCCGTCGTCGGCCCCCCGGGGGGGGCCGAGGTTCCCTCCGTTTCGTCACCTGCAACACTGCGCAGACGGCGCACTAGCTTTCCGCCTCTGGCTACCAAGGCTCAATTCCTGATTGATCCTCGTCGAACTACAAAAAGGCCCCAAGTCTTCTCGCGTCATCTCCGCTTCCTCTGCCTGTCATTTCACCACTCCCGCATCATTGTTCAAATCGTATGATAATCACCCACCCATCAAATCACTCCAAAGCCATTTTAACTATTAGTCGATTTAACTAATATCATTTTCAATAGTTTATACGAGATAACGAGAAGACATGGTTACGACATTAATTCTGTGAAATTTAAATTAAGTGGATTGAGAAATTAGTAGAGTATTGTAATGTTTGTTGGTCGTTTTGTTGAATTTTTTTAGTAAATATTTTTCTCAAGTACTTTTGATAATAATTTTATTTGTATCGTGTCCACATTCCGTGTTTTCACTTAGAGATCGATGCCTATTTAGAACGTATTTTATATAGCAGGTATATTAAACCCATGCCCATTTTATACAGTTCAAATCCATTTATATGCTCTTTTCCTTAGTTTGTTATCTACACCCATACTCGTTCATTCACGATCTGTTTCTTTCAAACACTCATGTCCCGTCCGCGTATTTCTTAGTGATGTCCGATAATTAATTACATTCAGTGCACCTCAGACACTTTCCATAATTCGTGCCATACAGATTGTTTCATTAATTTCTCAACGCAGGCATTTATGCCTTTCAGACTCTCTTCAAAAGTTCGATCCCTTTTGCACATCTCTGCGACCCTTCTCAAGAGTCACATTTTCAAAATTACTTCACACGTCGTTCAAATGTGAACTGTGATAATCGATACGGTTGTCATTGCTTTCGATATATAAGGATGTAATACACGTATGGTATCTAAGAAATTATTATTGTAGATTGTATTGCAGGCCTTCTTACATCTTTTAGATTCCAATTAACTTATTTTTTAATATTAAAAGGATACAATTGTTTCTAATCGCATTTGGTCGTTGCTTTCCAAGGCGTTCCACGTGCGTGTCAATCAACGACAAAACATTTAGTGTGTCAGTTGTGGTGTGTGATATCGGAAGATGTCTTGGGGAAAAACCACGAACAATGGATGCGCCTAAATGGATATAACACAGTATTCTTGTGGTGTACGTGACTGACGTCCTTGTTATCATACGAGTAGGGATTTATACTGCCGAACTCGCATCTTGATGCAGATGTCTTTGTAGCTTATCAGATTATTCATATCTTCCCAAAACCACACTAAGATGCAAATCAATGATAATTTCCTCACAATTGTACACTTAACGCTATCGTATGTGCAAACTTGTCACGCAGGTGAAATTTGGGATAGTTGTTTCCGATATAACTGTTATCGTTTACTAAGAGTACACTATCTTGTATCCTACATTTTTTATCCTTAAACCAGTACAATTGAGGTTTTATGTTCGTTAAATGTTAAGCTGATACAACTTTCATACAGACAGTTCCATTCCCTTACAAACAACTTTTCTTCATTTTCAATTGGTTAATTTTGCTTCGCAGCAACATATGAATTTGTTACCGACAAATCGCTCATTACCTCTACACCAGCACCTCATTACTACTACCACGATCTCCACAATGTTCATCCGTACGTTCATCTTACTTAGCACCACATTTTCCAGCATCACCACCACCGCAACCAATGCCTCTCTTCAGTGTACACCTACCATCGTTAAGGCTATTGTCAACAACCAACTGCAGAACAACAACACAGGAACGTCATCAAAAATTTAAACTCCATAAACACTACAGTGCACACAATTTACACCACCGAACACGCTTAGTGTCACCAACATGAGCATCGTCCAAACCACCAGCTCACCACGACCATCTTCAAATCATAACAAACAGTCATTCGTGTCTATTATTGTCTCCATCTTCACCTTCGCTCGGCATTAATCTGTACGTCAGCAACTTGCACGAGTCACAGCTACTTGCCGAGCCGTTGGCTCGCTGATGCATAGAGGAACCCTTAACCACCCACTCACTGTCACACGCTCGCATCCACACGTCTCGGGAACGCCACTTATCTGCGCGGTTATCGACGCACGCGTTATCACCTCGCCGTGCCGAGCCGCGTCACGCTCATTTGGCCCCGCGCGCGCAGGCCCAGCAGCGCCGCTCGTCCCTGGAGGAGCTGGTCCGGCGCGCGCGCTCGCCCGACGCGCCCCCGCCGCCCTCCATCCTCAAGCGGCGCTCCCGAGACGGCTCCAGCCTCCTGCGCGGCGACTCGGACGGCGCCGCCCCCGCCCCGGCGCCCGCCCCGCCGACGCCGCCGCGGCCGCCTCGCCGCCGCCGCCGCGGGCTGCTCCGCCGGCGACGAGCGCGCCGCGTCCTCCCCGGAGCCCCAGGGCATCCTCAAGTCGTCGCGCAAGTCTTCCAGCGGCAGCAACGCAGGTATTTATTTTACGTAAAAAAACAGTTAAAAACAGTCAAAAACAGTTGATTTATTTTACGTCAAAAACACAGTTAAAACTGCGTATAACGTGCTATGGGGAAAAGTGAATTCTGTGCACATTTTCAAAATTGTGATCCCTACACGAAGTCATATACTACTTAAATTTTTTGGAGAAAAAAAGGAAGAAAAAAAAAGCTCCCATGTAATAAAATATATTTTCAAGGATTAAAAGGCAATACGTTTTGGCTCTTATCCATGTTGTCCTTCAGAATAATACTTCCTGGCGCGACAACATGGAAACGATAATTTGAATAATTGTATTTCCCACTGAATTCTAGAAGACGTGCACAGAAAATGAAGTTACATTTATGTCCAGAAGCAAAACAAGGTGCCATCTCAGCATTTGCTCAATGGATCAGGAAACTGGACGAAAAAACCTGATCGAGATGGGGTCATTGACCCGGAAGCTGTAGTACAATAGTTGTTACAGGTTGTTTATACTCATTTATACAGTCCAAATGGTAGATAATGCATTATGTATCATTGTTAAAATTAATGCTACTTTTCTTGTGATGCTCAGTATAGTCTCTAATTGTATAGAAAGTATTTGTATAGAAAATTGTATAGGCACGCACTCGCAAGTGCATTTGAACCGCTCTTGTTTCGTCGTGCTGGAGTCCCGAGGGCTCATTGGTAGACCTGAAGGACCCAGGTTCCAATCCCAGCGGAATGACCTGAAAAATGAAGACCTACAAGGCGTCATGTATGTGGACGTCGGACGCCACCAACAAGCGGGAGAGAAACATCGCCACTTCCCGGGATTAACTACACTTACAGGACTAATGATCTCAGTAGTTGGTGGCCCCGAAATCGACACTCTCAGGCTCACTTATTCTAATATTACGTGATTGAATTTAAGTTCATTTTGTCAGAAGGGTGACAATACAAAATATTATGATATTTGCACCGGATGTTGAATCTCTCAACGCTTCAAAATTAATTTGTCTTGCAAAATGTATAAATTGACTTTTATAGTTTTACCCACAGACGTACGCCTTGCGAAGGAGTATTCTATAGCTCACAGATCGTGCCATTCCTTTCCGGGTAGTTCGCGGAGAAATTTTCGTAAAGTCGGTTCGTTGGTTCTTTGAGTTGAAATAGTGTCAAAAATATGACTATGAATCCGTATTATTAAACCACTGTTTGAAGTAATGTAATTTGATTGTTAACTCACAAGACATAAGTCAAGATTGAAAAAAAATGGGTGATCAGTTTCCATTCAATAATTATCTTGAAAATGTCTACTTTCGTTACTTGGAGTTGTAAATATTACAACTTATTTTTAAAAAGAATATTAACTAATTTGGCATATTCACATATTCAGCAATAACTAAGATTTGTATCTAGAACTATCCTTGATTGTATTAAACAGATTAAAGAATTTCTGAATGGCCTTGAATTTGCTCCCGGTGGTTACGAATGCTCGTGTGTTGTTGCCCTTAGGCCTCCCGAACGGCGCCGACGCCCCCGGCGGCAGCGGCAGCGGCGCCGAGGACGGCGGCCCGGGCCCGCACCACGTGTCCATCGCGGCGGCCGTCATCAAGTCGCTGGCCGCCACCGAGAGCGAGCTGTTCGGGCTGGCGTGCGAGAACGGCGAGCACGGCGCCCCCAAAACCGGCCGGGACCGGCCCAAGCCCATCCTCAAGTCGTCGCGCAAGCACTCGCACGAGGACAACGGCGTCTTCGGCCTGCCGCACGGCCACGGGCTGGGGTTGGGGCTGGGCCGCGACTCGCCCACCCGCTGTCTGCGCCTGGCCAGGGGCTCCGACTCCACCTCGGGCTCTGATTGCGAGGTGAGCGCGCCTCCCCTTCTCCTCGCGCTTCTTCTCTTGCAACGTTGCGTCTCATCTTCCTGCTTCTGGTACTGGATCTCTTCTTCCTGCTTCTGGTACTGGATCTCTTCTTCCTGCTTCTGGTACTGGATCTCTTCTTCTGCTTCTGGTACTGGATCTCTTCTTTCTGCTTCTGGTACTGGAACTCTTCTTTCTGCTTCTGGTCGACTCTTCCTGCCTAGAACTGTCTCATCTTCCTGCTACTGCTTCTCCATTTCTTCTTTCTGCTTCTACATCTTTTCTTTCTGCTTCTAGATCTCTTCTTCCTGGTTCTGCTTCTGGATCTCTTCTCCCTGATTCCGGAACCTCTTGTTCTGCTTCCCCTTTTGTTTTTCTCTTCTGCTTCTCATTCTATTCTTTCTCCTATTTATGATCCTCTTCTTCGTCCTGCTGTTGGTCGTCTTCTTCCTCCTGCTGCTGATCCTCTTATTTGTGCTTCTTCTTTTCCTGTCATTTTTGCTTCTCGTCCTCGACAACTTCGAAGGTAATGCGCCTTGTCAAAGTCTCTATCCCCAGGAATTGAAGCTTCAAGGTGAATAATTTCTGTTTACTCTGCACCACAAGACTCCTGAGTACATGGAATTATTTTCACTTTCGATGGGAACGCAAATGTTAATGTACGGTATATCTCACTAGATTTCCAACAGACTTCTCATTACAAAACAGAAAAAAGTATTGGTTTTTCGCAAACATGGAACAAATTTATGAATGGAGGCGTCACCGTCACAGAAACGGCCAAATCTACCGTTTACCCAGATAGCCGTTCACAATGGAGGCCAGGTGTTGCTATATTCTTGTCAGCAATATCTATTGTTCTTTGACCGAGCCCGTCAACTTAGTATTGTTAATTTACATCATTTCTGTTTTTCTTTTTGTTCTTTTTTCGGTCGAGTCCTATAGAAATAAAGAGGTGTGAAGTAATCTGTCATTATGTCTACTTGTGCGTCTGACCGCATTAACTCATTTCCTGTATTGATTAATCTCTCCTTTTCTCAGTTTTTTATTTTTTCTTCTTTTTTCTTCCTTTTTTCTTTTGTCTTTTTTTCTTCCTTTTTCGTTTTTCTTTTTGTCTTCCTTTTTCTTTTCTTTTTTTCTTCCTTTTTCTTTTTTTTTTTTTTTCTTCCTTTTTCTTTCTTTTTCTTCTTTTTCCTTTTCTTTTTCTTCCTTTTTCTTTTCTTTTTCTTCTTTTTCATTTTCTTTGTCTTCCTTTTTCTTTGTCTTCCTTTTTCTTTTTCTTTTGTCTTACTTTTTGTTCTTCTTTATCTCTTCCTTTTGTCTTCGTAGTCTCTATTAGCATCTCCCTTCCCCGTCGTTGCTGAGCGTTGAGTTGAGTGGTTGGCTTGCGCGTGCGCAGGTGCGGCCCATCCTGAAGAACGCGGCGGACGGGCTGCGCTCGCGCGACCGCTCGGCGTCTCCACGACCGCGCCTCTCCTTCAGCGCGGACGAGGGCTGCGACGGCTCGCCCCCCGTCGCCCTCCGCCGCCGCCCCCCGCCCGCTCCCTCGCCCGGCCACTCGCCCCCGCAGGTGCGTCTAGGGGTGGCAAAAACCATCGATGTTTTCCAGCAGAAACGTCGATATTTTGCTTTCGATGTTTTCTTCACATCGATATTTTGTTGCAAAACATCGATGTATTTTTATTTTATTTTATTTTCAATAAATGGGTTCAAGCACGTTGTAGAGTTGCAGCAATATCGTTGTTTTGCGTCATTCTCTTTATCACGCTGCACATTATTCCTGTGCAATCTGAGGAAGTTTGGGAGTTGCTCCTTTAAAGAATGTATGCTATCGCCAGGCGTGTCATTGCCTGAATCGACAGTGACACACGAAATCTATAACAAAACATGATGTTCTTGATTGTTAATTTTATTGTTTACATTCAATATAATGTTTACATACCTAACGTGCTTGTAACCAAACAATAAAATATATCCCTTTTACGTACTGTAATTAAAAATGAATAAGAAAATATCATGTTTATTAGTCTGTAATTAAAACGTCGATGTTTTCATCGACATCGGAAACCCTTTAGCGATGAATCGAAACATCGATGTATTGATGTTTTGGTAAAATTTGCCATCACTAGGTGCGTCATGGCGCTCCGCCCTACGACATGGGTCGGGAGCTTACGGCTTCATCCGGTTGGGGTGGTTGCACGTTCGGAGAAGTGAGGCGGAGAATACGTGAAGCGGACGTGTAGGTCGTTGCCGCATCTCATATTTCAATGGAGGAGGAACACCGCCACTTCCTACTATATAACACACGCTACACGTACGGAATTAGTCTCCTAAGTAGTCGGAGGACCCGGAATAGATACATACTCCACGTGAGAGAGTCCTGCTAATATGTTGCATCTGATCCAGTAAAAGACGTGGCAACCACTACAAGTCTCAATTTTCCACTTGTGCCCCCAATGAACTACGAAGGTTTACGCACAAATCGCAGCAATAATACCTCTTTCTGTGACGACGCAGATCAGACAAAAAGATTTAAAACATGCAAATAGAAGTGGGCTTTAATGCTAATGTGTAATATTTGAAGTTTAAACCACATGGGTCTCTGTATCTGGTTAGGGAATTAGACAAAATTAAAATATCGGCAGTTTAATACAAATGTGTTAAATGGCCTAACGATTGAGGCGAGAGGTTAAAACGTGGAATGCACTTTTGGATTATTGAAAGCATTGCCAATGAGACTCGAAGATATTGTTACGATGTGACCGAGAGTATTTGGCACCTTTCACATAGTTGGCAAAGATTGGGGGCATTATTTCAGAGACTACTTCGAAGAAATGTACGCTCGAAAAAATGTATGTAAATTGCATGCATAAACAGCGTTTATGCGTGTGTAATTTAAGTCATTACAAAAGTCGTCAGATTTGAATCAAAGTATTAATATTTTTGAAGTTTGTCTAACCTGATAAACACATCCATGGTTTGTCAGGTTGGCATTTGATACATTAAACACTAGCATATATTCGGGCTTTCCAGTTGTGTATTTTATATTTTACTTTCATTACAAAGAGGTATTTGCACACCACTGTGTTCTTGCGTCGTCGTATTGTTGCAATAGCACGTGACAAACAACCAGAGCATATGGATACGTGGAATTCACTGTTTTGATGGCAGAAATTCAAAACATGAGTGGTATGGTAGGATGCTAAAGTTAGCTGCTTGTAACAAAAATCACTTGTTTGATACAGTAAATTTGATTTGCTTCGCTTGCACATTTCTAAGTCAACGATAAAGCGCGGTCTGCACACAGTCAACATAAAATTTAATAGAAACAATCTAACGCAAAATTTCCAAAGCATTTTAAGCCAAAATACAGACTCATTGTTTCTTCCAACAAAGTATGTCTACTTAATTGCATAAAATGAAAACTCGACTTCACATATCCATTGGATTTATATGATTTTCGTTCACATTTCTTAAATCTGACTGACATTTAACAACGTAGTAACACCGACATAATAACAATTAAATAGTAAACTTATTAAAACAGTTACTTTTGAAGTTGTACGTTTCAAAGTTCCCACCACAATCTACGTAGTGGTGATCATTTTTTGCCAATGAATATGTGGGAAATCGCATTAACGGAAATTACATATGCTGCAATTGTCCCTAATTGTTAGGCAACTCTCCTTGTACTGGTGGGTGGCTGGTATTCGAAATCTTCATGACAACGACAGAACGTGAACCTACCAAACCATTGCAAGATTGGTTTCCTACCAATTACGGGCGAAATGATCAAAATTGCGTATACGTAAATTGAGATTGCCCGTAATACGTTAATTGACAAAAAGTGATCTCAACCACTATATTCCCTAGACGTTTGTATCATCTACTGCGAGAAGGATGTATATTGCGCGTTCCACATGCTTCCGTTGTTCGTAAGCATAAGGCTCGCTGCGAGGACCGGACCATCGTGGAAAGAGATGGGTGAGCTAATCCGGTGCACCGATTTTTGCTCGTTCTTCGCAGCACCAATTTGCATCACGAACCACGTGACCTCAACACGGGCACATATTTGAAAAAACAGACCAGACGCCGGCCGCCATGTTGCATGGAGAGCGAGAAATGTTAAGAAACATTTTGAAAGTAGCATAAAGAGGCAATTTTCAACAGTGGCTCACTACAAAAAAACACGATGAAGGTGTACAATATGAAATATTTAAAATAAATGCTTCATATATCTGTTTCAATGATTTGTAACAAGGTGATAATTTTGGTATCTGGCTGCGTTTAAAATTCCCGCTAATATTGTGACGCAAACTGGTGTCTGAAGCTCATTGGCTGAAGTCAGATTTGATGCGCAATACGTAATACTTTGTAGGGAGCAATCTTAATCTATGAGGTCTAAATTTTTATTATATTTTTGTCCTATGATTAGATTATTTTTATTTCTTTTGGTATTGTTAAATTATCCTTCAGGTTTTGAATTATAGAGAGATTACTATTAGAAGGGACCGCTGTGGTAGCTGCTGCTTGACCACTGCTGGCGACATAACCTCAGATTAAGTCCGTGGACTCATTTTGTCACAGCTTTCGTTACAGTTAGCTCTGTTGCAATGTCATCGCCCTGCATGACATAAATTTGTTTCTCAGTCGGTCAAATGGTTCCTTCTGAGAGTTACTCCTCTACAATATCTTTTGATTTGAGGTTTGTTTGTGTTTTTGTCTCTAACCGGGAGGTCCTAGGTTCGAGTCCTGACGGCGGCAGGATTTTCGACACTAGCTTTTCAGCTAGGTCGAATTCAGCTGCTGTCTGGAGGAGAATTCTAGCGGCCGGCTGCTCTGATCGGTAGTTTTCCGTGGTTTCTCCGATCAACACCAGGCGAATGCCGGAGCAGTACCCAACAAACGGGCCACGGACCGCGCGCGATCTGTCCTTCCTTCCTTGTCCTATCCTCTCCCCTTACACATACACACTTACATTAATATGCACTACACTACCACATATTCCGGGAGACCGGTCGGGAGCTTAGAGCTTGTCCCGACTGGGGCGGTGCCTCGCTGGTGGGAGAGTCCTGGTTAGGGGGAAACCCCACTAGCCGACGGTAGGTCGGCGCCGGATCTCGCCATCCAGCTGGGGAAGATCACAGCCAACTCCCGAGAAAAAACATGCACTACACTAACGGGACTAATGACCGAAAGCAGTTGACGCGCCCGGAAACACGAAAAAAACAAACCAAACCAATTTGTGTTTTTGTGTGTGTGTGTGTGTGTTCAATAATATTGACTGGTTGATCGTCTAACTCTAATTCTGATTAATTGGGAGGGCTGCGAGCTGCAGCTCCCTTCCGTTTCCATCGGGCGTTGACGAGGCGCTTGCCGCGCGTGTTGCAGGTCCTGGGCGAGGCCCCGCGCCGGCCGCTGTCCGTAGCGGAGCGCATCCTCACCATGGAGTCGTTCCTGGAGCAGGAGGCGCAGGCGGCGGCCGCCGTGCCCACGGGCGCCGTGCCCAAGCGCCTGGGCACGCTGCGCGCCTACCGCCTCGCCCACAAGGAGCGCTTCCACACGCAGCCCGTCACGCAGGACGAGCTGCTCGCCTCCGCCAGGTGAATATGATGATGACAGAGTCCCTGGCCGAAGGGATAAAAGGCACTGACTGACTGCGACGTGACGAGACTTGACTTGGTAATTAGCGGAGGATTACTCCAAAGAATGCGCTCAACGCCCCCTTAGGGGCTTGGAGACGCGTTGCGTCAAGATGTGGACGCAACAAATTAAAAAAAAAAAAAAAAAAAAGAGTTTTAGGGATCAATGTCGATGTTTTTACAGAAACGTCAATGATTTAAACGTCAATATCTAAACGCCGATGTTTTTCTGAAGAATATTTTAGATATATAGAATTATATATTTAGGTATGAAAAATATTTAAGAATATGTTTTGTAATTCCGTAAATTAAAATTGGTCACTATTAACCTCAAGCCCTTCCATGCATTGCCTTTGACTCTTGCATCGAGTGAAGCATTTACATAAGTTAGTATTTGAATTAATATTGAAGTAGGAATAATAACTTCAGAACTTCCCCTCCCCTACGTCCTGCTCGAGTGTTAATCAACATATTTGAGCTCCTGTCCCACCATGTCCCCTATCCTTCCTTTGCATTTCCCAGGTTCGTCTCGCATTGCCTATAACTTGCGGCCCAAAGTGACTGCTACACACAGTGTCGCCGTGCGTCGAAACTTCCGGGCCTTTGAAAGTAGATAAAATCACACTTCAAACAACAACAAATCAATCAATATGTACGCATTTAAAAACTGAAAGACAAAATGTTTGCAACGCGAACTTTCTACCTTATTCAAACGTGAAGATAAATATTATCGAACCACTCGCTTGTTACTGGACTTTGTCGGACGAAACTCTCAGGAGTTTGAATGACGGTTTAGGTGCGTGTTTGCAGAAGATGGATCGCAAACGGTTGAGCGTGCGGGGTTCGAATTGAGGGGCCCGGCCGGCGGGGAATAATTGCGCGCGTGACTGTTAGCGGCCGTCCGAGAGCAGGCGAGCGTGGGTGCGTGCGTGCGTGGCTGAGCGCCGCGGGCCTTCCGCGCGTGGGGAGCAGCTTGTGCGTTCTTTCGCGCGCCGCCCCGAGTGCGCTGCTCCGTTACGCGGAAGTGCTGGTCTTCCTGAGAGAGGGCGCTTGTTGAAGTGAAACGAGCGGGTTGACGGAAGGGTTTCGATTTGGAGGCGTCGGGAGAGGCTGCTTTTCGCGTTGTCTTTTTACACCTCGTTCTTTATTTTCCTTTCCCAAATGCTGTCTTCCTCTTCTTCATCCTTCTTCTTCACTCCCTCTTTCTTCTTCTTTCTCCTTTCTTCTTCTCTCCTTCTCTTTCCATTTTTTCTGGTTCTCTTATCTAAATTTCTTCTTTATTTCTTTTTCGTCTCCCTTCTTTTCTTTGTTTCCAAAAGGAGCAAAAAATAAATAAATAAATAAAATAGGAATATCAGGACAAAAAACAAATTACTCATCAGATGCTATTGTTACATTTTTGAAGAGACAAGTACAGGCATATAATAAATCAATTCGTATTTTACTTCAAATTCCATTGAAAATGTACATTTAATATTTTTATCATTTTGTTTTTCATTTATATTTGTGGCATAAAATATTCATTCAGTCATTCACAACATATGACTATTGTCTTGAATTTTTTGTAGAAATGTATTTTGGTAAATGCATCCAACGATGTGGGAAGTTTTTATGAAACTTTGCCAAGTTTTCTAGAATGTTTATTTCTCTGGGCTCTGCCTTTGGGAGGGGTGCTGTGCTGGTGCCAAGTCTAATTTTAGTTCTGGAACTGGGTTCTTGATCCTCTGAGAGCACCCAGAGCTTGAAATTTGCAAGTGTCTGGAGGCCAGTGGTTTCAGACAGTTGGTTCTAGAGTTTCTGTGTTGCTGTAGTTGTTATTCTCACTTGTTCAGTTGTGCAAGATGACAGTTTCCTTGAAGCTTTAGCAAAGGTTCAAAAGAACATGACAAGCATCGAAGAAAAACTTATAAGTGAAATTAAAAGAATTTAAATTTTATACATATGTTCACTTTCCAGTTTAAATGCCCATCAAATGTTCATATATGCCATTTAATTTTTGTCCAGTATCTCAAGTTCATATGACAGGTGTAATTGTGAAATGTCATTTTGTTTTGAATTTAGGGAATGAAATGTCAAATACAAAAGCCTCATGAGAATAAAACTAATTTTTTGTTTCTCTGATTACAGATTTAATCACATAATATCACCTGTGGAAGTGGAGATTCAACATAAATTAGAAATAAATGGCTGTGACCACGAGACTGAACCTTTGGAGGGAATCTCGGGCTTAAGTCAGAGACTTACTGGCATCAGCCCGCCTCCAAGAACTGATAGAATAGAGACCAAACCTGAGACTGTGTCCTCTCCCATAGACTCGGCCAGTAACTCAAGAAGAAACAGTTTGTTTGAAGAAGTTGATTCTTCTGTCATCAGAGAATCGTGTGGAAGTGTATCAGCTCGTGCTTCATTATTTGCTAGACTTGAGGAAGAGATGAAACAAGCTGCACAGGAGGCTAAAGTGCCAAAGAAGAAGGATGGAAGTGCAGTTAGCAGGTAATGACTCAGTAATTATTAAAAATTTTTTAAATTTAATATTTTAAGTCTCTTTTAAATAATTATTGGGAATTTTTTATTGTTTTTTTTTATTTTTGCTTTACGTAATTGTTATTTAGGCATATATTTGTTGTTTCTACAGTAATTTAATTTTCTGTTGAATAATTTCATGAAAATAAATTTAAAAGAATGTAAAATTGAATATTATTTCTTAGATGTGTAATATCAATAAGTTCATTATTATTAAATTTTATTTGATTTATAGCCTTAGGAAATATTTTCAGAGAACAAGAATATTAACTAAAAATAAATTAAAATATCAACTTGAAGATATGAGAACATGTTCTGGATAGTTTTAAATTACATAGCTGCTAATAAAAAAATTGCCATGGATACAAAATAATAAAAAATTTAACAGCAATCTCTTCTTTATAGGTACCGAGCTCGAAGAGAGCAAATGTCCAATTCAACAAGATTTTCTACACAACCTGTGACCCAAGAGGAAGTGCAAGAGGCTTGGAGACAGAAAGAGCAAAATCGGGCCAGTCCTGATTCAAGTCCAGATGAACCAACTCAACCGGTGCAAGGTAGATCATGGTTTGACTGCATGATTGCACTGTATATATGACAGGGCATGTGAGCAGGGCTGTAAAGTGATGGAATGGGAGGCTGTTAAAGCTCCTCATTCATTGAAAATTTTCTTCTTGACAAAATTGAACAGTGAAAATTGATATGAAAGTAATTTCATACTTCAAATTTATTTTGTTTGCTTCATATTAGATAAATGCATCATCTGTAAGTATTTGGTTTTGTCTTATTTTCACTGAATAGCAAAAAATAGCTACAAAGTAATTTTGTGCATTTTTTCAATATTTTCTGAACTTTTTTCTTGCTCATACATAAACATGTTTATTCTTGCATGGCTATTCAAGTTAAGTTGCAGTATATCTTGTTAGGAAATTTCTTTTACTTTGGTTTTAATTTTTCTCTGAGTTCTGGAATACATTTTCTTTAACTTGAATACCATTTCATAAAGAAGACTACTTTGTTGGAAGTTTTGTTTTTGTTGTGCATTGTGGACTGTTGGAATGTTTTAACTTCATTGCATGAGGTAGCATGTCATCTTTTGTTTTTGTGCCTGTTTTTCCTGGGATGTAGATGAGGATGATCCTTCTAAGTTAAGTCTGGCTGAGCGTGTAAAACTATTCAACCAGAAGATCAAGGATGGCCAACTAGCGAAGCCAGTCGAGACGTTGGCCCCACCAACTCGGAGGCGAGCTCCTCGCTTCCAGACGATGCCCATCACTACAGAGGAGGTGGAGACAGCCCAGCTGATCTCTCCTTTGGCTGCCAGTCTCGTTAAACCTCCAGACCCCAAGCTCCTAGGTGTGCCAACTTCAGAAACTAAGTCTGGGTCAAAATTGTTTTAGTGCTGGTGTGCAGAATCTCCTTTAAATTTTTCTGTTCTCTTTGTGTAAATTTTGTGAGATATTCTTCATAATACAAAAATGCAAACCATATTCTTTTTTTTTTTTATATTTTTGAATAACAAATTACAAGAATTGGCAATTTTTAAATTTGCAGGATTCACACACCAGAACTATTTTTAAGTAATTTTTACATTACTGATCGCTTGAATTTGTGGCTGAAATTAAAGCTTTTACTAAATTAATATTGTACTAATGAGTGAATGCTGTGTTTCGAAGACTAAACCTGTATTGACCAAAATTGATACGTGCTGCCTTACTTCTTACTAATGCAGATAATCTCTTTCAATAATATGAAGAATTCCATTGGAGAAAATTTAGGAAAGTGTCAATTTATTTTGTAAGTAATATTTTTTTCTTGTACAGTAATTCCTGTGGTAATGAACTAAAACTGATTTTGCTTTTGTATAGCACTTTTTATCTTATTTTGGTTCTTATTTTCTTAATTTCAAATTGCTCTGTATATATTTTGTTCTAGAGCTCATGCATGGTATATTGTTTCAAGTTATTCCTATTCAAAATGATATTGTAGTTTGTAAGTAATTTTAGAAACCCTTAAAAATATAAAGCAAAGAAAAAAATTTTTTATATAATATTTATTCTCACCTATCAAGAACTATACTAATAATATTGGTGCAGAATAATTAACTTTGTTGTACAAAATACACAATTTTCAGGATTCCTATTCTCGTATAATTTAGAATTTATGAAAATTGTCTCCATTGCAGGTTCAATGTCTGCCAGAGCTGCCAAGGACCGTATGCTAGAGCACGGAGCCCAGATGCTAAGCCGCTCTAACAGCCTTAGCCAACAACATTCTTACTCTGAATCTGAACCGCGACGCAAAGGTATTATTATTGTTATTTGCATTTTAATTATGATCTTTTCTATTATGTTTAGTCTTTTATACGAATTGTTTCTGAAACAGAGAAAAATTAACAATAATACGTTTTTAATTGCTCTTTAAAAAAATTAAATATTTTAAACTGCCTTTTGATTTGGTCAATACTAGTCTGTAATTTTAAGTATTAATTAGTTTACACTTTATTTAATATGATTTTATCAACTTTTATTCAATACATTATGAAATAAGAAATTGAATTATCTTCCAAATTGCCAAATTCGTGACAGTGATTTTTTCTGAGCAATATATTAAAAATTCATTATATACTTTAAAATATTTGGCATGACTTCTAATATTTCTAAATTTTCATGAAGTTCTCAGTTAGTACCTACCTAAAATAAAATTGTCACGTAAGGAAGTTAAATTACATCAACCCTTCAAACGCATGAATTGTTCAGCTGCCTTTCTCAATTTAACAATCTCACATTATTAAATTTCCCAACTACATTTATGTTACTACAACTATTATTATTGCAATTACAACTTCCTTACGTGTCTAATGAAGTTCCTTGATTCAGTAGATGTTTAATTACTTCTGCTTTAACATTCTACTTCTTCACAGCTCTTTCTGTAAGCAATCTCCTTTATTCTTATGAACTCAGTCTGCTCTTTAAAGGTTATCTCTGCGTTTCTTGTAGAATCCTTGAGGTTTTTGGAGCTATTCATTTATACATACCTTTGATTCAAATGTGTAGTTTCTTAGAAACACATTGAAGGATGTTCAAATCATCTATCTTAGCACAAGCAAGATCCCTTTATCTGGATACGTAGTGGTCAGCTTTCATCATACTTACATTTTGTCGTTTTGTGCATTCTCTAAAAAAGCTTTTACTGATGTATCCAACTGTTTTCACTAAAAGATCTGTGACGCCTACCTTTACCACTTATTTATTATAAAAGCTATCTCGAGAAATTTATGTACCCACTTAAAAACTGACATTGTTAGGGATGTTTACATAATTTCTTTCATTTTCGTGGCTTCTCCTCTCATGCATGATTATACTCACGTTTATTATAAGACCAGGGACAAATCACAAAGTGAATCATATTGTGTGAAAATATATTTTTGAACATTATTCTGGATTTGTGATCTGTCAGAGTTCAGTCTAGTCCACATTTGTAGATGGATCCAGAAATTATTTTAGAGTAGAAATAGAGAGCAAATTCCCCAATAAATAATTAAATAATAATAATAATAATAATAATAATAGTCAGTTAGTAGTTTGAAATAAAAAAGTGCATTGTCATTCTGGGAATACTACTTTGGGCAAGAATTATCCATATGAGGAAATTGTTTTGAAGAAATTAAGTAAACTTGAAAAAAAGGGGCAGGCTTGTAAAATGTGTGGACCTAACTTATAATAAAACTGCTTTAGTTCTTTAAATATTTTATTCTGTTTTGTAAATGTTTGTTGCATACTGAAATGTCGATTATCCGTTTTAAGCCCTATAGCGTAGGTAATGTTGTTTTTTTTGGCGTTGAAGAGAAGAGGAAACTCGACAGCTATCGCGGTTTATGTGGGAACAGAACATTATTCGATGATGCTTTGTGGGAGTCAGTCAGTCATGCGAGTCCGACAATCCCGTATAACTCCAGATGCGAATGGTAACTGCAACAGCATTTGAGAAGTTATCCCGACCTCTTGATAAATGTACTTCTAAAAGTAGGATGGAGTGGTATGGTCAATGAACACTGTTTTCGCGTTGCTTAAAATGCGTGCTTAGTTTAAACCTCCATCAGAGACATTTTCCTCATAATTATCAACGCAAACAGTATAATTTTCCCGGAAGCAAATATTGAATTTGTACATTCTCCAGTAATTTCATTATTTTGCGGGGTCACGGGCATTGGCGTTAGTTCCGCATCCGTGTATGCGACTGAAGCTTCCTCTGAAGACTTCCCCCAAACGCGGGTCTAAGGGACATTTTTGGAGCAGGCGCGCCCCGTGGGAGTCCCCTTGAGCGCCTGAATATGTTTCTCACTTTTTCCACTAGATACCGGGTTCAGTGAGCTATATCCTAGCACCTTGGTTGGGAGAACGAGAGCTCTCGTTAGGGGGTGGAAATTGCTGCAGGACATTCATTTTGCCGGGCAACTGAGAGGGTGCTTTCAAATGCTACAAGAATGGCATGGCTACTATGGGTCTTGGCGCCCATCGAAAATCCACGTACCTCAGCCGGGATTGAATCCGTGCACTGCGGGTTCTGAGGCCAGTAAACAAACCTCTCGCCCTCCAAGGCGTAGGCTTGGAGTACGAGTACGAATGCACAGAAAATCAGTGATGTCAAGGCCGATGCCACCAGCGGGAGTCCGAGGCACTGTTACCACGACGAAATCACCCCCCTACGCAGTTGATCACCTCGCCACAAGAGAGCTGTGGGAAGTCAAAGTCGCCCTGAACGCTTTTACTCTTTACACATAAAATACAATTAGGCGAGATTTACATAAATACATTTAAGAACGTTTGTTGCTACTTTTTATTTATATTTTTACTTTTCTTTTTCTGGGCATATCCTACGTTTTACATGCGATTTCACCAAGTTGGAAAAGAGCGGGGTTGTTACTGATAGTTTCCTTTCCCGACGCTAGATGCGGTGACAAGCTCGTGGCATGCCACGAAGCGCGCCACTGCCACCTGTAGGCAGACCTTGACATCACTGCAGTAAATGATCAGGGGTGGCCCATAAATGACGTAACGCTAAAGAGGGGGTTTCCCCTTGGTGGGCGGGTCGTGAAGGGCGTCTGGTGTGCTCGCAGGCATCCTGAAGCCGCCGCGCGACGGCGACGCTGGGCGCCGGGGCTCGGAGCGCGAGGGCGACTCGGAGGCCGAGGGCGAGGTGCGCGGCATCCTCAAGGCCGGCAGCCCCGCCCCCGCCCCCGCCGCCGGCCCCGCCCCGTCGCCCTCCGCCGCGCCCGCGGCCGCCACCCCGCCCGCCACCGCCGCCGCAGCCCCCGCCCGCTCCAGCCCCGAGCTGGAGGGCTTCCGCCGGCTGCGCAGCGTCCTCAAGAAGGAGGCCTCCGCCGGACAAGTGGACGACCTCTCGCACCACCACCATCACAGCGTGAGTACACCAAGGGACACGTTTACGTGGGACGAACGTACCTGCTGGCTGAGTTTGAGCCAGGTATGCTTCTGTCTCTGCAGCGACTCTGATTAGGAGATCGAGATCAGCGACTCTGAAGGGGTTCGAGTCCAGTCGACGGCGAATATTCGACAAATAGATTGATCTACATAGATTCTATCTAGAAAGATATATTTATATAGATTGAATTGGGCAGCAGTCTCAAGGAGAATTCTAATGCCCAGCTGCTGTGATCAATACCAGTCAGGAACTGTACACTAACAAAGGAACCATGAACCTCGCGCGACCTTCGCTTTCTCGTACTTATATTTCATCCATATATTTCATCCATATATACTTACATGCACTACACTACCACAGGTGTCGGGACGCCAGTCGGGAGTTTAGAACTTTCCCGGGGATGGGGGAGATACTTGGAGTAGGAAATACACTGCAAACCGACATGTAGTCAGACCCGGATCTCACTTTCTTTGGATCACGAAGTAAAGATAGAGTACTAAGAAGGGACTGCTGTGACAGCTACTACTTAGCTATTGCTGGCAACATAACTGCAGGTCATGTCCATGCACTGAATTCAATGGGTTCATTTTAGTTAGCTCACTTGTAAGGGGCATCATAAGTATCTCTTACAATGCCATCGACCTACATATCATTAATTTGTTTCCCGACATGTCGAACTGGCCACTTCTTAGAGCAACTTTTCTATATGACATACTCCACTCTCGCAGGGCCATAGCATTTGACGCTCCCGGAAACACGAAATAACTCATTGCATCAACTGATGTCACTGCAGCACCTGTGACCGGGAGGTCCTAGGTTCGAGTCCTGACGGCGGCAGGATTTCCGACACTAGCTTTTCAGCTAGGTCGAATTCAGTCGCTGTCTGGAGGAGAATTCTAGCGGCCGGCTGCTCTATCGGTAGTTTTCCGTAGTTTCTCCGATCAACACCAGGCGAAAGCCGGAGCAGTACCCTACCAAACGGGCCACGGACCGCGCGCGATCTGTCCCTCCTCTTCCTTGTCCTGTCCTCTCCTCTTACACACACACTTACACTAACATGCACTACACTACCACATATTCCGGTAGACCGGTCGGGAGTTTAGAGCTTGTCCCGGCTGGGGCGGTGCCCCGCTGGTGGGAGAGTCCTGGGGACTGGACCCTACTAGCCGACGGTAGGTCGGCGCCGGATCGCCATCCGGCGGGGGAAGACCACCACCATCTCCCGAGAAAAAACATGCACTACACGAACGGGACTAATGACCGAAGCAGTTGACGCGCCCGGAAACACAAAAATCAATCAAATCAAAACTAACAATCAAACGAAGTAACCAGTGCATCGTTGTTGCTTGCAGCACCCTCCGATCCTGAAGGCCTCCGCGTCGAGCGCGGGCGCAAGCAGCTCGGGCTCGGACTCGGACGAGGGCGGAGGCGGGGGCGGTGGCGGGCCGGCGGTGGCCGCCTACGACCGCCCGCGCAGCAGCCTGCGCGGCGGGGGGCTGGATATCGTGAGCATCCTGCACGGCGTGGAGGCCCACGCGCGCAGGCAGCGGCAGGCGGCGGCCGCGGCGGCGGCGGCAGGCGCGGCGGACGGGCAGGCGGCGGACGACGACAGGGCCCTGCAGGTGAGTTTGCCTTCCAGCTCACGGGGGAAAATGGCCCAAGTGGAAGTGGCGTAGAGTGAAAAAGTTGCTGCCGAGAATTGAAGGGTCGAGTAGGACAAGGGGCTATCCCACTTTGCAATGTGAAATTGAAATATTAACATTAAATATTACTTCAAATATGATTATTTTAGTGCTATAATTTATTTAAATCCATTATGGACTTATATCCAAATGTACTGTGTTTAAAAGTGCAATTAGTTATATTATGAAAGTTCTAATTAAACAATATCTCAGAACTATGGTTAACTAGTAGGCGGATACCTATAGGTAATTCGATAGCACTTTGGGCCCTTCTATTGGTGGGGTTAGCACAGGTTGAGTAGGGGTGATCAGGGGGAAATGGCGTCGATTTGTCGGAGGTTGATTTGGTTTGCGGAAAATGACGTCGTTGATGGGTTATTTCGTTGCAGTCCCCCATCCGGGAGTTTATATTTGTAGGTGCTGGATGTTGAAAACAGACAGAGGAAGGTTGGAGATGTATTCATTGGCTCTTCTTCGGCCCTGTAGTTTCGATGTGCTGAAACTGTTCTGGTTGACTTATGCTTCGTAAATACACAAGATACTAAGTGCATAGATACGCTAAAAGTAATAGCCTATCGTTTCATATTGTTCTGGGTGGTGAAGAAATGTTAGAATGAATCATTTATTTCTGTTACTCATTTACGTTGGTGAAACCCGCTATCTCGGCCTCACGCATTATTTAATTCACACAATCCACTTCTAATTTTTTTCTGGACTATATATTACTCGATCGTCAGTGTTCTGTAATATAGAATGGGCAACAATTCTTCGATTTAATTTTAATTATATTTGTAAGATGGAGCTTATATAATGAATGTTGGTTCATAGGGCTTGGTCAATGGAAAGGAATAGAACAATATAGTTGTTTGACAACGTTAGTATTTGTAAACATTTTTATAAGTGTTTTGATGTTTACTGTATTTATAAGATAAATAATGGGTTTGAGTGTTTAATTAACATGTTTTTGTTTTTAATACTGTGCATTTTAATCCTGACGATGAGAATGCATATTCAGGAACGTTGGCAAACAACCAAATTGTTCTATAACTGCCTATTGAAAGTAACCCATAAACCAGCTTTCATTACAATTATAAAACTATTAAATCTTCGACATCTATGTGGAATAAAAGATTGACACGCGCATATTTATATAGTTACTTCATCAGCAGACAGCGATGTGTCAATTTCGTTCTTGGACATGTTCCATAAGATTTCGAAGTCAGCGTATTTTGAGAGATTCCCGAGTTTTGTGTCGGAATTAGATCTCGATGAATGAAGCAGAAATGTCTCCCTGATGATTCTGGCAGGATCAGTTGGTGCTTTGATCAAGAACGTGTAACCTCAAAGGGAGGTGATAGTCAATTTAAATGCGTTACTAAACATGAGGACGTGTTCCAAGTAATATCAGTTTTCTTGGTGTACACGATTATAGTTGTACTTTAAATGCATTATCATTGCAAACAATTATGAAATGTTTCTTCTATTATACAATTCTGAGGGAAGGTCGTTGTTCATTTCACGGCTTAGACGATTTTATTTCGCTTTTTCTTCCGAATCCAATAGTTTCTTTGGGTTGCCCGTGTGATACCTCATATGGTGTCGACCAGCGCGCTCCCATTACACATGTGGTACCGGGTTTCAAAGTAATCTCGTTCACTTCATGTGATAGTCATGGACAACGAAATACAGGTTACACTGGGTACTCCACTTTCCTTTGCTTTTCTCTCAGTGTGTACTCAGTTTTTTTGATAATACAGTCGGATCTCCACATATCGAAATTCTCTATAAATCGATTTTTTCTGTCCCTTGAAAATTCTTTTTAAAAACGTTTCTATATATCGAAAATTATTTCTATATCGAACTCATTTTTCGTCTTGACTATTTTTTTCTATGAAATAAAAATGTACAGTACGTGCTGCAATACTACTGTACTATCTAGCTCAGTGAAGTTTTATTTGTGGACGAGAATGTTTTCGTGGCAGAATGCTCAAAAGATGATGACATTGTTAGTTCGATAAAAAAGAATGGTAATGAAAATGATGGCGAAGAAGAAACTGAGATATTAAAAACCTACCAAAACTTACATGTTAGTAGCTTTCGAGGCAATTTTGGAGGGTTTTCGATTGAAAGAAAATGTTTCAGATGACGAGTTTCAGTGGGATAATAAGTGGAAATCATTTCTTTTTGAAATTTCAATTCAATGATTTGGTCAGATACGTATGCAATACTAATTTCATGTTACTATTCATAAATATGTGGTACGATAATGAAAATATGTTAATTATTTATTGTTAAATTATTCATTTTACCAAATTTGTCTAAAATAATTTAAAAGCATTTACAAAAAAGTTCTAATTATTTCTGTATATCGAAGTTTCTATATATCGAATATTATCGAAGAACCCGTCAGATTCTGCATATGGAGGTCCGAATGTAATTCACCTAGAATCATTTCCACTGTATCACAGAAATCATTTCATGAAATTTTATCTTAATCATAACAATCGTCTTTACCATCATCTCGTCGTGCCCGAAGTTTTTAGACTTGTCGAGAATATGAATGGTCAGGATCCGAATTCTGGGAGTCTATTTCATCGTAAGGACATATTTCTTCCAACTTATTTTCAATTTTTACAATGCTGCCATTTTCACACTCGGTCTGTTAGAAGTACTTTTTCAACTCCAATTTCTTGTTTTGGATGGAATGGGAATAATATCGTGACCATATGTCGCAGATGTGACGTTATATCCGTAACGAACGAACTCGGACAGAAATTAATGGTGAATGGTGATAGGGACATTGCAACTCCGAAGCCTCATATTAGCATAGCACTTGAGGATCGCAGTATGACTCACGAACTGATAAGACATACCAGGGGTCTTTTGCAAATCATGTAGGACGTGATGAATTGTCAAAGTCAGTGCAGTTTTTCTGGTGACTGTCGGATGCTTCATAATTTTCTTGACCTCCCAAGATATGTCACCAATACGAGTAGTGTGTTCTTGCGGTGGTCGCCCCGTTTGTCATTCCTGGATCTCGCGTTACCTGCCATGTCTTCCGTTCGTCCTCTTTGTCCTCCTTCCCCTCCCTCCTCCCCTCCTTTCTCCCATTTCCTTACACGCGTATGTCTTTCGCCACTGCTCCTGCCTTCGTCCCTTTCATCCCTTCTCGGTTTACCCACCTCCTCTTCTCCCCTCCCTTCCCTCCCTCCTCCATACTTGTCTCATATTCTTTCCACCTCTCCTCCCCATTTTCTTGCTTGCCCCGATGGTTCTTTCTGTTTTATGAGCTAGATGGCACTGCCATCAGAAAGTTTCGGCTTCGTTGTGAGGCAGAGGTAGATTAACACATTAGCAGTCATTATTAACTATGAACAGAGGGCCCACGCTGGGTAAGGATCACCAATATTTTAACTAAATTTTATATTAGTTCATAAATGTAGAATTAATAAAATTAATTCAGGTTGTAAAACATTGATACATATTTTTAAAATGTTGCCGCATGTTATTGAAAGTATTTTCAATAAAACTAGTGGCTTCGCTATTGCAGAGTATTAAACTTCACTGGCTACTGGTCACGTGGTTGTCAATCACGTTTTACACTACGCTCTGCAAAAATGTAATAGACGAAAGACTTTCTTGCGAGTGTGGGTTTGTTCTAAGTCCTGGTGTGGACATGGTTGTCAAGTATCCGACAGTTAAAACGTTCTCCATCAAGTTTGGGCATGCATTCGCTATGACACTATATTGGAGAAATTTAATTTACTTGTCCGAGATAACGTTCAAATAATAATTTCGGTCGATATTGCACAATCGCAGGGGCAGAATATGCTGCGAAGACGCGCTTAATACTAGACGGTGCGGCGGGTTGCGTAGAGCATCTGTTCAGGGGCGCTTGAGTCATCACGAACTCGTAAATCATAATCAACAACATCCCCATTTTGCGACTAAGTCATACACATATTCTTATTATACTATGCATATAACCTTCGCGCAAGTGCAAGCTATAAGTTGACAGAGTTTTATCGCAATCGGATGAACGGTACAGCAGCGCATAAAATACGAACAAGCATTGTTTTTCATGTATTATATTTATATTGAATTTACAACTTTAATTTTTTGTACATTCTGTAGGGAATACTCTTTTCCCATGTGTTCAGTATTTGGATGTTACGAGTCGGTCCCATAGTTTGGTCTTGCTAGTGTAGTGAGCACAACAAGGTTGCGACATGGACGCATGTGTGGTGTAATTTAGGCATTGGGTAATAGGGCCACGGCAACAAGGACGCGACAGGGACGCCTGCAACGTAGTTATTAAATAGGTCAGATCGGAACCAACCGGTGAAGTGCCCGTGAAGTCTTTTATAAATAGTGTAAATAGTAACGTAGACAGTGAAGCAAAGTGAAGTGATACCAAGAGAGGAGAAAACCTCAGACTTTGAAAACTCTTCAAGACGAGTCTAAACAGCTCGGAACACTCCATAGTAGATGTAAATTATTATTATTACTATTGTTAGCTATTAGAAAAATGGTGGAAAACCGCAATGCAATGTAAATATTAAGTTCTAAATAAACGTATTTTATCTGTGTGTGTGCGCAGGAGGCGATCAAGAACGCGCGCAACGCGCTGGCAGGCGGCCCCGAGCGGGACGCAGCGCTGGCGGCGGCGGCGGCGGCGGCCGGGGCGGGGACGGCGGCGCGCGGCGACTCGTCGGACGGGCGCGAGGTGCGGCGCATCATCCGCAACGAGGCCGTGGCGCGGCGCCGCCAGGCCACGCTCGCCAGGCAGTGAGTACTCCAGCCACTTGCATGGATGAGGGCAAATGTGCTGAAGTCAGGTTTATGGGGTTTGGTCAGTAGAAGAAAATAGTTGTTTATGCACCAAGGGTGTTACCGAGAGCGGTGGCTCAGTGCATCAACTGATGTAACTGCAGCGCCTCTGAGCGGGAGGTCCTAGTTTCGAGTCCCGACGGCGGCAGGATTTTCGGCACTAGCTTTTCAGCTAGATCGAATTCAGTCGCTGTCTGGAAGAGAATTCTAGCGGCCGGCTGCTCTGATCGGTAGTTTTCCGTGGTTTCTCCGATCAACACCAGGCGAATGCCGGAGCAGTACCCTAACAAACGGGCCACGGACCGCGTGCGATATTTCCTTCATCTTCCTTGTCCTATCCCCTCCCCCTTACAAACACACTCACACTAACATGCACTACACTACCACATATTCCGGGAGATCAGTTGAGAGCTTAGAGCTTCTCCCAGCTGGGGCGGTGCCCCGCTGGTGCGAGAGTCCTAGCTAGTGGGAAACCCCACTAGCCGACGGTAGGTCGACGCCGGATCTCGCCATCCAGCGGGGAAGATCACCGCCATATCACGAGAAAAACATACACTACACTAACGGGACTAATGACCGAAGCCGTTGACGCACCGGAAACACGAAAAATCAATCAATCAATTTTCAGCGAGATCGAATTCAGTCGCTGTCTGGACGAAAATTCTAGCGGCTGGTTTGATCGATCGTTTTCCATGATTTCTTCTTACTCTTCTGGTGGTTGAAAGCCCTGATGATGGAAAGACATCATCCGAAACGTTGGCAGTCGTGTGTTAAATTTTTTACCCCTACTGACCAAGCCCCGTAAACCTGACTTCATTATAATATTTATGTTCATTAAGGATTCTCCAAATCTATATTTATGTATTTGGTTATGCAGAGGCGCACTTAGTTTTTTCTTGGACGCTAAAAGTGTAATGTCCAGTCGCCTTATTTAAAAAAATAATTTTTCGCTGAATATAAGCAGTATTTTTAATTGTCGAATTTCAGTTAATATTTACAAATTAAAATGGATGTATTGAATGACTTTCGTTAGTCTATAGAATTAGTTAAAGCTGTAATTTTTGGGGGCTTCTGGGGGTGAAGTCCCATTTGTCCCTTTTCCCTCCCCCTTGGGTGAGCTTCTGTAGTTATGTATTAGAGTTTAGAGACCCTTCAATTGCTGATGTCATTGAATCCCATGAATGATGATCCAATGAATAGACGAGAGTGAGAATAGTAGTGGAGGAATGGTGGAATGAGAGATAAGAGAAACGGGAGAACCCCGAGAAGAGCTGTCACGAGATCCCTTTCTGTACAACTTCCTCTTGGATTGGGCGTGAGTCGATCCCAGACTCCGGCGATGGAAGGCGTATGCGCTAGCTAAAACACAACGAGCCTCCCATTCTACAGACAGTTCAGTGTGGCCGTGTATCCCAGGGATGCTTGCACCCTCACGGTCTACATCTAGGGCTATTGCGCGACATCACGGTCCATGTATTTCCATCGCTGTAGAGAGGGAGGCACTGCAATGCCTTGCTTTTCATTGGCAGAGTCAAGGGCGTAGCGTGCATCAGTCGCTGCGTACGACGATGGATTTAAAGGCATGCGCACTCCTGGAGTATAAACTTTTGCTGTGTTGTAGCCTGTGGATTTACTGCGAGATAATTGAGGTTAACGGCCGCATATTCAAAGCACTTGCGGCCGGGACCTGCTCAGAACATTCTTCCCCGATCTCAAGCAGCGAGGAATATCCTCCCCTAGTATCGTGCATCTTCCGCGAAAACACGCCCGGAACTACATATTGAGTCATATTCCTAATAGTAATTATATTTATGTATTAAACACATTAATGTAAGAACGCCTTCCTGCATATATTCGTTGGGTTTCTTATCAAGTAAATAGAAACTTTCCTGTTACTGCTACTGCTGTAACCTGCTTTAAACTACTGCTGTCATGTCGCTTATCGTTTCTTTTTCATTGAAATAAAGCCTTCATTATAGCCACGTGACCGCTGATTCATTCGCTGGTCTTGTCTGGCCCTACGCTGGCCAGCCGAAATCTGTGTCTGTGAAATGCGCCACAGTTTTTGTGCCATTTCGTACAAGCTATTTGCACGTTTGGTCGAAATGCCGACAAGACTAACGAAGTATCTTCTGCCTGTACGCCTACATCATAACTACGCAGTAACGAAAGTTGTAACCGATTGCTTTTAATTGCAAATGTTTAGTTTTGTGTAGTTTGTAGAGAAGAGTCTGTGTACACACGGTGCACTGGAAGAGTTTAGGTCGACTAATAGTTTTGTTGGTGTAGCGGAATTTTTTCTCTCTTAACATTCGAATGCTCATTCTGCACAAAACATAATTGCTTAATAGGTTATTTAAGGTCGCCTCAACATGTAGGTCATTAGCGACCACTATGGTAGTTAACGTTATGGTAACTGTGAAGATGAAACGATATGGAGATGATAAGGGATGAATGGACGAACACAAATACACCATGCCCGAGGCGAGACTCGAACCCGCGACCCTTCAGTCCGAGATCACTATAACACTACTGCCTTAGCAATATCGGCCATCGGGCGGCAAAACATAACGTTTGATACTCGATGTTTCTGCATTTCACCTATCAGAGCGCACATAATCAAAATACCAAGTTTAAACAATGCAAAATGCCTATTTAATAGACTTCTTTAATAATTCCTCCAATTTGATACCTTTTATGAGTTTGAGACTCCCGGATGTAACAGGTGAAGGCGCCGTTCATGTCTTAATACCAGTGTCCATTTGCCCTGGTGATAGGACTGCATGAAAAGTTTTTGCAGTGTTGCTGCAACCTTCGTCATTTCCATACGTTGGTAGATCTAAAGACGTATATTTGAATTACTTTCCCGTTACTGAGATTTATTGACTTTCTCTCCGTCTCCTTAGAGACCCGAGCCCAAATTGAATTATGTGGGAAGGATTAGAATATTCTCTTTGCTTCACATACATTATTCAACGACCCAGTTTCGATGCCTGGTAGAATCGACTAACGATAGGAGTGGATCGAAAAACTCGTTCAGTTTGGACAAGTTGTTCTTTTTTGTGCTCGTTTTATGCTGAAAGAATATCATTAGTTTAAGGACGATGAAAAAGAAAGAGAGATTTCCTTTTAAAATTATATATACAGGTCATTATTGATTTATTGACAACACTTTTTGAGAAAATCACCCTTTTCTTCATTATTCCTTGTACTTTTTCTAAGGACGAAAATATTTGTAAGTGAAAATTAATGTAATGGTAAAATATAACTAACGACATAGACAATCACATTCTGAATGCAGTAAATTCCCCACGAATTCCTGGTATAACTTGCGACAATTTATGCTGTAATAAATCATTAATGAATATCCAAATGTAAAAACTTCTATTCTCATTGCTACCTTAAACATGACTAAAACTTACGTTATCAACGGTCGTTGTGAAAAAGCTTTTTTCTCTCGCAAAATTTCACTGTACCTCAGATACCGTTGCAGCAAGAGTTATTACCCCCATGGTGCCTTATCGTGCCCCCATTGGAGGTCGAAACAATGCCGGTGCGTTGACATTCACTACCCGTTGTCTTCATATCGTCCTCTTATCTATTCCGGTAGTGGGACGAAACCAAAAAACTGTCTTCCAAACAGTACACGACGAGAGACAAGCAAATGCTTTCTCTGTTAAGGTAGTGGGTGGTCTTCAAAACTACTGGTTGATAGTTGCTGTTTTACTTTTAGTGAGATTTTCTAACGTACAGTCAATTTCTCCAATAACGATAATGTTCCTGTTTAATTAGGTTGTTTACCTTTGTTCAAAGGCATAATGGAAAATAAAATCTGCATCATCCAACAGAGACCATTGTCAACTGTAAAATAAATTATCAGTGATCAGTTTTATCGGAATGTTTTCCTCATATTTTCTATCTGGTCAGCCTACTCGATCCAGTACTGTTACTTACAATGGAGTAATACCTCGTATTCCCGGTCTTCGACGACTCCCGTTCCCTGGTATTTTGACTTCTTTAGTTACCCTTATCTTATGTATTTGAAGTGCGGCCTAAACTCGTTTCTTTGGTTGTTTTTTATATTTTTTTAAAGAACTTGAACACAAATATAGACCTACATAGTTGCCTCTAGTTGCACTCTTGTGAATAGGGCGGGGTACTTGTTTCTGGAGTTTCTGCTGTGGGGTAAAGGGGACCGGACCCGACCCGACCCGACCCGACCCGACCCGACCCGACCCAACCGCACCCGACCGGACCCAACATATCATTTTGAACCGAGTTAGCTATGTAATGTTAGGATAATGCTATTGTCAAGAACTCGTTCCTTGGAAGTTCCCGTTCTTCTTGGCCATCCGATGTCCTTGACGCGGTGGTGCGTCGCAGCCGTTGCGTCTCGCGTCATCCGGTCTCGTTGCTTATGCTTCCGTCGTAGAAGGGCTCCTCTTGCGGAGGAGTGATCACTGGCGAACGTATTATGCCGCCGAGGTACGTGTGAAGGCCGATGCGTAGGTGGGCACGTGGCGGCATCATCAGGAGATGTTTGTGATTACAGACGTCAGCTAATACTTCGATAGATAAGTTTTGACTTCAGTAGTAGTAATTATGATAATAATAATAATAATAATAATAATAATAATAATAATAATAATAATAATAATAATAATAATAATAATAATAATAATAATAAACGTGAGTAGTTTCAGCTCCAACACACTCAATTGGAAGAAGGGTTGGGAGTTTAACGAAAATAAAATGTCTAATGTCAGGGTGGCGGACAAATTTTTCATGGCTATTTTCCAGATTCCTGTAGTATTTGGAACAGGTTTTGTGTGGAAAATATGTTAATCATAATTCGAGTTTCGAAGTTCAATTTTTTCATAATTTATATTTGTGCCCTACCACTCATAAATGGAGGTGTACTAGAGGTCTTATAGGAATCAGAGTTACACAATTGTTCTGACTGGTAAAATATGTAAAAGTGAATTATCATTTCAGTTGTTTTTGAAAAGCGGGAAAGGAGAAATGTACGAAGGAACATTCAAACCCAACGAAAGCAATTTTTGGTTTCAAAAGCAATCTTGAATGTCAACTCGTTTCAGCAGAGATTAACTAAGGCAATAGATTTTATTGGCCTAATTACGCATGAGATAAATTTCATTAATTTAGAATTAAAATTTTTGGAAATAGTAAAATGTAAATGGTGTTCCAAAGACGTAAATTCTCTAGCAACTTAAGCCATTATAACGGCCTTTCTTTATAAAAGTAATGTTAACGAATGTCAATCAACAATTAAGATTGCCTTCTTCCTTTCAAATATTTGTCAGCCATGGACAGTTTCTGTAGTAATTGTACAGTGTCCGTTTTCTAAAGTTCTCAGTTGCGTACGGATGAATATGGAGATGAACGAGACGCCCTAGAAATTAAGTGACGATGATGGAAGTTAAGTATCACGTGGAGGGGGAGAGGTCTACATAGATTAATTGACCTTGATAGGCATCTTATGGACACATGAAGGAAGCCATTGGTTTTTGCCATCTCATTGTGTGTCAGGCGGTGAGGACGAATATGTCGTATAAATAGTGAGCATTGACCTCATGAGATACGACCTGCCCAATATTGATAAGATACTAACGTAAACAGGAAATATTGATATCAGTGATACGCATGGCGCCGCGATTGCTGATCTGAAACAATACGCCAACAGCAGGTCAGAATTAATTGTTGACAATATTGTTTGTAACTTCTCTAAATTTTAATACTGTGTATTGAATCTTTATATTTAATTACGGAAAATATCAATAATGAACTTTCACAAATTTATTTTATTTTTTAAAAAAAGATTTGTATGCAATCTTAAATGATATTTCAACGCGTGACATCACTCACAATCAAATACATTTTCTCTCAACAATACTGCACCTATTTATTTGAAACTTTTCTGATCAAGGAAGAAAGGAGGTACATGACATTGTAGTTTAATCTTAATGGCCTATTATATATTTGCCAATTTTGATAAGTACATTTTTATTTGATCGAAATCTGGAATTGTACGATTACTTTGTCTGCCACGTTAAGCAATATTGTTTTCGATGCTTCAAAAACTGACCATCAAAATGCACGAGATTTCTATATTACAATTAGAATATTGGCCAAAATACTATTCCTTATTTTCCATTATCCGATGTCAACCATAAATGAACACAAAAAGTATGATGTATTGATTTATAGTAGTAGTAGGTTTCCGGTTTAGGAATACCCTTTTCCGATAAGTTTTCTCAATTTGTTTCGTTAACTTATTGAAGTAGGATTTTTTTAAAACTCAGCCAGAAATAGAAGACAAACGTTCACTTGGTTATTAAATTTATGATGAGATATTGTCGACTTCAGTTAAAAGAAGTATCCACCTCACACGTTTCTTGGTAAAGAAAAGATAAAAGACTACTAAGGAGGAAATGTGTCTATTGATAAAAACATGTCCGAAGAGATTTATGAGACAATACGATGATAATTGATTTATAATATAACGATTTAGCGAGAGAAAGTTAATGGAGAAAGGTAATGAGCAATAATTATTGCAGTCATCCGTGTCAACATGTGTTGAACTGTTGGCCCGACAATTGCTACAGTGCTTGTATATGAAGGCCCAACTATACAAAAAGCTTGCGTTGAAACGCAAGGAACAACGTTAGCTTGCTTGTTCAACAAGGATACTCGAATAAACGGCAATGAACGTTTCCTCCTTTCAAACTCTTGTAAAACTATTATTTCTATTCCATTCGATGTACGACATACATTGGAGATTTTTCGGCCCGGGGTGACGTGTGGAGGGACATATATAAGGCCAGAATGTGTTCTGAATGCGCGTCTGGCCTTGTGACCTACTGCGCGAACTGCGCTCGGCCTGCGGGGCAGCGCGAGCGCGGCCTGGCCTGCCCCGCCCCCCCCCCCCCCCTCCCCCGCCCGCGGAGGGCCAATTTTCGGACCGAAGGGCCCCCCGGGCAGCCTTTGCCACCCACAGGCGCAGACAACCAGAGGGCGCGTCCCCACGGCAGGCCGAGCGAAAGGGCGTCACGATGTGATTTGAGCAACTCTGTGTGTGTGTGTGTGTGTGTGTGTGTGTGTGTGTGTGTGTGTGTGTGTGTGTGAAAAAGAGACACAGAGAAAGAGCATGTGTGTTTACACATTACGTGGGCCAGTGGATGTTTAAATACTGTTGGTTTACGATGGCAGATGGCATATTCCAGACTATGACAGAGGCGACGGCCATCAATGTGTGCTCTTTACTTCCTCCTCCCGAGTCTCCGCAACTTTCCCGTGGGATCTCCGTCAGGCATTATTTCGTGGAGGCGGAGAACACACAAACTATCGTTCATACTCTTGTGTGACTGGTATTCTCGTAAAATCGGCACGGAAAATGTTTCTTTAGTTTTCATGGCAATCTACAAACCCTGCTGTCACTGTTAACGGAAAGCGAATGCCACCGAAAAGTCAATTATTCGTACCAGTTTTTACTGACCCGCTTGTTTTCTTTCTCAAGCATACATGAAAAATTCATTTCAATTAAAAAAATTAGAACATTTTTGGAAACTTTACACCCAGTAATATTTTCCCCAATTATTGCTTATTTATGACGTATGCCTTCAAAAAAGCTTAAATATTTTTTGCAAACAAGTGTTAATTAATAATGTATTGCGACAATCGTACATCAGTACCGGTTTGTTCCAAGTGAAACAGCCAGATGGCGGTCAGGGACTTGCTTGCCTCGCATGTACGTTCGGAACATAATGATGTTTGATCGTGACACGGACAGGTGTTAATCTGGGTGACTCTCCTTAAGGCATGGAACTCGCTTAAAAATGAGCCTGTGGAAATGGTGCAATGGTGAATGATTCACTGAAGACATAGTGATTTGAGTTTTCTGCAAAATTCAGGAAAATCAATTGGAAGCATGTCGCGATGTCGCCACCAGTTATAAATGACATTATTACTTTTGCTGTAATTAACCAAAGTATATAATCAGCTAAGGAAAGCTGAAAGATTATTCCCTTTTATAAGAAATCAAGGGCTCAAACCCCCGTACGTGTATTATTGCTGGATAGGAAATTACCTCCAGCGGTGCATCAGAGAGGTTTGTGACGAAAAACATAGAAGTTCGCAGATGATGACATATTTGAATTATTAGGCGTACGTGCAACCTGCAACACATATCACGCCACAGCACGCTTTGCCACCACGCATAGCTCGGAAACAATGCACACTAGAGGCTTAAAATTATTTTTTTATGTTGCAATTTGTGGAGCACACCTTATGTTTTCTAAACTAATCCACAAAATGAGGTTTTTGTAGACGTTTTATTATTTTTTTTATTGTTCCATCACTCCTGGGACGGTCGGCCAGAAATGCTGAAAGCTGGGTTCTAATGTTAAATTATTTTTATTTTCTAAGCAACGAATTAAAAAGTTATGTTTTGAATATTGCAGTTTTTGACGAAACATCTGTGGGGACGTTCTAATACTTTTTTTTTAAGTTTTTTTTTTTCTGGGAACTCTGACCATTCAGAACTTTGCGTTTCTTCTGGTGGGAGAGACACTGCTCTATACCATACGCCATCACCTTCGCTGTCTTGACAGGCCTACCATGCTTCAATGTGCTGTTTAGATTCTGACCTAATGTTGCGATTCAGTATGAAGCTATTTTCCCTTTTAAAACAATGGTTTACTGAGGTCGGAATTAACGCTTCGTCTTCTTCTTCTTATTTTTCTTCTTCTTCTTCTTATGATGATTATTATTATTATTGTTATTATTATTGTTGTTGCTGTTGCTGTTATTTCCTTTTTCTTGATCTGGTCTAAAAACTAATAAAACCAAGTTGTTGTTTTTTCTCTGTCGGGCTTTAATATGGTCTTGAACCTTCAAGAACATAAAGTCTGCTTTTCTGTGCTCGTTATGAAGGGTTTATACTTTTATCCTGGTACATAAAAGATAACTTTATGGACGAAGAATTTAATGGACAGAAAATGTGTTTGTAACGACGGTCATTCGTAAAGAGCAATCCCATCTATCACGAAGACGTACGTCGTGCAATTTTACCCCAAGCACTTCACCGTTTACAAGCATATTCCACAATGGAAAACTGAAAATTTCTTTTCACGCTCAAAGAACATATTGTTTTGAATATAGGGTGGTATAAGAATGCAATACAATAAAGTAGATGCTAAATGTGTGCACTATACGGCGATTTGAATATATCAACTGCCTGAAGGGAAGGCCGTTTGACTAGAGTGGGATTTGGAGGTTGCAGGTTCGATTCCGATATCAAATATATTTCTATACAGACATCAACGCAATTGTATAGAAGTTATACAGTGCAAAACGAACGTTGTAACCGGGCTTCGTCCTTTGCCTATCACTGGAAATCTGGGGATGTTCCCTGTCGAAGTTGAAGTGGTGAAGACTATCCGTTACACCAGAGCCGAGGCGTGGGATTAACGTGTCAACGGTAACGGGTGCGCGAGATGTCCAACATCTGACTCGAAATTTGATACCGGAAGCAGTCCTTATAACTATAAGTACGCGTGTATTACTGAGGTGTGGCTTTTAAGCTGGGCACTGGGTGCGCCATAATACCGTCTGGTATTCCTTTCTTTTCAATTATAAGAGTAGTGCACAAAATGCTTGAAAAAAATGAAATTACTAATACTATGTTATTTTTATTTACTAATTTGTCATCACATTTAAATTTAAAAACGTTATTTCATACACCAACTTGCCTAAAAGAATGAGGTTGCCCATCTTGCATCTCCAGTGTGTGCTCTAATCTCCTTATGATTGAGCGCGTGTATAAATAAGGCATCCAGACTAGTACCTGCTTTCTGTTGCATATGGAGTACTTTAACGCTAGTCCTGGTGAGGAAGTGGCGTAGTTGTGTTAATTTAATAAACGTACCAAATTTCTGAATGTTTAAGAATCGTATTAAGTGTAATTTAATTTTGTATTAATAACAATTACAAGCTGTCGACCTTGTCCGTGTTCGAACATCCTTCGGATTCCGTGGTGTTCGTGTTAAACTCCCTGCTCCACTCGCTTATTACGAGTGATTATTATTCTGATTCGGTATCGAATACATATAATATCGCTCATATGACCACGACCAGATTTAGGTAAAGCTTTCAAGCGTGCATAGTATAAGCCTCTTCGAGAAACAAGACTCGGGAAAAGGAAGCAAAATGAAATTTTTAATAAAGTGTATTAAAGTAAACGTTCTATTCAAAAGTAGAATCCAGTTTTTACAGGGTTTTATTCCGCTGGAGAGTACAGAGAAAATAAAATGTAAACATGTTCAATAAACCTTGATAAACCGTGCGAAAAGGTACGCAGGGGCGAAACCACTTGCAAAATTTCCGGAATTTGGAACGGTGTGCGAAACTTGTATAAAGAATTTTAATAGACATATAAAATTGAGTAAAAATATATAGCTTTAAAAAATGCCTGTTATTAATATGAATTCAGAATATATTAAAATAAAATTTGAAGTTAGTACATAGTTGATACTTGTCCAAAAGTCCGACTTTCGTCGTCAATAACTCAGTCCTACGCTTTATAGAGCCGAGGGCCGATCATCTGTCTTCGTAGGACTCATCTCATTGATTCAGATCTCTGACAAGCATCGGAGCCACGGAAAGCAGCGCAAGTTTTGAGTTCCCCAAGGCATTAAATCTCTCGTGGTAGGGGAAATTATTATTATTTGCTTTAGACTCAGAGATCCAACATAGGTTTTCTCAGGTGTATGGGATCAACTTTGACAGATCACACACTAGATTACAGCTCATGATACATTCACCCAGGTGCGAACTATTCGCTGTTTCCAAGATTTTTGTTTTAAGGATTATTGCTTTCAGGTTTAATTATAATTTTTGTATATACTTTTTAAGTTTTTATTGACCAGACAAGTTGTTGTGATAACAAATGGTGTAGCTTCAAAAGAATTTAGACGATGCATTTCTCTGTATTCTAGGGCCAAGGGGGTATATTTGGTGATTTTTATTCTCTTTCTGCCTTATCAATGTTGTGATCTGATGGATGCGTGATATCAATGAAGTTTATCTCCGTGCACTATTATTATAAATATTATTATAACTATTATTATTAATAGTGTTGTTATTACACAGTTTCTGCTCTGATACAAATCCAAAGAGAGAGCATCTCTATATAGTGACGTGTGATAGTGTTGCACTTATCGAGGCATCGGGTCGGTTTCAATGTCTCAATCAGGCAGCGCGAATGACAGAACTCGTAGAACGCGGAAGGCATTCCTTGTCCTGGCATGCCTCTTGCGTCTATCCTCTTCTCGGCCCCCTGCTTCCTCGCACCCTATCAATCTCAGCCGCAGCCACGTGGACCCCGCTTTCGCGCGCGCCCTCGGCGCTCCGAACACGCTCGCACGCTCGCACGCTTGCTCGCCCTCGGTTCCGCGCTGATAACGCCTCTCCTTATAAGGAGAATAAACTACTCCCGGCGCCTCGCGGCACCTAGTGGCGCCGGGCGATATCCCCTCCCCTCTGCCGCCCCTTCTCCTCGTGCTCACCTCCCCCTCCACTGATCTCCGCGTTGTGTAAGCGATCGGGGGATGTAAGTCAGGGCCGGACCATGGAGTCCGGCGGAGTCGATGCTGGCCATATTCAGGAGAATCGCGCGGAGGCTGCTGTATGGCCCCCGCGCGCCGCGGCGTTGCGCCAGCTGGCCGCCGCGCCGCGCTGTGGGTCACGTGGCGCGGATATCTGGCGGGAATAGACTTCCAAGGAATTGAATGGACATGGATGTTAAAAAAGGGTCACAGAATGAACATTACTAGCAATGAAAGAATTTAAGAGTTTGCAAAAAATCTTAAGCAATAAATTCCGTATACGAAGTTGTGTTAAAAGGAAATACGAACAACTATTAAAAAATTAGACTGTAAGCTCAGTAATTTTTGACACGCATTTGTAAATTGCATAGTTAAGTAAGCTGATTCTCTATAGTAGCCCATACTCTTAATTTAAATATACTTAATATAATTACGCAATAATTAAATTATATACGTACATGAAATGTAAATTAGATATAGGTGGCATCAAAGTATTTCTGGCTCGCAATTAAAATTCGTATATTTTTGGATCGGTAATAATGATATTCAACACCCTTCTCTGAAGACTCTGGGTCATCTGGCACTTGTCGAGTTACGAATTTCTTCATTTTTCTTTTGCTCTTCCATTTTATATTTTATTTTTTAAATATTTTCACTGACATGGCATTCTTAGAGCACCGTTATTGCCATAAATGGTGTAGTCTCTGCAAACTGTTGTCAACAAAAATTACGATACTCGTAGTTAGTTTTACTCCCATCCCGTTTCGATGTTTCTTTGCAATGCGTGATCTGCGCCACTGTGCAGCGAGGCACGTGGCGCTTGGTCGTGAGCACGCGCTGGCGAATGAGTTATGCCGTGGGCGCACAGCTGTTCGATTTGTGTAGAGTTCGGCAACCGATCCGCCAATCTGCCCAAATGTCGCTACGCTCCTTACCACGCACTCAGTCGTTTTGGGGTTTCGCTTTGTAGTATGAGTATGGAACGGAGAGGGATAATGTCTTAAAATTCATTTCTTAGGTATATTACAGCATTGTTTTTATTATGATGTTTTCAGGTGGCCTTTTGGGAACTTCTCTTCCAAAAAAATATAGTTTCCAAACTGTTGTTTGGATGTTAAGAAAATGATTTGGTAGGTTCAGATGAATTGAAGGGTTTGAGCAGAAGGGCAGAAACAAGATGAGCCACGTCAGCAATTTGACCGCTCTTTGTAAATGTTAATTTCTCGATTTTGGTGAAAGTGTGATATTACTACATTTGTCTTATCCATTTTAATGAAAGGTTTGAGAAAGAAACGTGGTGAGAAATGTTTCGATTATAATCGAAATATTAAGATTAACGAATATCGAGGGGCTTGCTGGTGTCATCGGTGTGATTCATTAAGGGGTGACTTATTAAGATAAGCTGGCCAAAGCCCTTCAATTATCTCTTGCTCTTTCCGGCGTTTTCGCTAGGTGCCACCTCTTAGCATTGTTTTCTTATTTCTCACCGGCTGAGCTGAGCTCGGAGCTAGCATTGCCGCTGTCTCTGCAGCAACTCTGACCGGAAGGTACTAGAATTCGAGTACTGATGGTGGCGACTTTTCGACTCGAAAGAGCTACGTCGAATTCGTATGTTGTATGGAGGAGAACTCTAGCGGTGGGCTACACCTATCGGTAGTTTCACGTCGTCTTCGATCAATGCCAGTTGAATACCAGAGCAGTGGCCTACTAAACGGACCACACACCGCACACTATCATTCCTTCCTCTTCCTTGTCCTACACGTACTACACCACCACACGCTTAGAGCTTGACCCTGCTGGGCGGTGTCCCGCTGCAGGTGAGACCTGAGAGAGCGAGCCGACGTGTAGGTCGGCGCTGGGTCCTAACATCACCACCCCCTTTAGTTCAGATAAAACGTTCTCTGTACTAAAGGGATTTATGACCACAGTCCGAGCTCGGAAGTGGCCCGGCAGTGACTTGCTCGGAAATATCAAATAATCATTTTCTTATTTTTCTGTGGAGCTATAAATGGGTCCATCGGCGTACAGGTTTTAGCAGTACAGGGTTACTCGTCAGGATAACCACTAACGTCTTGGGCCACAACCCCGCCAGTTCAATAGTCGGTAACGAAAATCCATGGAATCTTAATTTTCTTCAGGATATGGGAGCGTCGTTTAATACAATCCTGAACGTGTGTGCGAGTAAACCTGTTGCGAGTTCAGTTTTGTTAAACATTTGCAGTACAGAAAGTTGTGTGCCTTCGCGTAGCCAAAGGCGAACAACGCCAGGACCGAGGGAGGATAGGAACTCCTGCGACGACCGCGGAAATGGAAACACGGAACGCACAAACCTCTACAGGTAAATTGCCGTAAACCGCGCGTTTAGAAGTTCCTTCGAATCTGGCGCAATATGGCCTCGAAACAGTGAATCTGAAGGGAAGCGCGAATTGCTTCGATTTATACAAGTTCCGTCATTATTTGTTTTTTCAGTACATTTATTCCTTCATTTGCCATATGGTAAGAGCATTCATGCTGACAAGGCCAATTCTTCCGTCAGTAACTGAATGCGTCTTCGATTAGTATGGTTGTCTAGTAAAAACATGTTGCGTTTTGGCACTCAACAGATCAGGAAAGTCCTGTTTTCCTGTCGAATGCGTACCAGTTGTTTTATGTTAAAGCATGAAAATGCACGAACGACTAATAGTACTAATCGACCTGAAGTGAGAAGAAAAATGTCTGTGATTTAAAAATTCGTGACTCGCGTCCTTAGATAGTTTTCCGTTTCTAGAGATCGATCAAGTCCCCAAAGTAAATTTCCAGAATTAACTCCTTAACTTCTACGTTTAAGGAAGAAAATTTCAGGTTTGTTTTAAAAGAAAGTTGTATAATGGTGATGCGAGATGAAACAAATCTTTAGAAAGCCCTGAAAATTAACTGCAGTATCTTCAAAAAGGAGTGTGGCACGTGGGAACCACGAAAAAACGGCTTTCTCCTAGGGTAGCGGTCGCGATAAGGTGAAACATGCCTATCGAGGGATGGTCCGAAAACTCATTTTGTTAAGTAGGATCGGTAAGCCTCTGAGTGAATTGAACTCCCTGGCTGGGGCTCTTCAGTATCACGGGTTGAAGCTAATGACATCCAATAACGACTTGAAAGAAAGCGCTTATCTCCCCCGTAAGCTTTTGTGGTAAGTGCTTCTCGATATTTCTAACGTTTCACTAACATCGAACTGTTCGTTTAATGACGTCAGAGCAGTAACTTTGTAAGTGACTTGCACCACAAAAGCTCCGTAAAATGCAACAATTTACAGTGACGCTTGGTAATGAAATCTAAAGTGCTCTACTTGACAGCTAGCAGTAAATGGAGTAGGATTTTAAAAAAGTTTTTATTTTTTATTTTTGTATTTTCGTGTGAAAAAATATGTACTTAAAAATCAGCCACGTCCTAATTATTTTGTCATATTCATTGTGTGTTAAATTATTTCAATTTGATATTCAGAAAACGTTTGGTTGCAGTCTGTTTGCTTAAATGAAAAATATAAGATGGATTTATGAAACATGTCTTGCAGACTGATTTCATCTATGACGACGGTTTGTTAGATGCCTTCAAGTGGACTTTCTGAGATCAAGCGTCCACGATACTTCGGTTTTCGAGTTTTTTAAGCTAACATTCTTTATTTAAATTTTCAGACGTGATCGTACCACAAATGCATTATTGGTATTATTATATCTATATTCACTCCTGACTGAAAATAAATTAGTATTAGATTCACCACTCCATTCATTTTCTTCAAATTAATCATTCTTTTAATACTTTTCTCTCTGAAATAAGTTTCGTGTGTAGACAGTAAAACATTTATCACATGTGCTCCTTGTGATATGCGTGAAGAAACTAGTTTCAAGAAAAATTGTGATGTATAATATGTACAATATTAACTTTTTACTGAGGAAGACACATAATATTGTGTGCACTAGCCGTTGAGATGCATCTGTAAGAAAATAATGCACTCATTTTACGGACCACACAACTCACCGTCGAAACTACAACAAATACTCCATGGCACTTAAGTACATGTACAAATGCAGCAAACATTTATTCTGATTGTACTGACTTGTCAGAGTAGAACCATATCTTTTGCTAATTGATCCAAAATTATTCTTGGAAGCGATACTGAATACGATAACCACGTTGAAAGTTTCATCTCTTCAGGAAAGAGCACGTAACAGCGAAAGATCGCGCCTTCACTTCACCTGCAGGGAAAGCAATGGGTGAACGTGGGTCGCGCACGACTCGAGTTTCAGGAAGGCGATTTATTGGGAACGTGAGAATTATCGAATTCATGTGAATGGGTTTCAGTGATGTTCAGAAATAGAGGAAAGACTTTGTTTTTACCGATTTTAGATCTTCGAAAAAGGTTCTTTCTGAATAGCGACCTACAACTATTAGAACATATTTCATGTAAGTTGCATCATGATTACAACGATATATTACAAAAAATTCCTACAACTTTTCAAGGTTGTTAGATGAAAGCACATAAATAAAAAATTGATATAATTCAATATTATTTCCCCTCTGCAAGGGGGAGCACATTAGCAAACGTTAAAGAAGTTTCATACACCTCCGTTGGCCAACGTTGGTTCATTTTTTTATTTACTCGTATTTCATACGTTTCCAAGTTCGGGAGAATCACCTGTAGCATTGTCGTGCTATTAATTGTGAATGAATTTAAAGTGTGCGCGAGGGAATTTTTCTTAAGATTGCTAATTTAAAACTACGAATTTGTCGAAAATGTTAATGTATTTTAATTAGGAATAGTTCACCTGAATGCTCAAGTCTTGTTTTTCGAATCCTTGTATTCCATCTCTGTATTCTACTTACTCTTCTTTATGCTTCCTAAATTTCACACAGCTGCTCCTTGAGTTTATAAAAGATATCCTAAAGTAACATAAGTGTCTTAAACTTATTGTGTATTTAAGTACACTGAGAATCTTTATAAAATTTAATCTCGGTAAAACATGTCCCACAAATGGGTATTTCTTTCTCAAATCTTAGTAGAATACAAACGTATGTTGCCTAAAAGTGTAGTAGGATTTTATAGGCGAAAAATGTGGAAGTCTTTAAGTCTTTCTTGGTCCCGAACATGACCCTCATTTAGTTGGTCCAATGCTTTCTAGGCACTTTTATTTTCTCGTATACGTACATATATGCGTAGTATAGAGAAAGTTATATAATGCTGCGGAAAATCAATTTCCAGATTTCAACGGAAATACATGATTGGGGTCCCCTGATACTGAAAAAGTGTTTTCGTTTTCGGTGTTGTTTTTACCTTCAAACCGTCCGTCTGTACTTATGTGAACACTACTAGCGCCTGAATCTTATGTACGATCTTTTTCAAAGTGAAGAAACCCCTGTCCATTTTGCTCTAATTGAAGCTTCGAAATTTTGAAAAACATTCTTCAAAATTTGGGAGTGCTTTACGTGAAGCCCCTGGGACATTTTCAAAATGTTCTCAAAATCGACTCCAAATATTTACTTTCAATTTGTGATTAGTGCCAACCGAACCCTATAAGAAGACATAAACGTTCTATTGCTCTATTCTTTTGTTGTTGTTTTTTCAAAAATTACAGAAAGGTAATTTTTTTGATTTGTCTCTCATGTCGGTAATATTTACATTAGAGGCGATTTCTTCACGTTATTATACTTCTGACTACATATGCTTTAAATAATATCCTGTAAAGTTTTTCGAAAATTCAACAGTTTTCTGTTAAAATTAGCTCAAAATTCCTCATTTTCAGAAACTCTCAAACGCCATTTTCCAACGCATAGTGGTAATAGCACTGTTTAATATGACGTAAAGTTCATTTTGGTGAATTCTTTTATTTTCTCAAAAATTACACAAATGTATTTTTTTAATATGTCTCACGCCGTTAATATGCACATTTATATCGATTTGCATACATTATTGCATTTGTGAGTGTAAGTGCATCAAATTACTTTAAAAGACTTTTTCGAAATCTCAATAGATTCCTGTGAAGAAGTGCTTCAAATTTCGCGTTTACAGTATATGCTTAATCGCTATTTTCTTAAAAACGGCTTCAAATTTTTCAATGAAAATTTACTCTTCTTTAATATTATTGAAGTAATTTTTCGATTCTACTATTAAGAAACTGAAAAGTTGAGGAAACGTTGCAAAAATGCACTTTAGGCGACGCTAGATGGCAGCTGGCCAGAGAATGGAGCAAGACCTTAAAAGCCAGTCCACACTAAGGAAATTAGAAAACTTTACTACGAGAAAGTCTGTGC
Source organism: Teleogryllus oceanicus (assembly GCA_964035755.1). Lineage (NCBI taxonomy): Eukaryota > Metazoa > Arthropoda > Insecta > Orthoptera > Gryllidae > Teleogryllus > Teleogryllus oceanicus. The sequence goes on along the minus strand of CAXIVR010000005.1, from coordinate 64,300,255 downwards.
CATCCTGTAGCACCACTACTTTGTATTCGACATATCCCTTAATGTTTAACCCTGTCAAATGCGTGGACCTTCGCAAATGTATTTCCACTGACAGAAAATACTATCATGCAGTCAGCGGATTCTGGTACCCTGGTTAGACGCAGTTAGTGGAAAGAGGTACTCAGTTTGCTGAAACAACGTGAGCATTTATTACAAACTTGTTCACACAGTTCACTTGTGTGTCATCCCTTTGATCTAATATTTCCTTGCCTTCACATTCAAACCCTTTTATTGTGATTTTTAGTGCCTGACTTTGACTTGCGCCCTAGGCTGTCAAATGTTTTAGAGCCCTTTTAATTTGCTTTTTTTTAAAGCTATTAAAAAATTGTTGTACGATATTTGTACCCAACGCAAATATTTTGTACTTATAATTAGGTTAAAATACGTATAAATAATTCTCACCACGATACTAATTTAATAAATATGCGATATTTTTGTATTCATTTTATCTGTATCAGTGGGTATACATTTGATAAATTTTTCTTTTTTTTGTTACAAATGTGGAAAGAAATATTTCTATAAAAACATTCGAAAGTTCTCCTTAGGAAATTTTGCATCTGCTGAAATTCATCTGCCCTCAAAAATTGCGCGCCTTAGGCTGCAGCCTACTCAGCATGTTCGGTAATCTGGCACTGCTTTCATTCTAGGTTAACGTTGTTGCGAGATATATTTTCTCAGTGGCGAAGTACGATGGAGCCAGCATGCTGGAGGAAGCTGCAGCCCGTAGGAGGGCGGGGGCGTTCAGGCGCCCCGCGCTTTCCCCAATGCCGGCGCCCCCTCCCCCTCCCCACACACACTTTCTCACATGGGCGGGGGCGCAGCGGGCCGCCGTGGGGCGGGGCGGGGCGCGCCTGCAGCCCCACAGGGCTTTGTTGCGCGCGCCGTTGTGTCACTCACAATGACGGAGAGAGGATGCGTTACAGCTAGAATTAATTGCTGTGTATTGTTTGGCGAACGCTTCGGGAATGTTTCCGCGTTTCGTGCGGGCTTCTCGGCTGTAGAAGGTAGCTGGCTGTCGAAGATGATGGGGATGGGCGCTTTATTACTTTATTTTATTTTATTTTTATATTTTCCCCCCGTAGTTTCCTAGTTGGTTGTGATTGCCCACCAGATCGGACGAAACGTGCATCTATCTTAGCATTTTTACGAATGAAGATAGCTGTAAACACCGTGTAAACAAAAAGGTTCCAAATCACATACCCGTTGTCGCAAGTAGAACTTTGAGACTGGGTTATATTTCCTTTCAAATAAAAAAAAATGTGCAGCACTAACATTTCGCTAAAATGCTAACATATAGTATTTCTCTGACTGAACAATATTTCATGATTGCCTTTGCCGTCATTCATATGCCTGTATTTTCTCTTGTTGATCATATTTTATAGAATATGTTTTATGGCAGACCTGAACTACTCGTTGGCAGTAATTGCTCGTCAATCTGCCTACGTATCTTTTTCTGCTGAATCTTCCTCAAAGTTAATTTATATTAGAGTACATTACGTCCCAACGCCACCTACGCCAGAAAAACCTCCTTTATTTTGAAGCACTACGATAGATAAATAATTTAGAATAAGAAAACCGATATAAAAGTCAGCAAATGAAGCAAGCAAAAACTCTGGTGGCTCTGGTAATTTCGACTTACTAACAGACGTTTGTTCGGCTTGGTCCGACCATGCTCGACTACCATTTTATTAAAGAAAATATTTTCTTCATATGTAGTCGAAGACTGTGCCAATTCGTTGATCAAGGCAGGTGCCGTCAGTCAAAGCTCGCTGTAGCTCTAGTTTCCTCAGTGTCGTTTTGTTTAGAGCCCCGCCATTCATGAGCGCCCTTGTTCACGTTACTAATGCGCACTCGGATGACGAGAGAATGGTTGCATGTGATTCTAATTTCTGCCCATTGTTTTTCAACCTTTTGTGGACTGTTTCCGTGATTATGGAGACTGTCAAGATACGTTTTCGCCGGAAACACGACGCCTTCACGATACCTTTCAGCTTATTATGCTTCGTAAACATCAAAAACAAAGAAAGTTGGCCGATGCGTGGTAAGTACTTTGACGGAGTTGTTTTTGTATTTTCATCACTTTTATCTCCAACAAACCATTAAACATGAAAATGTGTTGACGAGAACTCTGAGATTTTATTATTGCAGAAACACGTAAATTCTGTTCTTCGTGTGTGATGTTTCTGGAATCATTAAAAAAAGTTTGGTTAACCTGCAACAGTAATTGTTGATTCAGTTATCAAATTCATATTAATGTCAGTCATAATTCGATTTGTGAATCGAAAGCTGGAGAGCAAATCCCCACATTGCTTCTAGAGGAAAGTTAATAACACAGCAGTAATGTAGTTAGCAATAAACTGCATTGTGGTAATGCTGTCAGAGTGAAGCAATACGATTTCAATGTCAACGTGTTCTAAGGTTGCAATGGCACACAATAGTCCTGTCAACCTGAGTGAGATTACTTACATTTAACTTCAATCGTCGTGTGAACTTCACTAGTATTTATATACCGTAGATCCTATCATTTTTATGTTATACATCCTGGTCGTTAACCTAAATATATGAAATAACATTTGAAGTCTACAACAGATCGTGACGTGTTATGCGATTGTATGCTGGTACAATATTGCAGAATACTGTTATTTTCTTGCAAATATGGCTCTGTAGCATCTCTACGTGCGTACACGGCATACACATATGCGTTTACAGAAATGGACATGCAAATGTAAACGGTATTTGGTCATTCACAAATATACACGGCTTACACATATATAATGAAGTATATGTAGTATTTGCGCACGTTTTCTCAAACTTTCATATCGCCAGGTGTGGTACAAGTGATGGATGGTTATTTCGACATCAGTATTGTTTCAAATCAAATCCATTGTGTAGTTCATGTGTCTATGGAAATAGGTTTTGCTACATGAGAGCTATTTTTTTAAAAAAATAAATTTTTACCAGCATCATTCGTTGCCAATATTAATTCATAATTCAATTTTCACTGATAAAATATTGGGGGTGTAGACTCCCAAAGTACAAGTACGTCTGAATTCCTAACGTTGGCGTCCAGACGTTGGCTGCTTTAGCAGCGATTGCGTCTGCTTTTGTGTTTGCGAAAGAGCACTTCCTTACATAATTACGACCAGCAATGATGCTACCCTCTGCCCCACGGCTGGTGTTTGATGTATCGGTTTCCGTCTATATGTCAGCGCGAGGAAGTTCTCACTTTCACCTTGGAACCTAAAAGGCGTTTAAGCATCGGTTGCGTGCGTCTTCCAGCTTCTCTGCGAGAGTTGCGCGTCCCGTTCCGGTGCCGGCGGCCTGCGTCTGCGGACGGCGTTCCGGTAGAGGCTGCCGATCGACGGGAAATTGCTTCGATTGCGCCGATCGACCACGTAACGTCGGATATAGTGGCGCACGCGTATGGACATGCCGGAGAACATCTTTAACGCTCGCTTGTAAAAGTGGGGAATGATGTTTCTTCTTTCGCTCTTGCGTCGCAACCGGTTTATGGAACGATTGTGTGGAAGGTGAAGAGCTAGTGACTGATCTTGCCTAGTTTGTTACGTAGAGTATCTCGTTACTCAATGGAAGCGTAACGAATAAAATATATTAAATACGTAGCGTTTAAGAATGTGAACATGTTATTTGCTTTATCGAGACTATTTCGTTATCGGTTTTAGGTGCGGAAATACGAAAATGTTAAGTGTTCGGTCCGTTGGATAATCAGTGTAATAGAATGACGTATGCAGGTATCACAAATGTTGAAAAATCACAAAAAAATATTTTCTTGAAAAAATTAAAAGTTCTTTATTACATTTATTTCAGAAAAAAACAAGAAAACTGCCAGTTGCAAAAAGCGAAGGAAAAAATTACTTCGTAGTGAGCAATTAGATTACGATAGTGAAGGTGTTAAGTTATCTTTTCACGATTTGAGAAGAATGCAAAATTAAGCCAGAGATTTTGAAGTGGAGGTATTGAATTCATTATTCCAATCACGTGATTATATTATATATGAACCTAACGTTGGTAGGAACAATATTAAAACTCTATGAATAGATATAAACTTGAAATAACATTCAATTCAGATTTAACATGCATAACAGCATAAAAGCAAAGTGTGTATCCTTTTATATTTATTTATATCATACTATCTATCCGGTATTCATTTTGACATACTCGTTAACAGGAAAATGTCTATGATTGAGAACTTCAACAATTGCAAAAGAATTGATTTTGTGTAGAGGGATCCTGTTCGATTTGGGCGGAGAGCAGCATAAAAGCGAAGTGTGTATCCTTTTTTATTTATTTATATCATACTATCTATCCGGTATTCATTTTGACATATTCGTTAACAGGAAAATGTCTATGATTGAGAACTTCAACAATTGCAAAAGAATTGATTATTGGTGTAGAGGAATCCTGTTCGATTTGGGCGGAGGGCGGCGGCGCGGTGAAGTCCGATGGGAGAGCGTTCGCGGAAGAGCAGGAGGCGGATGTTGTGCAACGGGGCTTCGCACGCCCACCGGCTCCAAGCTCAACCGCTCGGGCCCCGCCTCCGCCTCCGCCTGGCGCGCTGCTCCGAGGCGCGAGGAGATCTCGGCGCGATATCTCTGCTCGGACCCTCGTCCCGAACCTGCACAGCGCCTGCGCCTCCTCCCCGCCACGCTCCACCGCGCCACTCGCCGCTCCAGCCACGCCACTCACCTCCGCCCTACCGGCTGAGGTGGCTCAGCGCATCTACTGGAGTGCGTCTCCCCACGAGATCCTAGGGTTCGAGTCCTGATGGTGGCAGGATTTTCGTCACCAGCTAGAAAGCTAGGTCGAATTCAGCCGCTGTCTAGAAGAGAATTATGACGGTCGGCTGCTCTGATCGGTAGTGATTTCTCCTATCAATACCAGACGAATGTCGGAGCAGTACCCTAACAAACGGGTCACGGACCGCGTGCGATCTTTCCTTCTTCTTCCTTGTCGTAATCTCACCCCATATTTTCACTTGTATACATTTAAATTTACATGCACTACACAATCACACAAGCTGGGAGATCACTCGGGGGCTTGCAGCTTGTTCCTGTTGGGGCGGTGCCCCGCTGATGGGAGGCACTTGGTTGGGGAAAATCTCGTAAACCGACGTGTAAATTGGCGCTGGATTTAAACAATGAGCGTGGAAGATCACCGCCACCTCCCTTGATAAAAATGTGCACCACACTAATAGAGTAAAGACCATAGCAGTTGACGCGCTCGGAAACATGGAAATAATCATTGTCTCTCCCACTCCCCGCAGGTCATGTCATTTATTTTCTCAACCATGGTTATCGTCATCCGCGTCAAGTCACTTGTCCCCATCCTGCCATGTCACACGGTCATCCCAACCCACCACACGACTTCCTCGCTTTGGCTCGCTCTTTCCTTCACGCCACCATTTCTCCCAGCATCGTAATCCACTCTTGTTTTGCGTTGTTTCTACTTCTCTCCCCTCCTCCTTGCTCTCCGTGCCCCACTTCCCTTCACTGCCTTCACTTCGCCCCTTCATCCTTCGGCATCCAACCTTACCCCGCCTCTTGCCCATCCCTGTCCAGTCACATACCTTCTCTCCTCCCTTCCGAAGTATTTTTCTCGCTCTATTCTGATCCTGCACTCAGCTGTGCCAACTCCCCTTCCCTCCTCTTTTTTTCTTTCCATTTCCATGTTCTCTCCCCTCTCTATCATCGCCCTAGTTCATTGCCTTCCAGTTCGTTCTTTCCACGATCTTCACACCTTCCTTTCCTCATCCCGTTTCGACACGGTAGGCTGCGCTAGGCTGACGCCTGGAGATGTAGGGAGGTTGAGTGACGACCTGTTTCTCCACTCTCCATTGCATGCTGCCTCCTGGAGCTCTTAAAGTGACTTTCTCTGTCTTTACTTTCATTTCTTGCCACAAGAGACGAATCTATATTATCATTAGGGATGGTAGATTTGAGTGATTGTTAAAAATGCAAAATGTTCCCAAACGCTGAAAAATAATAATTGTATTTTTGACGGTCAGTGCAGTATATTTCTGAAGGTTTTCAAACTGCGATAAAATGTTAAATCGATCGCAAAATGCGAAGTCACGTGCAAAGTGCGAAATAGTCGTAAATCTGCGAAATAATTGCTAAATTGCATTTTACGGTTTCCTTCGTGTTCGCTAACTAGCGATGCGACATCGACAACAAAACATCGATGTTTGAAAACATTTAATTTGAGAGAGGCTGTGTTATTAATTTATAATTAAGATGTAACTGAAAAAACAGTTTCACATCAAACGTTGACATCAAATCGATGTAACAAAAGCTCTATGAGGAACTTCATGTATAAAACATAGAAACTTAGTGATTTATTGACATATTTTCTTACAGACGTCCTTTCCTAGTCATACATCGGAACATCACGAAATTAAGGATTTTCGCTTCCGTGGAAACTGTGAAAAGGCTGCCTTTAGTTATTCGAATACACTGTGTTGAAGTATGTAAATTCGTATTTAAGGATAATTTTAAATTTGGTTTTATTACTAATTTCAAGGATGTCTACCTGCGAATGATCCGATGTGGAATAAGCTGCTTTGTGTGCGACTAAACATTGTAACATTTTCTTATAAAAACACTGTAAACAAGAAATTAATTGGAAAGCCTGAAACATTCTCAACTACAGGCAATTATCTAATAATATTCGAAGTTGACACATCAATCAAATTTTCATAGCCTAAGAAGGTCATGTGGTCGCCAAGGCTTGATTGAGTATATTGCGTTGAAAATGTCTAATCTAATAGGAATTAATTGAAGTACATAGTTTACTATATAAAACTCGAATCTTCGAAATTCATTAAATAAGGAGAAAATAATTTTTTCAGAATTTCTCGACAACTACTCTTCGATTGTCCTGTGCGTGGAGTTTCACACCTTCTCTTAAGACAACCTTGTACATGTTTGTAAGCAGTGTTTGCAATGAGCTGCGTCTTTCCTCTTAACTCGAACCAGAGAAAAAACCTACCTCAGCCAGATGGCGTGCTAAAAACATGTTCACACTTCGGGCGAAGAGTCTTCCACTCACTTCCTCACTCCCCCGTGTGGTCCGTCATGTGAAACGGTGCCTCGCGCGAAACGTGTGTAACTGGTGCAGCTGTCCGTTGCGCCGTTCGTTCAAATAATGGTGCTTTCGATGACTATAAATATGCTAAAGTGGAGAAATTATAAGAATGTCATTCGAGGGCGATGTGAAGAATTCAGTGCAACTTTCAGTTTAAAAAACTTTAAAGCAGGACATTGCGGTCAGCACCTCGGCTCGCCGAGAGAGAGACAGACAGATAGACAGACAGAAAGACAGATAGACAGACAGATGGACGGACAGACAGACAGATGGACGGACAGACAGACAGACAGATGGACGGACAGACAGACAGACAGATGGACGGACAGACAGACAGACAGATGGACGGACAGACAGACAGATAGACGGACAGACAGACAGACAGATGGACGGACAGACAGACAGACAGATGACGGACAGACAGACAGACAGATGAGACGACAGACAGACGACAGATAGGACGGACAGACGACAGACAGACGACAGACAGACGACAGACGGATACCGACAGATCAGACCACAGAAGATAGATAGATAGATAGTATGAAGTAGATAGATAGATTGACAGACAGACAGATGGATAATGGATGACTAACAGATTGATAGATGGATGCAACAATAGACAGACAACAATGGATAGATGGATGGACAGACAGACAGACAGACAGACAGATGGACTAGATGGATGACAGACAGACAGCAGATGGATGATGGATGGACAATCAACAACGATGGATAGATGGATGGACACGACGACAGACAACAGACAGATGGATATTGGATGGACAGCGAACATCACAGACAGTACAGACAGCCGACAGATTGTATGATGATGACAGAAGACGACAGATCGAGACAACGGATGATATGGAGGGACGACGAACAAGACAGACAGACAGATGGATAGATGGACGGACAGACAGACAGACAGACAGACAGACAGACAGACAGACAGATGGACGGACAGACAGACAGACAGACAGACAGACAGACAGACGGATGTACCCCGGTGTTCCTCCCCACAAGAAATACTAGGAATGCTCTTGGGGAAAATCATATCTCCCGATTTTCATGATTTAATTTTCTCAATTTAAATATTTCAAAATACGAAAAACATTAATGAGGCATCAAAGAATGGCATAATTTTGCCATCTAGCAGGGATAAATTACTGCGTATCCGGCAGAGGACATCAAACTCTCTAGAATGGACCCTCCGGCATCTGCCAGTCAATTTCCGCTGTGGACATTTGTGTGGGCTGCTTGCTTAACTTTCTTCAGATTCGTACCGCCTCTCCGTTGTATCTGTATACAAAGACCTCAAGCATCGAGAACCCGGTTTCGGTGCTCGTTAACGCTTGTATGCGCGCTTGCTGTTAGCTGAAAGTGTGTGCCAAGTCGGCCATTCCCGTCTGGGCCTAAAACGTGCTTGTAGAGCGTGTCTGCGGGTACGAAATTCGGGTCAGTGCCGGCATTCGGGTGCCCGACGGCATTGGCGTAACTGGGGGGTAGTGATGGCAAAAGAGGATGTCTGGTGTCTGCCAATATTATGTGACTTATGGTATTAGTTTTATTTGAATAAATATATAGTTAAATAAACTTATAATAAACAAGAAAAAGTTACTTTCCATTTTCTGCTTTTTCCTTCTGAATGTGACAATAGCCATGAGTAAACTAAAACTAAGACAAAAAAACTTTCATGATTGCGTGCATGTTTCATTCTTGGAGCGATCCAGTGACGCAGGTTAATCCGACTTTCTGAAGAGTTCGAGAGGTGGGAATGGAACCATTTGATGTGCAGGGCATACCATGCAACGTAATGAAACGCATTGGAATGGTTTTAAATGTCTGGAGTTGTTGAAAAACCAACTTAAATCTTAACTTAACCTATTTTTCATTCTAGGGGGGTTGATCCTGACAGGGCGCATGCGCTAGGCGAACAATGTTCTCGGCCGACATGGATGAAAGGGACTTTCACTTTGGCTAATAACGTTTCGCGAGCCACGATAAATGGCGCCGCGCGCCGCATGAGGCCCGCGTGCCGTCAGTTGGACATCGCTGGCCTAGCGAGTCCGTGTCCCCTAGAGAAGCTCAGCTGCGAAGACAACTTCCTGGGATCGTCGTCTTTACCTATGGGCGGCGACAGTTCAGCTTCAGTGATTGTGTCGCAGTGAACGTACAGCGATCCTGTAAATAACTTCAGTGTGATGAATGGAAAGTCGAAATTCTAGCGATTGACTTATTGTTGACCGTTTTTGAATTTTCCTCGGCGACGCCTTATATCACAAAGGAACGAACAATTAATATTTTTTAATTAATATTTTTTTTAATTTCCCAAATTAAATGAAATTTATCATTCCCTCTCGAAATTAAACTCAAAGCTACGACTGTTTTAATGGCACATTGTGATAGTTATAGGCCGACAGTCAAGGATGTCGGTGGAAGCAAAGATCAGTGATGTCGGAGAATTTCCAATGGCATGCAGTTACATGAGAATAATATTTGTTTTTGTGTTGAATATCGTCGAAAACTTGTGGTTTTGGTCGAATCTCATATTGACTTGAATTGGAAACGGCTGTGGAAGTCGATTGTTTGCAAGATGCCAAAGTTCAGTCAATATAAAGTCAGTGCATCTAACAACAAAGTTTATTGAACTTGATCGCATAATATACGAAATTATATTGAGAAATGTATTGTCATCTTGTTGCGGAAGAACAATTGAATTGATTTATTTTTCGGCTTCTGTATGACATGGGAGAACGACTGTAACATGCGCACAGTCATTGCGGCAATGTTTTTTGTGGTAAATGTACTGGTATTTAGTGTCGATTTGATTCTTTAGCATCCTTATAGAAACTGTATTTTACCTTCTTGCTTAAATGAGTATTATAAAAGATGAATTACGAAAATAAATGTGAATAATTATTAGAATTTTTGTTGTAAAGTTTTGTGGATTTCCACATTTGACGTGTGGATTCCAATAAAAATACGATAGTTCCCCTAATATTATCATACTGTAGTAATTCACGTACTCTTCCCACCATGTACACTGAAGACCGGAGCCAACGTAGAAATGTCCTAAGCCAGTCAACTTAACCATAAAAGTATTCAAGAATGTATGGCTCGATTAGTAACGTCACCAAAACCGCGAATGGAATCGAGGATCTGCGACCGGCTGTGCGTGCGTGGGTGGGTCCTGGCGCGGGACCGCGCGCCGCAGGGCGGCGACCTCGCTTGCCGGCGCCACGGAAGTGACCCGGGGTCCTTCCCCCTCCCCTGCCCCAGCCCCACTGCCACGCCCAAAGCGGCCCGCGCGGTGGCCCCAAACTCCGAGATTTGCGGGAAAAGTTGTACTATTTCAGACCCAACGAACTGTGTGTGTGTAAGGAGGAGCCATGAGTAAATGAAAGAAGTGTCTGAGAGTTCGTTCAATAATAATTTCGAGACCAAATTTTACAATAATTTTTTTTAAAAAGTATAGAGACTTACGTCATTCTTAAAAAAGATTCATACCGCGCATTGAATTAAATCACAATTAATTTTTCATAATTGACTATTTCACGTGTATGGATGAGTATATTGAGTATGAAGTTATATTTTATTTACCTACTTTATATTACCTACTCGTACGTGAGGTGATCCACATTGGGAATTAAAAATTACTGAATTAACAAAAAGATGTGTTTGTTGAAATTTAGCTTTTTTCGTACGTCGTCTAATGCGCCACCCTCGATGGCTGCTGGAAATGAATTCGTCGGACAAGCGCACTCTCCCACCCATCAACAAAGGTATTCGTATTTCTTCGTGTAAGACATTTTCACTTCAACTTTTACAAAAAGTTCGAATAAATTATTTTTTGTGAAGATTCACAATGTAGGAAATCCTACTTTCCAAAATAGTACCAGGATTTCGGAATTTGGGAGCACTGTGCGTACGCGTGCGGGCGAGCGACCGGCTGGGTTTTAAATACTCGCGGCCATGCGGGCTTCCCCGGGCCCCGCCGCCGCCGCCCCGCCCCCCAGGGATCGAGTTCGCACGGAGCCCACTGGCCCCTTCGCCCTTCGGCTGCGTTGGGCCGTCTGGCTTCCCATACACGAAGCGTGTACCCCCTCCGCAAACCCGAAGTCCGCTCGTAGAGAGATAAACCAGTAATTACTACACACGTATATACATAAATGGGTAAATAGATAGATAAATACATTAATAGAGAAATAAATTCACAATTATAATAGGATGAACAGGGTATTCCTAAACGCGTTTACTGGGCAAACATAAGTCCACTGCACGCAAAACAGTTGATTGTCTGCCTCTTGGGCTTAACATACCAGTTGATTATCATTGGCTCTTTCTGTACAAGATATAAATACGTTTGCAGCTAAATAAGTGGGTAGTTGAATAAGTGTTTTAGCAACTTAATGAGTGCGTGAGTGAATGTTTATAATCGACAGTGTATTCCATAATAAAATCATCATTAGGGTTCAAGAATGCAGTACAAGTAGATGCAATCCAATAACCAATCAAAGTATCCCCCTCAAACAAAATTATATTTTTGTTGTCAGTTTACGTTAACACCATCTCAGTACTGGCAAATCGTAAGAGTCGACATTTCAATCAAGGGCCGCAACGTGTATCGATTTCTGTTGATCCATAAGCGCCTTCTATTGTACGTTACTGTTATACTACGTTAATAGCAGACAGTCATGATTGAAGGCGACACCAATGAAGGGTGTGGAACATTATATTTGGTGCATTCTGAATCATTATTGGGCGTAATTTCATCAATTGGAATAATCTTATTGTTGCGGAGTGAATTTTTAGATGAATTCCCTTGTAGCTGCACTTCTCGTGAATAAATCGAAAATGTGTAATGCACTCGCCGTATTCTGCGCGGAATATGATAATTAATTCATTTGAAATAATTGTTTTTAGTTTTACGACTAAAAGGCAGGAATATCCAGACTCGTAATGTACTGTATCGTATTCACACAGGATGTCAATACCTTAAGGAATCGTCAGTCACGGGAATCAGCATGGCTAGAGTTGAGATCCGAAAAATAACGTGTGTGCCGTGCTTATCGGTCTTTCAGCAACTGTAACCAAGGATGTCCAATGAGGGCTGCAAAATTAACCACTCGAGTGTTAACGCATTAGGATGTTTCTTAGCAAAGGTGAAAAGCAAACTTATACTGTAAAACTCTTCTGCCGCCGGAGCTAACGCTTTCCGCAAAATCATGACCACCCTTCGCATGAGAGCCCGGGCACCCTTCTGCCGTTTCTCCGCAACCGTCCCCCCTCAGGGATTCCCTCCTGCTTTCACCCCTGTCTGGGCCCCTTCTCCCTCGCATAAATTCGTGGGATGATACGTCGCCTGAGTCGGGAGGGGGACATGAGAAAGGGCGAGCCGTGCTTCAAGGGCTGGCAAACCAAACCGGTTTCAAGTACAACACGGGCCTCAGTGTTGTAGGAAACCGTTCCTTTCGAAACAGGTTATTGTGTAATGCACTGGGTTGGAGGCATGGACTGCAGAGAAGCAATGCTTTTCTAAAACGCATGTTACAACTGTTCGCATTTATTTTAGTTTTTTGAAAAGGATCTTAATAGATCCAATTATTGAGTTTTAATAGTTTCAAGTTGCTATTCACATTTATTAAAGCAAGCATATTATTATTCGGATTTGCTTGTAATTAGAAGAAAGGAGACTGCTACATCAGACACAGAAATCTTGTAATGCATAGTAAAAAAAGAAATAAAAAATAAAAAAGTCGAACGTATAAAATTACACCACTGAAGACTCGTGTAATTGTTTTATGCATCTGAAATATCACAGCCTACCTGCCGTTCGCCGCGAAGGAGCGCCCGCCCCCTCCCGTTCTATGTCACCCCGCCCAGCCTAGCTACATCCTCCCTAGTCCTACCCCGCCCTACTCCATCCTGTTTCTCTCCAGTCCCGCCCCGGTCCAGACTGTCCCGACCAACACTACATATCTTCGGTTCACCTCCTCCCCCACGCTCGCCCCGCCCCCACCCTATTTCCCGCCCCGCCCCGCCCCGCCCTCGTCGCGCCCTCGTCTCGCACTCGCTCCCCTGCCCCTCGCCCGCCCTCGCCCGCCCTGCCCGCCCTCGCCCGGCCCTGCCCGCCCTCGCTCGCCCCGCCCGCCCCCAATCCGTCGCTCCCTCGCCCGCCTCGTCCCCGCCCTCGCCCCCCCTCGCCCCCTCGCCCGCCTCGCCCCGCCCTCGCCCCGCCCCGCCCTCGCCCCGCCCTCGCCCCGCCCTCGCCCCGCTCTCGCCTCGCCCTCGCCCCGCCTCGCCCCGCCTCGCCCCGCCCTCGCCCCGCCCTCGCCCCTCTCGCCGCCTCGCCTCCTGCCCTCGTCCCGCCCCTCTCCCCTCCTCTCACCCTCGCCCGGCCCTCGCCCCGCCCTCGCCCGCCCTCGCTCCGCCTCGCCCGCCTCGCTCCGCCCTCGCCTCACCTCGTCCCGCCTCGCCCCGCCCCGCCCCGCCCCCCGCCCCGCCCCGCCCTCGCCCGCCCCTGCCCTCGCCCTCGCCCTCGCCTCGCCCCGCCCTCGCCCCGCCTCGCCGCCCTCGCCCGCCTCGCGCCGCCCTCGCCGCCCTCGCGCCGCCCTCGCGCGCCCTCGCGCCCCTCGCGCCGCCCTCGCGCGCCCTCGCCCCACCCCCTCCAATCACTATGCTACGCGTAAGTATAACCCGAGGTGCGTCGGAATAGGCTTGCCCGGGCTAGACGCGGAGGGCGTTCACCGGAGCTACGCTGCACGCCCAGTCGGCTTGTTTCGGCGGGGCGCCGGCATTTCAAACACTTTTAATTGCACCAACACGTCGTAGTACTTAATTGTGAAACACTATTCTGAACTTGAGAGTCTGCAGTGCCGATTTTATCGTTTCGCGGAGGAAAATCTAATTTGTATTGACAAGAAAGGCGACAAGTTGTTTGACAATTGGTATTCTGGAAACCGAAACATTTACACAACCTCCTGCCAAAACATGTTCTCATTAATTAATAAATAATGTTACAGATGATGACATACTATATATCTACGCTCCTGTTAACATTGCATACCTCAGTTGATTATTTAACGGTTTGCAGAGTATAAGTAGATAGGAGTAAATTTAGAGTAGGCCTACATCATAGCAACCAGCGTCCGTTACTCACGGTTAAACCCCTTCCGGTCCACCAATGAGATGTTATTCGATGCGTCTCGGTCTCCTTATAGGAAACTGATAACTGCTTTTTGCGGATCCATCCAAAAAATTCTAGATTCCTCTGAGAAACATGTTGTTTAAAGCAACTAAAACTCTGTTTAGGTGGCTAACGGGACCTGCAGAAGTCTCATTCGATTCCTCTCGACTTGACAAATTAATTGGCGTATTAATTAGCCCGTTCTCTCGAGGATACTATGGAAGAAGTCTTGAAAAACACGTCTCGTTGTTGGCTTCAATGCACCCACGAGTGCACTGGTGAAACGCTGTGAATCTCTACACTCTATTTCAAAATTTACATGAATCGTGACAACTTGATTTATCAGATTGACGAGAATTAAACCTACTTTAGTAATGATGGAAACATTTAAAGAAGTATTCGAATTTATACTTTTTCACGTAACTTTCTAAGCCTGGAACTGGACGAGTCGAACAACTGTAGCATAAATAACAATTTATAACAAAAATACATTTCAAATGTATTTTTGTTATAAACTTGGGAAGAACAATTAACACTTTTGAAAATGAAAATACTCGCCGGAGGTGCCATGCTGAACTAGTATTTTAATTACGAGTTCTATGAACTCTGTAGTCCCCAACAATTCTATTTTCCTTCTTGTTCGCTGAGAGCCCTTTGGGAATGTTCAGCAAAATATGCCATTCATGTGACTCATTGGCTCGTAAGTGCACTTGAATCCAGACGGTCTTTCGAAACTGATTGCATTATATTGCTCATTTATCTAACGGCTGTAGCAGTTTACCGTTTTCCTGTTCACTATCTTGAGTCGTTTTATGACAGTACCAGTTTATCGAGATCAAACCTAATAGATTCGTGAGGGAAAGTCGGTAGAATAAAGTGGAAACAATCTTTTAAACGTTTTTAAACCTTTTCTCGCCCTTTCTTATTAGTGTGATCAAATATTTGAATGACACCACTACTACTTTCTCACACTACTGGCATGTGCTACCGCAAATCCAATGGCCCTACATCCCGGTGCTGATTTGCTAAATGGTACTAACTGCTGGCATTTATTCTGCCGTTGAGAAAATTTGTTTCCTTTTATAAAAGTATCCTGTGGTGTCTATCTTTAATTTGCGATAATCGATGTATCTCTTGTCGGGAGAATTAATTATTTTCTGGGAATTGTTGCCTACAAAATCTCAAAATTTGGGCTCTTGAACATGACCTCTGAATACATACATTTGACAGTTATACGTGTTTATAAGACCTATTCATTTGTGCACTGCAACATAGGCTTCCCGAGGAAAAATGACAGGCTCTCTACATACGCTCAGGATTGTGGGATACTTTAACCTGTGATGTCTACCCCAGTTACGCCCGTATCCCTAGGGCACCCACAATACCCGGCTCCGTCTATCAGGGTTAATCCCAATTTGTGTTTTTGTTTTTTCGTTCGGGGCGTCACACTGTGCTCCTTCTCTCATTTGACTCGTCAGTTGCACATCTTTGTTTTGATTCACTGGTGAGTTGTAGTTGACATTTATATAATTGAAATGATTGAAGGCGTTGTCATTGTCAACAATAGTATTTATTTCACAAATATATTTACTTTTCGTATTTTCACTCTCAAAATTGTACATGTACTATATTTTCATTCATTTTTCTTGCTTAAATTTAAAAACTACTATATTACATAAAGATATAACTCTCCGTCCCCTTCTTTCTTTCCTTTCTTTAATTTTCTTCTTTCATTTCTTAAGATGTTTTAAATTATATAAATTATTTTCTTAAGATGTATTTTAAAATGAGGTAACTATGTTAATTCTAATTTTATATTTTCCTTGTACCAGAAAACTGATGATGATGGCTAAGCCATCGAAAGCTGCTATTTGTGAAATAAATACTATTGTTGACAATGACAACGCCTTCAATCATTTCAATTGCACATCCCGGCTAGTGTGACGACCATTCTCACACACTCAAATCGAAGCAGGGTTACAGGACTATCCACAGTCCGAGTCGAGTTACGAGCCACCTCGATACCCGAATCCGAAAAGAAATCAGAAATGGCGGATTCAGTTCCTTGCAATTTTACCCGTCGGGTTGTGTGGGACCAGAGAGGCTCACGTTTACTCGAAAGGGCAAAACTTTCACACTGTTCTAAGCGGGTGTGGGGTCGATATACCCTGCAAATTTGTAACTGTAACCTAGCTTTCCTGAGGCGTGATAGTACAGTGACAGCGCCGTCACTGGCTGAGAGCTCTTGCCGTCTGTCGCAGAGAGGCGCGGCGGCCGCACGTCCCCTTATCAGGCGGCTGGGGCGCCGTGTCGTTGATTTCGCCTCCTTCTCTCCCTCCCCCAGCTGATAACGAGCGGGAACGGGGGGCGGGCACTTGATGGTCGCGTAGCGTAACGAGGCGTTGGAACTAGGGATACTTTCAAAACATCGGTGTTTTTATAAAATCAACGACGAATTTAACATCGATATAATGAATCCATTATGTTATGAAGCTCGAGGTTTTTACGCTTTCAATGTTTTGTTCATGGATGAAAAATTTTCCTCATCAGAATTTTGTAGATTTAAAATATGAAATAATAAGAGACTAACTTTGTACTACTTTCTTCGAGCACATTATCCTTCGTCCGAAATGATCCTGATCTCCTAGTATTTCCTTTGTCTTCCATCGTATTCTTTACACGGAGAGGCGTTTTATAACTCTGCATTGAGTTAAATTTTAGCTATAAATTAGTATACACAGCCACTGACAAATTAAATTTTGTTGCACACGATTTTGTTGGCGATTAGTAAACCAGCCAAAAAACATATATATCTAAAAACATCGATGGTTTTTGGTCGATGCCTTATTGAAATCGATGTTTTAATTTTGAACATCGATGGTTTGTTGTTCGACGTCGCATCAGTAGATAGAACACTCCTCATACGAGCCTGTTTGGGTTACATTTCAGTTTTAGACGTACTCGCCCGCGTAAACACGTGTGCCAGTGACCACAACCCTCCTTTCTTCCCTGCAATCCTGATCAAGATGCAGGTTCATGGTCGGCCGTATTCTGAACGTTTGTGAACGTAAACCTGTGTCATAAACAGTTCCGTTATACGTTATATGTGAAAGTTCTCTCGTATCACGAGACGTGCAAACCCGGACGTGTAAAACTTGGCATCTGTGGTACCCTTCGGGCCACGGAAGACGTACAAATCTCGATGGGATGCCGTGTATGGTTCCTTTAAATTATTAATATAACTTATTTGTGTGAAATGTGTAGAGGTATGCAACTGTTGCGAAACATAGGCAGTTCAAGCACTCTTCTGACATTTTAAAATATTGATTCGTGAAAAATCTAAAAGAACAAATACATTCGAACATTGTATTTTATCAGTACTGCCATCTGGAAAAGCTATTATTAAATATATTGCTTTCTTTTTATTATTCGTTACTCTTACACATTTTTAAATTCAAAACTAATAAATACTTCAATTATCGCGACGCATTATTTTCTGTACGAACGAATACTAGATGCTGTGTACTGATAACTACGCAAATCTTTGTCATTAGCACAGGCTTGACAACTAGAACAATTATTTCTTGAAATTAATGTTACTGTTAAAACTATATTAAATCTGCATCGGAAAAACTTTCCATCCAAGAATTTAGCATTTAATTTTTTTAACTTATCAAGTCGATATATTTAGTTTTGAAAAGAGAACTTCAATATACTTTAGAGAATTTATTTATCGTATTGCATTCAAACACAAGCTTTATTCGTTGATCTTGCTCCGACATGCGGGCTTTAATATTTTTGATTTTCTTAACGAGATTGATACACACTTTTTCCGTTTCAATGAAAGTTCATTTTTCAAATAATGTAAATTATTTTCGTTTTGGCATATTCGTGTTAAAGCTAGTACGGTTACTTCCGAACATTGAAAGGCAATTAAGTTAGACCAATTTAAATTTCATTCGGGAGATGTCCAGTTCTCTTGCAATGTCACCATTTCGAGTCTCTATATATTTTGGACACTTAATGACAGTTTCTTTAAAAAGTATGGTTTTATCCTGAAGGCTCGCTGTTTAACGTTGGACCTACTGAATCGTTTTTTGTTTTTTTTTTCTAATTGTCGTGTAAACAGTACTTTTCTGTGAGTGGTTCGAATAGAACTTTTTCAATACTTCAAAACATTGACCGTTCAGACTTCAGCTGTATACTTTCATTATTAATACTTTAATTCCGTAAACGTAATGCCGATATGCAAATAATTGCATGTTGCAATGAATGAATTGTGAACTGTTGCTTGAATTATTTTCACATGCAAAACTAAGCGTATCAAAATATGATTAGATAAGAATGACAGTTTAAAAGCCATACATGTTGAATCGATTCCTGTTGCAAACACAATGTGGTGGGTCGGCAATGCGACTGCTAAAACAAACTCGTGTGTTGGTGGCGTGTCGCGAAAAGCGCGCACCGCCAGCGAGAGGAATCCCCCGCGGTGGCGAAACTGGAGTGGCGGCGCGTATGTATGCATCTGCGTGGAAGAAGGAGAAGGGGAAGCGGACTCGTACGGGGAAAGTGTTGCGCTGTGCGCGGTACGAGACGGTGACGGGGCCCGGGGGGGCGGGGGCGGGGCGGGGCAGTGACGTCACAGCACGGCCACCTGCTGCTGCCGGGACGGCGGCGGCGGCGGCGGCGGCAGCGGCGGCGGAACAACACAGCACCCAGTCACTCGGCGGTCTCGGCCGCGTGTGTGTGAGAGGGCCCCCCCCCCCCCCCCGCGCCGGCGTCGGCGTCGCACGCCCCACGGTCTCGGCAGTACGCGCCAAGCCGCGCCGCGCTGTGTTGCCCGACTGGGCGTTCCGCGCCATGCACCGCCGGTGACCACAGACCTCGCCGCCGACGCCGGGTCGGGACCCCGCCGTTGTTGTAGGCGTTCAGCTGCTGCTCTGCGCCTCTCGCAGGTAACCGGACGGCGAGACGGGCCATTCCAACGGGCTGACTTCAGCACCCTACGTATTGTTTTTATTATTATCTGGACTTCGCGTTAAGTCTGTGCCTGACGTAGACCAAACAAAAAAATACGTGAGGTAATAAGAACAATGCGTACTTGTCGCGCATACGCGTGTGTTTCGCGTACTCGAAATGTCTTCAGATATGGTTTGTGTGTTCGTGATTCTAAATGTTACAAATTCATATGAAAGTTGACGTTGACGAAACATAACATTTCGAACGTAGTGTTTCCTATATAAGAGTGCGAATTGCGAAAAGAACCTTTCGAACGAAGTGGCACCGTTTATGTTTGTTCATTTGACGCATATATTACTTCAACTTGGCTTGTGTGTTTTGACCTGCGTGGGTTGAGATCCAATTCTCCGCTTCCACTCGCAGCTCATTCTGAGATGTAACAGCGAATGCGTAAAAAAATATGCAACTTCTTGATTCGTGTTTTATTATCCAAATTGAAGTATTTTTGATTGGCAGTGAATGTATAGGTATCTTGCAGTCACAATTTAATTGCGTCTCCGAATCTCTTGCATGTAAAAATGTATAAAGTGCGCTTCCGTCAGATATTCTTATCAACAACAACGAATAAAAATTATTGCTTTTAGTTTGTCTTTGGATCTCACATGACAGCCATCGCCTACAACATGGCATTACTACGCGTGTTTTGAAATTTATGAATGGGTTACTGTGTTTCGCGGGTCGTTTTCATGTCCGTAGGCAGAGAATTTGTCGGCATCGTTTTTATGTTCCGTTTCCATGTGAAGTTTTACACATCGATATCTTGTAGTTGTAAGGTTTTACACTGTGCCCCGTGCATGTATGCAATGCAACGGCGAAGGGTTCCTTAACTTCGCCTCTATTGCTCGTTTTCTGCATGTTTCTGAATAAAAATGGACCGTGTAATGTGGTTAATGTCTGTCGCTGTGATTTTAGCCCTTGCAGAACAGGAAAGCATGCACTGTACTGCTGTTATAGAGGATCTGTGTGTGCGTGTTAATTTTTCAATTCTTTTAAAGAAGGCTGAGCTGTTCGCAAGAAGTTCACTGTGATCTTACATCTTCTTTCTACAGAGTTGCGACTGTTCGTTCGTGTCTGTGCTAATGAGTTTTACGGGTGTACTCGTACAGTGTTGGGATCAGAAAGTATTTCTATTAATTGTAGTACATGGGAGTGAAACGAACTAATTTAGTTCAAAATCCAGACCATTTCTAAAATTGCGTTTTGTCCAAATATCTAGGTTTTACTTTGTTCGAACAGTAGTAAGATCATTTAATGTTACATGCATCTATCAGTGCCTACGTAATAGTTTTCGTACGCTTCTTCACGTGTACTAATTTTATGACATGCAACTGATTGTGTGCCACGTGCAGATTTATTTCTATAAAGAATTCAAATCCTAGGCAATGATGGAGTGTTTGAAAGTGTGAAGAGCAATAAAAATGATAACAATCAATGTAGTATATATATAGACTCAGTCGTTTTTATCGGTGTCCGTTTTATCTTAAAATGTTACGTTCGATTATACCGTCTTGATTATTTTGCTCTTCAGACCTGTTCAGATTCGCATTTCAGAGAGCAAAAGATTTTAAGTCTATCACTTGTGATATAAGTTGCAATTTTTTTAAAAACTGCTCTTACAGAGAAAATATAGCGTAATTTGAATACTGGGCATAAGGTTTGTCTTTTGTGTTTCTTCCACTTCGAAAACTTATAGATCATTCATAACTTTTTTTATAGTTTTTATTATCCTTATTCGACAATTATTATGTCTTTCAAAGGTCTTCATAATTTTTGTTACGTCTCTTACACTACGTTAGGTGGGAAAAAAGGTTTCTTAGTTATTAAAAATTCTACAACACATTCCCCAAAACAAGTTTATGAAAATAGTAAGAACATTAATTGTAAAATTATTAAATTCTACCAACGCACATGGATATCAGCTTTAACAACTTGAATTCCGCTTCTTTGTTTGCTTTTTTATTTAACGTCATAAACTGGGCGTCACGTTCTGAGAAGGGCGTCATTTTGCGTCGAGAAGCAACGCAAGGATTCATCCCATTCTGTCAAAGGAAACTGGATGTACAACACGACCTCCCACGCATGTAAGTACGGGGACATGGAGGCGGTGTTCTTGAGCAATGTGTACTTGCCAGGCCGTGCGCGTGGCAGACGCAACGTGGAAGCGCATTTTTCTCGTTCGCTGGGGGCGTGCGCGTGCCGGAGGCTTCGCCGCGTGCGTGGTGTTTGTTGTGAGTCACGCATGAGAGGCGTTTACGCGGGGGCGGAGCTGGAGGTGCGCGTGTTCTTTTTTTTAATATCCCCTCTCCGGTAACCCTGATAGCGGGGCGCGTTTATTCAATTTGTACTGGCTTACATGAGCTTTGTTGCAGCCCATTTGGCTTTCGCAACTTTGGGACCGCAGGGAAATCTTAAATATACTACTTAAACTAAACAAATTAATAACTACCACAGCAGTCTCTTTCGGCTTCTTATTTATACGTAATGTTTTTTTTTTAAGTTGTTAGTTAATTTATTTGTTGGTTTGATTCACTACCATCTGTTTTCCGTGTCATTCGCACTCACACTGCACCGAGGTTCTCTTGGCAAGTGCTGGACGAGTCTCAGCAATGCACGAGGGCGACACACACACGCGCGCGCGCGCGCACGAATATTGTGATAGTTGAAGGGGCACCGACAACAGAATGCAGAAACGATTCCCTGATATTATCGAACTTCAAATATTGATTCTTCAATTGATAGTATTTATTAATCTAGCGGATGGGTGTATAATACTACTTCCTTAAACATACAAAAACATAAAAATACAAAGAGAAGGGAAAATATTTATTAGGATAGTGAAAAGAGGCGGGAATTTTAGAAGATGCATAAAAGGATGGAGGAAAACATTTCTAAAGTTATCTGATGATGTTCAGTATTAGCCATTTGTTTGATCCGCTTGTTTCGAAGACACTATGTCAGAAGGGCAGCTTTGTCGCCACAGTGCAATTTGGCCACTACGAGATTACTATGACTATGAAATTACTACTTAACTATGAAATTACTTTGACCACTACAACATTCTGTAACGCCCCTTCTCACACTTGATCTTTATTCGACTGCAGAACTCTAGCAGGCTAATGTGTTTTGATGCAGTGTTGGTGACTTCGCCTTTATCTGTTTACGTACTCACTCACTTGCAATTTAACAAACTGAAATGATATGATATGAGAGTTATGTACGCTGGATATTTATTTCATTTTGTTTAAAATGCAAAGAGGAAATTCCTTTTCTGTTAATTCTGTTTCTGTTGTGTGTGCAATAATTAGCCAGAATAAAAATTAGAATTTTCGAGCCAGTGGAAAGCTCGGTTATTTAAACTTTGCGAATAAGAGTACAAGGCGAAAAAAGCCATTACGTATTCCCTGTATGTAATCATATAAATGATTATTCGTATTTTATTGGGCCCAAGAAAGTTGAGTGTATACTTCGTTGCTAACGTTTCGTTCAGGATTTGGCAAAAGAAGATATTGATCGCACTGGTTAAGGTGGTAAGGAAGCTTAGAAGCGAGAACACATACTACAGAAATGATACTGTGAAGTAGTATTCAATGGTAAGGAAGCTGAAGATGTTTTTCTTTTTTGTCTAAGAAAAGAATTACAATGAAAATATTAAGGCGGGTGTTCTTTAATGAGACGTAGAGAAATCACCGCGAGAGTGCACCAATAAAAGGGAGATGCATCGTCTTAGAAAACATCGTGAGATGAGAGACCTCTGTTCTTTTATTTCATAATTGAATTATTACCTTGCCATAAGATTTCTTTTAGCTTGCTTTAATTTTGGATGTATTCACAAGTTTGATCTTCCAATTGACAAATTGAAAAATTGAACTGACAAAAAAGAAAACTAGAGTGCATGTCCAAGTGTGGTCACAATACAAAGCTAAGTGTTTATTTTGTCATTGATATAATTTCCCCTGCGGCAATGACCCCTTTGAGAACAATTGAAAACATTTACCATAACTTCCTTTGTCAAAGACTTAAGTTTCAGAATATATACGAATCTGATAATACCCAAGTGTACTCACATAAATGCCAACAAGCTCCCCCATACGTCACACAATTTTCAACTTTTAAATAAGTAAACCCTCTCCTAAAATAGGAAAGAAGGCCGTTCTACTACCAATAAGACCATGTCAACCTCTCCGCAACTGTAAAATAATAAGGCAAGACATTGGCAGATTAATAAAAGGAAAAATAAATATTCGAGTTGTTTTAGCTCACCCTTATCGCTGTAAAGACATGAAAGAATTTGCAAAATGCAGTACATAATGAGTAGATTACATAAAATTATAAATATGGAGGCTTCTAATTTCCTTGTAATTAAATAAATTCTCAGATCTCTTCTCAGAGTATACCGCATTCTTTTCTTGCATCAGAGTGGTTCGTCAAGGTAAAATATGGAAATGGCTTATAAATATTTGCGTTGTTGTTATTAGTTTATTTATCCCAGAATAACGTGTTACCAGCTTTTCACGTTACTTCATTGCAACTTGAATGTAGTTTTTGTATATTTCCATTCCCTAACTAGGCAAATTTTATCTAACGTAAATTGTGACGATCCATAGCTTTTGTAGTATGTTGTTCTTCATTACACTATGGTACTGTAAATCGATTTCGCGTGGAGATGGGAGAATCACTTGAACGCGTGGCGATTGTCACTATCTCTTTCTTGTCAATCACTTTTTTTAAGATAGCGATACGACTGCATCGAACGATGATTCATGTCCCCTCTTTGGTAGAAAGTTTTGTTATGCATTGACAATGGCTTTCAGTACATTAATTGCTCCAGTGTTCCAACATGTACTCCAAGCTGACTTTTCTATTTACGTCAGGTATAGGGTCAATCTGTTTCCGCCTGTCCACATAACCTGGTTATCATTCCTTTAGCCACACATATGAAAGGGAGAATACGAATTATCTTTTCAGTCAGAGTGAATGTTGCAGTATACATTCCCATGCGCCGCTCTTTAATTAAATCCAAGGATTACGTTGATTAGCTACAAACAGAGCAGGTAAGAACGAAATTAAAGAACGCGAAGTAATTGTAGAATGTCAATCTAGAAAGAAAAAGTTAATTATTAAATGAACAAATCCTTCAGAGTACTATAAACTCAAGAGGATAATTTATTTCATTACAAATCTGGATTAACACTACAATGAAGTGTTTGTGATGTCAAGGTTTGTTGCAAAAACACGACGAACGTCTGCAAGCATGTCATGAAAGTGAAAATCCAATCATGAATATTCACTGAAAAATCAATGCTTAAGGAACACCAGTTTAGTTGTAATGAAGTAAATACTGTAACTGTAACGATGTTCAATTTTTCAAAGTATTGAAACCATACATTGTGAAAGAAATTGTCTTGAGTTTTCATTACGCATCTCCGAAGTCACGTTCATATGTATATTGTAATGCGATTTGCTGGGAATACTCCTTTGAAGTCAGTCTTTATATTTTTACTGTTACGTATGTTGTAATAAGTGTTGATTCGAAGTATACCGATGGCTATTTTTAGTCTAGTTACTATGTCGTTTACATGAAAAGTACACAATGAAATTAGAATAAAACTTCTGAATATACCGTGTTGTTTCTGACATCTGCGACAACTGTTTCTTTCGGCCCAGAGGCGCATTCTTTGAGTGTGGGAGTGTCACGAGGACCATGACCCTCCTCAAAGCAAATATTTCGTGTAGTTTTACTTCTTTGAAAACAATTATCGCATCTCAACATTTCCAAAGCACTATTTCTAATATGAAAATACAAATACATTACTTTCATTTCATGCTAAAAATAAAAAAGTATAGCTCCAAACCGGGAGCGGTAGCTCAGTGCATCAACTGATGCCACTGCAGCGCCTCTGACCGGGAG
Source organism: Teleogryllus oceanicus (assembly GCA_964035755.1). Taxonomy (NCBI): domain Eukaryota; kingdom Metazoa; phylum Arthropoda; class Insecta; order Orthoptera; family Gryllidae; genus Teleogryllus; species Teleogryllus oceanicus. Next base: position 64,274,996 of record CAXIVR010000005.1, on the reverse strand, counting down.
GTCCTAGGTTCGAGTCCTGACGGCGGCAGGATTTTCGACACTAGCTTTTCAGCTAGGTCGAATTCAGTCGCTGTCTGGAGGAGAATTCTAGCGGCCGGCTGCTCTAATCGGTAGTTTTCCGTGGTTTCTCCGATCAACACCAGGCGAATGCCGGAGCAGTACCCTACCAAACGGGCCACGGACCGCGCGCGATCTGCCCTTCCTCTTCCTTACCTATTTTTACCCCTTACACACACACTTACACTCACATGCACTACACTACCACATATTCCGGGAGACCGGTCGGGAGCTTAGAGCTTGTCCTGGCTGGGGCGGTGCCCCGCTGGTGGGAGAGTCCTGGTTAGGGGGAAACCCCACTAGCCGACGGTAGGTGGCGCCGGATCTCGCCATTCAGCGAGGGAAGATCACCGCCATCTCTCGAGAAAACATGCACCAACTAACGGGACTAATGACCAAAGCAGTTGACGCGTCCGGAAACACGAAAAATCAATCAATCAATCAATCAATCAATCAATCCAAAATATATAGGGGTCTGGAACTGAAATTGTCGTTTCCTCTGCAATACTTTGAGGATCCGCCACTGCTTTGACGTGATCCGTCCCAAGACGTACGTCGTTCGGAGCCTTGCAAGGGGCTCCGGCGGCGGTGCTCGGCCGCGCGCTCCGTAGGCGGCTGGCGTAGTAGGCGGCGGTAGGCGTCCCAACAGGCCCGGCGTCGGGTCGCCTACGTGCGCGAAGCCGATCTCTTCCTGACTCGGTGCTCGGGACGAACGCGCAGCCAAACGAGGTACAGGTGCTTTCTAATCGAATTTACCTCGACGCGATGAGCCCGGTATGCACCCGCTGCTCCTTGGGAGGAGTTGCCTCATACGCCTTTTCGCAGACTCCTGAGTAGAGCTGCTGGAAGTTCTGAAGCAGAGTGATGGGGACCGCTTCTTTGTCCAGCGAAGCGATGGTACGTTAGGCTCAAAGGAAAAATTGAATTATAAAAGTATATACTACTTATAATATTCTTTTATAATTCAATTCAATTTATTATAATTCAATATATATATATATATATATATATATATATATATATATATATATATATATACACACACATACACACACGTTGTTAAAGTCGGATCAGATGGAGAGTGTACGGTGTTGCCCCGTTATTTGTTACTGCTCCGATATCCACCTGGAATTGATCAGAGGAACTAAGGAAACGACCGATCAGAGCGTCCGTCTTCTCGACTTTCACAGGCAATGAACCTATTTTGTTGCTGTCTAAAATACCTTCACCATCGAACCTAGAACCCTACAGACTACTAAGCTTTAGTTGCTAACAATTATCTGTGTATCATACCTTATAAATTATTTCAGATCAATTGACAAAAACTGCTTATTTAGCGATATTTTCAATATTATCTTCATGTTTTCCGCTTGGTTATGGTAGTTAATATAAAGCTTAACATAGATCTATTGGGGACGAAACATGTCGTTTCCTTATTGGTATAGACAACAGTGAAACAGAATTTGGAGGTAATTACTTCGAGGTTTGCGACACACTCGTTAGTGAGAAATGTCCGGAAGGCCGAAAACTTTGGAGTAAAACAGGAAATGTTAAAGGCACCTTGTTACACGCATGTTTCTTTTCAGTAATGGTGACTAGCAAGTGTCGCTTGTTTCTGCTGATTCTTTCGCACGATTAATGCGCTTTCGTTTTCTTTCAAATATTTTAATGAATTGATGGTACTTTTCCTTCCCATTTTCATTTCAAGCACATTCACTGTATTCGTTTTCTATCCTTGACATATTGTGGAATGGAAGTTGCATATAATGGCAAATAAACAAAGAATACGTTCCGTAAAAAGACAATTATGGAAATTCTATTGTTAAAGAATATGGAGTGATCGACATTAATTTAGTATCATATCATTTTATAATACGCATTTTAATGCGTATTATAAAATGATATGATACTAAATTAATGTCTATCACTTGCCATTATTCTTTAACAATGGGATTTTCAATAATTGTCTTTTTTTATACGGAACGTATTCTTTGTTTATTTGCCATTATATACAATTTTCCATTCCACAAAAGTATCAGAACAGGATTAGAAAACGAATACAGTGAATGTGCTTGAAATGAAAATGGGAAGATATTGGAATATGAAAATGATATTGATTCAGGTTCTTCAAAAACATTCAATAAGCAATTCCTTTCAGTCCATCAAAGCTACGTTCATTCTGCTGAATAACAGTAAACTTCATGTACCGGCACGAGGGAGACCATAAAAAGATAATCGAACGGTGATTTTGAAATACGGGAAATATTGAAATAAATCACACTCTCAAATTACCGCAGTCTCTGTTTACATTTCAACTGAATATAATAATTGTGGTTTACTTGATTTTTGAACGTGAAAGATGTTCCCATTTGAAGATAAGATATGGCGTATTAACTGCAAGAGTATAACTCGGTGACAAAGATTAATAAAGTAGACTAAGATTATCAATAATATAATTAATATTATGAAACAATTTAATATTATACACGGTAACACTGCATCGCACAACTGTATACACTGTTACAGCACTACAATAATCTGCATTACACTGCTCTGCCGCGTTTCGATGTTTCAGAACACCTCTCTGTAATTTCCTTAAGTTGTAACAAACTCTACGTCAATTTCTGATGTTACTTCATGTCTTATTACTCAAGTATTTCTAACTTGTTTCTAAAACAACGGACAAAAAGGTCTAAAAATGTACGCGAAGGTGTCGGCCCATTTGCCCCACATCGGGGGCGGACGCAGCTGGCGAAGGTTCGTTTCCGTCGCGATAAAAGCTAACGAGGGGCCGCGACGCGTGCTCGCGCGTGCTACGACTTCGTGTGTGCAACCGGGACAGGTCATCCGTGGGGCAGCATCAAACGATTGGGAAGGGGATGACGAGGAGGAGGACGACAGAGGAGACGAGAGATATTGAAACGGGTGAAAAGGTGTACGAAACGACCTTCGCGAAGTGATGCCCTGTTCTTTTTTCTGCGGAATCGTCATAGCCCCTGGTCATTGAGGTGGGCGGTAATATCCCTCGGTGACTTCAAACATTATTCGTAAGTTTAGAATATTTCATATGATAGTTAGAAATGTTAGGGCAAAAGTTAGAAATGTTACAGCAACAGTTTTTTAATCATTATAATATGAAGGAAACATTACAGCTGCAGCAATTTCAAAAACTACAGCAACAACAATAAAATCTCCACCAACGTCAAATACGACAGATTACAAAGAATTCGCTTCCCGGAAATGCAACTCAAAGCAGGTTTTCCTTATTTGATTAACAGGTGGTCTCCAACACATAGTTCTGAGAAAGATCACAAATGGCTCATTTTGTAAAAACAGAATTGAGCTGTGTGAAATTGCTCTTACAAAAGTGAATATTTGGGAGTACTATTTTAAACATAGTATGTGTTTTTTCTTTATTACATATTCATTGTTTAATGAATTATAAGTATGGGCATTTCTTGTGATTCTGAGGCTATGATGTGTAAAGAACTACTTCGGGTTTCGATTATGCTATTGAATAATGGTTTACAGAATACAAACGTCAGAGGAATCAGGAAAGCAGATTCACTAATGCGTGCATGAGTGTAGTGCTGCAAGAATGTCGCGTGTTCTTGAGCGAAATATGATCCTCGCACGAAATGAGTTCGTTACATTTCGACCACGCCGACTTTTTAAGCAGTCGTAGAGACTTGGTACGTGTATGCCTGAACGTTGCCTCGCATGAAGAGTCGAGATCGCGCGTGGTTCTCTTGCCAAACGCCTGATTATCCTTTGGACATCGCCATCTCTTTCTTCTTGCATCATTTCAACAAATAGTTCAGTTCAATGCGCCAAACCTCGCATTTATTTTTAAGCCATTGTATTCTTGCAGTGAGTTCTAGGAAAACCCAAGAGACAGCCGCAGAAAGTGAACTAAACCACGTGCGTGTAGCTGAATTAGTTTATTATGAATCTCCGTCATTTTTGAAAGAAAATCTTCTGATTTTATTTGTAAACTAGATAAAGAACTCCACCAAAGTGGACGATCTGTGATGAAATGGAACAACAGTAAAATAATTGATAATTTCATTGAGCCTTTAATTGAAATTAAAAACTGCAACAACAAAGTAAACTATATTTTATATTGCGTAAAAACGCGTAAGACTTTAAATTGGAAACAAAGATGGAGTTTTCTTCTCGCAAACATTGTTATTAAAATACTCAAGATGATAATATATACATATACAAGATAAAACTTTCACTATCCTGTGAAATTTAACTGTATTCTCTGATTGAGTACTCTTGTTAAAGGGCATAAATTATTAAGTATCTAGCAATTTAAATAGAACTTATTTTTAATTAGTCGTGAAAATTGCTTTGAAATTTGTGTGCGATATTTGTTAGTTTCGCACTTGAGCAAAACGTGACCTGATCCAGAATGAAGAGGTTGTTCGAAAAGCTATCGCTAAATGAATGGGAATCAGATATGTGATAAGTACGATAATAGCGAAACGAAATCTGTATTTCACTGATCATGAATCGGCTCAGAAAAAAGTGATTCATAATCTCGAATGTAGAGCTTTGTACACTTGCTCATTTCGCAACGTTCTGACGCCTAATTACGTATGTAACAAGCTAGATGCAGATACCGTTTTTGTTGTAGTTACAGATATGTAGAATATATATCAACACTATTCAGGTGGCGGGTTGGTGATCTACTAAAACTTAGTCGCATCTCCAGATGGTCATGTAAACGCACTTTCTACAGCAATGTCGTCTTTGGGAATAAAATAATTTTTCTTCCATTTAAGCCCGTAACATTTAACATGTTTGTAAAAACATAGGGCACATTGTAACAATATCTTAAATTAAAAAAATATTCCAAAGAATTTTAGTAATCATAATTTAATTCATACAATTGCATAGTTTATAATAGTTTATTCATTCTACTTTACTTTTGTACCTTACTTAAGGTCCTTTTTCAATATTACCGACGTATCGATGTTGAATAAATTGATGTTCTGTTGAATAAATTGATGTCATGAGGGGAGTTTTTGCACGACATAGCATACAGTAATCGTCTCGATCTTGTGCACACGCGCAGGTGCACAAAAGTAATGTGAAACTCGAACTGCGCATGCGCTGAAGATAGATAGTGTTGTCGATTGCTGTAACGCTTTAAAGTGCAAAAACGGATCTAAGTATCACAACATCGCCCTCAATGGCTTCCGTTTTCGGACGACCCGCCCCTTTGAAGCAGCGGGTCAGTGCAGACGTCCGCCGTTGCGTCGGTTTAATGTCTCTGAGCAGTGCGTTCCTGGAAGAGAGACTGCAAGAACGCTTCGCCGCCTGGCTCCTGGGTCTTTAAATAACTCCTGAGGTATCCTTCGAACGGGGTTTCAGCCTGTTTATTTACGATCAAAAGGACGCTGCCATTCTGCTGCGGACTGGGCGGGGGTGGGGGTGCCAAGGACGGCGTTTAAAAGGACTGCTCCTGCGCCGGCGCGTTGCGATGGAAGGTTCCACGTGAGATTTCGAGGATTATATCCTTCGTACACCGACACTTGTACACAAGATATCGGTTCGAGATGTTACTATCGATGCATTATTTATTTACAAGAAAAATGTTACGAAGTACCCGAGGATTTAGGAATAAATGTTTTAAAATATGTATTATAAATTATATTTTGACTGAATATAACATAATATGAAATAAATATATTTTGTCATAATGGACATCCATTTTCTCTACACTTTTCCCTTCTGTAATGAATGACTTTGGAATGGCAAACAATTTTGGCTCTCAGATTTGAATTATTTACTTTATTTGCGATCATTTAATTCTTCTAATCCTAGTCGAGACACTGATCATTCGTAGTTGTTTCTAAATACATAAGTAATTTACCTTGGATATTTCCCCTCTTTAATATCAATTATCCTTTATCATATATTGGAAGTAATTTAACATCAGTGTTCCGTAACAATAATGAAATACCTTAAAGAGGAGAAACGAAAGATCTTCAGATTTTAAAATAGTTAATAACCCACAAGTTAGAAAAATATCGGAAAACGTTTTTCCACCCGGTTCTCTGTCGTATACGAAAAATGCTACGGCAATGGAAGTGGGTTGAGAACTTGTGTGGTGGTGTAGCTGAACTACATTTAGTGTACTGTAAATCATAGAGTGACTTAAGGAAACAAATGCGAATCCAAACGCGCAGTACAGACCAATAGGATGAGGGGTCCTGGGAAATTAGGAACACTACACTCTTCTTTCGAATGACGATTATTAACATAACGTCACGTCACGTTGAATGGTCATAGGGTTGCCTATTCGCCTTTTGCGCTATCTGGTTTCACTGTCGAAAAACCATAATGGTTCTGGATACCGCTAAAACCGAAAAGCGAAATATCGATTATTCTTGAAACGTGGGAAGAATAGCAACGTGCGCGGTCGCGTGTTGCGAGGAGGAGGAGGAAGAGACAGACGGGCGTGGCGCCTTGCGCGAGAGAAAGGCGGCAGCGCAGCGCCCGGGGGCAGGCGCGGCGGCGGTGACAGTGCCGTCTCGCCCCGGCGCCTCCGCCCCCACCCCCGCCCCCGCCCCCGCCCCGGTGTGTCAATGGCGCCCTCCACGCGGCCCAACCCAGGGGCAGGAGCTCTCTCCTCGCGGCTCGAATGTCGCCGCCGCCCTCGCCTCGCTCGTCTCGCTTCGCCCAGAAGGACCTGGGTCAGAAGGCGTGGATCAAACGAACAGCGTTCGCTAGCATCCTTCCGTCCGTCTGTGCCCTTCCGTCCGTCTGTGCCCTTCCGTCCGTCTGTGCCCTTCCGTCCGTCTGTGCCCTTCCGTCCGTCTGTGCCCTTCCGTCCGTCTGTGCCCTTCCGTCCGTCTGTGCCCTTCCGTCCGCTTGTCAAACAGACTGTCTGCTCGACTGTCTTTCCATCCGCTCTACTGACAGCCCATTCTGACAGTCCAACACTCGTTCCATCCGCCTGTCTGACCGGCCGGCCGGCCGCCCGTTTGTCTCGGCTTGAGCTTTTTTCTCTGCTTGCAGTGAACGCTCCGGCCTTGATAAATGAACGACTTCCGGAGGACTTTGAGGAAGGCAAGGCCAGGGCGTGGCGTGGTGTAGCGGGGCCTGGCCAGGTCGCTGTGCGCCACCACGCCAGAGTTGCGCCCTAAAAAGGTCGCCAAATGGCGAACCCGTGTCGCGGCCGATAAGAGGTCTCGGTGGCGCCGTCGCTTCTTTATCGCTCGGTTATCTCTCCGCCGCCCCGCTCTGCTCGACCTCGTTTGCCGCCTGCGCGCCTCGGGTCGCCCACGCCGCCCCTTCTTTCCCCTACGTTCCGTTTCCACCCGCACTAACGGAAGATTCTTTGGGTATATTGATTCAGTGGTGAGGTGTAGTTGACATTTACATTGAATGATTGAAGCGTTTCATTGTCAACAATATTATTTATTTTACAAATAGCAGCTTACAAAACGCAGTCCGTTCGTGGCTCCCAGACAGCAGAAAACTGATGATGATGGCTAAGCCATCGAAAGCTGCTATTTGTAAAATAAATAATATTGTTGACAATGACAACGCCTTCAATCATTCCAAGATTCTTTGGGTGTTGGACTTTACTTCCTGATGGTAACTTGAAGCTTCTCTCGTTAGTAGGTTATGTTACGGCTAAACACCTAAACTGGCTAATTCGCAAATCAACTGGATAATGTTGCCATTGATTTACTTTAGCACACTAGATAAAGTGACTGAGTGAGAGGCTTCTTGTGTGTTCGTAAGAAATATGTTGGCATAAAAGTGCGTTATAAATTGTGTATTGCACAGATTCAAGGTCGTTTTATGCAAATCGCCTAGGCCGCAGCCTCGTCGGCCCTGTAAATAGGATTTACGACTTGCACACAGAGGAACTCGAAATTACTCTCCTCGTCTCTCATTTGACTTCGAAACCTCCCTCCTGCAGTCTGATTCCTTTTAATCAAATATCTGCTATTCGTCGTTACCGTAACGTACTTTACCACCTACCCTACGACCCTGTGTTGGCAAATGTGGGATAATTATCGGGATAATTTGCGAAATAACCGGATCCGGACAAAATCCGTAACAAATGTACTTAAAGATAGTATCAAAACTCAACGACAAAGCTTTCGAAATAGTACCTCCCACTATAATTTCAGCACGAGTGTGAAAATAATTAGTTGTGAATTTATGCAAGGGTGAATTGGCTTGGTGGACACTGATTCGTCACCTCCATTCAGCAGTGTATACCGTTTGGCCCTTTTTGAACCGTGGATTTATATGGCAATTTTTCATTGTGTGGTTTGGTTTGGTTTGTTTTTTTCGTGTTTCCGGGCGCGTCAAATGCTTTGGTTATTAGTCCCGTTAGTGTAGTGAATGTTTGTTTCTCGGGAGGTGGCGGTGGTCTTCCCAGCTGGATGGCGAGATCCGGCGCCGACCTACCGTCGGCTAGTGGGTTTCCTAACCAGGACTCTCCACCAACGGGCACCGCCTCAGCCGGACAAGCTCTAAGCTCCGACCGGTCTCCCGGAATATGTGGTAGCGTAGTGCATGTTAGGAGTGAGTGTAAGGGGAGGATAGGACAAGGAAGGGAAGGACGGATCGCGCGCGGTCCATGGCCCGTTTGGTAGGGTACTTCTCCGGCATTCGCCTGGTGTTGGTCGGAGAAACCACAGAAAACTACCGATCAGAGCAGCGGCCGCTAGAATTCTCCTCGAAGCAGCGACTGAATTCGACCTAGCTGAAAAGCAAGTGTCGAAAATCCTGCCGCCATCAGGACTCGAACCTAGGAATTTTTCATTGTGTTAAATGGATTTATTACATCTATTAATGCACGGCAGAAGGACATTGTAGGCTTGATTTAATATCTTTTTTAAATTGTGTGAAACACTACAAATCGTACCAGTGAAATATTTTTCAAATGCTCTGGACAACCGGGAGAAGCCAGGAAAATGTGTTTGAGGAACAGAGTGGCCAACCTGTTAAAAAGTGAGGACGTGCGCGTCTCGGGAGTTCGCGTTGTGTATCTCGTGCGCTGGGCCGCCGCGCGGATGCGACCGCAACGCACACCCGCCGTCGCAAGTGGCCACTTCCTCGCTGTGCTGGGCGCGGCGCCACGCTCTGCTCTTTATGTGTTTTCGCCGAATCGCATCCCGCCCCCGCCCCGCCCCCGCTCTCGCCCTCGCTCCCGACCTCGCTCCCACATTCGCCCCCGTTCTCGCTCTCGCCCCCCGCTCCCACCCCGCTCCCGCCCTCCCTCCCAATTCCACTCCGGCCCCCGCTCCCTGTCTCGTTCCTGCTCTTGCCCTCGCTCCTGCCTTCGCTCCCGCCCCGCTCCCAATTCCACTCCCGCCCCGCCCCGCTCTCCTCCTGCTCTTGCCCTCGCTCCTGCCTTCGCTCCCGCCCACGCTCCGCCCACGCCCCCTGTCACGCCCCTGCCGCCCGCCCTCGCGCTGGCTCTTCAGTGCAACACAGGAAGAAAGAACTGGATCACTTTCAATGAATGAACGATTTATTTGAATGTACTAAGTATTTGGCATTTTAAGATCGGATTAAACAGACTTTTGCTAGCTTGCCGTGTTTCTTTTTTCTTTTTTTTTCGACAGACAGCCATAGAAACTGAGATGATTTTTTAAGGAAGCAGATCTATTTTTGCCGCGACCGGGAATCGAACTCGGGATTGCACAACTGGAAGATAACACGCTGTTCAAAATCCACCCGAGTGGCATATACATATTTATTTGGTTATTTATTAGGGTTTAGGGCCCCTTCAACTTCTGGGATCATTGAGGAGTATCAATGATTAATGAGTAGAGCTATAAAGACAAGGAGGTGATTGATGATGGTCATATGATGGAATGTGAGGCAAACGAAACGGGAGAACTCCGAAATACCTACAGAGAACTCGCTTTGCGTGCCACAAATTCCCCACAGGGATCGAATCCGGATCCTACCAGTGCAAGGTTCTAGCCAGCCAGCCAACCTGTATGCGCTACGTAGTGGGCCACTCCATCCTCTGAATGCAACACTTCATTAATAATGTCGACCAGGTTGGTTGGTTGGTTGGTTGTCTCTTAGATTCGGCGGAGAGGTTGTTTGCAGTTGGTACGCAGCACTCGCATCAAAACCTAGAATGCTCGAATGTCTTTCCAGTGTTCCGGGAAATGGTCCATAGCCTCCCAATTAGGTACTACCAGGACAACCGAAATATTCCATTTTCAGATACATTTTCATTCTACGTGGAGATAATCATATTTTTTTACCTGATCTACTTTGGAATGTTTGTGTATCTTGGACCGTATAAAAAAGTATCACTTAGTATCACTGCTAGATTTTCTGTCGCCTATTCCAAAGTAGTGTTCTCATATCTTCTCCTTATCTTCATGCAATATGCAGTGAAACGTTAGTGTGCTGATATCAGTAGAAAAATACTCCTTATAAATACCTTTGAAATTCACGGTCGCCGTAAAGATATTTGTATCGTATTATTGAATAACACTACACTACCTGAGATTACAGACGCAGGAGCATGATCGTCTCCAAGTTACCGTCGCGTGTATGCATGAGCATTGTTCATTATGACGCAGGTCTTGAGGTATTTTTATCTCGCAACGCCCAGAATGCGTCTAATGGCCGCTCGCGCAGCTAGTGGAAAGATGCCACATCACGTCTCTCATTGCATCCCCAACATTGGGTCACCGCAGGAACTTAAAGATAGTTCGTCAACGTCCGCCGAAGCCTCTTTCTCTCTCCGGAAAACTGTCAATCGAACTATCAGCTGTGCGGCGTCTCGTACACCAGATGTTCGTGCATTCACTCTCCTTTCATTTTACCCGATGGAAGAATTTGAATCCCTTTCCATATATGCGAGAAAACTTGTATCCTTCAGTATTTTAGTGAATAAAATGTTTTTATTTGATAATTGAGAAGATATTTAATTCGCAAAGCAGATTATAAGGCTGAAACAAGGGAAATTCTTTAGACCTAAGGATTTGATTGATTATTGGGTGTTTCTGGGCGCGCCAACTGCTATGGTCATAAGTCTCATAAGTGTTTATCACGGTGGGTGGCGGTGGTCTTCCCCCGCTGAGTGACGAAATCCGGCGCCGACCTACATGTCAGCATGCGGGGTTTTCTTCAACCTGCGGCGCGCCGTCCCAGTCGGGACAACCACTATGCTCCTGACTGGTCTTCCGACATGTGTGGTAGTGTAGTGCATGTAAAAATTGTGTGTGCGTGTGTGTGTGTGTGTGTGTGTGTGTGTGTGTGTGTGTGTGTGTGTGTGTGTGTGTGTGTGTGTGTGTGTGTGTGTGTGTGTGTGTAGGATGAGGATAGGATAAGAAAGAGGAAGAAAAGATCTTGCAGTCAGTTGCCCCTTTGTTAGTACTGCTCCGGTATTCGCGTGGTATCAATCGGAGAAGTCAGAGAAAACTGCTAATCAGAGCAGCCGACCGTTAGAATTCTCGTCCAGACATGGCTGAACTTGGCATAGCTATGTAGCTAGAGTCGAATATCTGTTATCGTCGGGACACGAACCCTAGGACGTCCGGGTCAGAGGTATTGCAATGATATGAGTTGATCTACTGAATCACCTCAACGGGTTGGACCTAAGGAAATACATGCATTAGCAAAAAGTTGTTTATTGGTGACGGATCCCCCACCAGATCATAGTTCGCGCCTAATGCCAACACAGACACTGGCGCCATCACTTATATTAGTGGCAAGTTGCGACACGATGCCACTGTCCTACATGTCATAAATGGATTCAACTCCGGTTTGCTATCCCAACTCACGAAACAATTGATATGTGTCCAGTGATGAATTAAGCGGCGAAATTTTCTATGTTCATGCCTAAGAAATCGGAAAAATAGTTTATTGCTTTACGAACGTAGAGTCCCCACCTCACGGTCATGCATTTCTGTCATTCGTTCTGCTGTGGTAATTTAGCAAGGTACATGCATCAGTAACGGTCACTGTCGTTGTGCTTAGCCATGCAGGCAGGGTCAGCTGTAAAGAGCATGACCAACCTCGAATGCGATATGAGATGGCTGTTATAAATATAATATAAACCGCAAGTATTCTAAATAACAAAGATTATTTTACGTACTTGTGATTCATTAATTTTGTATTAATTTAATTTAATTATCTTGTTTTTTCGCTTCTTTACTAGGAAACCTGTAAACTAGCTAAATAAATTTTACAATATCCCACTTAATTCCCTTATTTATTATATTATATAAACGTGGAAAAGAGTCGTCGGAATTACGAAATTGATCTGTCAACAATATATGTGAACTATATGATTATATGGCATCACAAAAATGGACTAATGAAAATTGAAACAAAGTGTTGTTCAATGATCCTGATATCCTGTTAATATGGTATCAGTGATATCCCGATTGATAAATGATTAGGTACTGATTTTCTGTTTTTCTGAGTATTTAAATAGTCACCAAAGCTTACATTAAAATCCCCTCAACAATAAAGCACATCCAAACCCTACAATATAAAGTCCTCCGCACTGCCTTAAATGCCCCATGGTATATATCTAATGATCGAATCCACAATGATTTGAAATTCCCTACAGTCGCCCAGCACATCGCCCGCCTCTCCGAAAGATGCTGCAACAAGCTTCATAACCTTCCCTTCCAACCGATTTTCTCACTATGAAAAACCACTCATCCTCATCTAAACCGCATCCCGTCCAGATTCCCCAAAGAAAATTCCGCCCTCCGTAACTCCTACGCTTTGTCCATATCATAAGCACCGTTATCTCACCCATACCACAAACCACCGCGATAATTCCCAAGCACTCCAACCTGATTTCCTTGTAGAGGAGCCCAGTGGGGTCATCCTCCCTATTATTTTTGTCTGTATATTATTGTATACATTGTATAAGTAAACAATTCTGTAAAGTGGCAATGTACGCTGTATCAGAAAATATTTGAAGAAAAAAAAAAAAACATTAAAATCTGTTTTTGATCTGGTTGTTTCTTCTGGGTGACCTTGTCTCACGGGTTTGCGCTTGTGTGTTGCAGGGCGGCGGCGCACAAGGAGAAGCAGGAGGAGAAGGGCCAGGGGCCGGGGCTGGCGAAGAGCCGCAGCCACTCGGAGGTGCAGCGCGCCCTAGCGCACGCCCTAGGCGAGGAGCTGCTGGGGCGCGGCCTGCAGCGCAGCAGCACGCAACCCATGGCGGCGGAGGTGGACGCCGAGGTGGGCGCCTCCATCGCCGATAGGTGAGCTCCCACGCCCCCGCACCCTCACCTTACCCTCTGCCGTGAGCAGCATCGCGCTACTCACTCAGTCTCCTCTTTCTTTCCTTCTTTTATTTATTTCACTTTTTCCTTCCTTTCTTTCTCATTCTTTCCGTCGTCCTTTCTCTCATTCTTTCCGTCGTCCTTTCTCTCATTCTTTCCGTCGTCCTTTCTCTCATTCTTTCCGTCGTCCTTTCTCTCATTCTTTCCGTCGTCCTTTCTCTCATTCTTTCCGTCTCCTTTCTCATTCTTTCCGTCTTTTCTCTGCATATTTCTCACATTTTTCTTATTAATTCTTTTTTCTCTTCCTTTCCAGATTTCTCCTCTTTATGTTTCCCTTTATGATGGTAATAATACCACAAACGACTCCTCAAGGAACTAATTTATGTTGGTTACAAAAGCGGTACGATAAACCTATATATTTTTCTATACGCAACTAGAATTTTATGAGAAGGACTGGATCTTATTGTTTGAAAAACAATTGGTAAGAACGTGTTTCATGAAAATAAGGCCAGTTTATTGTATTTTATTGTTCCACTTTATTAACAAACGAGATCACAATTCGAATGAATGAACACTTTGGAGTTCAAAGGGCAATGTTCAAATTACCATTGAAAACTTTACATTAGACCTACAACTGCGAATATGGAAAAAGAGATATGACAATATCCGCTACATTTATAAACAAGAATACTTTCTCGGTTCAGTCACTCCATAAAGTAAAGTGCAGGTTTCTACTTTGCATCGAAAGATTTTTGTAAAACTGGTGACCATTGATTTCAAGAAAAATAGAAAGACAGCCCAGGGAGCGTTTGGCATCGCACGTTTTCTTGCCCTCATACTATTTTACTTGATGTGAGAGTATTTGGGGTTTACGTATTTCATGGACATTAGTTTTCAGTCAAATATGTTACTTATTTATTATTGGATTAAACACTGGAGCAAAAAAAGGCGAATGTTATCAACAATACTTGTCGCTATTTATGATTTATATCATGTTTGTTGCCAAAGGGAAACGAGGTTGAAAATCCATTGTTCAAAGAAACCTGCTCATAATGTGCCTTTTAGTAATCGATGCTTTTTCCACTTAATTTGATCGTGAAACATAATATACATAAATGCAACAAACAATAATTTTTAATATTTTTCTTGTTATAATACACTTCTGAAGAGTCTAGGAAGGTACTCGTAACAATTTGTAATGTATGAAAATAATTATATGAATTAATGTGTAATTCCTACAATGTGGAGAGTGGTACGGAAATGAAGTAAGTCATGAAGGTTGGAGGAGATCCGTGAACGTGTGCGATTTATAGAGCGATTGAAAATGAAGTGCCACCTACCCTTGTGGCAGAAGCTCCTCCTGTCGGAACAAGCGGCCCGAGCGGTTCTCGTGGGCGTGCGTGGGAGGGAGGGGCGACGGACGCGATGTCCAGCGCCGCGCCGTGGCGTCACGCGCAATTACCCGCGTCGTGATAATCCGTAATGGGCTCCGCGCCGCTGTTGCCGCCTCCGCTACCGCCACCGCCACCGCCACCGCTTTTTCTTGCATCTCGCACTGGAGCAGCCGTGCTAATCGGCTTAAAATGTGTAGTTCTTGAAAACAAAGAAGTTGGAAGTTCCACGTGACAGGAGTCAGGGGGGAATCCACGAAGGTTGTTGAAATAAATGTGATGATGTTTGCTTCCCTTATATTTGTTAATGTCACTACGACAATGTAGAGATAAATATCCAATCGAGAATGTTATTTGTTTTATCAGTCGCGTGTTGTTCAGTATACGTACTTTTCGTAATAGTACCTGGTAAGAAAAAAATTAAAATAAATCGTTTCTTGGAGTAGGAGTACATATCCATCATCTTTAGGATTTTAGACACTAGCCAGAAAGCTAGGTCGATTCCAGCCGCTGTACGGAGAAGAATTCTAGCGACCGGCTGCTCCGACCGGTTGTTTTCCGTGGTCTCCTCTATCAACACCACGCGAATGCCGTAGTAGGATCCTAAGAAAAGGGACACGGACCGCGCGCGATCTTTCTTTCCTCGTCCTGGGCATATCTTCACCCTTACGCTTACGCTCACATGCATTACTCTACTACATTTGTTGGGAGAC
Source organism: Teleogryllus oceanicus (assembly GCA_964035755.1). Classification (NCBI taxonomy): domain Eukaryota; kingdom Metazoa; phylum Arthropoda; class Insecta; order Orthoptera; family Gryllidae; genus Teleogryllus; species Teleogryllus oceanicus. The sequence goes on along the minus strand of CAXIVR010000005.1, from coordinate 64,259,579 downwards.
CAGTCGGAAGCTTAGAGCTTGTCCCGGCTGGGGCGGGGCCACGCTGGTGGAACATACCTGGTGGAAAAGCCCCAAAAGCCGACATAGGTCGGCGCCAATCTCGCCAGCCAATGGGGGAAGATCACTGCCCCTCCCGCGATAAAAAACACCACACTTACGGGATTAATGACCTTAGATGTTGAGGCTTCCGACTGGATGGATTGATTGATCATTAAACAATTAATCCATCCACCTTTAGGTACAGCTCATTTATTTGGATTATCCTTAACGGATGACTGATTATAAAATCTTTAACAGGCGCGGGCAGTTAAGAATGACTTTTTCTATATTCGGTTACATTAAAGTTATCTGAATTTTTAAAATTTTTTGGCAGTCAATGAATGGTGTTCTTTCTGTTATAAGAAGTTAGACTTTTCTGCAATCGCTCTTGGACCTCAAAAAATCTTGTTGAGGAAAAAGTGGTTTCTATTACAAGTGGTTAAAATTATCCGTTCATTATTTATTTCTCACTTACAACTTTATTTCAGTTTCCTAGAATATATTGTCTTTGCTAAATATTTTCATACTTGGAACATGATTGTGCTGCAATCGCGTTTTAAACGTTTTTCTTTAAAAAAAAATTAATGATATATCCCTATACTTATCCGAGAGGTACATCAAAAACGTACTCGCGTGCGTTAGTCTTAGAATTATATCAATTTTGAATAAAACGTGTGATAGAGAGTCCACACGTGTATTTTATTTTCATAACATTATAAGCGGTAACAAATTCTTAAATTGGGATTTTTTTTATTTTTAAAAAAAGTGCCCACATTCCAACAATTACTATAAAGCATGTATGGTCACTAGTGAAGTGGAAACGGTGCCAAACAATTTCGGAAATATTCAGAAATATTTCATGAGAAAAAGCGGCAGACGTGAAGTGAGTTTAAAGGTCTTATTTTGAGTGAAGTCCTAACCAGTGGCAAAATACCACTAGCGACTGAACATGATTTATGTATGTTATCAAATCACAGGGAAATTAACCTACGTCGCAGATAAAGGATATGAAATGACAGGAGAGGATGTAGTTGTAAAATAGCCCATCGATTACTCTTCGCTGTCAACGACTCTTAACTCCAAATGAGGTAATCAAGACTGAGGAGATGCATATACCCGATACGAGGAGCTTGCACATGCGCTGGAAGCGGAACTTGGCTCTGTTGCAGCCGACACCAAGCGGTTGTAGGAAGTAAAGGAGCTTTCCATGTGCAGGATAGTTTTATCACGTTCAGTTTTGCGCTAACTCAGAAGGAAGATTACATACGCCCAGTGTTTCCCATTTGGGTTTAGAGGTCTGGTACCTAACAATAACCTTCACAGATAGAAGTGAAGGTACAGGTATTCGAATAAACGCTCAGCATACGCTGAACGAAGAACCCATATTCGGAAAAAAAACAAATGTAAACCAATTTTGTTCACACGTTTATCCGCAGGTATTGAGGTGCCAGTCGCTCATGTTTAAATGAACGGGTAAAATTGTCATGTATCCCAAACTTATAAAGGTCTTTGCGACCTCTGCATAGCACATTCTCAGAGAGTCTTTTCTCTGTAGTACATATCACAACGGTTGGATTACCTTGTTGGAACAGAAGAGCAACGACAAACTTCACATTCACTTCTCACTTTAAAGGACACTCGTTGGTCTCCATTGTCTCATTATTTGTTAGATCACAGTCTAAAGCGCGTGAATTCCGGAGTGCATTTGGAGTCGGCTACTAAAACATATTCAGAATGGAAATACTCCTTTTGAATGTGATGAGATTAATATGCAGTAATTGTATTGGATCAATTGGGTAAAATAATAAAAAAAATTGAGACTGGGAGCGGGGCGGGGCAACCTGGGTCTCCGAATGATTTCGTTGAACAGTTAAAGGTAGAGTCCAGTATATGTCCATGGTAGGTTCCATAAGTTTCTGGCTTACTAACGTCTATTTTTGATAGAAAAAGAATTACGTAACTTTTCAACTTAATCGTCCTTTACGCCAACCCACTTTTCATGTCTGTATATTAACATTTCTAGGCCTTTGAAAAAATACTCCAAATTTTTGAATTCAAAAAGGTCAAAAACGTTTCTTTCACTTCACTCGTCAGAAATGTTTCTTCATTGAAGGTTTTGTTCAGTTTTCATAAGTTACAGACGTCGCTGGGTGCCCAATCTGAATTGTAGTGTGGATGGTCCAACTCCTTAGAGCCATAGACCTTCCACTACATTTTTTGCAATCTGGAGAGTAAGCACTAGTGCGTTATCGTGAAGAAGCTAAGCACCATGAGATTTCTCGCTCCGCATCTTACTCGAGTACTTCACTCCACAAAACTAAGTGAGATGTCGGCTGTAAACTTTCAGCATTACAACAATTAAAAATAAGACTAAAAACTGCTCAGAAAGTTTTCTCATTGATGAGCGATATCTTAGGCCGGAAACTTATAGAGTCGTCTATGTACGTGTGTGTGTGTGGGGGGGGTCTCCTCCACTGCTTCCCATTGCATGTGGATTTGGAGTCTGCTACTAAAACATGTTCAGAATGGAAATATTTTGAATGTGATGAGATCAATTATTAATTGTATTTGATAAATAGAATATTTTTTTTTAAAAAAATTAGGGATTGGATTTAATGAGGATAAAAAGTGGATCAACTTGAATCTCCCAATGGTTTCTCAGAACACTTAAAGGTAGGGTGTAATATGTGTGTGTGGGGGGGGGTCCTTTCCCACTACCTCTTTTGCCCTCTCCCCTCTTTCCTTCAACCCTTCTCATCTAGCTATAGCGCTCACTGAATTTCAATCGTTGCCGCCTGCCTCCCGCGTCGCAAACAAGGAAGGACAAAAGAAGGTCCTGATGCCACGGCGCCGTCCTGCTACCTCGTCCAGCCGCTGTTCCCGTTTTCCGGACAATAAGCAGCGGCGGCGACCGTGGCGGAGACGAGCCAGGCGGGGAGAACGGACGGGAGGCTCGCGTAATGCGAAAAACATGACGCGCATGTGGAAACGCGAGGCTTAACGGCGTGAGTCAGACGCTCACAAAGAAAACGCGCTTAGGCGCGGAAGGTGCTGTCTGTATTGGTTGAGGAAGAAGTTCCAATGCAACACTTGTTGCGGGCCAAATGACACGAGTTAGCAGGTAAATTCTGGATATGGATGATAGTTGACTGGATTCGAATTGTGTTCATTATATTCTTATTAATAATATGTAGAATTATCTAATTGTTAATATGAGTATTGAAGTTATGAAGAATTTGAATTCGGTTCGGAATTTCAGTGCGTATTATCGTTTCATATTAATTATACGTAGGATCACATGTAATAATATTAATTACATTTGTTTTATCACTATTATTGTTGTTAGTATCTTCCCTTAAACTCATGACAATGCATGTAAGATGTCAGGTTAAATATGAAATCTACTCCTAATTGTAACCTTCCTAAGGAGCAGATCTAATAACTGTGAGAACCGCTACAATACTTTGCACAAAATATGGGCTCTTTCTAATAACGCGATGCGTCTCATTTTCCAGTCTTTTGAATGACCTGGATGTTTGGACAAGTTCATACATATATTTTGCAGAACAAATCGTAGAGATCTGTTTACAAATCCTTATGTTAAAGAGTTTCCGCCTGTGATTGCGACATTCTGATATCAGGATACAGATATAAGTTTGCTGGCTGGTATCGTATGATTGGTATAGTCTCGTTGGTCGTACAATATTATACACAATCCAACAGACGGCACGGGTTTTGGTGAAAGAGTTCATACTATTTCGGGCATGTCTTTGGAACTTGAACAGCATTGCAGATCTGCCAGTGGAGCTAATTACGGACCCTATCGTGCCTTTTCATGAATTGAAACTTTCCTGGAAATGGTAAACCTGAAACGATATGATCCTTGATTCTACACACTGGCGCACCCAAAGGGGAGGGGGTTTGCATAGGGGGCTTCTGGTACTCCAAAAGGTAATGATTCATATTCAAAAAGATAGATGACTATTACTAATTTTCTAAAACTAAACTGAAAGATCAAAGACATTGTTGATCGATATAATTATTGAGTTTCGACCACATGAAATCGTCAGGGACAACTTCAAAACTTCAATTGATCAAGCTTCTCGTGCCTCACCAGGTCTTTCAATGGAACATTCGTTTTCGTGGAGTTCATGCAGAACATATCACCCTTCCGCTGCCCTGATTTCTTGTGGTAATGCGTAAAGTGATAAAAGCAAAGTAGCAGATAATTACGGCGTAAGATACTCTATAGATGTGTGACCGGGACCGGGAGCGGTAGCTTAGTGTATCAACTGATGTCACTGCAGCACCTCTGACCGGGAGGTCCTAGGTTCGAGTCCTGACGGCGGCAGGATTATTCACAGTAGCTTTTCAGCTAGGTCGGATTCAGTCGCTGTCTGGAGGAGAATTCTTGCGGCCGGCTGCTCTGTTCGGTAATTTTCCGTGGTTTCTCCGATCAACACCGGTGAATGCCGAAGCAGTACCCTACCAACGGGCCACGGAACGCGCGCGATCTGTCCTTCCTTTCCTTGTCCTATCCTCCCTTAACACACACACACACACACACACACACACACACACACCACACTAACATGCACTATACTACCACGTATGTCGGGAGGCCGGTCGGGAGCTTAGAGGACGGGGCGGTGCCCCGCTGGTGGGAGAGTCCTGTCAGGGGACCCACTAGCCGAGGTAGGTCGACGCCGGATGTTGCCATTCAGCGGGGCAAGATCACCGCCATCTCCCGAGAAAAAACATGCACTACACTAACGGGACTAATGACCAAAGTAGTTGCCGCGCCCGGAAAAACGAAAAAATCAATCAATCTATAGACGTGTGTGTCATGCAGCCTTAATTTCGACGGCACTTACAATTCACTGAATAAGAGTAAATCGGTCGTGCAATCGCGTGCGCCAGTGAGCCTTCGGGTCGTCTGGTCAACCGCTAATAGAGCCGGCGGGCGCAGCTGTCGAGAGCGCAAGCGCTAAACCATATAAGGGGGCGCGGAGCCCAAAGAGAGCGCGACCTCGGGGGCCGGCAGGCGAACGGCGCCGTGGAGGGAAGGGGGCCTCCCTGTTCATGCGCGTTTTGTGGAACGTCCTACATAGCGTAATGTACACCGCGCCGCGGGCGGTGAGATGCAAGGCGTGGAGGCTCTTCGCCACCTGCTGTGCGACCGCCCGATTTGGCCACGCGTTAAGGGCATCGAACTCGCGCTACTGCCGGACCTGTTTAATTCTAACCTTTACTTCCTTTTTCTCCATCTTCTTCTCCCCTTCCTTCTCCTCCTTCCCCTTCTCCCCCTCCTTCTCCTTCTTCCTCCTTTCCTCCTCCTTCTCCTCTTCCTTTTCCTCCTCCTTCTCCTCTTCCTTTTCCTCCCCTCCTTCTCCGTTCTCTCCTCCCCTTCTCCTCCCTCTTCTCATTCTCATCTTCCTTTCCTCCTCCTTCTCCTCTTCCTTTTCCTCCTCCTTCTCCTCTTCCTTTTCCTCCTCCTTCTCCTCTTCCTTTCCCTCCTCCTTCTCCTCTTCCTTTTCCTCCACTTTCTTCTTCTTCGTCGTCCTCGTCCTCTTCTTTGTGAGGATTGATTCCCGACGCGTTAACTTAAAGGGTCGTTAGTACCGGGATTGTAGGGCGTGTTGTAGTCGAGAGATGATGATGTTCATAAATTCCTTTGGGACGTAACCTCCGGCCTACACGTTGGCTTGAGGGTTTTCCCACCAGCGGTTATCTCCACTAGGGGACACAGCCGTACTTGGACTACCTATAAGCTCCCGACTGGTCTCCCAACGTATGGTTGTGTAGTACGCACGCGCGTCCGTGTAGGTGTAATGGGAAAGCAGGGAGAAGGAAGAGGAAGGAAAGATAGCACGCGAGCGAGGGCGGTTTCTTAGGGTAGGTACTGTTTCGTGATTCGTTTGGTATTGATTGACGTGAAAACTATCAGAGTAGCCGGCCACCCAATTCTCCTCCAGACGGTTGTGGAATTTGTTCCCGCTCTTCTAACAAATGTCGAAAACCCGCCACCGTGGGAACTCGCTTCCTTTGACTTCTCGATCAACGATGTTGCATCTGAGCTAACGCTGTCAGTTTCTGCTTCTTTTTCTTTTCTTCTCGTTTTCTTCGCCTTCGTCTTTGATGTCATTTTTCGCCTCTACGTTATCTCCCTCCTCATTATCATTATTTATAATATATTCGTTGGATACAATTTCTTCTCTTGGAATTTCTTTACCTCTTATTCTTCTTTCATTTCTAATCTAACTTAACACGTTTTCTTTTTTGTCTTCACATTTTTTCTCTTCTTTTTCATAGACTCAGCCTGTGCATGGACATTCTGATGGAGTTATTTTCTGCTTGCATTATAATTGTGTATTGGACGACGTACAGAATCATTTACATTTATACATTAATTTTCTTACATAAATTGTTTTTTTGAAATACCGTGAAATATTTTATAACTTTATAACTGCTCGAAAAACATCTTACGTGTAGGTGAAGATACGAATAAAGAAACGAGTACATGGTGAGTGTTTTTCGAAATCTAAAATAAATTGCATTATTCTTTCGTAATGTGAGTTTTTTCGTAGTGAAGTTTCACACTGTACAGTAAGTACTTACCTGAGAATTGTATGCATTTGATAATTTGCTTTTGATAATTTTTTTAAAAATTATGTTGAATAACGTTGTTCTGTGTTGAGGAATATGATTCACAAAATAGCTTTCAAAAATAATTCTTAAAATGCTATTATACGAAATATTTCTTTCTTGTATTATTTAGTACTTTTTAATTTAACATTTCAATACGATATTTTTGATGGGCATCATAACTTTACTTTCAGCCACCTGCCAACGGCTAAGCGAGGGCTAAGCGATTGGTCAGCCAGCCTTTAATATAGACGCTTCCGTAAGTCGTAGAGCCGTGGTCCACTTATACATCTCGCTGATTTCAGGTTGCGAGCTGGCTCGCCGTTGTACTTTGGGGGTCGAGTGACAGGGTTTCCATGATTCATCGCCATTAAATCCAAGCACCGAGGTCAAGGAACTGGCAGTGGCCTGTGCAATTTACTCACTCCGTGACTTAATAAAGAGAGAGCTGGTCATGCTTAGGATTTTAGTGGATGGGGTATGCGGTCGGAAGAATTTCGAAACTGATTCTGTATGTTCTTACAATAAGGAACTAAGTTTTAGGTGTGAAATCACATTATTATCTTTCGGTAGAGAAAAATTCCATACTTTTGTTTATTAAATAATGGGATTAATTCAAAAAATTTTTTTTCTTTGAAATTTCCTGCTTTGTTAATAGTGGCGGATTTTAACGAAATATAATATTTTTTTCTTTTCACTTTAGAATAGTGCCGTTTAGTATAGAAATTCATTTCATGTTATGACAAAAATGATATCCGTAATTGTTTGCATTTCTATCGATTTCGGCTACTCATTTTTTAACTTTTTCCGTCATTTTTAATGCTTTTTAGCTGATTTTATCGATTTTAATGTCATTTTAATGGTACTTGCTTCCAATAATATTTATGAAATGCAACAAATGTTCTCCACAGAATTCCTGAGTACCTATACCTGTTAGCCTATTCAATTTCTTTGCTCAAAAGTTGTAATGTCAGCCATTATGTGTATGTAATGCCAGCCATTCCTGCGATGCCTGTCAGTGTCATTGGCGGTTCAGCCGATTTCGGTTTAACTAAAGACAGAGACACTATGTGGCACATTTTCTTTACCCATCGAAAAATTGTTTCCTTCTGTGAATGAAAGTATATGCACTGAGTAAACGCGTTCTCCAAAAGGGGCATTTTGTAAAGAAATTAATCCGCTCCCGAAGCTTTCAATGGAGTTCTCAACCACCTCTCCAAGGGGTTTCACAATCCGTATCGAACGTTGGGCGCTTAGGTCTTTATATTTTATGATAATTTGTATATAATGGGCAAAGCTTTTTCTTATGGATTTTCCCAACCGTAGAAAGCTATACTCCGTTCACTAATGGATGTTGTTTATCCGATGCACAATGCACAGTACGATCTTGCCTTCGGACGAAGGACAACGACGCACGTAAAGGCCGGAATTAAAAGCTGCGACCCTACGGAACTAAGGTATTAAGTCTATTTGCGCTCACCCACCGCGTTCATCAAAGCCAACCTACGGAGGATACTCTTTATTCGTTGGTCGATTAACTGGTAATCCAATTGTTCAGGAGCTGATTCGGAAAGGGAAGAAAAAAGCGCGCGCACGCACGCACGCGCGCACGCACGCACGCACGCACGCCACGCGCGCACACACACACACACACACACACACACACACACACACACACACACACACACACATGCTTTTCCAGCATATAAAATTGAAATACGCACTAAAATTCAGTGAATTATTATTTACTCATTCGTATGAAGAGTATCGCTGCATAAATCTGTTTTGCTTTCTCTTTTGAGGAAAACTAAAGTGAATTTCATTTTCATCAAATATTAAAGTTCAGCATGTTTTCTAAGAAAAACCTCCACTTTCATCCCATCTCTCAAATCTCTCAAGTATTCATGTATTCTGTGCGTCGGATGTCTGTTTCTTAATTTTTTTAAGGGTCATGTAATATATTTTGGAATACAATTTCCTCTTTTATTATGTTCAGTAACTTGAAAAATATTTTGGAAAATAATAAAGGAATGCAGTTTAAAAAAAAGGAAAAACGAAAAAGTTTATTTTTTAATGTAAAGACTTCATAAAACCATTAAACTATTGAGTGGCTTCACTTTCATTCATTACCATGTAGCGATAACTTTTCCCCCTAAATCCTAAATAAAATAAGCATCGAAGAAAATAAACAATCTAATACCTTAACATTTTAAAGAAGTTTTACAAACTGGTAGATCTAAAATGAAATGTCAATGTTAAACATTTGACTCTTGAATAGCTGACGTGCCCCTCTGTACTGGGGTTTCATAAGCGATAAATAAGAATGCAAAGAAAAACATTGTTCAATGCGTAAATACAGACCACACAGTGTTGGGTTAAGTCAAACACTTCTTCCCCGTTTCTCCTTCTGTTCTATTTCTCTGTTTTTTCATCTTTTATTTTTCTGTTTATTCACTTACATTTTCTTACTATTATTCTCCTCCACGTGTTTACTTTCTACTTTTTTTCCTTTCCTTCGTTGTTCCAAATGCATTTGTTTTACGGTGATAATAATTGAAGGGGTTACTGCAATATGAAATTGTGAAATGCATACAAGTAAAACGGGTTGCCTTATAAAACAATTCATAGGCCACAGCGATTCATAGGCGCTAATTTATTGAGAAACGAATTTGTCATTCTGTCAACTTTTTATTTTATTTCAGAACGATATCAATAGTTTTTTACCGCTATATAGAGCTACGCCTATATTTTCATCCAAATTAAAGCCTTTGAGTTATATCTGTTAAACTAGGACTACATTAATGAATATTTCCGTGAAAAAGTTTGCAGAATCTATTTGTACTTGTCGATTTTCCCTTCGTGAGACAAAAACAGTGCCTCAGAATTTTATACCTTAGCGCTGCATTCCGGATCTTCCAAGCTTGTCGAAGGTTTTCTAGATTAATGGAAGATGGACCACGGGGGGGAGGGGCTGACGGTGGGAGGAGATACACAAACATGAGTGGGTTGATACATAGGCATACTGAGCTCATGTTTGGATGCTGTTAAATTAAAGCTATATTTTATAGTGTTTCATTAATTTCAAACTATTTTAATTTCAGTTTTTAAAATTGTAAATGTTATGGTTTATTTTCATTTTAAATGCATATGTTCAATTTTTTAATGGAACACTGGGCGAGCAAGGTTTTTTTTTTTTTTTTTTCATCTTTAGAGCCTAATCTGGTCCAGGATGGGAATGGAATCAGAATCGCGTGCTTTCCGTAGCCCGTTGTTTAAGGAAGTCTTCGGCGTCCGCATGGAATTGGCTGGAAGAAACCACAGAAACATTTGGCTCGAGCAGCCTGTCTATTGAATTCTCGTTCAGGCTATAGTCGGCTTCGACCCAGCTATAAATTACTTAGCTATACCCATCTACATCGAAAATCCGCGCACCGTATTTCTCAATTCAACATCGTAGGATGCTGTGCAAAAAGTGGATTACTTGTTTTTGTAGTTTTCGGCGTGAAAAAGAATGAACATTATTATTATTATTATTATTATTATTATTATTATTATTATTATTATTATCATTATTATTGTTGTAAATAATTATAATAAAGAGAAATAATAGCAATAAACTCTTTATTATGATCGCGTAATGTTACGAAAACTGAACCGCTATGCATTGCTTGTTTCAGGTTGGCGGCACTGCAGGAGAGTGGCACCAGTGGGTGGCGAAAGCGTGTGCCGCGTCTCAATCCCGAGCGCGATCTGTTGGCCAACAATGGCGTCATCCACCACAACAACCTCAACAACAACCACGTGGAGGTAAGCAGCGCCACGTGCATTCGACGTGGGATGCAGAGGACGGCGCCGGTAGAGTACCTTGTGAACCTCCGCAATTTTTGCTCCTGTTGCACTGATTAAGACCGATACAGTTCCAATTTAAGATATACATAATCATCACAAATATTTAATTAAACCTTTCAGATAACTGGTAACACTGTAGTCAGAAATAGTGTTGTATAGAAAGCAGAGGCGTGGTTCACTCTTTATTTTCTCAAGAATTTTGCCCAAAAATGCCCATTTCCAACTGTATTCAGAATTCAGCTTGTGTATAGGTTAGGGTAGGAATCCTAGAATTTAACAAAAAAGTGCTCAGAATACTGTTCTCTCCATTGTACGTCACACAGTTTTTAACTGATTGTAATGTTAAATAAACAAATAAAAAAGAAATGCAGCGCCGCGGACATTGGCGGGGAAAAAGATGTTAAGTGAACTAATTTAATTTTTATTTTGAATTCATCATTTCTTCTGGAGTTTCTGTATAAGTTAGGATATTCTCAAGAAAAGGTCACCTATATTTTTACTTTCTCGTATACGTATAGTATATACGGAGTAGTATACGTAGTATAGAGAAAGTTATATAATGCTGCGCAAAAACGGCAGATTTTCGGCAGAAAAAAATTCATTGCCGAGCTCTGGTAAGGAAAAAGTAGATAAATCCATATGCTAAATTAAGAAAAAAAATCCTATAACTCGTGGTAGAGTTAGAATTCCTGTTTTGTGGATCCTTCATACCGAAAAGTCAATTGTCGCCAAAACGTCCGTCCGTCTGTGAACACTATTAGCGCCTAAACCATATGTAGACTTTTTCCCAAATTGAACAGTCCCCTGTCCATCTGGCTCTAGTTCATGCTTAGAAATTTTGAAAAACATTCTTCAAAATTTTGGGATACTTTACATGAAGCCACTGCAACATTTTCAAAATTTTCTCAAAAACTGCTCAAAAGTTTTTCTTTAAATTCTTCACTGTTAACTCTGAATTTTCGGAAAATTGAAAATATTGTGAATTATTTCCGGCGATTTCCTACAAATACAGAATTGAAAATAGCTTTTTCCTTCAAGTAAAATTTGTTCTCCATATTTAGTTCTTTCATAAGATCCTATATATTTTTTGATCCTTTTAGTAGTTTATGCGGAATATTGCGTTAAATATGTGCAAGTTTAAAAATAACAAAAACTTAGATTTTCTCAAAAACGGGTCAAAATTCTTGGTAAGGATAGTGCCAAATGTACTCTGAGATGACATGAACGTCATTTTGATAGACATTTTTTTTTCGAAAATTACGAAAATGTAATTTTCTTGACTTGTCTCTCACGTCGCTAATATTTACATTACTTGCGATTTGTTCACATTATTGTATTTATGAGTTCATGTGCCTTAAAGAATGTCATAGTTTTTCGAAAACTGAACAGTTTTCTGTTAAAATGAGCTCAAAATTTCGCATTTTCAGAAACTCTCAAATACCTTTTCAAAAACGGGTCCAAATTTTGTCTTCAAACTTTTCCAACGGATAGCGCTAAATTTACTGTTTAATATAACAGAAAGTTAATTTCGGTAACCTTTTGTTGTTTCAAAAATTACGCAACTTTTTTTTTTATATCTTACTCGCCGTTAAGAGGCACTTTCCAAGAGATTTGTAAACACTATTGCATTCGGGAGTGGAAGTACTTCAAATGACTTCTAACGAGGCTTTTCGAAAACTCAAAAATTTTCTTTGAAAAAGAGATTTATATTTCGCGATTACAGCGACACTTAAATGCCATTTTCTCAAGAACGGCTCCAAAATTTTCAATAAAAATTGAATTTTTGGATGAGGTTTAACTCATCTTTGATATTCTTGAATCAATATTACGGTTCTACTATTAGGAAACCGAAAAATTGGGAAAATGTCAAAAAAATGTTCTATGGGCGGCGTAAGATGGCCGCTGGCAAGAGTATGTGGCTAATTCGAATAGCTAGCCCAGATCAAAGAAAATAGAAAACTAATTCGAGAAAGTCTGTGTCATTCTGCAGTTCCACTAGTTATAAGATTTGTTTGTTTTTTACAGATACTTTGAAAAAAAATGTAATAGAGATCAAATGAAACATGAATACAGACTGTCGGAAGGAACAATATATTTCTTCCGGTGATCTTTAAAACAGTATTATTGCATTAACCGTATTTTTGTCTAATTAAATTGCTTGGCCCCTTTGAATTATTCATTATTAACCCGATTGATTTACAAAAATTACGTGACATTTCCAAGAAATAAAATGTAACCAAAACCAATGTTCGATCTTGTAATGGCATAACATGAAAATTTTTATTAAAACTCAACACCTTTAAGTATACTGTTACAATGAAAAATAGAACGTGGTCATTTTGTTTCGGCTTAATACTGGAGTATATCGGATATTACTAAGTCAACACTGGCGGAGTTGGAATGGAGACAAGTGATTATTAAGTGCATTTCAAATAGTTTTACTTTTAAAAATATAAATATACTATGTAGTGTCATTTCAATTTAACTCGTGTACGCACGCCATTCTCACTGTTACACACAGTTTCACACGTACTGAAACCATCTGTAATTACAGAACAGACAACATACACTAACACATTTTGTTATTTCTGTCATTGATATTGGCGGAATATTTCTCGTATTCATTACTTGACCTCATCTTGCATTTTATAGACAATTTGTAATGTAACCTGTAATTTGTATTGTAACTAGTTTCAATAATGAATTATTGATACGAGTGTTCAAATCGTTTATCTCGCAACAGTAGTCAATATATTCTGGTATACATCCAGTAAAATTCTTCAATTCATTATATTTCTTTATTCGAATCATTTTCTTCCGGTTAATTTTGTATTTATTACTGCTGTTATTAATTACATTTCGACTGCCTTTTTGTCTGCGCATTTAGTTTCTATTTCTGATGCTATTTAAGTTGACCGATATTTTTGTTGCTTAAGTGCTCTTGCAGTAAAGGGAACGCTAAACTTAATCAGCTCGCCTTGGCGGTTGTAAAAATATTTTATTCATGACCCAAGTTTTCTAGGTTTGTCTGGATTCTAAATTTCAGAAACCAGCTTATTATAAAAAAATCGTAAATCTCATGTTCATGTGATAGAAACATGTTTATTTTATTACGAAATTGATATCCATACCTCGTAGCCATTCTGTTCAGGTAAGGACGAAAACCTGAAGGACCTTGGAAATTGAATTTAACGCGCTGTCTAGAAATAGAATTAATGAATGATAGCGAACGAGTATTTATTGAAAAACTGTGCTAAAACGCGGGCTACTGTGCGAAAAACTGTGCTAAGCGGTGAAGATATCAATTTACAAGAGAAAATCAATAACTGTTTTGACTAATAAGACAGTCAATTGTGTAAAGGAAAGACTGCGTACCCATGCTGCTAAATACGAAGCAGTACGGTCAGTTTCTTTTCGACGAAGTGACCCGATGCGGTAAGATGATAGACGAAGTGACGTATATTCTGTTTTGAGTTGATTGCGTTGCGAGTTGCAACATTCTGGATGCCGCAATGTCCATTTTAGATTGAATGTTTTATTTATGTTCTACCATATGAATACCATATAAGCATATAAAGAAGCGCTTGATGAAATAGAATTTAACAAAATGAACGAAATTAAATCATCACCAAAATAATTAATATATCTTAACGAATCCGTCCTTTTACCGCTTTGACAATTTTAAAACGAGATTGACAAACAGTTAAAGAATGCCAAGGAAGAAAGGACGGAAATAAAATTAGTGTTGTGAAATTCTATTTCGCAAATAATTAAATTTCTTGAAAAGGCAAACATATCAATTCAAAAAATTAATTATATTCTATCGTTTAGAACGAAAATCCGTATGGAATTTCTGTATCCTCGCCCCGGACTCACAGAAAGTTCGCTAAAAAGGAAAAGTGAAAAACTAAAAAATAGCTTCTTCACATATAAAACCGATAAAATTAAAACAAATACTACTCCATTTCAATCATATCTATAAAACCAAATAAACCCTGCATTTTCATCAATGTGTTTCAGTACATTTAATAATTATCATCAGTTAATTTTTAATTTTGGTAGAGATAGGAGGGTAAAAGTGACATTTGATTTTGCGAGTACGAAAGGTTGCGACTCGAGGTCAATGGGCCGAGTGGCACAGTCCTACAATCAAAATAAAATGACTTTTATCAAGTGTGTTACACACTATTTTTTAGACAGCCTTACCGACTTTAATTTCATTTTATTTTAATTCAAGTATATAAATCACGTACTGGTACATATTAAAATCAGCGTACCTGATGTGGTCAGACGAAAGTATTTTCTTTTCATAGATTTAGAACACGTGAGCTCTTTCTTTTAATAATAGTTCTAAAATTTGAACTTTTAGCACGCTACGTGTACCCTGAAAGAAACGCTTTTACTAGTGGCTGTCGAAAAAAGTATTTTCATTCCTTTTGATTGCGCATAAAAATACAGTGGGAGTAACTATTATTTTGAAGTTTCTGGTTTTTATTGAGGATGAGATCAAGAGAAGTGGTCAAATAATACTACGAGTTACTTAGGAGTGTCTCCCAATGGACAGATTATTCAGAGATTAAAGTTTTGCATGTATTTTACATAAATTGACATTGCAGACACACATTCTGCGGTTGTAACCGCTCTGCAAGTGTGACTTCGATGTTATAGAAATCCAGAGGAATCGCCACTTCTAGATGGAAATTCTAAATCGAATCATCATGTATTCAGTAATATCTAAATAACAAATTAATTGCTCAATAGAGCCAAGAAGGTAAATATCTGATACTTGGTAATAAATATGTAGTAATATATAAAATATTGTAATAACTATATAATGTAAAGAATTATCTACATAACAAATCGTTATTAGATAATAGTTCAAGAAAGTCAAGAAGCACTTCTCTGATACTTGTTAGCCAACATCTCCTTCGGGGAAAAAGTAATTCACTCTAAAAAAGGAGTACTATTTGAAAGGAACAGAACAACTGGAGAGGGAGAAGAACAGGAGAAAGAAGTCAAAGTTAGAAGAAAGCGAGTAAGAGGAGCAGTAGGAAAAGAAATCGTTATCGAAGCGCATGCTGAAAAAGTAGTAGAGCAAACGGACGACGGCTTGCGTCAAGTTCACCGGCCGCATTCCACGAATCCTGGAGAGCGTTGCACCCACGAGCTGCGGGTCGGGGCCACGGTCAGCAGGTCGGAGGTCAAGTCGCAATTGGACCGCTGCCTCCCGCGATGCCAGCGTTTTCCAGCGGCCAATTTAAAGCGGTGATGCCAACTGTGACAAGTGGGGGAGTAACGCGAACGAATCATTGGTTTGGTACGATCTACGCGATGCTACAACTGTTTTTAGACTCCACGAATCGCGTTATTCATACGGTATTTATTCTGGCATTATTAAATACAATAATAGAATAAGAATCAAGAGATAATCGAACCATAATTTTTTTCATGGTTTGATTATCCTTTGTTTCTTATTTCAATATAAAGTATCATAAGATGATACTTTAAGTTTATTACTGCTACCATCGAATAAGTAGTGTAATAGTGTAAGTAGTAAATATTGTTGTAGTCATTG
Source organism: Teleogryllus oceanicus (assembly GCA_964035755.1). Classification (NCBI taxonomy): domain Eukaryota; kingdom Metazoa; phylum Arthropoda; class Insecta; order Orthoptera; family Gryllidae; genus Teleogryllus; species Teleogryllus oceanicus. The sequence continues at coordinate 64,243,471 of CAXIVR010000005.1, read as the reverse complement.
TATTGTAGTTTTTTTAATTAATATTACCATTGTCATTGTAATTTTTTAGAAATGTTAATATTTACTTCTTTCTATTAATGTATACCACCGTGAAAGCAAAACAAAATTTACAAATCTTCACAAATTTAAATTTGTTTGGTTAATGTCACAGCTCCTCTTGTAATTACGAAAAATTCCAGTTATGTTGGATTCCAATTTTTTCACGAAGGTGTTGATAGCTGGCATCGGATATTCAATAATATTCGTTTATCTTATTTCGTTGTGTATTGTATAAACATGTATTCACCCTCATAGAAATTAATGAAATCTCACAGGTTAGGCGTGATACTTTCTAATACTTTGCATGTTAAGGAATGTCAAGTTCTCGTTATAAACGGCTTATCCCAAAACAAATCACTCAACTCAAAACGCATACTTTCCACTATAGCCCCAAAACTAGGATGCTATTGTAATTATTATCACACTAATCTATTACTGTATTGTTCGAGATGTCCTATGTATAATACTTGAAAATATCAGAAGAGAAATTTCAAAGATTTAAATTAGAAGTGTGAAAAGTATCATGGACTGCACACATGACATGAGAGTGGTATTCTATTTCTTTTCTCCTTCATTCTTTCTTCATCATAAAACAATTAAAGGAAATGAATGGTATTGTGGTTATAAAAATTCAATTATACACGGTTTACTGAATTTTATTGCACCTAATGTTTAAGTACCTTTTATCCCTGCAATACAGCAATAAAGTGTTGTGGTCTGTGGTGGATATACACTTCAGAAGATCTTAATAATTCCAGACCCTTTTATTCTAGTTATTTCATTTAAAAAGACTATTGTACGAATTTTGACGTTAGGAATAGGTGACTTTTGTCTATTTCTGGCACACTTAATGTAAAATTATATCTTTCACCCGCCGTGAAACTCAATATTTTGGTCAAACTTAGAAGTAACAGGCCTATCTGAAGTAGCTACAATCTCACTAATGAGTTCACCGGTTAATGGTGATTGCAAAAGTGTCCATCCATGTGAAATGATAATCCGATACTCTACACGCTCGAAAAGCAGCGCTCCCGCAAATAGAGTGCATTTCAAACTTCAAAAGGAAGGAGTCAGTAAAATGATTTTAACCTACATGTCTTAAATGTTTGGAGAACAATCTAATGTTTTCTTTCATCTTTTGCTTTTCAACACTGTGTTTGTAAAATTTGATAATCATATTGCATTGTACAGAACTTATTGTCTCTTCTCTTTTGTTTCCATCTTACTTTGGTTACCTTACTTCGATTTTACAGATACTCCGCGCGAGCAAACTCGTTCCTACTGATTCCGCGAGTTACGGAGTATTAATCATTTAACAATGTTGCGTAGAAGCTTTACAGTGAAACTATAGCGCCGCCATCGTATAGGAGAGCGGGAGAGAGCTATTCTCTGGTTTTGTCCAGAGGGCCAAAAATTCATCGTTTTGCGGCGAGTTGAAGCACCTAAATCATTCTTCAGAAAATTAGAGTTAATATACATAACTTGTAGGAAACTACATCAATTTTAATTCTATAAACAGGAAATGTTTCGTTAAAGGGGAGGATAGTTTTGGAGATATAATCAAGAACTAAAAAAAGGGGCGATTTCTTCCTTCAATTTTCTCAGTGAAGCTGACATTTCTCGGAGGCAAATATTCAATTCAATTCAATTCAGCGCTTCCAAGTACATAGAACTGACGAGAAAAAAATATCCTTCGGAGCTTTTTCCTGGGGCAGATGGTACCTATTGACTGAACTATTGTACTTAGGTTTTTCTAACGTGGCAACTGAGTATCTCCAAGATGGAACATGGTACTACTTTTTGCGTCTCTAGCGGCACGGCCGAGAAAGACGCGAAAAGCCGTGCCATATTCCATCGTGGAGATACGACCCTCAGATGCCTCGTTGGAAACGCCCAAGTATACCCCACGAGCCCCCTGTAAAAGAGTCAGGGATGCTGAAACGTGACGTGTGGGGGAGGCTGAAGGAGGCGGTGCGCACCCACCCCTGGCGGTCGCGTGGCGTTCCGCGCCGCGCCCCCGCGCCCGGCACGGCTCCCTTTCCCTTTCCACTTTCCTTGGTACGGAGAAAGTCCGCACCCGCCCCCGCACCCGCCCCGCCAGCGACTTGGGATACGCAGGTCTTTCTTCAACATACAGTCGACTCCGGTTATAGTGAACCTCTGGGGACTAAGATGTTTGGTTCACTATATCCGATGTTGTCAAATTTAAATAGAATTTCTCCTCGATCATTGATTTTATTAATATAGAGATACAGCAATATTCATTAACAGCACGTACGTATATTCGTGCATTTTTCAGTAGCAATTTCTCTAGACCCTTCTCCTCAGTTCTTACTCTCCCGATACGTGATTCCGCATTGTCCTCTGTTTCTAAGTTTCGTAATGCAATCTTCACACCTTTCAATCCTTCTTGCACTATTGGAACACCGTCGCGCTCTCCGCAGTCCCTTCTACTTGCCTAATAAATAACATTCGAGATCCAATTAATTTCCAGGACTTATATCCTAGGTTCTTTATAGCCGAGGTTCAGGTTCACTATAAGCGAATCTTCTTATGCCTATTTGCAATGTAAGTAAAACGAAACCAGTAACTTAAGTTCACTATAACCGAGGGTTCCGAGGGTTCACTATAGTTTGGTTCACTATATCCGAGTTCACTATAACCGGAGTGGACGGTACATTGTTAGTCGATTCTGTTTTACGTATGAGCTTATCTTCATTCCTTCCAAACGGTAATACTGAAATGCGGAAAATTAGTGAAAAATGAAATAGTGAATACAACACGTGATGAAACGTGGGAGATTAAAATTTAACTCTTCTCCCTCTTGGTTAAAGTGCCCTGGTTAACATTTGTTTCACAATGCTAAAGGAATTTTGTAGGCACAAGAGATGTTGAAGGCGACTTCATCTTGCAAGGAAGTTAAAGTAAAAGAAAGTGCTTCAAAATTAGTCAAAAACAACTGAGCTAAGTAATGAATTTTGTATTTATCATGCTTGACTCCAATTGTAATAATTCTTTGCTGAACACGAAAGTCGGGCAATATCAAAGGAGTACAAGATAGACTTAATATACGAAAGTGAAGGGTTTTTACGAATAAAGTGTACTTTAAAGAAACATCAGTTTCCGAAAGAGTAACTGTCGTAATCGTGTGCTAATACAACTCGCTATTGAACGTCTTCTTGCTACCTGGAAATGCACACCATTAAAAATGGGTTGATATTACCAATGAACTGTCTTCGTGACAAAAAGAATGATAAAAATTTCTGAGTGAACTAATAGAAATAAGAAAATAAACCTTCTTGTGGCTGTCAAATTTAGCTAGGTGTTTTCCAGACTTAAACTATTTTACCTCAGTTGTATTCGATATGGTTGGAGGAGTTTGAATTATTCATAAGAATACGAATAAATGGAAATTTTATATGCGTTACTAAATATTCATTTCATGTCTTTTTCTCTATTTTTCGTCGAAAGTTCTTCAGAAAGCATAAATGTGTCAATTATAAAATCATAATCCTACCTCATAGAAAGTGCGTTCATGCCAATGGATCTTCTAATGTTCAGGCGAGTCGCAGTCATAATAATAATCTGAAAATATGGCTACAAGAAAACTGTTTTACTGAAAATTAAAAATAATGTATTTTGATCATTGGTTCGTTTCATTGCATTGTTGTCACTTCCGAAATCATAAACGGCTTGCAAAACGGGCGTATCTGATGTTTATACCAAAAGCGATTTCGATCGGAGTGAATGTGATAAGAATTATTCACGATGGTCTTCAAATATCATCCTAAAATTTCAAATTTGTTACCTGTAATTTCATTTGATGATTTATAAAGTGTGAATTGAATATAAATGGTGTTCGTAAATAAATTGTGTGATATAGTCGGTCATCATGCAATTCGCCTTTCTCATTAGTTGATTCAAAATGCAAATGAAATTATGAAAGTTAGCATTAACTATATTTCGCATGTTGTTTAGTTGCCGAGTATAGAAACTTAACAAAGACTAATGAACATTATGTATGCCAAGTATTTCATATGCATGTAGCGTCACGGTGTTAGTTATACAAATGAATTCTACTTCTTTATATGAACTGCTAATAACCGATCTAAATCTAAGTGTCATGAAATCTTAGAGATGGTTACTATGAAAAAATCTAAATTTGCTGAATGGCAGCTTGCTGAGAACTTTACGTCAATTGGTAACAGAAATATATTCAGTATTTTTGGTACGTTTTTGAAACGTTTTTGCAAGCTTCTTTCATTAATGTTCTAATGTGAACTCCCCATCGGCAAATACATGCCTCACTATAAGTTCATGGCTCGTTTGGCTCCAAAAAGGACGAATTTCTGCATTACTAGTTTGCAAGAAAGAGTTTAAAAAATGGCTTCAACTAGGCAATCCGGTTTTTAACTAATTATAGGATTTCACGATAACGTACAATTTTGGTATCGCCTGGCAGACGCGAAGTCCGCATGTACTACTGTGGCATCCACGCGTGAGGTAAAATCCTAAGAGATAAAAAGCGAAATTATATGCAGTCTGTGGTTTGACTAGAATGTGTTGGTGCGCAGTTTCACTTCACGCATGACTTCTTCGAGATGCAAGCCTTCGATTACGCAAGTATCATATAAATATTAGCTTTGGCGGAGGCGTTTAACTGATGAACAGTCGCACTATCTTCACACAACTTCCTGTGTTAGCAACGTCGCGTGTAAACTACCATTTCCAAGTTCTTGAAACGGAAGCTAAGGCTAGTATTGTGAGAAGCTTCGGGCAAAGGTCTTCCAACTGCATACATCACCGATCAAAGAAGGGTTACATTTCTTATGTAGAAAATACGTCTATAACTGTGGTCTCCTAATAAAGTTGTTGACTAGATTTATGTCGATTAGAGTTTCGTTGAGGGCAGTTACCCAACTTTCAAACACAAAAAGAAACCAACTACATTTTAGTGGACGTAATAAATTCAGAGATAGGAATAACCACGTAGACCCTACTAGGCGGAGTACCAGTCCTTTTTGCTGTCCAGGAGCTACCCGAGGGGTCATATTATTGATATTGTTAGTAATATTTATAGTAATAACAATATAATAATAATAATAATAATAATAATAATAATAATAATAATAATAATAAGTTTTTCCTTCTTTATTTAATAGACAAGGAGAGAGACATTAAGGGAAGAAGTTTGATGCTGGTGGCATAAGATAAGGAGTGTATAGTAAAGTCCCTGCACACTGTCCAAGACTGCGAAAATCAACGGAGCGCATGAACAATGGGCCCGCAGCCAGACTCGGAGAGGAACGTTTCGTCTCGGCCGTTTAAACGCTTAACGGCATGCGGACAGAGGTTTCATTACGTGCAAATTAATTTGTCTGCCCCAGCAAAAGGCGCAGAGCAGCAGGCGAGTCTCAGAAAGTCCAAACTATCGGAGCTGCCATGGTGATGATGATGAGCGTCTTTTTTAAATCTATTTCATATTGTGGATGGATTTACAAAGTTCAGTTGAACTTAACAATTCATTGGTTGTTACAGACTTACAATCGAACAACTTAGTTAACACTAAACTGGTTTTGACGAGGGGGATGATGGCGTTGATTAATTGGAATTTAGTAGTTCTGTTTATAAGCGGTTTCAGTTGCAGGATTTTGATTTTGGTTTGCTGGACTGTGGTGTCTATGTAAATGTTATAATTAAGAGTAATGTCCTGATGGAGTCCAAAGCATTTCACTTTCATTTAGTATCCATGAAATGATATTGTTAATTATTTTTAAACGGTTGGGAAGGATGAGCGTCATATTAGCTCTCCCGAAATAAGTGAGGTAGGAGGCTTACCACTTTATCCCTTCCCTTTTCTGTGCAGGTGATCTGTGGTGATTTGATTTTTTGCCTTTCGCTGTTTTAAGGAGGATAGGATTATCATGAAGGGTGAATATGATTATAAATGCATAGTCATGAATGGAATTATGACATGAAATTTATGCTGGTTTCTGATCCGTGATGTCGCTTAAAACTTTGTTTGTTATGCTGAAAAGATCGGGCAGACGAGGGAAGGTTTATCGCTTCATGCTCTCCCCTTTTCTATACGAGTGATCAACAGTGGTGATTAGGGTTGACCCTCCCATGCTAGAAGGATCATTAGGTGACAATGAGAAGTGAATGGTGGGGGTAGGGGAAGACATTCGCGTGCGAATCATCCATGGATGATACAAGAAGCCAACCTGGATCATTAATTTTGAGATCTATTGAGCCAACATGGATCATGTGAGAATCGATCTTTTTCAGAACATTTTTTTACGTACATTTTACTAACTTAAGTCAGGGTTGCCATCCGTCCTCCTTTTAGAGGACGTGTCCTCCTTTTTGAATATTGTCCTCCCTCCTTTTTTAAATTTACATTGATTGTCCACCTTTTTGTCTTGTTGAATTAACTGTTGAATAATACTGGCATAATTTTAAAGAAATTTAATTCATAAAAGGGACTTCACATCGTGAATATCTAAATAATTATTCAAATAAATTGCCTGCATAAAAGATCATTAGGCTTATTTTGATATAAAACTTATTTACGCTTATTGTTTGGTGGATAACGAAGGTGAGTACGGGAGCAAAGTTAAACAATTGGGAGCTTTCATTTTTATTGACGCAAAGTCTAATATGATTTTTAAAGACTATTAATGGATAGAAATTGTTGAGTACATTGTCTATACATCGTGGAGTATAAAAATGTAAAATGTCCTTCATTTCATTGAAATGTCCTCCTTTATATCGTAAAATGTCCTCCGCTGGGAAAACCTTTTCTGCTAACCCTGCTAAAGTAGCTAAGTTGAACATATTACTTTAATGCATGTTATAACTGTTTAGATTTCCGTAATCTATACATCGTATTTTACCATGTGCTTCATTTATCTCACAGCGTCATTAGATATTGCCCATATGCTTTCTGTTTGCGTCCGGCGCAAGTGAGCCTTGTCTGATCCGAAGCGGATTTCTCGCGGGTCTGGGCCCCCACGATGGACGCTGCTGGCCTCCTGCGTGCGGGTTTCATTAAACGAGAGCGCCGAATCGTTGCGGCTGGCCGGTCGGGCGGCCCGTGCCGGATACGCAGCGTGGAGCGGAAACCATTTTCTCGTGAACTAAGGAACCATGAGGGAAAACAAGCCAATAAGTTAACGCCGTACTTCGCTGATTTACGCAATGTCATGTTTTCAATAGCGGCTTTCGAAGTAACTTCCAGTAAGTGCAATGAAGATAAAATCCAGATATGTTAACTTCTACGAAGAGAAATTATCCACATAAGCTGCAAGGGAGACATTTTTTAAATCCTTATTGAAAATTACGTAATCATTCCCATTACGTAGAGTTAGTGTAGAGTTGAAACAAAAACAGTTAACATTGATTCATACTAAGTAATGTCGCGCCTAACTACATTTAAACTTAGTGCACATCTTTGGGAAACAATCGGCAAGCCATGGACTAGTAAATCCCTTCACGCTGTAAGATAAACATCCGTTTCGTGAAAAGCGCTTATCTAAGAAACATTAGCGTACAATGGAGCTCTCAACTCCCGCTACGCAGGCAAGCCAATCAGATTGCATATGCCTAACCCGCCTTAAAATGATTGTATCGGCAACTGTTTTTTGCCATTTTAAGGCAAAATTCTTTCCCATTAAGTGCGGTCGAGAACTGTTCCTTCCTTGCCGGCAAATTTATAACAGTGCATGCCAAAGATACTTGTAGTTTGCTTGTAAACCTATTGCAGTGTTCATTTTTAAGCTATTAGCATTACTTCCGTTAGCATTTATTGTTCCTCGTTTTCGACCATGAAAATTGCCAGAAAAAGTAAAAATTCTTTCAGATTGATTTTATAAAAATTTAGTTATGACATTTATGTTGAAATTAACATTTCTGTTAGAATAGCAGATTTAAATTTCATCATCAAACCGGGAAGTTTAACCAATCTTCCAGAAAAAGGTTCCTGGTGTTACCGCTTTCTGCTCTCATACCTCTACGTCAGAATTTTTCTACACGAGGATCATTCGCATATAAAAAACCACAATTAAAATGTTTTTGTGAATGCAGTTAACGCGATAATTCCAATATATGAACTTACCTATATCTCAATATATCGCAATATCATATCACAGATATTAAACAATTGCCCGACGAATTCGTCATGGTTGTTTTCGTTGGGTTATCAAATTTCGTCAAATCAAGTTCTTATTGCTTCGTACTTTTAGGCCAAATTTAGTTACGGTGCTCTTCTGCACGGGTTGAAATAAGACCTTCGATCCCAGGAAACTGGTCTTCCAAATGCTCATATAAAATTGCCCAGAGCCAGTTGTATTTACTCACTGCACTGACACTCCAAGTAAAACAAAATGGGTTCGTGAGTGGATTTCGGATGTGGTATGCGTATGAGGTCAGTACTCGCTGCGCCCGGGGAGTACAGAACAGTCTTTGCCTTCCCCATAGTCTCCCCCCTCCGCTGTCCCCCGCGAACCGGTACCGGCCGGTGGCACGCGCGAGGGTGGGGTAGGCCCAAGTCGGTCGTCGAGATGCGAATCTGCGTGGCAGATAAGTGCGGTGGCGGCGGCGGCAGAAACGTCGCGCGCAGCTGGGCGCCCCGGGGGAGGGGGAGGGGAGTGTCGCCGGCGATGCGTGGCGGACTCGCTCCATGGACGAACCGTCTCGTTAAGAACGCGCTTCGCCGCCGCCGCCGCCGCCGCCGCCGCCGCGGGCCAGTGGGCGGAACGTGCGTCTGCGCGGCACAAAATTCGAAAAGGCGGACAACTGTTGCCTCTGCGGTGTCTTTGACCGGGATATCCTGCGGTTCGCGTCCCGACAGTGGAGGATTTTCGGCACCAGCTATACAGCTAGGTGGAATTCAGTTAGTCTGGTTAGCGGCCGGATGCTCCGATCAATTCCAGGCTCATGATCTTTTCGTTTCTCATTTTTGCCTTCTCCTCTCACACATGTTTACTTACACTTAACCGCATGACTACTACTACACATCTGCGGAGTTAAAGGCGTATCCTGACCGAGGTGGTGCTCCGCTGGTGGAGATATCTGGAGGGAGAAACACTGCAAGTCGACGTGTAGGTCGGTGCCGGATTTGAAATAGCAGTGGGAGAGGATTATCGTTACCTTCCTAGATATAATATAGCATGTACTAGATCTAGAGGTCTAATGAAAATATTTGAAGTTCACGCCCTGGAAATCGGGAAATAATTAACCAATCAAGGCGCGCCCTTCTAGATTTTTGTTTGCAGGACGGTTAAAGAAACATGATGTTAGCTAACGCATTTTAAATTGTTTGATTGAAAAGCATCCTCTTTATCGACGAGACTCGACTCGCTATATTTTTGCCCGCGTGTTGCATGATAGTACATCATTTCTCATATTTGCTGTTTCTTCTGTTCAATTCATCCGCTGAAGGTAGTATTTTGTTCCTCTTTATTTTAGGATGTGTCAAATTACCTTTGCCTTTGGAAAAATATTTTCGTCGTTGTTGCAAAAATAGACGAATTGTATTATTTTGAGACAAAGCTTCACCCTAATATTGAGTTATGATTGAATTCATAATCCATAACTGCAGTGTGTTAATTTACGACTGCGAAATGGGTCTAGGGGACGTTCAAAATGGATCCTGTTTTCGGTCAAACTCGTATTCTCGGGAACACTGCAGTTTAGGACCCAATATTTCAAGAATGTAAGTGCAGAACGTAAGTGCACTGCGTCCGATCAATCCATTCTGGCAAATAGCGCCGACTCTAGGTGTGCACAATGGTTTCAAATGAACTTTAATTCGGACGAACTGAGCTATTCAACTTACATAAACAATCTTGTTTGATTGATTTATGAACGAAGAGCGCAGTGGAAGACTTCCATTTCGATTCTCCAGAATTAATCCAGAAAAAATGAATAAAATGCCTTTCTGACAAGCATTAACCTAACCTCACTCATACAATAGGAATGTGAAGTTTCTTTAACAAACGTATCTCTCATGCCACCAACCATATCTCATATGAAATACAGCTCTCAGCGAGAAGTTTAAATATGTTTTATTCTATTGCGTGTAGCCTTAAGTAACGCTTTGAAGATGAATGTCTGGTGACTGCTGTCCACCAGAATAAGTGGGCGAATATTGATCTTTGACCGTGCCTTAGTGGTGTTAGCTTCCCGTCCTATACATTACTTTTTAATCTAAATCAGAGATCATTAGTGCAGACCTTCACCTCAACTATATATACAAGAGCATTTCTCCGAGCAAGATTGTCTTGTAGACATTAAAATGATTAATTGAAAATGTAATGTTTCCTGCATGGGTCGTTAAGTAGCTAGTTGTCGGTGTACAAGAGGTAAAATGGTTATGTAAAGTGTACTTACGCACGTAAAATCATTCCAAGGACTTTCCATTATTGCGTTTAAAATTTACGTAGAGGAGTTGAAACGAGGATCTTCAGTCGGAGTATCAATAGATTTCTATTTTTGCGCGTGTATTGTTTGTGGTTTAAGAAGAAATAGAACTTTAGCATGGTCGAAGCTGATAATGCTGTAGGAAGAATATTCTGACCATGTTCTATTAATGTTTATTTCTTTGTATTTCCTTTAGTATTTATGACGTTTTTATTTCTTGCATATCGAATCGATTCCATTATTATTCAGTATCGACTGTACTCCAATATGATACACGTCCAAGCGCTCTACTTCTCGGCAATGTGTTTAATTTCCATCTTGATAACGACTGCTGTAGTTCATTCGGTGCTACGGAGCTCTTCTGAACGCATAAACATGACGTCGGTCCGACAGCTTTACTTCCTGAAATCTGTTGCACGGCCTTGGTTCGCACTCTCCCTTCTGTGCTTTTTGCTGTTTGCCCGATTGCTGGCCACTTGCAAGCGATGACGTACCGAGCACTGTGACGTAGATCTTTCGCCACTCTTGGGGATCTTCCGGCCGCGGCGAAACAAGAGACTGGCAGGCCACAGATTGGTCGTCAAGGGGGCGGCAACGACAGCCGCGTAATTAAGTTACGATGTTGATCAAAGGTATTGAAAGAATTTGGGTGGAAGTTAGTGGTAGAGAGATTTTTGTAAAAACGATGTAATACAAAATGACCCTCCTGTTCCTTCTTTCTTTTCATATAAATCGTTGATTAACGCAAAACAGCGATCTCTCAAACCATCTAATTTACTATATCACACTATTTCACACGTTGTATCAAGTTAAACTTATGTCTACAGCCTTGACGGATGTATATTTTCAAACTCGATAAGACTAATTAATTATGTTGCGGAAAGCTCTCCTTACTAAAGCTGTAGAGAGGAGTTGTGAGAGTGTGTATAACATAATCCTTTAATAGAATAAACATGTGATTGTTTAATAGAATGTCATATGATTGTTACATTCCCATCTCCCCTGAATGGTGGTAATGTATATTTTTGCCATCATGAATTGCGAATGACACAGTGTGAAAAATACTTGTTTGCAGCCAACATTCATATATGCTGCAGAGCGTTTGTGAAAAACGGCCCAAACAAGGTATTCAGTTTGTTGTAGTGTAGTGTAGTACTGTATTACGTAAATTAATATATGGAGGAATTTATAATTTCACCCATCTTCCATTACTGCCCTGTCAACATTCAATTGTGCATTCATATGTTGCTCAGTAAGCCCATACTAATGGCACCTGATAACGAATTTATTATGAAAATTATATACATTATATAAATTAAGGGTAATATATGTAAGTATAGTGAAAACTGGATACATTACACGAGATAAACGACGCTTTTTTGGTCTCGTTTTCAAAGCGACCCTCGCCCTAACGGCCTCAGCTTGCGACATTTAAACCCCGGGCAAAAAAGCGTTTCTTACTATCCTAGTACTATTTTCTCAGTGCAACATCGTCCTCCCTGTGCAATGCATTGTAAAGCTGTTCAGAGCGATATCTTACGCTTTCCTTGCCTCCCCAACACGTCAGCTGTAAGTAGGCGGCGGCGAGGTCGGCACCCGCGCCAGCGGAGGCGATCTGGAAGACCGGCCCGCCCCCGTGCATCGCCGCTTCGCAGGTCTAGCAGCCGAGCGTGGCGCCCCGGGCCGGAAACGCCGCGAGCCAACAAACATCGTAATTGGGCTGTGCGTACACGGCGCCGGCGGGTGCGCATTGCACGCGGCCAGGGGTGGCGCCCACGCCCACGCCCACGCCCTCCTCGCTCCACACCCCGCGCCGACACCCACGCATTGGCATACGCCCACGATAATGACCAACGCCTTCATGACCCTCGCTCTCACCCCGCCCTTGCCCTCACCCTCACCCTTGCTCTCATCCTCATCCTTCCTTTCGCTCCCGCCCTTTCTCTCGCCCCCGCTCTTCGTGTTGCTTCCATCCTCGCCCCTATTTCGTCCCACACCCAGAGCTCCTGGCCTCTCGGCTCCGTGTCCGCATTGAGCTTCTGGGTCCCTGGGCACGTCTCAAGCCCCGTGCCCACGTACACACTTCCTTCGGAGCCTCGCTTCGGAATGGTCAAGGGCAACCCTACAATCTCAATTTTTGCCAGAAGAGGACCTTTCACTTCAACAGTGCATGCTGGCGTATGGCGAGAACGGGGACCGTTCTCCTTCACAAACGAGACTATTTCCGCACTTTTTGCGGAATTTTTAAATAATTGTTTCATGTAATATTAAAACATTTTTACTTTCGTTAAGGTTTTCAAATGGGGGTGATGAGAAATGAGTTTATAAATATAATAGGCATGCAATACAAAAGGAATGTAAATTAATTTTGAATTGTTAGATCCCTATCTGACAATTTTAATTACTTTTAACTACCATATTTCTGCCAAAGTACTTCTTTGTGTAATAAATTACGGTAATTATAATATAACAGTATAAAGCCCTCATCTGCTGAGAACAAAGCTCAGAAATGCAACTTCGTTATTTATTGTTTTCACTCTTCAAATAAATTTAATAAACGCAATTCATGCTTTGGAAATCACCACGAAAATATGTTTTGGTATTTTTTTAAAATTATTTTTGAAGTGTTCGTGTATGGTCTTCGATAAATTTATACAAAATTGCAGAAAGAATAAAATACATGAAAACTTCATAATAGTGAAGGAATCATAGAAATTGGGTGATAAATTGAACTGAAATTTGTTATTGCCTTCAGCGTTGCTGTACTTTGTATATAATGAAATCGAAGCCCAAAAGATAAGTGCCCACTCATTCGCACGCTGTGGTTGAAACGCATTTCGAAATCGTATATATACATATAGCTTGTCTTCAGTAGAAACGTACTTTGCCTGTAATACATGTGCTCTCCGCTTTAAATTGAACATGTGTTGTTGATGTTTATCGATTTTCAAGTAAGAATTGAATGGACCGTGCTGGTAAAGTCATATAAGTCATAAATGTAGACAAATGATGTGCAAAATATACTGTTTTGGTAAGAATACGGAAATTGTGTGTTGCTCTTGTATGTGAAAAGAAAGGATTGAAGAAAGAACGTAAAATATCAAATGTTTTGTGTCCCTGTATTCTCTTTATTAAAATTTTAAATATTACCGAAGTAAAAGACTATCAGTGAAATATAATAAGGTATGAAAATGCCAACAATCATCAAGAACCTTTACAGTGTCATTTTTCTTTTTGTGCCAACACAAGTAAATTAGACGCTTCATTACCTTTCCATTCAGCCACCTCGCAGCTCTGATCAAGATCCTCTTTAAACCCTGTTTAAAGCTGCAGTTTTTCGGCAGCGAATAATGACGCGGATAAACATTAAAACTTTTCGTCTTACGTAAAGTATTTGCAGTTTTCGGAATATTTTCAGTTCCATGTTCACTCGCACAATCGCCAATAGTTTCATCGACGGACACTGGGAAGTGCTTCAGGTGCTAAGCTCTGCTCACCCTTTAACTAAACTTGATGATATATGGCGATTTCATACAGCGTGGTAAAAAGCTGTGAATAATGAATAAAATTGAACCCTATGGTTTGTCAATATTTTCTCCGTATGATCTGCATAAATATCAAAAAGCTGTGATTTAGTGGGATAGAATTTTCTTAACGTAAGTCATTTATAAAATGCATTGTGTTCATTGTGTAATCGCGCTGAAAGTTCACTGAGAAATTAGGACTGTGAAAACTGCCGAAAGGCATTAAACAGTTGCTAAAATCGTGGATAATTGATTTCTATACAAGAATACATTTGGCAATTCGCTGATCTAAGAGATCCTTTGGGGTAGATTTATTGGTTAATAAGACTATTTTCAAAAGTATTCTCTTTCAATAGTGTATTTGGGTTGGCGTGAAAAGCAAAACTTCCTTTTTCCGGTTCCGAAGAAGAAGAATTTCAGAACTGCGGAGACGCAAGAATTTTAAAAAATTGATAAAGTTGAACATTTTACCCTCGTGCTGTGTTAGTTAATTTTGCATTACTCTTTCTATTACTTGTTGCGATGCCCTTAGTTTTTCTATGGTGGATTATCGTGTAAGAAGATCGTTTCTGACTACTACATTTGGTACGGTCCACCGTTCGTTTTCCGGTAGCGACGTAGCCAAGAGTAACCTGGGTTGACTCATCTTCAGGTAGAAATAGAAACGTGTGGGTGTTCCATTTCGGCCTGCGAAAGAAGCACTGGTGTAGCATTGAAAATGTTTAAACTTCTTTATTATAATGGTTACGAACTTAAAACATAATATTATTATTAACCACCGTTTCACGTGACATCGAAGACTAGTCTTCAGTATAGGTGTTTTTCTGGCACAACTAGCAACAAATCTTTTTTGCTGTGTCAACACTTCAGTTATCTTCGATACAATTTAATGCCAGTAATGGTAAAAGAAAAAAAACGATCATTCAAGTATGACAAGAATCACAACGTCCAGTATGCCGCCAGCTCGGAGCAAAATAAAACGGAAAAATGAACTTTGAAGCGGTGCGTCGCGTCGGTGTGCACCTGTTCCAGCGACCTGGTAGGGGGAGGCCTTCCAAAAAAAATCCGCTTTCCTTTGGAAACGCGCGGCCGCGAGGCGGAGCGCTGCCGTGACGGCGTGCTCGACGCCCCCGCGCTGTCACCTCTTCCCTGGGCCACCGCCTGGGTGCACCGCTGGGCGCCCCCTACCCACCCACACCCCCCCCCGGGGCGGAGAGAGCGTCCACGCTGGAGATGCGCCGGCTAGGAAAGCGGTTCCTGAGCGCCGGAGATGAAATTGTTAATTTGGATCCGGGAGAGATGGCTCAGGACATCAACTGATGCCACTGCGGTGCCGGGAGGTCCTAGAGTTCGTGTTCTGACGGTGGCAGGATTTTCGACTTTAGCCAGATAGTTCGGTAGAGTTTTGTCGCTGTCTGGAGGAGAATTTTAGAGGCCGGCTGCTCTGATCGGTAGTTTTCCGTGGTTTCTCCGATAAATACCCAGGCCAAAGACGGAGTAGCACCCTACCCACAGGCTACGGAACGCGCGATCTTTCCTTCTCATTCTATGTCGTATCCTACCCCTTCCTCACACACTTACATGCACACATGCTCGAAGACCGGTCGGGGACTTAAAACTTGTCCCGTCTGGGACGGTGCCCCCGCTGGTGGGAGATACCTGGTTGGGGAAAACCCCGCTAGCCAATGGTAGGTCAGCGCCGGATCTTACCATCCAGCTCGGCAAGATCGCCGCCACCTCTCGGGCAAAAACATGCATTACACTTACGGGTCTTACGATTTAGCCGTTGGCGCGCCCGGAATCACAAGTAATCAGTCAATCGTCATGTTAATTTGGGGATGGTTTTGCATCTTCTACTTGCCCTTTCCTTTTCTTCGCATCTTCTACTCCGCCTTCTGTTCTCCTCCTTTCCCTCCTTCTGCCTTTCCTTCGTCTCTCCTTCATTCTCTAGCCCCCGCTTCGTCTTGCTCCTGATCCTCCTCCTCTTCTTTTTCATCATCTTAATTCTTCATCTCCTCCTCAGCGCTGTCTTCGTTTGGCGCAGAAACTCGGAGGAAGATGAAACGGGAGTACTAAGTCAAATCCTGTCACGAAGTATCGTTTTGTCAGTAGACTTTTTGTAGCGTAACAGATTCTAACGCCTCCCCATCCCCACCCCCCCCTCCTCCTCCTCCAATGACCAATTTTGAAAGGGAACACAATAGTTGCTGTCTTACGAGTTTATCGAGTAATAACAGAAATAGGATCCAGAGAAGGCATGAACATCGTTTGCATACCCAACGGCATGTTCTTTTTTTGTAGGTTTGAAATTGTGAGGCGAAACATTGTTTTTGGTACAATGTCCACAATGCTGGGATTTTTGTGCTTGCCTCACGCCGTATCTGTTCCGATTTAAAAGATCTCCAACTCATAAATTGCTGTTGAGTGCAGGCCATCCCTCTCCCCGGTCAATATTTTTCGTAATTTTACTCAATTTATTCAAAATAATTACCATACATACGAGTAGAACTAATCATATCTAAAGCAAGATTGACACAAATAACATACTCGTACTTTTTTAAATTTAAGTTAAGTTGAAGTTATTTCAAAAATATTTATAGGGGAGCCCGATCAAATAACCCGCCCCTCTTCCCGAACTAGTTTCTGGATCCGCCCCTAGTGGGGTCGCGACTGTCCCTTAGCAACGAACCCCGCTTTTTTGGACGCCCCTGCTCGCGTCACGGCCTCCTTCACGCGGCGTCTACGAGCCAGGCTGGCGGCGGCGGCGGCGGCGGCGGCGGCGGTAGTCAGCCGGCGTGCCGCGTGCGGCGCCGTCGTCGTCATCGGCGACGAGAGGCGAGGCGTCGGGTCGCCGACACGAAGTCGTCGTCTGCCCGGGGGCGACCTCCCGGAGCGCCGCTCCCCTCCTCTGCCCCTTCCCGGCCCTCGCCGCCGCCGCCGCCCCGAAACCCAACCGGCCCCAGAAGCCCCACATCGTCGCCAGCGGCGCCCCCGCCAGAACGGCGCCCTCATGTATCCGTACGTGTCGGAGATCGTGTGCCTGGCGGTGATGCTGCTCATCTGGTGCTTCGTGTTCGCCGTGGTGTACGTGCAGCAAACGCGGCCCGTGTTTCTGTAGCAGCGCCGCTCCAGTTGCTTCGCGTGTGTGTGTATGCGTGTGTGCCCGCCGGTCCGTGCGGGGATGGTGCCGGCGGCCCGGAGGCCGGCAGCGGGGGTGATGGTGCGTGCTGGTCGGGGTGTCCGCGCCGCCTCGCGGTAGACCGCCCGTCCGGGGAGCGCCACTCCGGACGATCGCCTGTTATCGCAGTCGGCGATAAACAGGCAGTCTCCTGTTGTCGGTCGCCACCGGGACTCGCCACGAAGGAAGCGCCATGAAGGAGTTGCACTGAGGTGTCGGAACGTTGTGTGTGGTGATCGCGGCCATGGCGTGGTCGTGGTGGGCGGCAGCCCTGAACCTTCCCTGGGCAGAGGTGATGCTGGGGACGGCCGTGCTGGTGGTGATCCTGTGGGTGACACGACGCTCCCTTCGTCGCCCCGCCGCCGTCGCCGTGCTCGAGGTCATTTTCCCTTCAGCTGTGTTCCTCTTGAAATGAAGCCTGTTTTGTTTTCGCGTGGCTGTATAATACGTGTTCTTGTGCATATACGAAGTGTTTGATGTTCGTTGTTAATGATGAAGGCAGCTAGGCATGATAATTGAATGATTATTAATTGTATTGACTAGTGAGCAAGTAAGATTTCGGTGACATACAGTACCCATCTAACCTGGTAATCGTCAGTCGTGTACAATCTACGCTTCCCTCCAATCAGATGTTACGTTCTGCGAGTGCTACGTAGGCTCATTATTAAATAAGCACAACTTTTAATTAGAGGTTCGTAAGGTCAGAGAAAGAGTGGAATCGGAGAAACAACTTTAATGACGTCATTAGAGATCCGTTTCTTAGTCGTTATTGCGATTATGATTTCTCATTTAACGGTCCTATCACGGATGGATCGGTGCCGAAATGCCATTTCAGAACTGCAAAAGGGAGAGGTAACAAACTCTTCTTTCACGTGCGTTAAAGGATATGAATTGAATTATTAAAATCACACTGAACGAAAACAATTTGCCTGACAGCCATAGTGACTTATGTCAATATCCAATCTGCGACTAAACAAGTCGCTAAAAATCTATTAGAATAATAATTCAGAAAAGGCTAAACATTCGTTATAAAAAGTAAGACTTTACTTTACTATATGCAAATATCTGAATAAATATGAATTTAAAAAAATATCGTCATGAAGCCAGTGGCTGTGGCTGTGGACCATGATTTTGCTGAGTGCTATACTAACAAAATCATTTTTGTTTAATCAAAACGTGAAATTGAACAGCAAGTATATTACATGCCACGATGCCAAGGATAGATGGAATCTACTTGAATAAACTTGAGATGGAGTTTATATTTTATAACAAACTTCCACCTTTGTTCACGTCGTTTATACCTAGCGTGTAGGCTTTCGAGGAGATTGTCTCTGTACTTTCGCGCTTATCCGCGCTGTGTGCGCTTAACCGTGTAATTCGCGTGCTTTCCTCGCTCGGTTTGTGCTTTACTGAGAGTCCCGAAGTAGTGTTAGAAGAGGTTTTTTTAACACATCAACAAACCAACTCGCTTTACAAAACTTACCGGAATTTTTTTTTTTTTATATTGAACCAATATACTTGATTTTTTTTGTTAGAAAAATAGAATGGATTTGCAAGAAAAACGCTTTGTAAATGTAAACTATCTAAAACTAAAGTTTCTGTAATTTCATAGAAAATGTTTAGATTAATGATCAATGGAATACCATAGAATTCTTTGAAAGAAAATAATGTATAAATAACAGCGATTTTTTTGTTTGAAAATTGACAGTTCAAAAATGAAATCGAAAATTCATGAAAGCCAAAACATTACTGGTGAGTTGTGGTCTGTCTGTAGATAGAAACTTTCTAAATCGGAAAGAAATGTTTCTACTGTTCATCTCTTCCTGCTAGTTAAAATCATTGCTCCGACTCCAAATTTCAAATCCCACGCTTTTCGTCATTTTATAGCTCTCAAAGCCTTTATTTTCACATTGGAGATGAATGTTGAATATACATTCTTATTTGCGATATGTTCCTCGAAACATTTTATGTATGAAATTTTGTAATAAACCCGTCAATTAAACTCCACCTTTGACGGTGACAAATTTGTTGGCAGTTCTTGCAAGATGTTCACAGGCACGCTCGCAGAATCCACTGTATAGAACCTAAGGTTTATACGCGATTATCCGAGAACAAAGAAATTCGGGCCTTCGTTTTAATAAGCATTGTGAATTTTGTACTTTTAGTTGAATTGTATGGTGAAAATTTACGAGTTTTATTATTGGATCTGCGCCAACATTCCGAACTTTTTAAAATCTTTGTTTTAGAAGTGAAAATAACTTAGGAACGCAACATTGAATGTTGCTAACAACCCGTCCTAGGAGTTCCAGACAAAACTAAAACAGACGTTTAAAAACGCTATTATTTTGTGGATTACGCCATTAGAAACATACCTCTCGTCCCGTTAGGACACGAAAACCTGGTTTTAAGGTCTAAACCATCGTTTTCGAGTTGTGTTTGATGGTATAGCATATTAGCTACATTGCCGGTTGCATGTGCGCCTAACTTTTACTTACAATCAAATTGAGCAAAATTATAAATTTTTCGTCTAAAATCTTTGATGCATACTGGGAGAGTAATTCCCTATCCTGCAGTAGCATACTTCAAAATTTTCTCGAAAATGTTCTTATATCTTTCAGACGTGTCATCGTTCTTTGTCGTATGGCTATGGATTTAATCAGTCGTTTCTATCCTTTAAAATATAACAAAAAGTATATTTTTCAGGTAAAATGTGATTGGAATTATAATTAAGGGGCGGATTTTGATGAAATGTCTTTTTTTTCATTTGAGAACAATGTTAACAGAAATTAATTTTATGTTATGACAAAAGGAAATGACCCTAATAAGTCTTTTTTTACCTTTTCCATAATTTTTATTGCATTTTTCTCTTTTTTTCTTTTTTAATGTCATTTTAATGGTACTTGCTTCCAATAGTATTTACGACATGCAACTAACGTTCTCCAGAGAATTCCTGAGTCGCCTATTCGATTTCTTCGCTCAGAAATTGTAATTTCAGCCGTGGTTTGTAAGGTTCCTGTGACGCCCACAAACGCCATTGTCGGTTCGGCCGTTTTCGCAATAACTAAAGACAGAGATTTCCTGGTAAAGAACAGTGCAAACCAAAAGTTTGCAAGCTGAGTTCACTTGAATGAATGAAAGAAGCCTCGATTACATCAGTAACACATCCAACAGCTTGATATTCCGAACTAGTTTTGATAACATTTTTTACGTCAGTTTTCTTCGCTTTTAGGGGGTTTTTTTAATTAAAATTTTTTTTTGGTTTAAAAACTTACAATATTTCCTTTAGTTTTTTTTTTTTATTATACGAATTTTTCAAGTTTGGTTACGAAGTTCCTTGCCATCTTTGTAATATTTGTTCACACGATGAAATTAAACCTTCATCGAAAAAGGTGTATATGGGCAAGAATCTCCTAGTGACGGTGAGGTTAATTTATCGTGAAGACTAGTGAAAACTGTGTATGATCTGCGAGGGGGTAAGTGTGTTAAATGAAACGTAATGTATGAATGTCACTTTAAGGAATTTCATTTCCCAATTGTATGTTTATTTCTTTAATTATTTCCGTAAAAACAGTAATAAAATTGTGGCGGAGGGGGGAATGTACAAGTGTGTTATTCTTAAATCATCTCAAAAGGTACTTATTACTTGGAAATTATTGAGGATGTATACTTACATTATGTACTCTCATTGATTCTTGTACAAGTTGTAAATACATCATCGTTTACAACTTATAAAATAATAATTGAAAATATTTAATGAAAGCATATTTTCATATTAATAACAAACGCTTTAATGACATAATTGCATGTGCCTTTGAAGTTATCGTAATCCTATTATTTATTTTTGATTAATTGCGGATAAACAGAACAGAACAGTTGTTCCATACTCAACATTGCCAAGCCAATATTGAGTCATGACGTATAGAAATTACGTAATACAGTTTACAGTTGTCATAAATTTGTCTTCCCGTACACTTAACCCATGGACTCGGAACTTACCCACTACACCACTCCCTTGCTTACATATATCCAGTTTTTGATCGTTAGACTGGCCTCTGAAACAAACATCAGTTAGGCCCATCGGGAAAAAGTACATTTCAAACTTCCATAGTAAGTTTTAAGATAATATTGTTTTAAATTGTATCTTTGTAACACCCCGAAAAGCGATTGCCGATGGGATAAAATTTTAATGTTTTTTGATAAAATTAGTTTTGGACCAGTTAAATGTTATTGAACTATGGTTTATTGAAAATGTGTAGAAACAGATCAAATATTAATTGAAGCGTACTCAATTTACTGAATCGAGAAGCATTTCCCTCTTGTTCGTTTAAAGAACGCAATGTTTGTGATAGGACAGAATGAGTACTTAAAACGCAAAATTTATTTTTCAGAATTTAATTTAGATGAAGGGTATGTTTAACAGTATTGCAAAAAAAATCAATAAAAGTTTTAAAAATATTGAGTGGTTAAACTTGCAAACAATATCTTTGAGCTTAAATGAAAATTACGTAGTTTTATTTAGCGATATATCATTATGTACAAATTATAACTTAGATATGTGTTCCGTTATTATTCAATTAGATCTCGTTTTCAATAGATGGAAATAATCAGAAAATATATCTAAACTATTGAAAAATATTGAAATCGTGCTTAAAATGCATAAGTATTTTCGAGACAGATTTGTGAGATGAGTTTTGACTTCGTTGCAAAATTTTGAGGTACTGTAAATCTTCAGTATGCCTCTTCAGATGGGTCGTTCATATTTAAGAATTATTTTTGATCTAGTGATTTTAGAATTTCTTCAAAGTACGTTGAAAAATGTATTCCAAAAGTACAATTACCAATTACTTTTCAACAAAGCTAACGTTGAAGTCTGGCGCAAAATTAAGGCACATATGTAACTTAAATTTGATCCTTGCGATCGTAACCCATTCAAGGGCGACCATTCCGATTAGTCGTCCATTAAAAACTACAAGATTAAAAGGTAGAAGTGGGGTTTCGAATAATCGATCACGAAGAAAAGGAAGTAGTTTTAGTTAGCGATTTAAATTCATAAATTTAAAATGAATTTATTAATAAAATTTTATATCAATACTTTCAAATATTCCCTAATTGATCGCCATATTTTGCACCACAATGTTTTAAGTTAACACAAGTTCCAAAAATGAGAATGAAGTATATTTATGGATGTCCGTTCAGAGGAAGTTTTACTACTTTCACGATAATGGAGGTAGAGGCAGAATTTGAAATAAATAAATAAAATAAAATAAAAGACGACTTTTATGAATGAGGTTTAAGAAGCCATAGCAGCGAATTCATTTTATGCTACGACAAAAGTAAATGATCCATTTTCATAGGTAATTATTTTGCATTTTTTGTCGATTTCGACTAATAAGTAATTTTTTACCTTTTTACGTCACTTTTTTTTCTGATTTCTTCGATTTTAATGACCTTTTTAATGGTACTTGCTTCAAATAATATTTACGAGATACAACAAATGTTCTTCACAAAAGTACTCTAGGCTATTCGATTTGTTCGCTCGGAGATTATTTTGTTAGCCGTTGTATGTAATTCTTGTAACGCATATCAGCGCCATAGCCGGTTCGGCCGATTTCCGGATAACTGAAGACAGAGATTTCCTGGTAAAGAACAGACCAAACCAAAAGTTTTCAAGCTGAGTTCACTCGAACGAATGGAAGAAGCCTCGATTCAGTAACGTATCCAACAGCTTGAGTTGTTTATCCGAACTGGTTTTGATAAGGTTTTTTACGTCATTTTTCTTTCATTTTAGGGCATTTTTAAAGCATTTTATTGATCATTTTTGGTGATGTTTTAGGTCGTCAAAATCCGCCCCCTATACATAACGTTGATATATGAGATGATCATGGCGTATCACATGATGATGGCGGCCAACTACAAGAAATCGATTACAGTATTTGGCATAATACATTAAGTCTGTTTATGAATTTCTTCTTACTAGATCTTATATCCTTTTTTTTTATGAACGCGCGCATATCAGGATGTGAACAGTGTTTTCTCCAGGACGGGGGGGGGGGAGCTAAGAGGACAAATCAAGGAATCTTCGTTCATGCAACTTTGAATTAATCGTGAGAATGCGTCCATAGATTGCATTTCTCCCCCGTAGTACATAACAGTTGTTAACAGTTTAGGACGTTAAATAAATAAACGCTTTGGAGAGTGTTTTCTAGTCGTATTTTCTTCTCATGGATTCCTTGATTAAAAACATTTTACAGTATGGAAATCGTAAAATGACGCCTAGAAATAGATTTATTGTGTCTCTGGCAGGGACAACTAATTTTCCAGCAGGAGGCCACAACCTCTAGGTGAGACCAGTATACTCTCTGGGTGAGACGACTCCCAACACACACCTTCCCTCGTCAGTTCGCAACCCTACTCATTACGGATTTCCTTTTACAAAGTAACCTACTTCTTGTGCGCAAATTGGAAAAATGCGAAGAGCTTCTTCGCAGTTGCTCGTTAGGGCTGGATTATTGCATAACCTGACTAAATGCTTAGTGCCCCAATTATTTTTTATATAAAATTCTACATTAGTTTATTATGTAAAAAAAACTCCAGACTCGGCTCGTGTACAGCACACTAGCTTTCTGTTCGGCGGTCCTAGGTTCGATTCTTATTCGGGGGAAAAATAGAGAATACCATAGCTGTCCATTACAATCACCTCAGTTTCTTTAGCTGTGTGACGAAAGAAAAGCTCATGCAGGACAAGCAAGCTATATAAGGAGATGGGAATACGTCATGCTCGCCACATGTTTCCCTTACCCCCAGTTGTGGATAAAAAACAAAAACTGGGTCCAGGCCTTCTGGGACTAGCTGGCAAAAGTCGGATTGATAAGACCACAAATTGCCAAATACATACATAAATTCATGAAAAAAAACAACTTCGATACAACTTTTTAAATTGCAAAGATGTGTTTATATTGATATTAATTAAATATGTTTAATACTTTAATTGTGTTTGGGTGTTCCTGTAGTTTCGTAATGCTTGTTAGCTTGTGGTCGTCAAGATTTGTTGGCTCGTGTGCGTAGGCGGAGGGCAAGCAGTCCCAGCCCCCGGTGCAGGTGCAGGCGCCAGCGCCGGAGGGCCAGCCGTCGACGCCGCCCGCGGGGGGGGGCCCCGCCCTGCGCCGCCCCGGCCCTCGCGCGCGCCCGCGCCCTCGCCCAAGCCCACGCCGACGCAGACGCCTCGGCGGAGCGCGAGGCGGGAGCGGGGGCGGGGTCAGCGCCGGAGTTCCTCTCCCCGCTCATGGCACGGCTCTCCGTGGAGGCCATCTCTTGTTCTTGTTCATCATCTTCTTCTTCTTGTTCAGGCCCCAAAAAATCATCTTCTTCTTCTTGTTCATCATCTTCTTCTTCTTGTTCATCATCTTCTTCTTCTTGTTCATCATCTCTTCTTCTTGTTCATCTTCTTGTTCATCATCGCCTTTGTCTGCTTCTTGTTCATCATCGCCTTTCGTCTGCTTCTTGTTCATTTTCTTCTCTCACTTCTTCCTTCTCTCCTCACCTTCCATTTTTTTTCTGTAAACTAACAATTACTTTTTAATTTGTTGCGTCCACTCTTGACGCAACGCGTCTCCAAGCCCTAGGAGCGTTGAGCGCTTTGCCCTTGGGAGTAATCCTCCATTAATGGGCATTATTTTTAATATTAGTCCAGTCTCGTCACGTCGCAGTCAGTCAGTGCCTTTATCCCTTCGGCCAGGGCCTGACGCCGTTAGATCCCGGGTTCCTGGCCGGTCACCCAACCACGAACCCGCGAGTCTCGAATGCGCTTAACCTTCGTGACTTCACGGAGCGTCGTAAACGCATTCGGCTAGCGTCGCCGGCTTTTTTCTCTTGTTAAGTAGATGTTTACTCAAACTACATCTTATATACTATTCATGTATTTTGTTTCTTAGCCCAGCTTAAAGAAGCCCAGTCAACTCCATCATCACCCCAAAAAGAACCTATTGTTACGCTGAAACGCAGTGTGTCAGCACCTGAAGGCGAAGAGGATGGTAGGTGTTCTAGGGTTGTACAGTATTGTCACAAGTTAATTGTTGATTATACATATTGTTGCTTTTCTGGAATACTGTTGAACAAGTAATATAAAAAAACGTTTTGTACAGGAGAGCCTTACTTAATTTCCCCACGACTTCATTAGCTTCCCATTAATCAGCGATAAGTAATAGTGCCTTGCAAGTGATATTAAACAATTTTTTATATAATAAAGTTTTTCACATTATTCCATAAAAAAATGTCAATCACCAACCATGAAAATAGTAATGCATTTGCTACCTAGTGGCAATTTGCATGTCAACGATGAAACCTATTCCCCATAAAGTAACTTTTTGGATTGATTTACCTTCAAATCTCAATTTTCAAATTTTTTGAGTTATACCAGTAATCCAGAAAAACAATGATATATACTGTCAGAATGGGATATTGGGGAGGATTATTCTCTTACTATCAAACATATATTATGTTTTCATTTCTGACAAAGGTCAGAGCACATTTGAAAATCATTAAATTAATTTAGTTCTTATGTATACAAAACTATTAAAGAAGATATAAAATTAAAATACAAAGATTGTTTTCAAATAGATAAGTAAACTGATATAATTGTAAATTAATATATTTGCTGAAAATAGTGTCTATTGCTGGAAAATCACTTTAAGAAACAAATAGGATTGATATTAAGATGAGTGTCATTGAATCTCACATTACCCATGCATTGCAACTTACGTTACTACTTTTACTTCTTGATATTTTGAAACACTATAAATTAAATTTTCTGAACAAATTATTTACCATGAGACAATAATACACACTAATTGAAATAAAATTTGAAATTAATTTGCATTTTTCTGAACAGGTCTCCGAACTGAAGAATCTTCACCCACAGCTAAAGTTGCTATTCCAAGACCCGATGATGAAACATTTACTCAATTTTACAGTAGTATCAGTACAGAAAAATTGCAACTACAGCAACAAAGGCTTGAAATAAATGATACAGATCTTGATAACATTGTTAGTCAAACTACTAGCTTGTAAGTTCCTCAGAATTTTTTAAAAAGCATTGTTTGTGTCTTGACAAAACTTAATAATCTTTATTACTAGGATGATGATGATGACAGTGACAATGATTATTTATTCCAGACTTGTTCAAAAGCGTTCTGTCAAAATACAACGTCGTAAATTTACATCTCGCAACCCAATTAAGTCGTTACAAGCACGAACAGATTTGCGAGATGAATATGAAGAAGTGAAAATTGGAGTAGCAGATAAAGAATTGAAGAGATTACGAGTGGAACAATGTGAGTTTATTAAGTATAGTAATGATATGGAAAGAGAGCTCTCTTAACTGTTCTAGTAGGTTAATGCAGAGCTTACTGGGCATCAGTGGCGGGCTATGGGGACCATGTTCTCTCCCCTCCCCCCAGCCTAGTGTTTTCGCTTGTTAACTTCCTTTAATTGCCAAACTTGATTTAAATATTTATTTATGTTAGAAGTATGTAATTATTTAAAAAATAATATTGTACAGTATCGTATATACACTACAAAAATAATATACAATATAATAACAAATATTTATTATATAACAAAAATCCATGATGGCTCTGTCCAAAATTATGGGCTAGATGTGCCCCTGTCATGCATTTTGCCTTTATTTCTGCATGCTTAAGGGTTCCACACTTTAATTTATCTGCATACTTTTTATATGAAAAGAAACTATCTGTTTTTATAAGATATAATAATTGTAGAGGTAATGGCAGCTAGTTAAAAGTTAAATTCCAGTGACCAATTACTAACTTAGATATAATGTTATATTTGGTAAGGTATCAATTTGTAAATGAACTAGTATTATATTATATAGTAATTATGAAAACAATAAAAACTGGTTGTAGTAAAAATTAAGGAACTGAGAACCAGTAATGAAACTATCCTTTCGGGGACTCTGGGTTGTTACAGCATTTTCAAACTTTATCCAAGACAGTCCTGTAAATATTTCTTTATTAAATATGAATTACCAACTATTGTAGCACACTACTCTTACACAGTAATAATAACTATTGAGAAATAATCAAAATCAATATCTTGTGGGTAATAAAGAGGTACATAACTATCATACTAGATGACATAGGGACTATCACAGGATATTCACTAGCAAGTCTTCAACTAATAAAGATCCTTTCTGCATTGCTGCTCAGCTTTTTAATACTCTCCCAGTCACCATAAAATCTGCTGAAAATAAGTACTTCAAAACATTGCTTAAATGTCATCTTATTAGTGTGTGTTCATATAAGATTTCTTTAACTTTTCTGTAATTAAAAACCATGTTCCATTACAAGAGTGACCTCTTTTTATTATTCTGTTTTTAATATATACTGTATCATAATCTCCTGGTTTATTAATAGAATGCATTGTTAATGATATTCTTAATTTGATAATGTGACTTTGTATAATTAAAATATAAATTACATTAATGTTTATTGTGAGCACTTAGATACTTTATTAATCATGTAATTTATCAAGTAAACTATTTGTATTATTATTATTTTATTATTATTATTATTATTATTATTATTATTATTATTAAAAAGTTACACTGTACATCTGCTAGTTTGTAATTTGTAATTATATGAAGTGATAATCGAGTGTTACATTTTTTTTTTTCATCAAATTTTGCAGTGGCAAAACATTCTTCCTTGGCTGTAGAAGCACTTGCAGGACTTGCCAGTAAAGAGGATTTTACAGCTGTTCAGTTGAAAAAGGCTGTTGCTAATTCATCAGCAATGTTACCTTATCAGGATCTTATGCTGTTGTTAATTAAAGGAAGAAGACATGTTCAGACAAGATTAGTAGAACCAGTAGCCAGTAGTATCAATTCTGGAGACAACTATGTACTTGTTACTCCAACAGAGGTACACATGTTTCTTTATTATCAATTAATAAAATAGTATACCATCTAGGTGATAAAGAAATAAATTTTTTTCCTTTGCATGACTTGAAACCTATGTTTTCAAGATTTCAATTATAAATAATTCAATGGAAGGCTTTCAAAATCTGTGTTACATGCTATGAGAATTTTCCACTTTTTTTCATATTTTTTTTATCTAACAAACTTTTCTTCTACATTTATATCTTTTTAAATTGATCTCAAAATGCATATTAGTAAAACAGATGCATTATGTAACAAAGATTTTATTGGTAAATTGGAGAAGCATTGTGAAATTGAAATCATATTTGAATTTAAAAAAAATTAATTTTCCCCTTTCATCATTATCATTAAAAGAATGTCTTTTAAATTTTAGGTTTTCAACTGGATTGGACGTTACTCAAATGTAATTGAACGATCAAGAGGTGCAGAAGTTGCTTTGCACATATTACAGCACAAAGACTTAGGCTGTACAAGTGCTAGTCAGGTGACGACTATCAGTGAAGAAAAGCCCACTTGCTCCTTAAGACAACAAGAACGTTTCTGGAAATTGTTGGGTTCTGATTCAAAAGCTGGTCAGTATACATACTATTTACTCAACTGAAGGATGATTCTTAAAATGTTATGTATTCTAATTATTTCATACATTTGTATTCCCCAAAAATTATATGGATTTGCACTTCGACATATTTTTTAAAAATGGCACCACTTTATGGGAAAGATAAAGGAAAATATGATTTAAAAAGATTAAACATTGAACGTAAAAATGTATTAGCAAGTCTCTAATAATGTAGTAATCTTTGTACAGAATCCCTCAAATTATACAGAAGACTAATATGGTATCATACATAACACAAATTTGGTGAAATTTTCACTGGTGAATTTACAATCGGCATAATCTTTTGTAAAACCAAGCACTTATATAAATGATTGCAAGCTATCGCCTGTATTTAACTTAAAGTTAGTTAATAGTTTATTTCTAAAACTCACATCAATCTCTGCAAATGCTCAAACAGAAACACATTTCACACAGTAGTGGATCAAATATATTTTAGTATTTACTGATAACTTCCACAAATTCTATACACACTTTTATTAAGTATTCTGTAATATAGTTATATGATCATAGCAGTTTTAGTGATAATGATGATGAAGGTGGTGTAGAAAGTACAGGTTTTATTAACCCCTTATTTCATGCACTCTGATAGTGCCCATTAATGCTGGACATCCCGATGAAGATGAACTCTTTGAAACCTCTGTGATAGCCACTAATATGGTATATGAAGTACAAGGAGAAGAACTAGTGCCTATGGAAGAATTCTGGGGAAGCATACCTCGCATCAGTATGTTGGACCCTGCCAAGGTGAGTCAGAGATGTCTTGTTTTAGAATAAGCTTATTCTTCTCCTCTGCTTCTTTCCCAACTGTGACCATGTTTGTTGATTTGTTTTTTTGGGCAGGGAGGTCTATTACTGTATTCTTTTCAGTTGATTATGAATCTTCAAAATTATTTGCATGATTAATGCTTACTTTTTGAAAAATAATCAAGTATATAATCTATAATACAATTGAGGTAATTTTTAAAGATTAGCCATGGTCAAAAAGTAGATGTTTCAGGAGTGTGAGACAACTTTCTCTTGCCTAGGGCTCATATTTGTGTAACTGCCCAAAAAGACTAATTGTCGAAAAGACTAACACACAATGGATGATGTTTTCTCTTCTTCAGGGTAATGGCTAGCAGATAGCCCTACTGAACAATAACTAAATATGCAAATTCAAAATTTTGGTCAATGTTTTCACTCAATGTTTAACCCAGTATTGTGTAAACTCACTTTCTCAATGTTTTGTTTTAGCTAATTACTTATTTTATTGCGCTTTATATATTTTTAAGAAATATTTTCTTATCAAGCCATTGATTGCTTTATTGATTCAATTAATACATGCAATTACATAATTAGGATTATATGGTTAATAATGCAATTTAATCTCCAATCATCTCCTATATTATTTTAGTAGTATACATACCTTTTGCGGCTCTCACACGCAACCAATCTTTATAAATGAGGTCTTAAAAAAAAAGAGAATTTCACAGAGATGTGATGAATTGCACATTGACTTTAAAAATATGAAGGATTTGTTTAAAAAACATATCTTCATATTAATGTCAAATGCAACCCACAACACTGTCATTTTTTTGTTATTATCGTTAAATAAATCCTAAACAAAGCATTTTAGGGTCTTAAAAACTAAAAGTTTGAGGCTCAAAGAATGGTTTCTCACACTGTAATCTATAGGATGAGATCTTCTTGAACATTCTATTACATTTTCACTGCTTCTCATTTCTACCCCACCTGTTCAGAGCCTGTAGAATCTGCAGCTTATGTGAAATTAAACTAATTACTTGATGTTCTACACAATTGAATTACATGGGTGTACCTCTCTGGTAGGTAATAACGTTAATTAAGAATAGTTTGTATTGACAAGGGTGTATTGTATAATTATCAATTTCAAGGAGACACAGAACAAGTGATGGAGGATAGAAGGGTCTTGAAGAAAATATTACAGGGTTAATATGGAAATGGAAAAATACGGAAGAGGGTGGGTTTTAACATGCGAGAATCCTTGCATGGGTATGCTAGTTCATTATGTATCTCACAAAGCTTTTTAATTGCAGATTCTTGTTTTTGACTTTGGATCTGAATTGTATGTATGGAATGGGAAAAACGCACCTGTGGAAGCTCGCCGACAAGCTCAGAGACTAGCCCGAGAACTGTGGGATGAAGGCTATGATTACTCTGAATGTGATGTGTGTCCTCTGAATGTTTCATCATCATTAGGCTCTCGAAATGTTGAAAATGATGATTCCGTCTTGGCAAGTGGCTCAAACAGACCTAACTGGTCTCTCTTGGCTCGTGTCACTCAACACATGGAAACCATCCTTTTCCGAGAAAAATTTCTGGATTGGCCTGATTTTTCAAGAGTTATTCGCACTAAAGGATCAGAAGAAAATGAAAAACAGGTAAAAAATAAAAAAAACTTTCTTTAAAAAACAATACACATTCTTGGATCATATTCTTGAACAATATCTAATGTGTGGTGTTCAGTTTCTAATAAATAGAGATCTTAAATGTCATGTCATTAGCAATGTTTTTGCATGGTGAAGCTTCATGTATATTTTTGACATTCCTCAGATATTGCAACATCTAATTTGTGCTTATATCAAGAAAGCTATTTACATTACAGCTACTAGTTACATTTTACTTGTGAATTCTTTTAAGTAAATATATTTTTCAGTTACCAGAAAATTGAATGGTACATGTTTAAATAATGTATTATTTGCTTTTCTTATGAAGTTATTTTATCTTGTTAATTGCAAGAAAATTATGTTGGTAGGCATGAGTTAGGGCATCTCTGGCACATCAAATTTGGAGGGAGAAGGGGCATAAAAAAACTTTGTTTAAATGCTAGTGTCTCTATGGAATTTTAGTTTTAACCACAACAATTTTTTATTTATTAATTTAAGTTAACAGGATACACCCCATAAATAATTGAAAAAGAAGAAATTAATGTGAAATCGACTTCACAACATAAAAAGCTCTTAAAAATAAAAAAATTGAATAAACATTTTGGATTTTGATTCAGCAATTACATGACATCTGTTTGTTAAATAAAATTTTGAGATTGGGAGATTCCAGAGCAAACGTTAATGGCATTGATGACAGCAGCCACAGACACACTGGTGGCTGCTGTGATTCGAGCAGTTGTAGTGGGAAGCACGAGGTCCTCTTTCTTAGAATTAAAAATGTGAGCTTGCAGGGGTACCCCTACATCTACTCGCCAATTCTAGAGCATCTTCGTAAAATTCCTTACCCTTGCATTTTCGCCTAATGAAGGCAATAAAGTTTTGTGTATACTGTCTAAGCTTCACAGTGAATGTTTTATAAAGATGAAATATGTTGTAGTATGAAAGTGTCTTTGGTAAAAATAAAATTTGAATCGATCTACTGGATGTACTTAAAAATATTGAGGAAATGTGTTCCTTAGCCTGCAACACATATGCACTCATGAGAGTTATGTTGAAAACAAAACTATCGGAAATTAATAAGGAATCTATAGCTATTTTCAATATGTAATATTAGAAGACCTTTCAGACTAAAGTATGGATAATCCAAATTTCAATTTGAGAGTACAATGAAATCGTAGATTCTTGCATGAAATTTCATAATTACAATGTATATGTAATATAATTTTGAAAGTGAAGGAATTGAAAGGTTCCCACTGACCACTTTTTGTACAGGTACCTAGAATCCATAAGCTTAGTTCAAATCAGTGATGGATACTTGGGAGGTGGGGGCAAGCCACTTTGTATACACTTTATAAGAAAATGTATAAATTGTATTAATGGCATTTTTCATCCTATCATATTATAATAAATCCTTGCTTTAGACATTATATTGGAGTCATAATTATCATATCAACTTACCAGCTTCTTACATACAAAGCTCTGCATTCTTTTTAATGCATTTTTATTCTTCAACTCTTCTCCCTCTTTCTTTTCATTTTGTTGTTTGTTTCTTCCTTATCATTCCTTGATCCTTTCTACTATTATCATTACCTTTAGCCTTTGAATTTATTTTTAGTGCATTTTAATTTAACATACACATTATTCAGCAAAGTTGGTATAGTGTTCAGAATTAGTTGATATTAATATTTTTATTCTCACTGGAATAATAATTTTTGAAATTTTTCAAATACTTGCTGAAAATGTTCTAAAGCAATATTATAAATACTTTTTAAACGTGTGTTTACAGTTCAAGATTTAAAATATTCAAAATATTGAATATTTGATCTTTGTCAAGTAAATTTGAAAATAGGGAAATACCATGCATCAGTATCTGACATCAATGAATGGAAGTTTTTAATAATTTTTTACTAGTTCTATATCTTGTCAAAATAGACTAGTGAAGAAATTGTTATTTCAAATTTTAATTTTATCTGAAAGCTTCTAGACTAAATTATTAGACCTCAAGACTCATGACTGTACAACAGAAGATTTCAATATTAATATCCCTGTCTTTCAATTTTGGATGTAATCTTTGAGACTTCTTTGAACAACAGCACAGGAGTTCATTAGAAAATTAATAATAAAATAATTACAAATTTTCCCCTGAATTCTAAATTGATTTTCAAAAAAACAGTGTTTTTGAACTAAATTACATGTTAATTGGAACCTCTGATTTTCTTGCATATCATAGGGGAAGTGTATCTCAGCAGTTTTCAGTTATGCAATTGCCTAATTAAATGTTCTATTTAATTTTAGAACCTGTGAAACGATAGTTAACAAAGCTGTCAAATCCTTTCTCTTCTAGCTTCTCTATTGTATACTCAAGTTTCTGAAAAAGGTGGCTTGCAAGACATCTTGGCAGGTTGGTTTTTTGTATCCAGACAAGTCGTTCAATACAAATAAAGTTGTAGGACAACAGCATTGTGCAATCTGTTCATTTGCAGTTTTTTTTACAGTGTGTCTAATATGTTTATTTTATGGAATGGCTCTTTTCAAATATTTGGTGCTCAGCACTAGAACTTCATCTGCTACTATGTTTATTTCTTTTAAGTGATTTCATGTTGCTTGCTTTAAGTGTAGTATTCTGTGCTCAAACCAATATTTCTTTCAGAGAAGAATTAAAAGTATTTTTAAAATGTGAAAACCAGTAACAATTTATTTATATATTTATTTGTGTATGACTACAGAAACATAGTGAGACATAAACTGAGAGTAAAATATACATATAAAATATAGAAAATGTATTATCTCAAACAAATCAGATGATCATAAAACGTCTTCGCTGATACAATTAAAAGTTCATGTGAGAAATCCATTGCTTAAATTAATGCTGTAGATACATGAAAACAATTGTATGACGCAAATAAGCCTATAATTGGGTATAGCCTGCTGACTTTTGTCACAAAAAGTAATGATGTTGTGTCATCACGTAAAGTGAAGAGAATATTGTAAATCTAAACTATTTTCTTGGAGTGAGAGGGACCACCAATCGTTGAATAGATTAGAAAAAAAGATTTATCTGTGAAGCAGTTTGAGTATAAACTAAAATTATGGCATAAAAATCTTGTAACACATGCAATTTGAGATATTTTTGTAATTATTTCATATCATTATTTTTCTTATGTAACGGGGAAAAAATATAGTTATGTGAAGAAAAAATCCCTACGGAGCTATCACATTCATATTTATGGATTATAAATTTCATATTGTTTAATTTACCAGCCTTTAGACTTATTTCTCTAATGCAATACACTTTTCGTCTACAGTACTTTTAAATAACATTCATGCACATTGCACCTTTGTTGAACTTCAGAAAACAAATTTTCAAATTGTGGTTTAAAATTGGGAATTTTATTTTACACATTCTTTGTTTTTATGGAAGTGAACCTTTCTGGAAATCATCATGAGCATGATAATAAAAATTATTTGTGATTTTATATTTTAAAAATACCAATTTCAGATGTTATAAGGCATTTTTGTGCACGTATATCATGCTTTGAGGCAGTGAGAATCACAATTCTTGTTTCCGCTGTTGTATTTTAAGAGCATGCAGGATTCTCCGCTAATTGCACTGTAACAGTATTCGTGTTTTATTTACATTGTTCATTTAGTTTTGTCTTGCCTTGCACAGCAACAAGAAGCTTGGCTGATGGGTGACCTTGCCTGTTCTGAGAATATCAAAGTTTTTCTGGTTAATTATTTCTCATTTTAATGAATTTTGTCAAATGTTACAGACTGACACCACAATAGATGTGAAACCATGCGATGCAAAAGAAATGTTGAAACCAAATACAAATGACCCAGATCTAGTACTTGAAAATACACATTTAGGCCGTGGGAATCAATTTTTTGATGAAGAGGT
This sequence comes from Teleogryllus oceanicus, assembly GCA_964035755.1. NCBI lineage: Eukaryota > Metazoa > Arthropoda > Insecta > Orthoptera > Gryllidae > Teleogryllus > Teleogryllus oceanicus. Next base: position 64,208,432 of record CAXIVR010000005.1, on the reverse strand, counting down.
AATAATGTTACTGAGTTCATGTTGAGCTTCTTTGTAGTACTAAAATATTATAAATCTGTGTCAAATTTCATAATAAAAATGTGACAAATCTTTTTCAGACTCACAGACATTATGAAATTTCAACAATTGGTGTGACTGTCTGGCACATTCAGGAGTATGAATCATCCCAACTTCCATCAATTTCTTTAGGGCAGTTTCATTCAGAGGACAGTTATGTAGTACGATGGCAGTATTCTGTCACAGTCACAGGTAGATTATTTTTAAATGAACTATGTCTGAAGTCTGTGTCTTTGAACCTTTTGAAATTTACTTGCATTCTATCTTCAAGTAAAAAATTAACCTCTTTCCATTCTAATTAATATCCATAATTTAATAATTACTAAAACTTAATTGAAGGAAAGACCAGTTGAAACCAACGCAGTTAGATGATAACAGGAACAATACTTAGGATGGCATTTATTCTTGGCAACTAATTTTGGGTAACATAAAATTATAACATTCTAAGCATTGTTCTTTTTGTCATCCTAACATGCATCCTGGCAGGTTTAACTGCAAGCACACTTAAGTGACCACAGGAGCCCTCAGATACCAAAGGGCCTTGTTTTTTAAAATATTCAATTTTTTTACAAAAAAATTAACCCTTTTTTCACCATACTCTCAAGCAAAGTATCCTTTCCAAGGCCTAATGGAATTGCATTATAGATTTCACGTGTGATAGTGGTGTCGATAGATATCATCACATGTATCAATCCACCAATGAAATGTTTTGCACAATTTGGAATATTGAAAAATTAATGAAGTTGATTTTAATAATTCCTTCATCTAATGCATGCAGAGTAAGATTTGGAGTAAAAAATTGTTATAAGAATACAATGGGAGAAGAAAGTCAAAATAACTTGGCAATTTTGTCTACAAGCTCAAAATTTTAAACTGCACTGACACTGGGAAATGATTGATGATTTTGGAAGAAATATGGCAAGACAAATTCATGTACAAATTTTTTGTAAATAAATTTATTTAAAGTGTAATGGTCAGAAAATATTCAATACTTTTCATTTTTATTTATAAGTTTAGCAAGTTTGTTGTAACTTCTATTTCTAACTGAGTTTTAGGGGCCCCAACATTTTCACTGCTTGGCTCCTCCACTTGGCTTGAGCTGCCACTACATCCTAACCCTTTTGGCCCCAGTGGTCTTTCCTTCATTTGTTTCTCTTTAAACATGGGGCTTTCAGGAATACCACTCATTAATATATCACTGTTATACAAAGGTATTATTTTTCTTTTATATTGCTTACATATATGAAGCCTTTATAAGAGAAGTCTCTATTTGGTTGCAGGTCGTGAATTGAGCAGTGGTCAACCATCTCGGCATTCTGTAGTGGGACGTGATCGATGTGCATACTTTTTCTGGCAGGGCCAAAATGCATCAGTTAATGAGCAAGGTGCAGCAGCATTGCTTACTGTGGAACTAGACCGTGAGCATGGGCCTCAAGTAAGGGCAGTAGAAGGGGCAGAGCCGCCTGCATTCTTGCGGCTTTTTGATGGTGGTATGACAGTTCATGCAGGGCATCGAGAATTGGAGCCTACTACTGAAAGCAAGCATGAAGGTAAATATTTTGATGTTTTGTGTGTGTGTGTGTGTAGATGAGGCATGCAGTGCATGCGCATGCAGTGTGTGCGTTTCTGTATTGGACGGGGGATCTAGTCATTGTGTACATGTGCATAAACATATTTGTAGGGGTTTGTTAGGGCTTAAAACAGAGACCTTTGAGTTAGCCTTATAAGGAGCCACAGTGACTCAGGCACTGGCTTCCTTACCTGAAAGATCCAGGTTTGAAACCCAACATAGATTGGGATTTTCATTAGGTGGTTTCCATTCAAGGTGGCTCTAAGATTGACTCAGCCACCTTTCCGAATGAGTACCAGGACTTATCCTGAGGGGTAAAGGCATCCAGAGTGTTGTGCTCACCACCCAAATATCTCCTTGTGCCAACGGCAAAGAATAGGTGGAGCTCTACCTTCACCTCTCCCTAGGGCCACATTACCGTGTTTAATTGCACAGAGGAACCTTTACCTTTAGTTTGCCTTATATTGTACCGGGTGATCAGTATAAAACACAATCCACAGCAGGCAGAGCGAAATGCACTGGCAACCATGTTTGAGTGGATCGGATAGCGGCTGGTGGTTTCAAAAAGGTAAACTGACGGGAAGTATGCTTAATCCCCTCTCCCACTGACGCCACCTTGAGGAGAGTAGGGTGACCACCGTTCCAAAAAATAAAGAAAGGGACCTTTTTGGAAAAAAAAGGAAAAAACTTGCCAGTAAAATACACATTGAGGCACTTTAATAGTAAACTTTCTTTGTTTTAGTTTTCGTAAAAATAATTGCTCAGAACATATAATCCAGAAATTGTTTTATATTTTTTTTAAAAAATATTAACAAATTATAAATTCAGATTCGCAGAACTAATGTTTGTTGTTGTTGTTATTAATTATTATTATTATTTTATTATTATTATTATTATTATTATTATTATCATCATTATTGAATAAGGTTCCTTTAAAAATAATTAACTAATTAAAATATAATAAAAATTAATTTCTCAATTTATTCTGATACGCATCCGCCTTTACTGATTCTTTGAAAAACAACAGACCAATTAATCTGCGTCGAAAATTAGCACACCATACTCCAATCTTTTTTTAATGCAATGGATCAAACACACCTCCTGACTCACGATAGCACTTCACTAACCGAAATATGGTACTCTTGTTCGGAATAGACTCTGATGAAAATTTTTCTCTGAAAGCTGCCCTTAGAAAGATTGGGTTCAGGAATACTCCTTCAAAACAAAACTGCGTTGCTCTACACTGAGGCGCATCATAAGGTAACTGTGAAAGAAGGAAGCTATGAATGAAGACTCGGGCTGTTTTGTTTTGAGTAGGTATGACCCACACCACAGGAAGGAGGTGAGTGAAATGAAGGGGAGGGGGGGGTGAATGGTGTTGCTGAAATACGGTTGGAGCTGTCCCAGAAGCAGTGTTGCGAAACTTTCACTTTTCTCTCAGTGCCTTGAACAGCAGGGTTGTATTTTATACTGATCACCCGGTTGATTGATCCGATCCACTCAAACATGGTTGCCAGTGCATTTCGCTCTGCCTGCTGTGGATTGTGTTTTATACTGATCACCCGGTACAATATAAGGCAAACTAAAGGTAAAGGTTCTTCTGTGCAATTAAACACGGTAATGTGGCCCTAGGAGAGGTGAAGGTAGATCACATTGAGAACTGCTGGATGGATTTGTATGATGGTGTGAAAGCTCAGAATTCACTCATGCCATTTTAATAAGTTTTAGTAATTTTGCTGACCTAAAAATGACATTTACTATTAAAGATGTGTAACAACACAAGGAATTACACAAAAAGGTATTGTCAAAACTTTCTGTAATCTGCTGACAACAAATGGCAGAATTGTGGAGGCAGTGAACTCCATTGGCTCGATGAAGAACTGTTTTGCCATTCCGATTTCCATTTCCATTCTCGAAGGGAATGAACAATTCAGGGAAAATGAAGAAAATTTGTTATTAAGTGTTTTTTACAAGATAATAAATATATTGAAATTGTGTGAATTATTCGCACTGGTACTACTAGTATGTAAAGTACTTGAGTATTCTACACAATTGAACATTACATCAGAGAATATAATCTCTGTCTTCTCCATGCACTTGAGAAAGTTTTTAAGAGAGTTTGAAGAAATCATTTGAAGTACTTGTACTAAAAAATGTAATATAATGTATAAAAATTCCTGCAATGTAAAAATATTAATGAGAGATGTTTAGTAAAAACACATTTGCAAAGCTCAAAATAATACTTCAAAATGGCTTTTATGTCAGGTTATTCAGTGCATCCACTAAACAATTTTTAAGAAAATTTGAGCTCTTTTTGAGGAAATCTTGTTTTAAAAATTGCCCATATTTATGTGCAAAACTTCAAGTAGTATTTATAAAAAAACGTACATGACAGAACTAACTGTAGAGAGAAAAAATTTATTTCAAGAAAAAATCTCTCTTAAATAGTGTAGTTGTAGGAAGAGATCCAAAAAATTTCAAACTGTTGGGATTTTTGAAAATTCAAAGTTAATAGTAATAAAAGGATCTATGCCATCTTTCTAAGGTTATCTCACTCTTTTCTAAGAAATTTATAGAAAAAAATTTGATTTCATGTAAAGAAAATTTTTGAACGTGTCCCAGGGGCTTCATGTAAAGTAGTCCCAAAAACTTTCCTGTTTGTTTCCCCAGATGTTGAAAACTACAGTTGTAGTATTATCAGAAATATGGAATTTTACTTTTCTGAGGATGATTAGTTTACATGATGTAATGCAAAAGTACATGCTTTTGCTTAAAACATAGTTTAAATGATGCTTTTTATTCTTAGAATCCTGGAAATTGTTCCTTTGCCGTGGTGAAAGAGTTGAAGAAGCTGTACTTGTACAAGTAGCATGTAGTATGAGACACTTTCGAAGTAGAGCTGGATTGGTACTTCTTAATACAAGCACAGGAGCTATGTATGTATGGTATGGTGCCAAAGCTAGTCAAAACACCTGCAAGGTATGAACATTGCATTTAATTTACTTTTACAGAATTTAGTGAATGTGTTGATTACAATTAGAAATATTTCAGGTTACCCGCAAAGCAGCAGAAAAATTAAAGACGAGTAAAGCTCCAGAATATGGAATGAAGAGTGGAGTGGCAATTACAATTCATGAAGAACATGAGGGTGAAGAAAGCAAAGAATTCATGAAAGGTTCATTAAATATATAAATATATGAGATACGTGAATACAATTGTGATTTTATTATAATTCAGGTGAAATTATCTCATTGGTATCTTATTTTATTGTAGGTCTTGGAGGCAGTAACAGACATTTGTATGTATCACTGACAAACCATCTTAAGCCATTGCTTCACTCTCCACGTCTTTTTCACTTCAGTAGTGTATCTGGAAACTTCACAGCAACTGAAATACTTGGCCCCTACCGTCAAATAGGAGAGACTGTGGCATACCCTTTTCTACAGAGTGATTTATACAGTGCTAGTCAGCCAGGTAAAAACACTGTTTGTGTTTGTGCTACTCAATTCTGATCACTTACTATGAAACTAAGAAAAAAACAACAAAAAAACATGCTGTTGTCTACAACTGAAACTGATTAGAGAAACTAATTTTGTGTTTAATTATTTTAAAAAATTATTTAATTTATAAATCAGAGGTTAACATCTTTTAGAGTAGAAATTTGCAAGACCATCATAGTACAGTGCAGTAGAACCTTGTTAATCTGAAATTTCCGATAATCTGAACAAAATTTAGAATGGAGGAAAAGTAAACAAAATAAATAAGATTTTGTTGCGTAAAGAAAGGATTTTTTAAGGTCTGTAGAACTGAATTACTTAATTAGTCTTCTTTTGGCGAAAGGAACTGAATCTGCTTGATGATGCAATCGCTACATATATAGCCATTTTCTCACATCGCATGCTACATTGCATTGTCTGGTAATCCTATAGATGGTATACTTATGGTACATTTTTTTAGGATAATCCGAACATTTGCAAATCCAAACAACCACACTCCCAGTTAGTTTGGATTACCGGGGTTCTATTGTAATATCTTTGAAATAAAGCTAAATATCTTAAATTTCAGACTATGTAGATTATTGAGTTGAACTTCCTGAATGAAATTTCATTTTTTATAATTTTTAATTATTATTATTTTGACCTGTATCTTGTGATAATATTATTTTTTAATTTTTGTTGATAGCTCTCTTTCTATTGGACAATGATACTGAGTTATGGCTTTGGCAAGGATGGTGGCCCTATGACCCTGAGGACCAGAGTTTAGATTCTAGTATTCAAACAGGTTCTGGAGCAGTCAGATGGCAAGCAGAACGCAGAGCTGCAATGCAGACCGCTTTAGATTATTGGCATCTTTCTCATACTGACCACAAAGCATCAACTAATGTGCCAGCTTTCCTGGTGTGGGCTGGTTTGGAACCTCTACAGTTTACAAACCTCTTCCCAATGTGGACAGATCGAGATGACATTGCTGAAATTAATATAAGAGTAAGTTCAAGATAATGGTCAGATGCAGTGTGAGTTGCGTTATGAAGTACACCCGCAATTTTTTAAGTTAAATTTAGTGTTTATTAATTATTATTATTATTATTATTATTATTTTTATTTCAAAGTAAACCTACTAGTTATCCCTTCTAGTTAGTAGAATTCACCTTCATTTGCCCACCTGAATATTTCCTCTGTTGGAGGGTTGCAAAGTTCTCTGTGAAAAATTATGATGCTTCTACTAATGTACTAACATTTTATATGAAAACAGCAACTTTTAAATTTTTCAACTGCAATTCCTGAAATGAAAGGTTACTAGCTTCCACTGGGCAATTTATTAACAGAACACTGCAAATAGAAATATGACAGTTATGGGTTTGTTTGAAAGATAAAGCGAAAATATTACACATGTAGTACTCTTTAAATACAATATATAATTTAGAATATTGAATTTGAACATTTTAATTCTATATCTCTACATATTTTCTGAAAGATAATGTGGTATATAATAGTACTGTGACTAAATAGAACAGAAAAGAATTTAGTAATGAAAATATGAATATTGGGTGAAATTTGTAGTTTTCTTTATTGTTGTATGTAGGTTGGAAGTGTAAAACGCAACTTGTATAAGCTGTGAGATTTGGAATGGTTGCTTAACTTTGTCTTTTTTTCTCTCTGTTCTGGAAAAGGATGGGAAAAAGCCTGGAGAGGTTTTGGAGGTGGAAATGGAACTGGCTCGTCTCACCCGCTCAACATATCCACCAGCTCAACTTCTGCAGCGACCGTTACCTGATGGTGTGGATCCTACTCGCCTTGAACTGTATCTTGAGCCTCATCATTTCCAAGTACTGATTTTTTTTATTATAATTTGTCTTTGAAGTTCTTTCAAGGACTAGTGTGAATAATAAAGCATTTCTTGTTTCAGGAACTGTTGGGTATGAGTAAAGAAGAATTTATGGAGTTACCATCTTGGAAACAAACCAACATTAAAAAAGAAGTTGGTTTATTCTAAACGGAGAAAATGGGAGAATGAAACTAGATATTTATTTTTCTGTGAAATAATCATGTGAATTATTTCACTGGACATATATTTTCATTGTTACCACATTTTGAGAAACTTACAGTTAATGCTGTTGTTCCTCTCTACCTGCATTATTCATCACATCTAAAAACACTTTGTACTGAAGAATTTTTTATACATAAATACTTTTTAATTACAATATCTTTCAATATGTATAAATTAATTGTGATTTCCTCAAATTTTTTATTTTCTTGAATATAATTACATTTTTGGGAATCATTTACTCAGGAGGAAGAAATATGAATTTATCAATTTCTAGTAGAATTCATTGGGAATTAAAATAAATGGATACCTAAAGCAAATAAATCAACTATGGATTGCAAGACATCCAAATTTAGGGAACTCAGATATTTAAAAAAGAATAAATCATTAAGAAACTATACTAAAAAATGAAATGAAAGCAAAAGTCTTTCTTGTTTTTTATATTTAGTACAATTTGCATTGAATTTATAAGTCTATTTTCTTGTGATATTCCCTCTCTTCCAATTTACTTGCATTTCTTCAAATGGCAAGTTGTTTATATTAAGACCTAAATGTGTACATGAACATTTTGAATATCTCAGCAAGACAAATCAATGTTTGATATAGAATTATTTCCAATTGATAGCTTTTTGAAATATATATCTTGTTTATGAGAGAAATAACTGCCCTTACCCTAAACCTGTGTACTAATATTAAGGTATTTTCATTAGCGGCAAGCTCGCCCAAAGAAAATACTACAAGGCTCTTCTAAATGAATATCACACGTTTCATTTTCCCTGTTCAGTTACTATTTTAAAAAATTGGTGTACTATAACATTGTGATATTGTTACTAGTATTGTAGGTTTGTTGTATGTGAATATATGATATAAGGAATTTGATGTTAAAAAATAGGAAGGTTTCCAGTCTAAAAGGCAATGCTTCCGCTTTCAAGACAGTTCAAGAACTTGCAGATAAAAATGTATTTGAAGGAGCTGTTGTCATATTACCCTGCTAACACATTCTTGTGATTGTTGCCTCTTATAGCTATTTTCACTTATCTTGTATAAAATAAACTCTTTTTAATTGGCAATGTAACATTCATATGTTCCTACTTGTTCATTAATAATTGCATTTTGTTCTTTGTGCTGAAAAGGCAGGTGATCCTTTGTGCCATGCCATTTTATTGTGGCATTTACTTGTGCAATCCTGTGCCTTTCTTGTGATGTCAGATTTGAAGTCAAGCTAAACTTGTGTGAAGAAAACAAAAGGAATCAGTCCTTTTTGAAGCTTCTAGTCCATTCTTTCTATTATATTCTTCTGTTATGTTTGTGATATTGTGATTTCATAACTTCAAACGAGATAAAATGTTTTTGAAAGTGTGATGTAAATGCCAGTGTTGCCTTATTCCTTTTGCTTGAGTCTCCTGCTTTTGTAATATTTTGTACATAATATGTATTTCCAGAGATCTTTGAAGATACATTGTGACGCGATTCCCCTGCCAATTTCTTGGCATATTTTTCTGAACATAATTTATGTATTTACTTACCTGATTCTTCCTCGTTTTCATTAAAGAATGTAGTCATGTTTCCGTCTTCCAATGAATCTTTGTGGTATTGCCAGTTAACAAAAGGGTATTCCACAAAGTCAACATTGGTTTTAGTTGTGAGCTTGTCATAGCACAAAATGGGAGGAATATTATTCATTCTTTGTACTGTTGCAAAAGTTAGCTTCTCACTATTGAGGTAAACTTCCATTTTTTGCTCTTTGTCAGTGTTTTGCTGGTTTTGTTTCAGTTATTTTGTACAGCAGATAATCTGTAAAGAATTGTAGATTTTTGGCAGGTGGCTTGTATACTATTTCTTAATTTTTTGTATATAACAGATTAATTTGTATAACTAATATAATATTTAAGTTACACTAAGCAAATTTGAAAAATAAAATTCTTATACATTTTCATGTAGTTTGTGGTTGTTTTTTCCCTTATTCTCAATCACAATACGACTAAGTGTGCAATTTGTGGTTGTGTAATTCTTTCTCGGAAAACTTGCTTAATAAAGTTATCTCAAAAAGTTCACCAACCTGGCCATTTTTCTTAAGTTTTAGAAAATGTACATGAAACTATTTCACAAATTCGGTTTCAGAGAATTCACTGAAGTACTTATCATATTAAAATTATGGAGGGAAAAGCAAAAAAATTAATGAACAACAAAGGTGGGTTTTTTTTTTCCTATTTCTAGAAGATTCAGAATGCAATTAGTCAAGATAATGTTGGTCTCAAAAACCCTAATGTATTCTTTGAAGTCAATCCCCCAAAAAAAGGTTTATTTGACTTCACATAAAAATAGTATGAAGCCTATTTTCTAAATAATAATAATAATAATAATAATAATAATAATAATAACAATAATAACAATAATGATGATGATAATAATATAAAAAAATATATTAAGGAACTTTTCTTAGCCCCATATTATCTCAACGTTTCAAGAGAGATTATCTTTGAAGAAAATTATAGACTTTCTTATTTAAATTATTGATTCAAACAAATTCATATTTTTTAATACAGAATTTCTAAAATAATTTATTGGTATCTTTCTTATATAAGAAAAAAAAATTTCTGAAATTTAATAACATTTATAACTTTTATTTACATACAAATATTTAATACAGAATATAAGTATATACAAGGATATACAAGGTATATACAGACAACACAAGATGTGAGTCTATTTATTAAAAGAATTTTCACTTGTACTTTTTTAAAATTGTTTGGTTGATGACACAAACATCAGATTACTAATAATTTTTTAAATAATTGGAAAATATCATACAACTTCATGGAAGGAACTAAAGGACTATTCCTGGATACATTTCAATGACATAAAATGTAACACTATTTCTCAATCTTTCTCTATGACACTGAAATTAAACTTCTGATGTTGAAGTAGTGAACCTATGTGTGAAAATATACATTTACCCCCTATTGGACAGAAAAAACATTCAGACATCAAACTTTATCTATTTATACTGAAATAAAATTTACAAGCTTTTTCAACATGACAAGTGTTGTCATGAGGAACACCAAAAAAAGCCACATTCACATTATTTTTCACATTGCAAATGTATAGAATATTTTCATGCACTGTTTATTGAAATGCATACTTGATTTTTCTTGTTGGTAAAAAGCATGTGGACAAAAGAGGAATGTATTCTGGTACTCTCACCATTGCAGCCTGACACAAGTAGAAAGATATCCTTGCAATCACTTTTCTTACAATTTGCAGGAACTGCAAGCATGAAGGGCAATGAATCACAAGCAAACAGCAAACTGTCCTGCTTTGCTGTTTTCTAACATGCATATACATGTGAAAGAGAATATTTAAATAGTCAAAGGCATTTTAAATGCCCTGCGTAAGCAAATACACATATGATACACTAAATATATTCTTTAATGACAAGTGATGTTGCGACAGGTGAGCAATATGGCACCGTTGTCCACATGTTTCTCATGCATTAAAGGCTTTTGTATTAATCACACTTAAAAACAATAACGACAAATGTAAATGAATCGTGAATAAAAGTACTTGCATATACTTCCTATAAACTGACAAATTGACCTCTTTTTCTGTCACACATTAAAAAATAAATTGGTAAAGAAAAGCTTATAGCCAAATTTCAAAGGCAAGAGTGGATCTCTAATTACATTTTTTTAAAAAAACAATCATGGTGACTGGAGGATCCGTTAGAAATATGTCTATCTGGCACTTTTTTTTTTTTTTTTGGTTAAGAATGATGACACTACTATGTAATTTCATTTTGTTTGCATTCACTTGAATATCCTAGATTTGACCCATCATGAGACAATGAAGATAAATAAGTACATAATACACCATAGATATAAAGCATTATCAAAAAAGACAAAGAGAAAACATGAATACAAAGAGATATCCAACTGGTGTAGACACCACAATTTCCATTGGCATACAGAAGATGAAAGGTAATTCCCATTGATATTTTCTTAGGGACTCTAACAATCAGCAAGTAACATTTCAAAATTTTTCCCAAATTTCTAAGAGAATTACATACAATACTTATAAAATGTCTGTAATTACCAATTAACCAAATGTCATCAGTCCAAATAGGTTCTGAAGTTATATATCAGCAGAATAGTACATTTACATTTGGGTATTTGCTTAATAAGAATGTACTTCACATAATTAATGCTTAGTTTCAACGGTAGGATAATTAACTACAGATTACAGAACATTTATATGACCATTTCAAAAGTTAAAGTTAATCTTCGTCAGGTTGTAAAGTATGCAGAACTACAAGTTATGCAGTTACTCTTATACATAAAGTAAACACTATTTTTGGTTTGAAGCATTTCAGTATTTAAATAAACATGAAATTTAAATATAAGTAATAACTATCATTTTCTATTTGAAAATGAATGAATGACGACATGGAAAATTGTTTAGTCTGTCAGAATAATTAATAAAATAATGCAAGTCTTCTGCATAAACATATACATTTACAGAAAATAAATATTTCTGTCAATGCCAAGCAGTGCTCAGTGATAGAAACACAATATTGTCATAGGACTAAGAAGAGAATGTAGTACACATTATTCTCCAATTACTTTAAGAACTACAAAATATGTTTTCTTATAAAATTGCAGCCTGAAAATAGTTATTAGAAAATACAAAAAAGTAACAAGTGATAATCAATCTGGGCTTTTAAAAGAAAAGGTGAACACTGCACAACATTGATGGATACTTATCTACTTAATAAAAAAAACAGACATGAAAACAACAATATTTTTAGCAAGAATTAGTCTATCTCTGACATTAGACCAATTGCTGTTTGGTAACAAATGCATCTTTTTGTCATTTCTTTTTTAATCCATTATTTTTGTTTACTTTATTACCATTTATTATTTTGAAAGAATGTTACCAAAAATTTCAATTTTATAAAATCTATTTTAATGAAGAGACACAAATGTTTTTTTGATAAAACTTATAAGGCAATATTACTTATAGTCAATTAATGAAAAGAAAATTAAATTACAGATAAATTAAATCATGATCTCTTGTACAAAAAAGGTTTTTGTGTCACATCAGTATTCGATAATATACGCTAACCATTTCAAAAATACCAATATGTAATTTTCCAGAAATATGTCATCAGCTGGAGTTGGACTTTATACTGAGTCATTGTTCATTTGAATTTTATTATGCCTTGAAATTTAGCTGTTTCCTTTACCCTAAATTCAATATAATAATTAAGATGACCATATATCACTACATTTTGTAACAAAAAAGCAATACATAAACAAACAAAATGTTTGGCACTGCAATGTAGTTACCTTAAACTTTTCATTTCTTACCAAGTAGTATAAATATACCATTACAGTAAATACCCTCCTCGCGCAAAGATAAGAAAATGTACACTAAAACTACCTTTTCTTCACTAAGGGGAAAACAAAATGTTCATCAAATACATTAATTTGTCAAAAGTGTGACAGTTCAAACATCCTTCATTCATTAATTATTCTACATTTTGAATTACATAACAAAGCCTACCAAGTTTTAAATGATATATGGGAGGGTACTAAGTGTTTGACAGAATTAAAACAATAAAATTCTGAACACTCACACTTTTGAACAACCTAGGAATGATACATTTGACTATCATAACTATGCATATACTGAATGTAAAACATGATTTATGTGTTAAACTTCTTGAGAACAAATGGTGTTCTTTAACCAGATCTATGCTGTGTATTCGACAAAAAAATATAAACTTCAGTAATGAAAAACCAAATAACTGTAGTTGGAATTGAATTTTTTAAAATTCCTATAATGAAACTACTACTAATTTTAAACCATTACTTCCATTAAGACGGATTGATTACGGAGTAGTCACATTTGAAATTACACTACCGATACTAGTGGCTGCTGTGATCGAAGACTGTGTAGGATCCAAATTTGTCATTCCCAATGTGCTATGGGCTACAGCTGCCAATACTGTGCTGGTGACTGTTGCCACTGTTGCATTGCTGGGTGACACAGCACTCAAAACTGTTGAGAGCAACTCCGGGCCTGTTGGAGTAGCGGATCCTATGCTTGTCAAACTAGCGGTAACTGATGCGACAGATGACGAAAACGGTAGACTTGTAACAAACTCTGTTTTGTGAGTGCAAGAATTTCCATGATCTACCCCCAATAAGTAATCATTTAAATATGCCACTAATGATCCTCCAGTCAGTCCCACGTTGTATGATAAAGTCATGATGTTACCTGCAAATTAATGCACATGTGTTTAATTTGTTAATGGCACTATCTCAGACACAGAAGATAGATTGAACTCAGGGAGCTGGTGACTCCAAGTTCTGGACATAATAGTGAAAGTTAGTTTTACTCCACAACAATAAATATGAAAATTTACAAAAATGTAATAAAACCAATAGTAGCAAACACTAGTGAAACCTGGACATCAGATGCACTGTTACAAGCTTTGGGAGAGACAAATCAAAAGCCACTTGAGAAAGAGGATGCTGGTGCTTCAAAAATAACAGAGTTAAAAGACAAAAAATGTTGTATGGAGCCAGACAACAAACCAAAGATTCCTGTGAATGGGATGTATTATAAGAATGGGAAATAACATGCTGGTTGGCAGATGGATGTCCAGGCAGGTCTGAAAATGTTAGGTGATAAAGGGTGGAGAAGCAGCAAATAAATGAAAATGAAATTGTTATTGATGAAGCAAAGATCTAACAGCAAGGATAGTAATATAGAACAACAACTATAGTAGCCATATAGAACTAGTGGTGCTACAGAATAGCACAGACTTTCCCATTCTCATTAATTTTCTAATTTCTTTGGTCTGAGTTAGCTTTTGGGTTTTGCCCCACCCTTTTCCCAGCTGTCATTTATTGCCTCCAAAAATATTGTGTGGGCACCATAACAGACATAACTAACAGGTGCTTGAAAATTTCCACCAAATATAATTATTACGTAAGGCTTTCTGATAAGCTAACTGATGAATTTACAACGTTGTTGTCGTTGTCTTCGTCGTCATCGTCGTTGTTATTACTATTATGTTAATAACAATAACAATAAAATAATATAATAATAATAATAATAATAATTATTATTATTATTATTATTATTATTATTATTATTATCATCATCATCATATTATCATCAACATTATTATCATGACCATTATTATTATTATTATTATTATTATTATTATATGCTTAAATTTAGTTAATTTTATTTTACAGATGTGGTACTAAGCACTGAAAACTGATATTTCCCAATCGATCTGGCAGAGTTCGCGACCCCTTGAATTTGAAATCGATATTTTAATTTTGGGGGGTACTTTACATGAAGCTCCTGAGACATTTTCAAAAAATGGGTTCAGTGTTTTTGATTAAATTTTGTTATTGGATAGTGAGAACGAAATTTCAAAGAATGGCGCGGCTCTCATGTTTGTTAAAAACCCTGATTTTTCGAAAATTGAAAAAATTCAAAATTTTTGTGGCACTTTCCTACAACTATGAAAATAAACATTTTTTCTTAATGAAACATGTTCATGAAAAACATATCTAAAAATAATGTCATGTTCAATTCTTCAAAAACATTAGTATTTTTTGCAAAATTTCGTGTCAATCAATTTTTATTTTCTTTAAACCATTTTTTTCTTAAAAATGGCACAAAATTTTTTGATTAAATTTAGATCTTAGATATTGTAAAGGATGCTTAAGGGAATGGCTCAGGTCTCGTGTTTGTTGAAACGCAGATAAAAAAGAAATGAGAGTCTTCCTACAACTGCAATTGTGAAGATACAATTCTTTTTCTTAATGAAATGTGTTCATAAAAACATCTTCAAAGAACATCAGGTTGAATTTTTGGAAAATATGAGTATTTTTTGTGTACTTAGGCATCAAAGTCGCCCGCTCCGAAAAACCTGTGTTTTGTGAATGTAATTTTAGACGTATTTTGAGGCAGTTGGATGCTACGTAAGAGTCATTCCACATTAAAACGCACAAAAAAGACCAAAATTTGACTTTCAAATTTTTAATTTTAATCTATTTTTTTCTATTTATTATGTGGATCAAATAAGTAAACTTATGTATTTTTATTTCTTCTAGCTTTATTATTTTCGGAAATTTTTGCTAATGAAATTGGTTGAATCACATATTTGAATAAACTAATTATAGAAACTGTTTAAATTCCATTAAAACCCTAAAAACATATTTAATTTTTGAGATTTTGCAAAATATTTAATTTCTTAAATTTTCATTTTTTTTATTTTAAATTTTGAAAATTGAATGTTATTGTAAACTTGATGAGCTTTTTTTTAAACAATACATATATCCATTTTTTCTTCCGGGCTGATGGGCCGTGGTCCAATTGGCTTTGAACTGCCTGGCAGTTCAAAGCCAATTGGACCACGGCCCATCAGCCTGGAAGAAAACACGAATATCGACTCCGACTGTGAAAGCCTTCAATGCTTTATAATATATATATTTTTTAAAACAAATAATAAAAAAAAAAATTAATAAATGCACTAGAGTATGGTTGACAACTCCAGAAAAAATCAATGTGGGATCTCAGTAACTTTAAAAAAATTTGGTCATCAGTTTCTTTGGATGAAGCAGTCCTTTAAGTACTTCTTGAGGTGGTACCACTTCAAAATTGTATTTGGTTATTAAATGACGGATTCTTGACTCACATTTTGACTGACATTTTGAAATTTTCTGGTCCCTCACAACTCACTTCAATTACATGTATTCGCTTACCTTAGAATTCCTGAACTTTCGTCACAATGCACAGTTCTAATGTTATAACAAATTTACTTTCAGGTCTATTTCGCGAGCAAAGTCAGGAGGGCACTCCATGCCTAGGACGTGAAGGGACCCAGCAATAAAATTTGTTTTGCTGACACCAGGAAAAACAGTAGTACAATTCGTTTTGCTGACACCCATCTCTTCTGGGGGAAAGAGTGAACATATACTATTTCTTGAACCCCTAATCAGGCAGAGGTCATTCCTTTTATTGTTCTTCAGCACTTGTATCAAAGACCGATCGAACACAATTCGTTAGTGCAGGGGCAAGAAGTACGTGTCCACATACTTACAATGTTGTTTTTTTTACCTGTATATGTTTAGAGCCCACTTGTTTTCTTGTGTTTTGTAGAAAATTGAATAAGAAACACACCTATATTTTTTTCAAATTTTTCTCTAAGCAAGTTCATAAAGAAAGTTTAATTTTTTTTAATAATTACAGTTTGAATGAAATACATATTGTTTGAGAATTTACAGACAAATAAAAAAGATCCATCAAAGTATTAAATGAAACAATCCAGGACTTTTTATGTTAAATACATTTGGAGCATCAATCAATCAATCAATCAATCACATTTTGCGAAGTACGCAGAAATTCCAAAATTTAATATACGCATAACTACATAAAAAATCAATTCTCAGGTAAATAAAGAAACACCAGTCTGTTTTTAATGTTCAAATTTAATAAAAAATATCATACTTTTAAAAAAAGCCAAGCCATATCAAGTCTTGATTTGACGTGGAATGGTTCATATTTGAATTCGTTTCGCTGTCACCCATCCATTCTGGGGGCAGAGTGAACATCTGAAATAGTAATAACTCTTCAAACTCTAATCAGTCATTCTTTTTATAGTTCTTCAACACTTGTATCAAACACTCACCGAACACAGTTCGTTAGTTCATGGGAAGGCAGAGCGCGCCCTCATATTTCAAATTGATTTTTTAGAACTGTAAGTGTGGAGTGCCCACTCTTTTGTTGGTGTGTTTTATAGAAAATTGAACAAAGAATATGCCTATACTATTTTCAAATTTTTATCTTATGGAGTTTATATAGAAATTTTAATTTTTTGGAAAACATTACATTTTTTAAAATGAAATATTTATTTTTGAAAAGTGTATTTACAGAGGAATAATAGACACATTTCAAAATATTAAATGAAACAAACCAGGAATTTTTAAGTATGTTGAGAGCAACAATTGATCATATTTTGTAAAGTAAGCGTAAATTCCAAAAATTAACATAGTCATAGCTATACAAACAATCAATTTTCAGATAAATAAAAAAAACATGTGTCTCTTTTTTGATGCCTAGATTTAAGAAAAAAAATAAACATACATTTTAAAAAAAGTGTGAACTCTTGTGCAATTTGACATGGAATGACTTGTAAGTAAGAACGTATGTATTATTTCATATTTCTTTGTTTCTTACATTCAAGCTTTTGTTATACATTTACAAATTAATCTTTTAGAGATTATTAAAAACCTAATTGAAATATATGAAATAAAAATTGCTAGCCTTCAGGGTATATCAGATTGGAACACAACAATGACATTCTGTGTTGCGACTCGCTAATTTCTGTGAATTTCATCTCATTGTTGTGACATGACTTAGCTGTATGAAAAACAGTTATAATTGTCAAATTTGTGGTGATATTTGCTTGAAAATATTTAGTTTTTGCACCACATATTCCACCATTAGTAATGAGTTTTACAAAAAAATGACAACTGAGACATGTTAATTTGGAGAGAAATTAAGGTATAAATAGTTTTATATAACCATTACTAAAAGTGAGAAAGTACATGAAGTTTAGCACCACTAGTTTTTCTAACTTTAGCAACTGGATTTATCCATTTTTGCAATACCAGGGCCCTGTAATAAGAATTTTTCTGCTGAAAATTCCCCGTTTTTTTTGCGTAGCATTTCGCATTTTGCACTTTCGCACTTTCTTTCTACTCCGTAGCTAAAAAGTAAAAGAGAAGACGAAGAAGCAATTTGATTATTGTAGTTTACATACATTTAAATACAACTACTGGTGTAAAAGTGAAAAGAATGTAACAGTAGTGATATTACAGGACTATTCAAATGTGTTCTACTCAAATTTGGTTGCATTTTTTTTTATACAAAAGAAATAATGAACAGAATCCAGACTTAATGCAAAGTCACTGGATTTTGTTTACAATGACATCTGTAAGAAGAAGAAGAAGAAGAAAATAAGAAGGAAAGAAAAGAAAGTAAGAAGGAAAGAAGAGGAGGAAGAGGAAGAAGAACAATAACGTATCCTGCAGTTTTAAATATTTGAAATATTACTGAAAGTCAAATTTAATTTATTAAGCGATTGAGTAGAAAGTGAAAGAAATATGATTAGTCAATCGCAAAGCATTCCTGAAATCCTGGAATTTCATAAATCTAAACCCTTGTCTTAACCTAAAACACCAACTGAAAAAGACAAGAAACTGAGACACAGAGTAAGAATAAATGTTGACAACTACTGGTGTGGGTTAGCAGCATTAATGAGAGATACAACTTAGGGTTCAAGCCTTGTCATTGAAGCAATAGTGAATCCAGGGCAAAATCTGAAGAAGTGATCAAGAGCGTCATAGATAACTCAGCTAGTCTAACAAACACAGACTTCATGATCCTTGCAGGAGGTGCAAAGGATATTTCCTGCAAAGAAACTGTAACAACAATCCTCAAGTAAATTCTATCCAACACATCATAAGTTTATACATACAGTAGAGAATTAAGGGCATTTTAACTTAATAGTAAAAAATTTCTGCATGATTGAATAACAAATGCATTTAAGAATAGGTTAAGTACATTTAATGATTCAATAATAACTAAAGGTTATGAAAGTAACAAGCAAGGTTTTACAATGGTTCACCAATTATTTCACAACTTGTTATAATCTATGGCACCTTATCTCATGGATTTAAGGTATTGTCTGCAGTAGGAAGCAGGGTTCCCATCTCGGTCTTATTCTTTTCATTATCTTTATAAATGATTAACACTTAGTTCCAAGAGATGTAAAAACTTTTACTATTTGCTGATGTCTGTACATTGTTTAAGTCTACAACCGATCAGTGACATTATTGTCTTGGAAAACACAATAGTACAGTTTGCTAAATGATATGATCAAAATGAACTGCCTTTGAATCTTAATAAATATAAATGTGTACCTTTTCTAGGTAGAAAGCTTTTTTTTCATTCGCATTTATTAAGATCGATTGTTTTAGAACACATTACAACTTGTGATCTAGGCATTATATTCAATTCAAAAATATAATTTTCAGAGCACATTAATTTCACCACATACAAAGCTAATCACATGTTAGGATTTTTTAAACATTTTTGTAATCAACGTAACTCTATCAACACATTGAAACCTATTTAATGCTTGTAAAATCAATTTTATGTTCTCTTCAACAGTCTGGTAACCAGTCTTTCAAACACACACACAAAAATACTGGAAATTGTTGTACACAAATTCTACAAAATTGAAGCTACTTGAATCTTCATTTGGGATTACATCCATTTGTTGACCATAATTATAATGCTATAGCATCAGCCATTGTACTCCCAACACTTGAATCTCAAAGAAAATTTAGTGACTTGATATTTTTGAATAAAGTTTGCAATGAAATGATTGAATGCCAGCTTTTATTAAGTCAAATGAAGTAACAGTCAACCGGATCTGCTGCTTTTTCTTACATGGTAAATTATGTGGCAAATAATCCACCTAAAAGGACATGTTCATGAGTAGGAGACGGATTTGATGACCTAAAACATCGCCAAAAATGATCAATAAAATGCTCTTAAAATGCAATAGAAGCAAAGAAAAATGACGTAATCTTTTTATCAAAACCAGATTCAGGTAATCAACTAAAGCTGTTGGATATGCTACTGACATAATTGAGATTTATTCTATTCATTTAAGTGAACTCAGCAATTTTTGGTTTGTGCTATTCTTCACCAGAAAATCTCTGTCTTAAGTTATCCCAAAATCGGCTGAACCGCTAATGACACTCACAGACTTCACAGGAACCTTAGATTACACACTCACAATGGCTGACATTACAACTTCTAAGCGAAGAATTCGAATAGGCTATCAGGTATAGGTACTCAGGAATTCTGTGGAGAACATTTATTGCATCTCGTAAATATTATTGGAAGCAGTATTGTTAAAATGGCATTAAAATCGATAAAATCAGTGAAAATGTTAAATGGCATTAAAATCGATAAAATCAGTGAAAAATGCATTAAAAATTATGGAAAAAGTTAAAAAATGACTTATTAACCGAAATCGATAAAAAATGGGTCATTTCCTTTTTCATAAGATAGAATGAATTTCTATAAAAATGGGTCATTTCCTTTTTCATAAGATAGAATGAATTTCTATACTAAATGGCATTGTTCTAAAGTGAAAGGGAAAAAAGGGACATTTCATTACAATCCACTCCTACTCATGAGCAAATGAACACACTTGCCGCACATTACATTTGGTGTTAACTCAATATTATAAGGTGGTGAGTGGTAGTGCATTGAAATATTAATGAACTACTTACTCTCTTTTGCAATTTTTTTGAGTTTATATATAAAGTCTTGGGAAAAAAAAAAATTCAGATCTTTAGGCTTTAAAACCTCCTTTTTTGTGCACTTAAAATATGCCAAAATAAGTGCTCATTTCTTAAAAAAGAAGTATAAATTTAAATGAAAATAACTTTCCACAATACTTTATATTTTACTTCAAACTGTTCTATTGGCCCTTTTGTTGATACTTATTTAAATCCCGTTTTGTCAAGTGAATCAATGATGCATTGAGAGCAATAAGAAGCATTCTTGCCAGAGAGATAATTTCACTGTGTTCTGAGAATTACTACACAATGCTAAAATTTAATGAAATTAGCATTTTTCACCTGTTTAGAACATTGATGACAAAAAATTACTTGCCTATGCATTGAAAAACAATCAAATTAGCTTATTCAATGCTTTGTGGGAATTCTGATGAAGTGTTGTTTGACATATTATATGATGAAATAATTGAAATCATCATCATCATCAACTTAATGGATTTATTCAGAAAGTCAGCTTACGACAACTTTGCTGTCATCACCAATCTCACTACTGTCTCCCAACTTTCCCCACATATAGTAAGTTGGGAGACAGTCGTAAGTTGGGTAAGTTCATTCCCAACATATAGTAAGTTGGGAGATAGTCGTGAGACTAATGATGACTACAAAGCCATCAAAAGCCAGCTCTCTCAATAAATTCATTAAGATGATAAGAAGAAGGTAAACAGTTAATACTATTTAAAAAATCTGAAGATAAGATTTGGAAATGGACAAATTATATTAAAATAAATCTTTAGCTTCAATAAAGAACATGTAGGGCATGTTAAAAAAAACTTGAACTTTTATCACCATTTTATACAAAAGTATTAATGTTAACTACAAATGCAAACTAAATATTTTTTTAATTTGCATAAAACGATTAAAGATCTAATATTGAGGGGTGGATAGCATTATGAAATAAATCTCAAGTCTCAACATTCAAAATGAACAACATGTTCAAAATAATTTTTTTCACTTTTGCAATATTTAAATTCCAAAGATTTTAATAAAAACGGTTGTTGTTTTTTAAAGTGGTGGTATTATGCTTTATTTGAGTAAAAGATTTGAAGCTACTTTTGAGAAAATCTTCTTAATATATTTCTTTAATTGTCACATCAAAAAATGGGGAAACTAAAACATTTTTAACAAATTTACATGACATTATTTAAGATCTACTTTTTCATTACAAAAAACATCTCTATTTTGATGGAGGAAGAGTTGAACAAATTTCACATTGGTAATTTTTGAAATTTCAGATATTTTACCATTCTTATAAGCATACTTTGCTCTGTTCAAGTAGAAACAACTATTAAAAAGTCAAAGAAAAAATTTGAGAAAGCAATTTTTTTTATTTCAAATATATTGCAAATTACTCCCAAAATTTAAAAGATTTATTTTATATTCAAGGGGCCTTACGTGCAGCCAGTTCTGAAAGGGAATATCATGTTCTGGGGAAAACAGTTCATGATAATAAGATAGGATATGATAATAAGTTAGGATTTATGATAATAAGATAGGATAATACATGTGCACAAATCATAACAAATGCTTATTTTTTCTTAGTTTTTAGCATAAATACCTTTTTTTGCATAAATACTTTTTTTTATTATTGGACTCTTTTGCCTTTTATGTATTATTTTTATATACAAAGCCAAGATACCAGAAAATTGGGCATGCTCCAACTTCACCATTCATTACAAAATCTTCAATTTACGTCTTTGTATTTTAAAGTATGAGAGAATTCCTAAATGTACACTAACAATTTTTTCTCCATTTCCCTATTTCATATATACCAGCCATGTTCTGAGAACAAGGTCGATTGACAAAACACCAAGGGCATCGTAATTGTAAGTGGAAATAAATCTAAATTCCCAGGCTTCACAGTTGCAAAGTTGGACTTCTAAACTATATGCCAGTCACATCACAAGATGTCCGCATTCAACCTTCTTTTGACACCCAATTGTCACAAATTTGAAATTGTGATCCTTGAAGAGTTATTGGTAATATATTACCAATGCAACTACTAAGAATAAAATGTAGAAGAGTTGTAAATACAGTTTTACATTAAAATGTACATACGTGTTTTGTGTATTTAAGTTTACAAATGTAGACAAAAATTACAAACAAGATTTGAGCTGTCTGGGTGACGCCGTGTCAAAGGCTGGGGAGCCGACGTTTCGACCGACATATCGCGGTCCTCTTCAGGGCTGTACTGAAGAGGACCGCGATATGTCGGTCAAACGCCGCACCCAGCCTCACGGCGTCACCCGGACAGCCCAGATCATGACTCTGGCCGCGGAAGCCTACGATATCAAAAATTACAAACAATTTTTCATTTTATTGTGAATGTGACTGCAGACTGTGTCTTTTTACTCCCTATTCTTGGCATTTTCAGTGCCTTTTTAGGCACCTAAAAGGTGATATTTTAGTGCCTAAACATTCGATGTTTGATCAATTTCAATAATTTTCAACATACAAGCAGATCATGGATCGGTTTAGGTCCTTATCATATCACTTTCATGGTTGCTTACCGATTAATATATGTAAACTATTGATTTAAATGTGATGAATTTACGTCTGTTCTCTATAGATTTTATTCTAATTTTATACTTCTGAACTTAAATGGACAAAGTATTCTTATACAGCATTTAAAATTAATAAATAAAGTTTTGGAAATTCTTAAATATTTCCTTGAAAATTAGCATACAAACCAAAAATCCACTTTTTTTTAAAACTGTTGCAATAAATAACAATGTACAATCCAAAAATATCTTACTTAAAGAACTTTGTATTTTCTCTCAACACACACTTGTAACACAAGGTTTGCTAAATGCAACATAAAGTCACTGATGAATACTTCATAGTTACCAACGCTCTCAGTCCCAAAGGTAATCCTCCAGATCCTGCTTCCCCTAGAACTGCATTTATATCTTTCATTTTTTCATAACTGGGACTGCATTGAATTATCAAGAGCTTTGATCACACATCAACTACAGCCTCTGGCATTTCCTTCCTCGAAACAGTCAGAGATATTTATCACATCATTTAGTAGAAGACACACACCTTCCCGCATTTGTCTGCATTCACGCATTTGTCTCAGAAATTATTGAAATGGATATGTATATTAAAATAATGATGTTACACACCAAAGAATGAAATAGGTTATAACCAAAGAATCCAGGCCCTGGGTCATTACACTGCTAGTTTGCAAGAAAAAAGATCAATTACTGAAATGGAAGCGATAAACTGAATGTTACAATTAAAAACAATTTATTGAAATACCTTATTGCTAGAATAAATTTATTTGATTTCTGTTGTGGCGTAGTTCTCTGCTGCTGTTCACTGTGTTAGATGATACTGATGCAATATCTATTAGAAGAATTCTATTTCAGAAGAGAAATTACTCATCTACCTTTTGAAGGACGATCCCACATCCACAATTGGATAAATAAAGATTCCATTGACATTACAGAAGAAAGAATGTAAAAAGAAAGAGAGAATTATTTCTAAAATTTGAAAAATACACTTTTACCAAGTCAAGACACTTGCTAAAACAATATAAAAAAAACCTTAATACACCAGAAATCTGAAATATATGAACTGTCATTCTAAAAATTTCAAGATGGAATAGTATACATTTTCTACTACAATAATTTACATCAACAAAACATACCTGTGAGTTCTCTGTGTTCTTCGGGAACTTTACTAGGTGCTTGAATCATAGGAATGCTACCTACGAGTCCATTTGTCACCCCAAGAAGTAAAGAGAATAGCAGTGGATATCCTTCCCCAGGAATTAAAGGGCTTCCTCTTGGAGTAGCACAAAGAAGAAGTAGGGGCACTAATATTGCCCGCATCCAAGCAAACACAATGAGTTGGGTGCGTGACCAATCATAGGGCACTGAAGCCAGAACCTGAATTTGACGCAGTAAATTCAAAACATTTATATTTAACATGTTATAATTTACAAATAAATGTACAGAAAAAAAAAAAAAAAAAGATTCATATTAACCTTTCCAACAAGGTCAGCAGCATTGAATACAGCCATCAGGATTACTGGCATCCAACTTCCAAACTTGCAACTTACTATTTCTGATATAATGCCTGGGTACAAGCAGAGAGTGACAAAGTATGCCAATCCAATGGAAAGCATGTATGGCCAAATGGTTTTTGCTACATCCCATCGAGCAAGAAGGCCACCTACAAAAGATTTTATGAAATAACATAAAAATAAAAAAATAAATTAAAAAAATCATGCACACACTATTAAATAAATAAAAAGTTATAAAATTGTATTATCAAAAAATAAAGCAATATCCATACTCACTCCATGAAAGGTATGCAAAAAAGGTAGAATAAATTCAGTGTTCAGAACTGAAAATGAATGTAATAAATAAAACATAAAATAATAATAATAATAATAATAATAATAATAATAATAATAATAATAATAATAATAATAATAAATAAACACAGGTCAGAAATGAAAACAAACAAAAATTCAAAATTATCTCAAATCCTAATTGACACATTCAATAATGTTCTTAATTTCATACTTTTTCCAAACTAAGAAAGTAAGTTTATTGGAATATAATTAGAAACAATATTTTTTTAACAGAGGAATGTCAAATCTGAAATGCAACTATCTTGTTATGCAATAAAGTCAAACTTGTTATCACTGATATTTTCCAGCCTTTTAATGTTTTAGCTGTTGAAACCAAAGCCAAGTAAAAAAATATAATATCAACCCACGTTTGAGGCCACCCCATGCCTTGCTATTGCTTGAAGTGTAGACACTTCTCATTCGAATGACAACATCCTCCACTTTGTACGTTGTGCCACCTGCACCTGCACCGACACCAGCTCCGGCTGCTGCCCCAGTAGCTGTGGGTGCAGCTGTAGCAGAGGGCTCGTAAACTGGGTTGGAAAAACTGAATGCTGAGTATTGACCAGCACCAGCAGTATTGTCTGAACTGCTGGTTGCAGAGTCTGTGGCTAATGGACTCTGTTGCAACTTAAGAACTCCATACTGATTCTTATTTGCACTATCTACCTGGTCCAAGGGATCCATCTGCAAGCATGGAGTAATCACAAACTACAGGCAATTCACTCAGTCCATATACTCTATAAAACATCAATTTTCTACATTAGTTTTCCAATAAATTTTAATTTTCTAACTTGTTTTAAGTTTTTTTTATAAAAAAGTAACAAAGAAGAGAGAACATAAGAAAAAAATTGCAATGTTATTGTTGTTAAATGTTTGACTTGACTTTAAATGCAAAAAATATTATTACTGTTTTAAACATAATTCAATTGAATTTTTGTTATATTTTGTTCTTTGAATTTATTTATGATTTTAAATTCATTGCTTTGCTGCTTTAATCCAATCTTAGTTTTTGAGTGATAATAAAAAGATTTTTCAGTCTCCTAAAAAAGTGGGTTTTGAAGTGTAGTGAAGTGTAGAAGACAGTTTGATTATTTATTTTTCTATGTAGATAAAAACTTTGTTTAACTGTGCTATTGATAAAACAGTGTAACTGTTGGTAATAAAATATAACTCATTTAAGTTATTATTTCTGTCTGTTAGCATCACCAAAAAAATAACCACTTTTCTTACCAAGCCAACATCTTCAGTTGGTTCCAAAACAATTTTATGAGATTCTCTACAAAGTGTAATGTAGAACTGTACAAAATCAGTTCTACGTACAACTTGATGAAGAGCAAAACACAAAGCCACAATAGCTACTGACATGACAAAGAAGATAATAGTGTTTACTCGCTGATCATCAAGAAGCAACTTTGTAAGAATACGATTGCCAGATACAAGGAATCCTGCTGCACCTATTAAAATAAACAATGTTTCAGACATGTGAAGTGCAGAAAAGATATAACAGCAAAACTCTATACAATCGTACATACTTTCTCCTGCCATTACTGCTTGAGTGTAACGACTGGGTAGCATACTTGTATATCCATAAAAACTGGACTGTTGAACTGAACATTTTGAAAATTACAATAAGGATCATAAATTTTACTGGTGAGTTTACAATGTAATACTGAAAGAAAAAATACCTACCAGTGCAACCCAGAGCCACAACTGCTACTGCTATGAGATTAATGGTATATGATGCAGATGCTCCAAAAGCGTCCCACCAAATTTCACACAAAGCAACAAACAAGAGTGTAAAGAAAGACACAAGGTAACCTATGAAACATCAAGATTCAAAGTATTCAAGTTGAAATAATGATCTTACTTTATTTATGATTCTCAAGTAGAATTGAAGTCATTTTTTCTTACCAAAAGTGATTCTAGTGTTTAAAGACAATGTTTCAACCAAAACATTATTGGCAAGCACTGCAAAGAATGCCATCACAATATACACCAATGTCATGTCAAATACGACTGTAGTGTCAGGATAACGGTCACGGAAATAGTCAACTGCAATAATGAAACTGGAAGCAAAATATTTTTTTTATTAAATGCACAATAATTGCTAGTTATCATTTCTTCAACTGTTGAAAAATTAATGAAGGAGTTAAGCAAACTTCAATTACCTATTATATGGAAGAAGAAATCCAACACCAGATAAAACCAATGCAAAATAAATGCAATTGCACTTGTCAATAGGTGGTGACAAATGACTGAAACCATTAGTGAATCTAAAATCATTCGCAGTTCGTGATTTCCCGAGTTGAATATACCCTCTGCTTAAATTTTCATCCATCATGGATTAATTTCAACAACGATCTTTACGAAACAATGGAAAAAATTTAAATAGTGTTTTTATTTTAATCTACATGTTTCTTGTTGATACTGTTTATCCTCCTTTCTTCACTTCGGTAATGACACTTCGTAGTGACTTTATTTTGAAACTGACAGACCCCGCACATTACAACTACACCGGCAAAACCTCCAGAAATGTTGGAAAACGCATCAACATGTGTAAATATATCGCCTCGCTAAGTAATTCTCTCCAAAAACTATATTTACAACGAGCGTACGTATTTGTTGGAATATACGATGGCACCTTTTCTACGCATGTCATGGACGTAACAATGCATTGATTTCTGCGCCAAAAAACTGCGGCGCATACTCCGAGATTACGTCATAACATGGACGTCATGTGACGGACAAATGCCTATCGGAAGCGAACGAAACGTCGTGTAGGCCGAGGAAGGCGAGTCGAGGTGATTCCTCCAGTGGTAACTGAGTGTCATCTGACTGAACGTGTGTATTTGTCAAACGTTACTACGAAAATTGCGCAGTGTTAAGAAGCAAAAGCATTTGGAAAAACTAATAAATATGTCTCTGAATACGGCTCACGCAAGCGGAGGAGTCCTTATTCACGCAGGGGAATGGTATGTCCAACCTAAAATGAATTTTTATATTGAGAAAGTAAGGAGAATTGAGTTTAGTTACATAAGTATTCCAGAAATTTCGTAAGATTTTATTGTGTTTGTTTAGAGAATTATTATTGAAACACTAACTGCTGTCAAGAGTCCACGCATGTGCCTTTTCATGTATGTTCGTGAGCCATATTTTGACAAGTGATTTGATGTTCGAAGGAAAAATACATAATTTCTATATTTTTTGGTAACGTTATGGTTTGTCTTTGCTAGGTAAAGCAGTAAATTCATTGTATTCTTTATTTTTTGTTTCAGTATTATACTATTTTGTGACAATGTGGTAATGGAATTTCATGGGCAAGAACAAGCGGAATTCAAAGGAAGCAAGGCTGGACGCCTGTACTTGACAACTCATAGAATAATTTTTAATGCAAAAGATGGGAGAGAGAAGATGCAGTCCTTTAGCTTTCCATTTGTGACTTTGAGAGATGTGAGTGAATGTACAATGTCTTTTCTTTTGTAATCTCTGTTTGTAAACTATTCAAGTAAATTTTTCGTTTGTAGGTTGAGCTAGAACAACCAGTTTTTGGTGCTAATTATATCAAAGGAAAAGTTCGTGCCCAGCCCAATGGGAATTGGGTTGGTGAAGTGAAGTTCAAGCTCATGTTCAAGTCCGGTGGTGCTATTGAATTTGGACAAGCAATGCTGAAAGCTGCCCAAATTGGTATGCATTTCTGTTAATGACCTTATCGTGCAAATTCATTCAGATCGGGAACTTATAATTTAACCTTCATGTTAAGCTAGATTATTATCAGTAAAATTTTTGATTCTTAGAATTATTGTTTTCCTCAATATTTGATTCTGGCTAGTTGTTAGAATGTTTTATCTATTTGCAATGAATCTGTAAAGATTTTTTGTCAGGCTATAACATAATTTACCAATTTTTCTGATAGATTTGAAGGAAATGGCCCAAATTTGTCCATGTTCTAATCATGGACAGTTGTGATTCATGCTAGATAACAAAAGTTTCTTGTGGTATATTTTTTTGATAAGCCTTTTTTGTTAAATGCTTAAAACAAACTAACTGTATTTCATTAGAAGCTGTACTATTGTAATAACTACCACAAATAGAAAGTAATTAGTAATGTTTTCCTAATAAAAAGACAGAGTAGTGCATGCATTTCATCAGATTAATCAGATAAAAATTTGATTTTGCCAAAACAAGACTGTTAGCTTTGGAAGTGTGGCATAACACAATGAGCCTCCCATTTGATTTCTAAAGTAATTTTGGCTAGGAATCCATACTGGTTTGTGATTGTTGTTGTGTTTTAACATAGTTTTAGTTTGCGATTATGAAGTGTAAACCTTGAGTATTGAATATCGCAAACTATTTTATATTCGTATTTATTTAAGTATGTTCAATCTTTTCTTTGGTTTTAATCCTCACTGTAGGATTCATCCACACCTAATTACTCAAACATGCAATGTTAAAGTTTTTATGCTCACAATAGTTGTATATTTTTGACTGTTACATTTGTGAAAAGATCTCTTCTAAGATTTTAAAATTAACTTGCTCATTCATTTTGTTAAGTCCCTTGAGTTGTTTGTATTATTCTAATCTACTCTCAGATTATCAAGAATTATGGTACATTTATAAAACTGAAATTCAGAAAGTTTCTGGGTAGAGAAAAAGGAATAATGGTATCATTCACTTCATGTTCTATTAGTTGGTATAGACTTTTGTACTTCATGCTAAGCTTATTCAAAAATAGGAAATGCATATAATTCACGTAAATTAGCTCCCCCAAAAATGAGCAGTCAACGTGTTTGAACCGATTGTTTGTGAAATACCAGCCGAATGAACAGTTTTTACATTTGACCTTTTGATAAAAGCATAACCATAAAGCTGATAGGTTGTTATAGACAATTGGTAGTTGGATCCTAGTAATTCCATTTTCTTAGTTGAGATGTTTTAGAACTTCAGATGTGTGTTTAATTTCATTAATTGAGTGTATGTGTGTTGTGAAATGGCCAGCAATATTCAGACTTAAGTAGGAGTGTTATGTGAAGCTTCCTTTTTTGGAATCCAGTAAAGTATTTCTTTTATGTATCTAAAGAATTGATCTGAATTGTTCTTGCAGTATCCAGAAATGGACCCCAACGCGATGGTCTACCAGCATACACCCCACCCACTGGTCCATGGTATGCTGCTCCTCCACCTGCTTACACTCCAGCTCCCACTGGATATTACGGATGGATGCCACCCACCCATGTTTTTCCTTCAGCTCCGCCGCGTAAGTGTATTTGGGTAAAATTTTTGTATTTTAAGATGTGGTCATAAATATTTTCAAGTGCTTGATCAAAGATGCTGTAAAAACCAGCCAATTAAACATTGCATTGTATGTCAGCCCTATTCAGAGTTTACTTCTGTGGTATGGTGAACATTACCATGAGTATTCCTTGACCTAGCGAATGTTAATCCTGCACAGATAGCTGTGGATGTAGTGACATGTAACTAACCATGAACCCAAAAAAGTGTAAAATGCATATTTAAAAGTACTGCTTCCTAATTAAAGGAAATAAAACATATTGAGCATCATCTGATGGCTAAAACTAGTATTATTTGCCTTGATGCTGTTAGCAGGCCAGGAGTGTGATGACAGCCTGGAGGTATCATCACAATTAAGTCGCCCGCTTTTCATTGTGAAACATTCAGGAGTAGGGGCAGCATTCCAAAGATAATTTGTAAATATCCGTCATGTCATCATGGGTACTAACGATTTAAAAAAAGTGTGCCTGTCATTGCAGGGTGACAAAAATGTGCAAGTTGTTGAAGTTATTATTGGCTCTATAGTATGATGATAAAGAGTGTGAAGACTTCACGAAGACCTGCATTAGATTGGAACATTACACACAAACAAAGTGTCAAAGTTGATTGAGAAAATTTAATTAAGACATATGCTTAAAAAACAACTGGAAAATGTGCCCACACCCCTCTGAACACAGAAGATTCATAGAGGATGAAAAGTCGATTATCGATTGTGGGCATTTCCACTAATCATAAGGAAGTTCTTTTCCTGGATGTGTCGAGCATTTGATTCCCTAAACAAAACCTAGTCACTGGAGCAAGATTATTGACACTCCTGGGTCAACATAATGTAAGATTATTTTGTGGAACTGAAATAAAATTTCCTCATCTTTAGAAATTTTTTTTCTGTTATACTATTCCATTTTCACAATTTTTTATGTTATCTTATTTGACAGTAACATTAACATTTTAACCCATTAATGCCTAGAGAAATTTTTTCCCCCCAAAGTTTGTATTTTATATAATCATAATCACTTCTAGTCAGAAAAAGAGTTTCTGATTTTCCTCTGCCTCATAGAGTGTCTAGCCTGGTATAATTATCTTATTGGGCAGTTGAGGATATCAATTTTAATGAAACTTAACAATCTATGTATATATTGTTTGTATTTATTCAAATGAAAGAAACGTTTAAAAGTATAAAGCATTTTACTAAAACATTAACATGTTATCCTCATCTTAATCAAACAGACTAATAATTTTTAGTATGGTTGAGGAAGCATGTATCAGGATGCAAACCAACTGCATTTGTCAGAATTACATCAGCCACATTAGTGTGTCTGAAATTAAATGGTCAGCTGTCAATTTCATTCTGTCGATTAACCTTGGAATTACTGTTGTTATCCGTTTGCCTGCAAGTAGTGCTATCTGTCTTGTAAGTTCCAGCAACTTTCGTTGTGCTCCTAGCATACAAATTCAAGATTTTATACTGACTTACAAAATTAAGCATATTATTTTGATCTTTTATGAATCTGTAACTCTCAATTTATTCAAATAAGATCTATCATCATACCAAGATTATAATTTGGCTTCTGGCTGTGGTAATAGTGAGCTTTTTTTTGCACTCTCAGTAAAGAGCCACAGTCACTTGTGTGGTCGATTAGTTGCTGCAGTGACTTGAGCATTGTATTCCATGTGATTAGAATTATTGTGTTGTTACTGATCATAGAAGGTCTCTGTTGTCTTTGTCCCTGCAAATTTTCAGAAAGTCACCTTTTTACAATTCTATCGCTCTTTGAAGTTTAAATGATATTTAGTTTTTGAGGGATTTAGATCAAGTCTAATTTCAATATTTCTCAAAAAATGGCTTTAAATTAATCACATAACTTCTGTTAACAGTCTTCTTAAAACATTGGACATTATTTGATGTAGCCATTTGGAATAGGTATGCTCAAATTTGAAACATATCATCAGTTTGATGAAACATACAGATCTTAAGGCAACTTATTGGTTTCAAAAGTTATGAACTGCTTCTACTAGGTGACCTAAAATAAGGTTCCATTTTCATCAATTGAATAAGAAGTTAGGTGACATTTACAATAGCTTGAAATTTTTCATTCACGTGTGAACAGAGGCCGAACTTTGTATAGTTTATCATTTTGTCAACTGTACTATTATCATTCAAGTGAAAAAGCGATGAATTGACTTCGAACTTATTTCTTGTCATAACGTTGCAACAAGTTGGTTGTGACAATCAGGACGTGTTTCCAATACATTCTTGAGCGGCAATTTAACATACCCAGATAAAAGCAAAATTCCTAAGTAACTGTACATGTCCTCCATAGATATTTCAATGTCGATATATCCTTTCATAACAGCATATTTCACCGTTTCTCTAATAATATGAGTTACAATATTATCATCCCAATTAAGTTTGAACATTTCAATGGGAGCCAAGTTTCCAACATTGATTTCTGACTTCGCGTGAATTATGTCTACATCGATGGCTTTTACACTCCCACTTCTAAGAGGAATTTCACACCATTTCCTTGTTTGGGTTGCATCAGTAACATGTAACATCTTGTGCTTTAGGTGGTAATAACTCCTTCATTTCACCCTGTGAAACTACTCTGAACTCTGCTGGAATTGATAATACGCCTTTTCCTAAATCTCTCACATTACCACTGCAGTTTATTATTTGCTCGGTATCAGTCCACAGTGCTTTTTTCTTGTGACAAGATGCTTGGTTACTCTTAGTATTCATAGTGATACCAAGAAGAAACACCACAACAGGAACAAAAAGCAGCAATGAAAAAAAAGTCTATTCATCAAAAATCGCCGCTGCCCAGCGTATGATATATTATACGCAAAATGAAACGCACGCTAGCTTGATTTCCTAAAGAGAAACGACATTAATGGTTAATACAATACTTTAATCAATGTTT
Organism: Teleogryllus oceanicus; assembly: GCA_964035755.1. Taxonomy (NCBI): domain Eukaryota; kingdom Metazoa; phylum Arthropoda; class Insecta; order Orthoptera; family Gryllidae; genus Teleogryllus; species Teleogryllus oceanicus. The sequence goes on along the minus strand of CAXIVR010000005.1, from coordinate 64,175,222 downwards.
ACAAATAATAGAAAAAATATAAACAAATCAATAATTGTTGAATTGTAATTTTAACAATTACTTACATATAAGTCAATAATAACTGTCATTAACAACGAACTTCATGCAACTGCCGCTCATCACAGACAATGAAACAGCCGTTGAAAAAATTTTAGCGTTAGATCAATTTGCAGTATTGCCAACGTGGTTGCAATAAACATTCTAGATTGATTTGAAAAAAGGAGAAAAATTATCAAACGATGCGTATGATAAACCATACGCTGAGCATTAATGGGTTAAAATGTCTTGATCCTTTTATATTAATACCTTTGTAAACATTCTACATGATTGTGAAATTTAAATAAAACTCAGAATATGGAGGAGTGGGAGGCAAGGCCATTGCCTATTCAAGAAGGTGCTGGCAGTAGTAGCACTGAGGTAATTAAGTTATGCTTATTTTTCTTTGTTGCCTACTCTGCCCTTGAGTAGTAAGGAGAAAGTATTGCAATGCTACAGCAAAAGTTCTGATTGTTTGACAGAAATACTCTTATTGTAGGCTGACACTGAAAAAATGTGTAATTCTTGATCTTACATATAGTAAATTGCTTCCTCTAAAATGTAGAGTATTCAAAATTGCCCATTGTGTGGGTTGTTACTGATAAATTGGTTTACGGTTAATTGTGTCTTGTGATCTGTATTGTCTGTCTCTCTGTGAAACCTTAGCAGGGAAACCTTAGGCATAATTTTCACTGAAATTGATATTACCTGTTCAATCTAGGCAATGTCGTGGCTCTTTGAATTTAATATGGATATTTAGTTTTTTGAGGTGTTTTACATCACTCTCTATATTTTCAATATTTTCTCAAATCTTTTTAAATTTCTTTCCTTACTCCTGTTCAACATTCTTCTTAAAACATTGGAAAGGTTATTTGATGTGAGCCATTTGGAATAGGGATATGCTCATAATTTGCTCAACTATATACATGTCTTGGATGAAACAGTACAAGAGTTCGAAAAGAGAGTGGGTTAACTTTTTTGAGGGTTCAAAAAGTTTTATATTACATAACTGTTACAGATATCCTGAGAAAGTATGTGCTGTGGTTGCTTCATTAGTTACCATCCATATGAATAGTCAATGAATGGTTCTTTAAATGCATAATAACATTACCCTCTTGGCTTACTGCTCCCCTTACCTTCACACTTTGCCTCATTATGGACACACTATCAAACAGCCCAACATGCAAGTGCCTTTTTCGTTTTTGAGTACCCCATTTTAATTTTGATATTATAACTTTTTTCTCACTCTGGGCACAAACTCCTTCAAGGACAATCTGTGCCAGGCCTTATGGCTGCAATTTGCTTAACATGAGAATTTTCATAAGATGCATCTTCCAGTCAGGCCATCTTCAGCTTTTGTTGTTGTTTTTCACAATTCGGGAACCCCCGTCCCTTGAGTTAACACATTGCTATGACAATCACTCTTGACTCTCAAGCCATAAATTGTTAGAATTGACACAGTAAATTATTAATAATTAAACTCGCAGTACTAGAAATCAGCAAACTACATCAGTACTGTACCACTGTCAAACAACAACTGTGAACAGTCTCAAGCAAGCTGCCCAAGTCACTAGATGCTGGAAAAGCATGAGTGGAAGAATGGAACATGTTCAGGACAGATTCTGTTCTTTCACCCATTAAAGAGAAGGGGCTGCCTGCTTTGATGTCAAAGGATATTAAATTGTACTATTTTCAGTCTCAATGTGTAATTCCATGCCTTCTGCACTAATTTCTGTAAAAACACACACACACAACAACACAAACAAAAGTGGCTGATTTTGGACAATACTGTTTTTCATTCACCCATTCAATTGTCTTTCTGTTGCAGCAAACTCTGTATTTATGACAGACATGCCACCTCCATACCCAGGTGTTAATGGATACAATTGCTATGCTACTGCTCCTCCTGCTGGCGCTGGGGCAGTAGGCTTCACACAACCTGCTCCATCAGCTGCAGGTAAGTTTGATAAGCTGAATATATGTGTTGAATGTGTGTGTTAATTTAGTTTAGTGTCTGTAGATGTTTAGGAATCCATTGAGAGTCTAATGGGGTAGATCTTAATAGTGGTGGCTCCAGGGTGGACCATGGAGCCAACGTTTTTGTAATTTTACCCCTCTTTCTATCCTCCCTCCCATGTCTGATGATTATGAAGATGAATAATGATTGTAGATTAATTTGCCAAATTCTTTATAATGAACATCAGGAGTATTGTGGATTTAAATTGTCATTAATGTAACTATTAATGTCAATAAATGAGTATTCAGAAACTAGCAACTTGAAGGATCAGTTTTTCACTTGAGGGCAACATTCAATGGTCAATTCTTTGAAGTTTCTAAAATAAGAAAGAGTGATTGTTTGTTCTGGTATAATTCCCTCAGAATTTGAAGTTAAAAGTAATTTTAAAAACGGCATTGATGAAAAAAATATAGTATGTATAAATACTAATTTCCTTGGGTCATGTATGAAATCAAGTAATCTGAAAAGTTTCCTCAACTGTTAAAGTTATTTTCTTTCAAATAGAAAGTTTTAAATAAATGTTTCCTTGGCACTCCGTTTTATTTGAAAGATTCAGTGATAAGTCATTAAGTAAATACATAAAGTCCTAATGATTCACAAACACGTGTAATTTTTACCTATGACTAGAGTAAATATGACTATATTTACATGTGTTTCAAAATGTCCAGCATCTTTCAAACAAATGGAAGCAGCATAGACTTGGATATTGTTAAAATTCTGAAATCTAAAGAACTTCCCTGTTGAGTCCAATTGTACACTTTGGTATCTGCCAGATTAAATCGTTAATCTTTATTATTGTCCAGAAAAAAAGAATTCCAATTTCTTTCATAAACGAAAGGGGCATAGATCTTTTTTCCCAAAATGTGAAATGTGAGATTCTATGACAGAAAAAAAAGATGGTAAAAACTGATTTACTATGTTTAATGATTGCATGTTTTACAAGATTTTGTTACACAAATATGATTAATACTTTCTCAATCTTAGAAAAGGTTTTGTTTTGTTTTGTTTCTTACTTTCAGTTTAATCATTTACTTAAAAAAATATTTCTGTAGGGAACATCCATACATTATGTAAAGCAAATGTGGAGTATTTTGGATATCCCTTCTCCTGCTGTTACAGACTGATATTATCAGCTTGAACTTCCTTAAATAATTATATAATACTAGCAACAATCCTCCCATTTATAAAAAAGTAAAAATAAATTATAAAATTAAAAACAATTTGTATTAATGTTATTTTGTTACATTATAATAAATAAAGAAGTTCAGTATTTGATCAGTAAATTAGAAACGGATACCTTCTGTTGTACTCTAGCATTTTTGTGATTTCTTTTTCATCAGCCACAACTTTTGCTGATGACTGAATTTAGTTTCATTGAACACTGAGTGAATAATATGAAAGAGAAGGTAGGGCATTCATTCTAGCATCACATCCAGTTTTATCATGAAAAACGCGAAACCTTGAATATTGATAGGGACTCTCCAGGAGTACCATAAATTGTGCATAGCCAACAGGCCAACAATAGCCAAACATGCAGTTTACTACACAATTTTAAGAGGTTCTAATGATCTGCTTTCTTGCCTTTTTTGCTTATATTATCTAAAAAATTAACGGAATATTTATTTAAGGAAACTTTCACCTTCTGAAATGTTCTGTGAGCAAAAAGTGATGGTAGGTGACATATATGTTTTGCTACAAAACAAACAGAGGTTTAACCTCCACTGTTGGAGGTTAAACCTTTGTTTTTAACCCAGGAGTGTCATCAATATGTATTCTCATGCCAATGCCCACTCTCTCAGATTTGGTGAATGTGATTCATCTGAAGCTCTAATTACCAAAATATATATTTGATTTTCTTTTGACTTCCTCATGTACATATGTATATAAGGAATAATATACTACATAGTATAGAGTATAGTATAGAGTTAAGTAATGCGGAAAATTGATTTCGAGATTTCAACAGAAATCCATGTTTTGGTATCCCCTGGTACTGAAAGTGTTTGTTGTTTTTCTCCCCTTTCAAAACGCCCATACATCTTTCTGGTGTGGGTGTGTGTAGCATGTAAACTATGCGTATGATTTTTTTCAAACTGAATAAACCGTTGACGATCTGGCATTGGTGGAAATTCTGCAATTTTGAAAAACGTTCATTAATTTTTCAGGGTACTTTACATGAAGCCCCTGGGACATTTTCAAAATTTTCTCGAAAATGGCTCTAAATTTTTTCTTTAGATCTCTTGGAAGATAAAAGTTAAAAACACTTATGAAGGTGGCAGGTCTATGTATTTTTTTAATTTTTTCAGTTTCTAATTTTCACTTTTACCTCTGAATTTTTGAAAATGTCAAAAGTTTGGATTTTTTTGGGGAGTCTTCCTTCAGCTACAAAATTGAAGAAAGAATTTTCCTTTAATTGTTCTCCATACTTAGTTCTTTCAATAAGTCAGGTACATTTTTTTAAACTTTTAGTAGGTTTTGTGAAATATGTGCAATTTTAAAAAATAACAAATACAAGATTTTCTTGAAAATGTCTCCAAACTTTTTCTTCAAATGTTTGGTAGTGATAGTGCTAAACATATGCTATGACGTAGCACGTAATACAATGCTGTATTGCTCTATTCTTTTGTTGTTGTTTTTTCAAAAATTACAAAAAGTAATGTTTTTGACTAGCTTCTCATGTTGTTAATATTTACAGTACCGGCGATTTTTTCACACTATAGCATTTATGAGTTCATGGGCTTTTAATGATGTCTTATAAAGTTTCTTAAAAACACAAAATTTTCTGTGAAAGCGGGCTCAAATTTCCACATATTCAGAAACCTTCAAACACCATTTTCTCAGAAACAGCTCCAAATTTTTTTCCTCAAACTTTTCGTGTGGATAGTGTTAATTGCACTGTTTAAGATGACATAAAATTAATTTTTGTATTCTTTTGTTGTTGTTTTTTCAAATAATACACAATGTAATATTTTTAAATATATATCACGTCGCTAAAATGCACATTTCCAATGGTTTGTATACATTCTTGCATTTGTGAGTGGAAGTATTTCAAATGACTTCCAATGAGGTTTTTTGAAATACTGAAGTTTTGTATGAAAAAGAGCTTCAAATTTCACATTTACACTAACACTTAAACTATGTTTTCTTAACTACTGCTCCAAATTTGTCAATGAAAATTTCCTTTTAGGAAGAGGTTTTACTCTTCTTTAATATTCTAAAAGCAATATTCCAGTTCTACCATTCAGAAACCGAAAGATTGAAAAAAATGTACTTTAGACGGCAACACAGACAGCTCACAAGAGCAAGTGCAAATAGCTAGCCCAGCCCAAAGAAAATAGAAAATGAATACAAGAAAGTCTGTGACATTCTATTGCATCATATATGTTTTTCACTGCAATTGGCAATGAATTCTTCCCATATGAAACCATTTACTTACTGGAATATTGATTGTGAGAAAGATGGAATTGAGAAACTACATTCATTTTAAGGTTTTTTTTTATATATAATAATAATAATAATAATAATAATAATAATAATAATAATAATAATAATAATAATAATAATAATAATAAATGCAATTTCCACAAATAGAATTGACTTGTTCTAAGAATTCATTAATTTGACATTTTTTTATATTTATTTTTAGTATTTGCCCTCCACTTTTTTGCAAAACCAGTACTTTTTATTTTCCCTACAGATAGATTCTCCACATCTTCTTTGTATTTGAGAAGAAATCGAGACAATTTTCTCAATAAATGAATGTAATTTTGAACAAGCAACTTTCCAAAGACAGAATTGTGGTCAAAGTTATATTGTGTGCCTGAAGTGCTATCACACGTAATTTTTAATCTATTATGCATCAGACACGTCATGAACCACTTGACCACAACACACACTTCATTTGAAAATCCAGGACAGCGCTGGCCGCCATGCTCCATGGCAAGTGAGTGTGTTGAGAAACATTTTGAAAGTGGCATAAAGTGACAATTTTCTACGCTGACCAACCGAAAATAACACAATGATCATGTAGCTGAAATAAAATATGCTATATTTTTAAACAAATGTTTCATTCTATATCTATTTCAATGAGTTGTAACAAGAAGTGGCATCTGGCTGCATTTAAAATTCCCGTTAATATTGTGACACCAACTAGTGGTGCATGAAACTCATTGGCTGAAGTCGGATAGGCTGAACAGCGGCCCACCGTGTTATTGCATCATGATAATATCTGGTTGCGTATCTATTCCACTTGTCATCTATCGTATAGTCATAATTAAACTGCTCTCTAAAATAGGCATTTATAGCCACAATAAAACCCTTGCAAAAGGTCTGTCCTGTGGATCATGGGTTACGGGTGTCGTGGATAATGGGGTAAATTGCCGAAAGTTACCTTCAAATAAATAAAATAGGAAAATAGTGGATTGTCC